>JAGWCC010000357.1:0-1200000 GCA_022651775.1 Drusus annulatus | reverse complement strand
TAATTGGACAATAGTCCGTTAGTTTATAAATAAATATGAATGGATGTATCTAGGTCCGAAAGCCATGTAAATCCCTGATTCATGACTGCAAATGGATGGGCGAACCAATAGACTGCTGTGAGCATTTTCTTCCCCTCGACTCCAACTTCGGGACTTGTTTTTCCTTCAATACTCTCCAAAGCAAGTAAGTTTATTAATTCTTGGTTTGTAATTATTTATGATTACAATCATTTCTATACCTTTTCAAAATGAGTAAGGGCGAGTTGTTTCAAATTTTTGTCACGTTTGACATCGTCACAATTCATTGATTAGCGCCATTTTTTTTATTTATTTTTTAAATTTGTACGGTCTGCGTTCAACTCTGATTCTAGAACCGTTTCAGCTTTTTAGCAAATTGTGATCAGCTGACAAGCATAGCGGTTATGCTTTAATGCTTATCAGCTGATCACGATTTGATAAAAAAAAGATTAGACGAACCTGGAATCAGCGTTTTTCTTGGATCGTGCAAATGTTTTTTTTAATGACGCCAATCGATGAATTGTGACAATGTCAAATGTTGCGAATATTTGAAACACCTCAACCTAAGTATGTGATATTGCGCACCTGAACTTGACGGCCTCCATGGTCGAGTGGTAAGACGCTCGACTACGAATCCAAAGGTCGCGGGTGCAAACCCGGCGCGCGCCTATAACTTTTATTAAATTGATATGTATCATAACACTTTTAAATCATATAAAAATAATAAAAAAAGTATATATAAAGTGCGGCACGTTCCAGAGTGGTAGATACTCTAAGTATCGCCCTGGTGAAAGACCACCATTCAGAATCGAAACGTTGCTTGAAATGGCTTTAGCCGCGTTTGGTGACCAGGTCTGAATAACCAGGTACTTCCTAACCTTTCTATTTTCCTTCCCCTCCCCACTACCTCCAGTTTCACAACATACCCCATTTGGGGATGCCATTGTCTCACTGGCTCTAGACGGTTAGGTTGGGACTCTTGTGCGGTATTCACTATAAAAATATATATATCACAAAACTTCGCTATAAAAATACACTGTTAATATTATTGATAATATTAAAAAAACATTCTCTACAGGGACGCGATGAAAAGTGTTAAACCAAGGTGTTAATATAAATAGACTTGTTTTAGGTTCTCTGGATCTGTTCCAATCTTCAAATCCAACATATCGACTGGACCAGGCTATCTATCATTTTTTAAATATGAAGATCTAAATGTAAGTTTCATAGTAAGAAATCTACATTTTATAATATTTATAAATAGAAGCAATGCTTTATGTTATTATACATTTCAAAATAAATTGCTGAATTTTGGTATTTCAAAATGTAAGTTGATTTTATTTATGCAGCGTTGAATAAAGGTTATTGAATGATTATAATAAGTGATTTTCGTGAAGTAAATAACCGGTTTACCGATCAATGTTTAATTTATGGCTGAACGCTTAAGATCGTGTGTGCGTGTGGTTCTTTTAAACTTTAGGTACTATACATATTTTAAAAAAATACCAAACAATTAGTCATTATGGGAAAAGCACTTAGTTGTGTAATTACTACAAGGGTGTTAAATAGTATAATTGCTTGGAAAGTAGGTACCTAAACAGTGCAGTTAAATAATAATAATTGTATTGGTGTAGGTTTACGTGCATGGCGGCGATGATATCCCGTGGCTAAATACAGAAGTGGACATGCAATTTGAGGCGGAGGATAACATAGATTTTACTTTTCGAGTAAGTTTTACAATGATATTTTAAATAAACGCGTTACTCATTTTCCGCAATTTGCGTATCTTTAAAGCTATGTAAATTGCGGCACATTGAAACGGCAGGCGCACCCCTAAAATAAAAATAAAACAAAAATATATATTTTGTTTTTATTTTTATTTATTTTTTTATTTAAATAAAGACAAACATTCCCGGGTTACGAATAACCTGACAATATTTGAAAACCTCCTACTGACATTATAAGAAGCGGAAGACGTTGCTTGTGCAATGATGGAGGACTTAGCCAGCAGAGGAATTGAACGCACGACGCCCGGGTGGGAATCCGACGCGTTTGTCCACTCAGCTACCGACCGGTCGAATATTGTTCTATTAATATCAATTTTGTAATATTTAATTGTTTGATTTATATTATTTTTACGCGTGGCAGCCGTTTTTTCCTTCGAAAACATTATCAAATCGTAGCTCCGACACATTACAGTACACTTATTTACTGTTACTTGCTTTAATAATATTTGGATAATTTATATAGCGCCGTTTTTGTGAAAAATGGCGCATACGCGGTTTTTCATCCAGGTGTCGCAGGTTCAATTCCCTGCTAGCTAAGTCCTTCGTCATTACACATAAAACATTTATCGCTTATTCTGATGGAATTACGTAGACTTACCATAAAAAGTTATCAGGATATTCATGTTCTGAGAATAAATAAAAAAATAATTGAATGTGACCTAGTCACAGTATCCTTACTGAAATATATCCTGATGGAGGGTGAAACGACTTTGACGCTTAAAACAAATACAAATAAAGCATAAAATAAATCTATTTTCATAGTAAAATATAAATTAATTAATATAAAATATAAAACATAAATAAAATGTATGGGATTCTCAAAATAAACACGAAATCTTACAACAATAATTGTTAATATTTTCGTAGAAAGCAATCACTTTGTGGTTTGACATATTTAATAAAATAATAATTTTGTATGGGACCACAGATTTCATTTTAATTTTTATGACCGACCGGTTTCGCTTAACCTAAGCATCATCAGGGTACAAAATTAAACTAAACAACAAATACATAGCGTGTGTTTTCTTACTGCTCTCCTTTTTTATTTTATATTGTGTTATCACTCTGTATGTATAAGTATATATACACACTATGTATTTTTTGTTTAGTTTAATTTTTTACCCTGATAATGCATAGGCTAAGCGAAACCGGTGGGTCATAAAATTAAAAATTCAATCTGTGGTCTTATACAAAGTTATTATTTAATTTTCATTTAATAATATTTTGTTTTTGTAGATAGTTGAAATGACGAATGACCCATTGGTGAAGGAGATGGATATGGAAATAAGGAAATGTCGATATCCGAATGAAGTGATTCCTAGCGAGTTTGGAAAATCATTTCAGGTCATTTATTTCAACTACTGTGTTAATATTGGTTCCAATTCCACCGGGGAATTTCTCAATGCAATGTTTACAATTTTCAGATTTATGGATATTCCACGTGTATCGTCACGTGCGAAAGTGAACTGATGTTCGAGAAATGTCAGTGCATCAATCACCTAAGAGATATTACCTGTGAGTTTATTAAAATGAAAACATGATGATGAGAAAGATCTGTTAACGAACATTAGTATAATGATGTGTGTTGTTTTCAGATGAAGAAAAACTGTGCAATTTCACTGGATCGGGGTGCTTGGCTGCATATGGTTGGTGTATTTTTAGCTCTAGCATTTCTCCTTCCAAATTCTTTATTCCTTTTCTTTGTGTGATAAGGTAAAACTCTAGTTAAACAACAACACTGTAATAATTTCCAGAATGGTAGATACTCTAAGTATCGTCCTGGTGAAAAACCACCATTCAGAATCGAAACGTTGCTTGAAATGGCTTTAGCCGTGTTTGGTGACCAGATCTGAATAGCCAGGTAATAATAATAACCCAACCATCCTTTTTTATAGTGAATACCACACAAGAGTCCCAACTGCTCCCAACCATCTAGAGCCAGTGAGACTATGGTATTCCCCAATTGGGCTATGTTGTGAGGCTGAAGGTAGTAGGGACGGGAATAAGATGGGTAAGAGGAAGGTTGGAAAGTACCTGGATATTCAGATCTGGTCACCAAACACGGCTAAAGCTATTTCAAGCAACTTTTCGATTCGGAATGGTGGTCTTTCACCAGGGCGATACTTAGATAATCTACTACTCTTCCTCTTCCCTATCTCTTTCCCCTGCCCACTCACCTCCAAATTCACAACATACCTCAATCGGGGATGCTATAGTCTCACTGACTCCAGACGATTGGGAGCGGTTGGGATTCGTGTGCAATATTCACTATACTCGTATGTATTTTTAAATAACCTTTTCTAGCACGTGTTATGCTTCCTCTTCTATATTGAGCCAACGTTTCAGGCAGCCTTTCTGCTTCTATCATCAGATCAGATGGGATCTGTCTTGCACATTATGCAAGAGACTTGCCTTAGCATTTCTTTTGATTTTCTCGATTTCAAGTTGTAAATGTAATGTAAATGAAAAAAATAAATTAAATCCGGGTGCTTGTTGGACTTGATACTTTGAATTTCCTTGATAATATAAATTAAAAGATAGCTATTGTGCTGATGTTTGCTGTTTTCAGCTGCAGAAAAGAAAATGCTGACTGCTGGAGGTAGTAATGACCTCTGTACGCACTGCCTTCCTTCGTGTGAAGAAATTGAGCTGACGAGAGTGTATTTCACTGAATATGAGTGAGTGGTCGACTTCCAACCTTCCTCCGATAGTAGAAGATAAACTAACGGTCGCTTTCACCAATCAATACTAAGTAAAAATTGTCTTTAGTGGTAAAACGGTAGTGGTGAATTAGCACTCAAAAATGAAACTAAACTTCACTTTGTAGCTTTCTAATGTAAGCAATACTACAAATGATTTATCTGTTAATTCTACACGGCTAGTTAGGAAAATGAATGAGGTTTCTAGTGATTTTTTTAAACTGTTATCTTTTAAATTCCATGAAAAACATACTAAAATGTCTGCAAAAGGTACAGTTTAAAAACAAACGAAGGCATTTTTTAACGTTTTACCTAAAGTTCCAGTAAGCATTTCATTGAGAATTTAAAAGATTACCGTATAAATATGAATTGTATTTACTTGAAACCTTAGACATTTTGCTAACTACCCGTCTATACAGAAAAATCATTTGTAGTATTGCTTGTATTAGAAAGTAAAAATGTGTGTATTTTTGGGTACTGACCCTTAAACACTGAAATATAAAAAAATCGTGAAAACAATTTTTTACACAATACCAATTTTATTTATCGTATACTTACAAATAAGATTTATATTTAGACTTAGATGGTTTGGGCATGTAGAGCGAATGAACCAAGAAAGGAGTATGAAAAGAATATATGATGCGAAAGTGAATGGAAGAAGAAGTCGAGGACGCCCGAGAAAGATATGGCACGATCAAGTAAATCAAATACTTGAATCGGGTCATGTGAAGAGTCAGAATAACAGAAGAGTATGTGTGAGACGATGTATGAATGTGAATGAACCAAGGAGTGTGTGCCAGAGTTATATGGCGGTCGGTCCTCTCTGCCTACCCCTGCTGCGAAACGGCGTGATGGTCAAGGCCGCTACACACCAATAAAACTGAAGGTGTGTAGCGGCCTTTAGTTAGTTAGCGGTATTTAGACTTCGCTGTTAGTGTGGCCAACCGATAAAAACACGCGCCAGGTATAATATTATCAAAATTAGTAAAAACACCACTCGCGGGTGGAAAAATCGGGATCAGACTGCTTTCTGCAAAAAAAGATCTCAAATCGAGAAGCGCGATTGGCGATCTTGTTACCTTCCGAGCTGTTTATTTTTTTCAGCTACGAAGATGAAAATGACGAGGAGGAGCTGGATCAAGAGATAAAAATTCGAATGGTGGGTCTGCCCACTGTGCAATACAGGAGGAACGTGGTGCGGACTAAGTTGGACCTTGTGGGTAAGATAAACCTACTATTATTGCAATTACATCGTATTACATTAAAATATTTAAAAAAATATTTTTTCACTTCCAGTATCTATCGGTGGACTTGTCGGCCTCTTCTTCGGAGCGTCCCTACTCAGTCTTGTCGAGTGCTTCTATTTTATATTCATAAGATCTGGGTCTTATAGATGACTACTTTATATTCTAGTGGTATCGGTTCAGCTAAAAAAAAGGTGGCTACCTGGTATATTAATCAAAATAACACAAACACAAAATAGCTTACTTTATAAAGGGATGAAATGTTATAATGCGCTGCCGGAAAACGTCAAAATTATGCCAATCAATAAATTCAAAATAGCCCGTAAGAACTGTTTAAATTACATATAAATCAAAATAATAAGTAGTATATAAGTTAAAATATTATTAAGTCAAAAATAAAATTAAATAATTAGATACTTCGTAAACTTTAATGTACAAGTAACTATTATAAAAAAAAAAACTAAAACTAATCATAGTAATAATATTGAAAATAGATGCTTTATCTAAAACACCATCTAGGTATATAATATGTGCTCGGGTAAAGCTTTGTATATCATACAAAGATGGCAGCAAAATCGGAAAAAAAATTGAATTTCAAAATAAAGAATGAGATCGATTAAAATGGCAGTTTCCTATAAGGTCTCGGTGGCTGAATTTGCAGAAGCGTTACTCACGGATAGAGTAGAGGTTCCGAGTTCGAGTCTCGGTCGTGACCGTTATATTTTTTCCATTTCATATTTACGTTGGGGATTATTGATATTATTTAAATTATTAATATTAAATATTATTAAACAGTAAATTATCTTTTTATGAACAACTTATACTGTGAAATCCTAAGCTACCACTACGATGTTATTTATTTTACTAAAACTTGGCTGGACTCTACCATTTTGGATGAAGAAATAGTTATCGATCACTTTAATATTTTTAGGAGGGACAGAGAAACATCGTCCTTTTTAAAAGCAAAGGGGAAGAGCGCTTTTCGCCATAAATTCTGGCATACCTTCTGGAAATCCAGAACACAACTCGAAATGAACGGAAGATATCCGGGTGAGCATAAAACAGCAAGCATCATTAAGGGCCTAGACCAGAGGTTCCCAAACTTTTTTGTCCCGTGGACCACTTGGCGATTTTTTCTGTTTTGTATAGACCACCTGCTTTCCTAATATTGATTTTTTTAGCTTTGGGAAAAACTTCAAAGTTTTGTGAACGCTTCAGGAACTGCTAGTTCTTTGAAATTAACCCTTCGCGGTGAACACTTCAATTGAAGTCGAACTCGCCAAAAAATAATACTAGTCAATAGATATCTCAAATCGAAAAGTGCTAGCAAATCAACAAAAATTCCTCTCCGAAAAAAAGCACTAGTCGGTAGAGATTTGAAATCGAAAAGTACTAGCAAATCGACAAAAAAACCTCCCCAAAAAAGTGCCAGCAAATCAACAAAATTTACCCTCCGAAAAAAAAACACTAGTCGGTAGAGATTTGAAATCGAAAAGTACTAACAAATCGACAAAATATCCTCCCAAAAAAAAAAATATAATTAGGGAATTAATATCTATTATAAGACGGTATTACGTAAGTACCTACATAGGTACAATCTGTGAGGTAGATTATTACATTTGCGGGAAGCCAACATTTTGGTGACGGCCTGCCTAAATGGACCCCCATTTACGTCTCATGCACCCTCAATTTTTTTTTTCATTGTAGTGGACCCCTTGCAGGTCGGAATCGACCCCTGGGGGTCAATATAGACCACTTTGGGAATGACTGGCCTAGACCATCGTGTCTTAACCTCGACCCCCTTAAAAGCCAAAAAATAGTGTAAAAAACCTTACGACCCCCTCACTATATATTTTAACGTTTATCAATGTTTTACATTACTAACGTGAAAGAGAAATTGTTTACACTTGCCACGAATACCATTTGCCATTTCTTACTTATGCTAAAACGGCTTCGCGTTTATGGTGGCTTTGAAAACTAAGTACAGAAATCATAATTGAGGCCTGTAGAAACAAACACGGCTAAGTCCATTGACTACAGTTTTCGAGGAAGAACAAAAAACGTTTAATTTAAAAATTACTTGTGATACTGTCACTAAAATAAATTCGACAAATAGTACTTACTAAAAACATTAATTTTCTTCTTGATACATTAGTTTAACTGGTGTGAAACAAAAAATATATTTAAATTATTAGTGGACTTTGCCGTGTTTGTTGTTCACATTTGACAACTGCCGCTTTTGTTTTCAACACAACTGGACTTTGCCAGTTTTGAAATGGACACGTTTTTTCACAAGGTTGCAGTCAAAGTCAGTAAAAAAATAGTTTTACATTTAAAAAAGTATTTATTTTGATGGAAATACAAAACAATAATATCTTACAAAATATTTTGAAAAAGTTTGTAAGTTATGGTGACTTAATTAATAATTAAAAAAAACTAAAAAATCGAAAGAAAAAATTTGAAAAGAATAATAACTATTATTCTGATATTTTTTTATATAAATTTGTTTTAAAGATTTAATAAGATATGAATGCGGAATAATATTCAAGAGCAGGAAGATTTCTCCAGTTATCACCGAAATGCTTGGTCTAAAGATAGTTGACATCTCTTACTTTTAACGATTTCAAAACAACTTTTCCGGGTTGCTTGGAATTATCATTGATTCATTTTTGTTTTTCACACAGCATGATTTCTACAATATTAATGACATAACAATAACTACTAATAAAGTAATCATATTATTCAATAAAACTCTAAATCGTAAGTAAAAACTAATTTATTTTACCACTATGCTGTTTAGTAAGTAAAAAAAATATGTCCATAAAAAATAACAGGAAACAAAAGTTCATTATGCACGTCAGCGGACATTTTCGGTAATTTGCGAAATTGTCAATATCTCAACTTTTACAAAAACAATGTTTTACAACAACAAACCGCCATCTTGAAAACAGCTATTTACAACGCTCCTATTGGTCCGTTTGAAAACTGCCGTCTTTGATTTGGAAAGAAGTGGACTTTGCCGAGTTTGTTATGGAACTCAATTTTAATCCGTAAAAATAAATGGTTTAGAGCCGTGTTTGTTAGGAAAGCAACATTGCATCATGAAGCATTTTTTTTACTCTTTCGAACCTCATATTCAACTCATTTTCCATTATTGGTGGACTTTGCCGTGTTTGTTTCTACAAGCCTCATATATTATCCTGATTTAATAAAACAAATTTGTAACTTTATTCCACTTTTATTATTTTGACTGGACCGGTTTCAGCCTATGACGGCCATCTTCAGACTAGTACAAGTGTTTGTTAACCTACGGCTTATATACTATTTTTGGGGATGTTAGGGGTAGTAAACAATGATTTTACTTTAATTAATATTCATCAGTATTGTTGCATGATTTTAATAGTTACAGGGTAAAAGTTACTTTTAATTTATTGGTATTACTATTTTATATATCTATCTGGAATATTTATTTATTTTATTTAATATTTAAGATGGGTTACAGTTGTATTTCTATAAATATGAATTGACAATGTATTTATATAATGAAAGGTTGGTGAATACTGATTGCTAATGAGTTTACTTTAGGTTTTCCCATCTCAATTGTGATGTCCAGATGTACAACATAATTTTCTAATTATTGGGTTACTCCCAGCATTATGGTATATTAGTTTTATGATTCTATTCATTATGCACTGTTAGAGTAGATTACTTCTATTATTATAAATTTCTCGGTATCAAGGAATTTTTGAGTGCTATGCACTTTGGTAATAACTTACATTTATTGTTATTACCTATTGATTATTTGGGATTTTTTAAGTGCATTTACATTATGATATGTTTTTAGTTAGGAATATACATTATTACATTGGATCGGATGATAAAATTATAATGGGTATAATAGCGAAAATAATAAAAGTGGAATAAAGTTACAAATTTGTTTTATTAAATCATTAAAATGGAATTCCACCACGAATTAACAGTTTCAAAATTAGAAACATATATTATCCCTTGAAAATAATTTACTTTAAAGTGAAAAATAAACTCAACCGTCGCATTAACGAATTAATTGACACATCTTTATTTATTAGTTTAATAGGAAGTAGGTATTTGTAACACTTTATTATAACTTGAAATTCATTATTTAATAAAAAAGATTTTTCGTATACGTGACTTATTTTTTGACAGATTGCGACCCCCCTATACCTGATGCCCCTGGATAGATCGCGATATTCTCGACCTAGGGGTCGCGGCCCCCAGGTTGAGAAACGAAATCTAGACAAAATATCATGTTATGCGATACATATCTGGCACCAGACACACCAGCAGATTCGTATACTGAATTTATTGCCAATCTATATATTCTGAAATGCCGTCAGAGGATATATATCTAATAGTTGGAGATTTTACTTATCTATGATACAATGGTTAACAATTCTAGCGATAATAACGCCAAACTTATTTCTATCCAAGGACAGAAAGTAATCGTATTCATAGACTACCTCAACTTTACAAATCTCAATGAAGTCAACCGTGTATATAATATTAGTAACAGATTTCTCGATTTAGTAATATCTAATAGCTATGTTCTAGTAACTACCGCTTATACACTATCTAAAGTTGACTGTTACCACCCTGGGAAATAAACGTATTTTTTCTAAAGCACATTTCTTACCTAATAATCCTGATCATATTAAATTTCACTTCAGAAAAACAAACTGTAATAAATGCAAAGTACATCTTTCACTAACTGACTGGTCTAAACTGGCCTTGGCAATTCGCCGCCTGGAGAGGACTGCTCCAATTGCGCCTGCATAGGATCGGCCTTGATTGAAAAATATATTGAGTTTGAAAAATTAAATGCGACAACCATAAATATCAGGTTATATACCACAATACCGCTGGGTAACTGTCGCATGGCTGGAATCGAGGTGAGTTTGAATACTGAAATATTAAGCATCTTTACGATCTATATGCCAACCTGCACAACAGATCATTTCGAAGAGTATTCCAACTGTCTCGCTACCTTGCAAACTATTATTGACGACAAAGATTATAGCAACACAATTGTTATCGGTGACTTTAACGCTAATCCCGATTCACTCTTTGGACTAGAGCTGAAATCTTTTTGTCAAGAATATGAATACATATGTGCCGACATCGAAATTTTACCCAACGATTCCTACACATACATAAGTGACGCGCATAGCACCACCAGCTGGTTAGATCATTGCCTAGTTACGAAAAATATCTTTAAGCAAATCCTCGATATGAAAATTTATTATGACATGGACTGGACAGATCATCGGGCTCTCGAGTTGACTTTAATGACAAAAGGAATCCCTAAAACAGAAGTATATGCTCCTATGATAAGGGATTCAGCTACATGGAATCCGAAAAATACAATGTATGCTCGCAAAAAAATCTACGTAAGGTCATGGAAAAAAATATTATTTATATTGATAGTGGCAACCCTACAGACGCCCAAATAGAAGACCTATACGAGAATATAGTAGACGCGCTACGAAACACTGCTATTTCAGCATTCGGAGAAAGAGAGTCACCCAAAAATATAAGCAAGTCTGTGGATGGAATGACTATGTAGCGGGTAAATACGAAGAATCCAGACAAGCGATGAATATTTGGATCAAAAAATGGGAGACCACACGAAGGTCCTATCGCGGAGGATAGAAAGGCAAAGCGTGCTGCCTTTAAAACAGCATTGAAAAAATGCCGAAATAATTCCATACAACTCCAGATGGATAAAATCGCTGGGGACTTCGATAAACGGGACTTTAAAAATTTTTGGAATAAGTCAAACAAAGTGTTAAATGTACGGTGTAAAGTTCCGAATAACATAAATGGAGAAACGAATCCGGAAAAACATCGCCAACATTTTCAAATTGCACTTCGCCACTAAAACCCCCTTCCGCTACCGTCTCTTCAAACGAAACCCCACTGACAGAATACGATGATATTGAACTCCAGGTCACAGTGAACATGGTGAACACAGCCATCAGAAACATGAAAGCTGGGACATCAGCAGGGCACGATGGATTGAGCATCGAACACGTCAAACACGCAGGAGGAGCGATTTCGCAACTACTCGCAACGTTGTTTACTGTCATCCCCTTAAGAGTGGATACCTTCCTAAAGATATGACCAAAACAATAATCATACCGATTATCAAATCGAAATTGTCCGACATAACTCTACAGGAAAATTACAGACCGATTTCCATTGCTACCTCTATCGCCAGAATATTTGAACGTGTTCTGTTGGACCAGGTTGGACCCCACATGAAAACGAGCGATAATCAGATGGGCTTTAAAAAAGGAGTGCTCCACGGATACAGCGATATTTTGCGTAAAACGAACGTTGAATACTATCGAAAAAAAGAAAACAACTACTTACGCGTGCTTTTCTTGATCTCAGTAAGGCGTTCGACAGAGTCCATCACCCCTTACTATGGACTAAACTCGTTGAAAGGGGTATACCATCGAAGGTCGTCCACATTCTCAACACTTGGCACCGGCAACAAGAAAACCTGGTAAAGTGGAAAGATGGATTTTCCGAACCTTTTCATCTGAAAAGCGGAGTTAGACAAGGAGGATGCATGTCCCCATTATTGTTTAACATTTATATGGAAGAACTGACCCATAGATTAAATAATGCTAAGGTGGGCTGCCATATCGGGAGGACAGTGTTTTAATAATGTGAGCTATGCAGACGATATGGTACTCATGACGCCGTCTATAAGAGGGCTACGTATCCTCCTGAATATCTGCGAAGAGTTTGCTCAGGAAACAAACATGATTTTACAATCCGCTAAAAACGGCACTGATGGTTATCAGATACGGGCAGGGTCCGAAAACATTCCTCCAGCTTTCTTGAACGGTGAGGTTCTAAAGGTAGTAGAAGAAACCAAATATCTAGGGCACATCATCACCAGCAAGCTAATGGATGACGACGACATCGACAGGCAAAGGCGAGCACTCAGTGTGAAATCAAACATGCTCAGTAGAAGATTTCGGCTCTGTAGTCCACCAGTGAAAAGGACACTCTTCCTGGCGTTCTGCACTACCCTATACACGTGCGAGCTCTGGACCAATTTTAAGAAGAGTAGCATGGAAAGGCTTCGGGTCCAGTACAACAACGCCTACCGCATGATGTTCAGTCTTCCCAGGCACTGCAGTGCTTCCGGTATGTTCACCGAGGGGCGAGTTCCAGGATTTGCAGCCCTTATGAGAACCAGGGTAGCAGGAATGCGGGAAAGGATTAACAACTCCAGAAATAACCTCATCATGGAATCCCGTCAGATCCCGAACTCAAGCATAGAAGCGCATTGGAGTAAATTATTGGCCCCATCAATCTTAACGCTCCCAGGATGGACTCCCTCTTGATGGCGTTTTGTAGAAATGAGGCCTAATATACTCCATTAATATTTTCTTACTTACATTCTTTATTTATTTTTTATTTTTTTTTATTATTATTTTATTTTCATATATTTTTTATTTTATTATTTACTTATTTATTTATTTCTTATGAATTTCTGTTCATTATTATTTTGTTACTATTATTATTACAATGTATTGATATCAATTATGGAAGGTATTGCATTGCACTACTCCTGCATACCTTCCGGAATAAAACTTTTATTATTATTATTATTATATGTAAATATAGCATATTTACTTTATAAATATATGTTTTTTTCTTATGTCCTAAAACCACAATTCCAGGAAATATATTATGCATGTATACACATTTCTATTAAAAAAACAATCTAGTCGGAAAAAATACTATGGGAACCTACCATTCCGGGAGATATCGCCCACGGAAAACATTGATCTAATACAACAAATTATTAATATCTACATTTTTAACATTGATTGAAAATTACTGATATAAAAAGGTACCGATTAAATCTACATTTGGATTTCTTTTGGTTAACTACGATTGAGTTTGTTAAATCAATAGTTTGGATACCACGACTTAACTGGGTTTTGCTATCGCCTTGTCACTGATAGTACCAGCGACATGCTATTATTGTTTATCTGAAGTTTGCTGTTTATAAAGTGTTGATCACGGGAGACGATTGGCTATGGAATTTGTGATGTAAAGAAGAGAACACAATAAAAGATGGGAAATACGGAGAGCGATGTGACGAGTGGTGTAAAGAACCAGGCTGGAACTTCCACACAGCAGCTGTACAGATTCGTGGACTTGAAGGGTAAATTTATATTTAATTTTGCTGATTGCAGGAATACGTACGATGGTCATTATTAAAATAATCTGATCGGGTAGCATTTGCTTTATCTGCATAGGAAGGAAAATTATTGGCATCGAAGCTTTTTTAGCGAAGGTGTCGATAGGCTTCATTTGATTGTCAAGTGCTACTATGGAAACACGCTTTCAGTAAGTTGTCAGATCGACATTATTTATCGACATATTGAGAATGTATCTACACAACGCCAACATTTTTTTCTTAGGGACGAATAGTTAGCGCCAATGTGATAAAACTCCGATTTGGTCGTTTGATCCGATGTCTGAAAACAGACAGCTTACCATGGGAAAACATTATGCCATTGCTCTTGTAAAGCTCTCTTAAGAACATTTCTAAAATTGCGTTTATGCGGGTCACCTTATATTTTTTTACAAACATATAGGGAACTCAATATACTATTGTAACACTAGTTGAAAAATCATGGGATGTAACTTGAGATGCCAAGAAAAAAACATTAGTTCCTTTAATCTAACCATTTCAAATATAGAACACATGTCTGCTAAAATACATTATAGTTAGGTAATTTATTAGGTAGGTGGGGAGTTTAAAATGTAATTTTTTAAATTTGAAAATTTCAATTGACATCAGTTCCAAACTGAAAAGTACTATACACTCGTACGGTTATTTTGAATGCCTGTTTTCGGAATGAGATGAGATCCATTTTTAGTCAACATTTTGATGAATATTTACAGGTGGGGGCCTACTGGTGGACATGATGAAAAGGGCTGTGCAGAGCAAGCACTACGCCGAGATAGACCATGCCATCAAAACCAAGGTGGAGCCCTTTCTCTACAACAAGGGGAAAGGGCGGTGTATACCCATATCGCAGCTGGTTCTATTGAGGAATAAGGAACGGCCGCGACATAAACAGGTTACAGATTTAAAATATCATAGAAATAAACATAAATTAGATTAGAGCTGGAAAGGCAAAGGGGCTTAAGCGGCATTTGGTAAAAAAATAGTTAAATATGCAGTTTTGATCAGTTTCATGCATTTTCTGCATCGAATGCTTTAATTCTCGTTTCAATCTGAAAACTTTTGTGCCCTTTCAGCCATCTAAAATATATTTACCATTTGGGAGAAGGCTTGACTCAAGCGACACAAGTTTGGAAACTTTCTTTAAACTTTTTGTCGCTTCAGGTAACTCAGTGAGAACATTGGGTTACATTTTTTTTCAAAATCCAACCAGGTACTGAAGACTTATGAATTTTATTGTAAAACAAACAAAAAACTTTGAGTGTTCAAGTGGAAACTTCCTAAAGTGGCACTTCAGCCCTTTTGCCTTCCCGGCGACGATATGTTGACACCGAGACATCAAAAAAAATCCAAATATTCGCAGGCCGATGCACAATGAGTCTGACACATTCGTAGTTCGATACGCAATGGGTCCGAAATATTCGCAGGCCCAATAAGCAATGAAGCTGAAATATTCGTAGGCAGAGTATGATGCTTATTAATTTGATTCAGCTATTATAGTTGTTCCTAAATCGAATACGTGATTTTTGTAAAACCACCTTGTTTCAGGGGTAAATTTAAAAAATAATAATGATTCAGGATTATTACAGGTGTCGGTTCTACGAGCAATGGAGAATCCAGGGGAGGATTTTGATATAGAAAAAGATTGGCCAGATGTATCGCCTGAGGAATACGCCAGAAACCCCACGGCGTACAGGGACATTTGCTGGGATCTCAAGGTGGGAAATCACTTAATAAAATAAAAGCTTTTTTCATAATCGTAATCTAAACTTAAAATCACAAGTGGAAATAATCAAAAGAGAAGAAAATTCACGAGTGATATGCATATTGCGGCAAATCAGGCGCAGGGTTTCAACTCCTTGATTTTATAAATACTAACTAAAAATCACGACATTTGACCACGAGAGTAGGCGGGTAGGTAGAGGATAGAACGACTAACCCTGGCACACTCTGACACTCCGAGACTTTTTCACAATCACACATTGTCTCATACCCAATTCTAACTCTTGATACGATCTGACTGAAGTATTTGATTCACTTGATCATGCCGAGTCTTTATGGGGCATCCCTGACTTCTTCTGCCATGCACCCTATGTTTCAAATATATTCCTGGCTCACAATCTGTTCTGATCTCCTCAATCCTAATACGGTCGTTTATGGTCTTAGCACACATCCGCCTCAGGGATCTAAATATATTGAATAACATGAAGTTTCTTGTTCAGGAAAGAGGAGCGGTGGGAGAGACTATCCTGCACTTGTGTTTGCTGAACGCCACCTCTCTTCACGCTGACTTGGCCAAGAGACTACTCAAATTCTACCCCAAGCTGATCAATGATGTTTACATGAATGACGAGTTTTACGGTACCTATGTGACAAATTGTTATTTATATTATGAAAAATATATATGAAAGAGTGCATAACAAATCAAATCGATGAACACAGTATGTCCACACTTGTCATTATTTTTAAATATTCATTGTTGACAGTTCAAATTGTATTTGTTTCTTTGGTTCACTATAAAAATGTAATCTTATTAAGCTCTTGAAGCTCTAAAGTGTATTTTACGTCTGTCCTGAAGTCATCTCCCTTTTCCCCTTTTACGACAGGGATTTGATAGTTTTGTAACTTTTACCTGTGCACCTTTCTTGTTGGTTCATAAGTTGACTTATAAACAATCTTGTAAATGTAAAAGCACACTTGGGCGATGAAGAATGAATAAATAAATTTACCAACCAACTGCTGAGGTTTGTGAAAATTCCGTAAAATAGATACATTTTCCTAAAAACCGTAAGCATGCAGAGGATAGAAATAATCCCTAAAATCCATGAGTTGTGCAATATTATAAAAAAAACTCACTACTTGGAAGTCCTGCATCTGCTTTAATCCGGTACATTTTCGAAGACAGTTGAAGGAGCGTCTCGATGCACCTCGGTGAACTCACATTAATTTGTACACTATTAATCCACTACCACACGCACAAAATAAGTTTAATTTCCGATTTTTTAAATAAAAACCCATGTACTTGATTAATCACGATGTAAGATTTTTTTAAACACTTGTTTAATCACTGCACAATTTTTTACGAAAAAACTTTATATATATCACATATACATAATATCTGTAGGAGAAAGTGTGCTGCACATAGCGATCGTCAACGAAGACCCATCGATGGTGAAGTTCTTGTTGGACGTGGGGGCGGACTACCATGAGAGGTGCTTTGGCTGCTTCATGAGCCCCGAGGACCAGAAGGCCTCCCGCCAGGACTCACAGGACCACGAGTGGGTCAATGTGCAGCCCATCACCAACTATGAAGGGTAGGCTCACTATATTTAACAGATAAGTGAAGATTAGTGAACTTCTTATTTGAGACCACTGGAATTAGTCTTCATTGATTGTGTTTTCCATCTCTCATTTTATAAGTACAAAAAACTCATCCACTTACTCCAAGGATTCAACATTCACATCTTAGCAACTATACATGCTCAGTGTCTTCTTAGTATTTTCTCTTTCAAGTTGAAAACCATGACTTTCAACATATGTACTTTAATTCATCAGTAAATCATTCTGCTTACAAATTTCGTTTAACCTTAGGCCCAAGTGACTAGGGTATACCATTATTCCATACTGTTAAAAATTATAAGTGGATTGTTAGCATATTGCGTACATTTATTTACAGGTTTTTTTCCTGCCCCTATATCTCTAATCTCTATATCTTGCAGTTTTCGCATACAATTTTCTTTGCACATGCTGACAATCATTGCAACATTCCACAGCCTTGCTAACACCTTTTGTGATATCAAGCCGGCATTAAAAAATCGTGTTCCCTCTAAATTGTGCAACGTTAAAAAGAATTATAATTATACATAATACTTTGCATGCCTCTGTGTCTTTTTAGTATCCTGTTTATTTAACTCAAATCACTCTCATTACATGGATTTTCACCAGTGAAAATCTAATTCCCATACTTATGTTAAGTACAACTTAAAAATAGAACACTCAAATATGAAGGAAAACATTACAAGAAAGCATCTACACCAAATTGTTTACAAGGTTGTCATTCCTCTAGACGCCATTCCAAGGGGTTAGGACAAGAGTGCTGACCATAATTTTCTACAATGAACTGATTTGAGTTACCATCCTTTCCAACTTATTCCCTCTTCTTGGTCTTCTGACAGAATGGGGATGCTTGAAAATTCTCAAGACAAACAAGAAAGAAACGTGCTAATGACTTGTTATTCCATCTTAATTAGTTGACAATGTTCCAGCTATGTGTATTGGGGAGAGTATCCTCTGAGTTTCGCAGCCTGTCTGGGTCAGGAGGAGTGCTATAGGTTCCTGCTGGCACGGGGAGCCAATCCAGATAACCAAGACACCAATGGGAACACTGTCCTACACATGCTGGTCATCTATGAGAAGATGGTAAGTACCTATTTCGGTTAACTGTTCAAACTCATAACAAGATCTAACCTCAACCTAAAAATCATAATATTTTTAGTTCCTCACATTGTGGCAATCTTTTCAAAAGACTTTCAGCACATCGCTTACCTTCAAGTGTACATTTGAAATACGTGGAATCTTCAATTGAACTCTATGATAAGTCTGCAGGACGTAGAGTGTTTGGAGGCTAAACTTAGGTGAAAGAACGGCATGGAGGCAAACACCGCACTCTTAGGCACGAGAAACTAAAGGAAGACAGAAGGAGACCAGCAGTTGTGGAGATTTTTCCCCGAAACGGCCAAGACTGTCCAAAGTTTGTAGTGCCTATAATAATGATTTAATGATGAATGACTACCAAAATATTTTCTCAAGTCTGAATCAATCTGTAACAATTGTGAATTAACAAGCAACAGAACTAGCAGTTCTGAAATAGGGGTTTTTCACTATAGAGTTCAGCAATGTTCAACTAATACTCTACAAATAAATTTATAAATTTTAAAAATTATAAGCCCTCTTTTTATATACTTACTGAAGTGTTTGAATGAAAAATTGAATGCTAAGATTTATAGACAATACCTTAACACTAAGCGTAACTTGTGCTTAAAAGGAAGTAAGTTAGCCATTGACTAGTAGTTAGACATTAGTAGTATGCGCGGTGGAATTCCAACATGATCCTATCCACTACCAGCTGAGCAACCTATGCACAAAGCTGTCAACCGCCTTATATTATTTCGTTCCTAATACATACAATAATTCCAGCCGATGTTCGATTCCGCCTATGAACTGGGCTCGGCCCTGGACGTGCGCAACATGCTGAACCTAACACCCCTGACACTGGCCGCCAAGCTGGCGCGCATAGAGATGTTCTTCCACATCATGAACATAGAGCGGGAGATCTACTGGCAGATCGGCAGCATTACGTGCGCGGCGTACCCGCTGTCGCAGATTGACACCATTGACGTTGAGTCGGGGAATATCATCAAGGATTCCGCACTTAATCTGGTCGTGTTCGGGGTAAGTCTATCAGAATGCAAAACATTTATAGAAGGGTGTTTTTAATGTTATTACCACACATGGGTCCCAACTGGGGAATGGTAAGGCTGAAGGACGTGGGAAGGGGAAAGAGATGAGAATGATGAGAGTTCGGAAGTACATGGTTACAAGTTATCTATTAAAATAAAAAACATGGATTCTTGTCTAATTTTTTGCAGCTTTTATGGGGTATTTCAAAGCTTTATAGTTAATGATAGAAATGACATTGAGAACAAAAATTGTTGAATTGACCTATAAATACCATGCGAAAAAAGGTGTGCGTATTTTATGATCCCGAGCTCACCATTCTAGAGTTTTTAATGGGACATACAAACTGTTTTTCTGCTTTATAGTTAAGATTACTTACTTTTTTCTGATTTCAGGATAAAGACGAGCATTTAGAACTGATGGATGGAGTCCTCGTAGATTTGTTGAAGACCAAGTGGAATGCATTTGTGAAGCGCAGATTCTATAGACAATTTTTCCTATTTGCCTTTTACTTTCTCATTTCCCTCGTTTGTTTCACTCTGCGACCTGGTCCCCCTGATAAAACTGCCCCACCGACAAACACCACAAACAACTCAACGCAGAATATCTCAAGTACCGCATCAACACCAATAGATAATTCCATATTCTTGAATGTCACAAACACGTCACTCTTTGATGTATCTACTGAAGATGATTCAAACAGTTCAACGGTCAGGCCTGAACTTGTGAGGACAGAAAGTAGTCTCCTCATGCAAATCTTGACTGGGAAAACAGTAACTTCGTTGTGTAGTGAGATCGGGAAGAACGTTGGTTCTAATAAGACAGCTCCATGTCAGAAAATAAGAAGTGGAAGTGGTAGTAAAGAGAAAGATTACACTCCTAAAGGTAACTAAACA
Organism: Drusus annulatus; assembly: GCA_022651775.1. Lineage (NCBI taxonomy): Eukaryota > Metazoa > Arthropoda > Insecta > Trichoptera > Limnephilidae > Drusus > Drusus annulatus. Next base: position 1,179,639 of record JAGWCC010000357.1, on the reverse strand, counting down.
ATTGAATTTTGGTTAAATAATATAGCATGTCAAAAACAAAAGACAAATGCTTTTGTTTTGCATTCTATATTCAAACACTTTAAAAGGTTATGTAAAAAAAGAAAAAATAAGTACCTACCTTCATATTTTAAAATTTAATTCGATTCCATTGGAAAAGGGGATAGTTACCTACCTACTGTACATATAGGGGTTAGGTACCTACCTGCATGTTATTTTGAAACCAACTCAAATTCTTAACTTTCATGAATACATATATGTAAATGTTTTCCAGGAATTCACAGGTTCAGGCTCCATATATAGTACATTTCGTAAGACTTATTTTACATTTTTAGGTTTTTTAATTTTATTTAAACAATAATTATTATTATTTTAAATTTTAAAAAACAATTTTTAGTTAAAAGTTCTGCTATGCAATTATTTTTACGCGTGAAAGCTGTTTGATAATGCCCTCAGAAGGCGAAACAGCTGTCACGTGTGAAAATAATTATATGGCAGAACTTTTAACTAAAAATTGTTTTTATAAATTTAAAATAATAATTATTATTATTGTTTAAATAGAATTAAAAAACCTAAAAATTAAAATGGAGTTCTACAAAATAAACTTTAAAACCATAAATAATAACTTATTTTACATTTTAAATAAAATAATATAAAAAATTTGGTGTGGTTAGGTTAGGTTAGGTTGTGGTACCTACCACATTGAAAATTATCATCTACACTTATTTTACAGGGAAATTAGCAATGACTGAAATTTCAGTGTTTTTAATTTTAAATGGTGAAATCACAAAATTTTGTTACATTTAACAGGGCCAGCAAAGACAGATAACTCTACGGAAAGTGAAGTGGAGGAATGGTGGGATGATCTGACAGAAGAATGTCGCCTGATGCAATTGAATTCCACCGAAGCGAAGGTTTGACAGCAATCAGTAATAATATTTTGTCAGTTATAATTTTCTCTGATTTTCGTAAGTAAATAGAGCAAACCTGTACACTTCAATTGTGATTTATTATAAGGAAGCATGTTCTGCATAATCTCAAGATTTAAGCATAATAATTTTTAGAAAATTCGTTCAAAGACCCAAGTTTCATCATTATTCTTTCATTGTTTTTCTCCGCCGTTGCAGTTTTTGTCTTCACACATTAACGTTATAACACTCCTTCATCCAGAAGGTTTATTATAAAGAAGTCACTTTGGTGATCAGTCATCATCCAACCTTGCTATATGTCCTGCACAGTGGAGCCATCCTAGTTATATAAATCTTACCTTTAGGCCTGTGTGCTTGTTCCACCGGTATTTTAAATGAAGTTGCTCTGAAGAACTAGCATCATTGGTCCCTTGGCATGGGAGAAACTCCAACATTTGTACACAGTTGACATTTGCCACAAGACGGGTCATTATTATGACTCGTTCTTGTGCTCAATAGCTCGACTATAGAATGGCTTGCCGACTTCTGTGTCTTGTCCCTCCTACAAAATGGATCTCTTCAAGACCTAGGTTCACTCCTTCCTTTCCTTAAAAAGAGCCTTTGCACAGATTTCCCTCAGGGCCTCCTGTGTGGAGTTAATATAAAAATTATTTAAAAAAACTAACGTCTAGATCATGGGTTCCCAACGTGGGCGATAACGCCCCCTTGTCGGCGTTTGAAACTTTCAGGGGGATAGTAAAAGATACTAGATAATACTTCTCAATATAATTAAGTATGCCTTTTAATTGTTCTCATTGAAACATTCTTCTTTAAATAGAACATATATACTTTGTTTTTAACCACTTTTTTATTTAATATTTTGTCTATATAGACAAAATATTAAATAAAAAAGTGGTTAAAAACAAAGTATATATGTTCTATTTATAAATATGGCAAGCCACAAAGTTAATGCTTTTTACGAATATATTCTTCTTTAAACTCAGAAATATGATAGGAGTCATATCCTTTCTTACGACTATATAATATTACAGTGTAATTACATGTTTAAATATAATTGTGGCAATAGCTGTTTTGGATTCGCGACAGATAGTAAGTAAAAAAAATGGGAGGGGGGCTCTAGAAAAAAAAACATTCTCAAAGTGGGCGGTGGGCAAAATAAGGTTGAGAACCTATGCTCTAGACGGTCCTGTTGGCGAGAGATCCGTAACAACCTTTTTTCTGTTACGTGTCATTTATGTGAAAGAGAGAAAGATTACAACGAAGCCATCATCGGTACACCTGTAGCACTTATTTTTCAGATCAGAATCTCAGCAGAGATAGCCCTCTGGTTGGGCGCCATCCTTTACATTATAGCGGCTCTGCGTGAGGCCCGATTCCTCGGCTATAAGATGTTTGTGGAGAACCTGATGACGGCTCCGTCCAGGGTCATGTTTCTGTTCTCGTGCCTGCTGATGCTCATACTACCGGCTCTGCGGCTGGCCTGTCTGGATGAAGTGGAAGACCATGTAGCGGTAGTGATCATGTTGACAACAGCGCCTTATTTCTTATTCTATTGCAGGTTTAATAATAATTAGTAGTATTATTATATTTCAAAGAAATTAGATAACTTACTAGTGTTCTTTTTGAAAAATATATTTTTGTAATTTTTTTATATTCATTATTCTTTTTATCTTTCATTTTAGAGGATTTAAAACAGTGGGCCCTTTCGTTGTGATGATCTACCGCATGGTGATGGGAGATCTCCTTAGATTCGTCTGTATTTACTTGGTCTTTGTCATGGGATTTTCTCAAGGTAAACAAATTGTTTCATACTCCTAAAAGATAAATTGCTGGACGAAACCGGAAAGGATTTGCTGCCATTCGTGTCATGCAAAATTATAATATAAACCAAATTTAAAAAAATCTATTTATCGATTCAACTACTGTGAGAGTGATCGACAATAAATGCACAATATTATGTAATTGTATTTCTAATACGAATAAACAAACATACAAACAAAATATAAAACATGTAGTCCTGTTTAGTAATTTATATATGCAATCTCTTCCAGCATATTACATAATATTCCTGTCCTTTGACAACCCCAACACACCGGAGGGTGTGGATGACTCTGTCAGTAACCCGATGCCTAGCCCCATGGAGAGCATCATGGCCATGTTCCTGATGTCGTTGACTTCTTTCGGAGACTATTATGGGGCCTTCGAAAGAACAGATCATGAGATTGAAGCCAAAGTAAGTTCATATTTTAGTAATGTATACGAAAAACGTTGAATTGGAGTCAGCAGGATTTACTACAAAACGTCAAAAACTTGAAAAACAATTTGATTGTGTAACCAAGAAAAGTGTCGACTATACCAGTTCCTCAGGATACAGCGATACTGCACAACACAACACTAGATACCATTGAATGGCTGAAGAACCTCAGCATCACTTCACAGCCACAATCACTCTCCAACGATAAGAAGACGATTATAGTTATCACCAACCAGCCTTTAAATCCTAGTAAGTTTATATTTTATTAACACTTACAAATGGCGTGATGGTTAGTATTATTGAAAAATCTGTGCCTCTATCAATAGGATAAGGTACTTGCATAACCGTTGTGTCCCCCACAGGGGCCTAAATGTCTTGGCAATGTCTGAAAGCGGTGTAGTACAGACTGCCGAGCATGTAGTCAACAAATAAACGCTTCATTCATTCTCGGAAAAATTGATACTGTCCATAGAGTGACGCCCAAGACTAGCTTATAAACCTTGATGTTCCTCTATGACTCCCGACATATGAAAAAAGAACTGAAACATTTCAATCAAATTTTTCATTTCAGCTCATGTTTGTAATCTACATGGTGATCGTGGCCATCCTGCTAGTGAACATGCTGATCGCCATGATGGGGAACACGTACCAGAAGATTGCGGAGACCAGGAACGAGTGGCAGCGTCAGTGGGCGAGGATCGTGCTGGTGGTGGAGAGGGGCGTAGCCCCTACGGAGCGCCTCAAGAACCTGATGTATTATTCGCAGCCCATGTCCGATGGGAGGCGAGCGCTGGTGCTGAGGCTTAATCAATCGGTAGAAATGCATTTTCAATATAGCACTACAATACATATATAAGATTACTTACGTGGCTGAGCAATTAAATTCCTTGACTCCAGATACAGAGATTGTTGTTTGAAACCTGGCAGCCGCAAATGAATTTTATTCAATTTATGTGTTTTATCACACACAATTAATATAAAATAATAGATAGTATATATTTGCGGCACTCTGAGTCGCAGATACTCTCAGTATCGCCCTGGCCAAAGGCCACCATTCAGAATCAAAACGTTGCTTGAACTGGCTTTAGCTTTGCTTAGTGACCAGATCTGAATAACCAGGTACTTTATAACCTTCTTCTCGCCATCTCCTTCCTCTTCCCCCACCTTCTTCAGCCTCACTTAGTTCCCCGCCTCCGATCAATGACTCTTGTGGGGTAACTAGGTATCACATGAAAATAAAAATAAATATTGTCAAAAAACCTGTGTTTACAATTGAGTTTTGAATAAAGCGCAGGTATATTTGTTTTTCAGGAAGAAGACAAGGAAGAAATGAAGGAGATTCTAGAAATGAAAAGAATCCACGACAGGCAAGTCGCCAAACGTAAACTGGGTATTCATAAACCTAACCCAAGCCCAAAAAAAACATTATTTTAAGAAACACAAATCACCACTATTTAACCTCTTTGCGAATAAGTTTTTGCAAACTGAACTACCTTTGGGGAGTGAGTTTATTTAAATCTTTTCTTTTTTTATTATCATGTGTCCTAAACATTTTTTCGCAATTATCTTGGAATCAAAAAAAGCTTTCAGAGCGGGTTATGCAAGTTGACGACTCACATATATAAATGAAATTGTATTTACATGTATAGAAAATTCAGTTTTTTTGATAAATCTAAAATCGATTGACCTAAGGACAAGGTTCGTTCATACTCCCCAAAAGATTAAATATATATGGAGAACACTTAAAATACTTAATGTAAAACTGCTAGACACAATAAATGCTTATTTATATGTTGTAGAAGAACATTGTGTATTTATTTTGGATATTTGTAAAGCCAAACTATTAAATAATAATGATTAAGATATTTTCAATTGTTTTATTTGTTCAACATTATTATTTGTATTATTAATACATACAGTTAGTGAATAGATTTTTTTATGTAATTTTTTTACCGGAAGAACAATAATTTCCTTTCTTGGAATGTGTATTTTTTTCAAGAAAAATATATTTTTATATAATTCGAGAACAATAGAATTGCTATATATTGCTACACAATTAGATTCTTAAGTCTTTGATAAAAATAGTTTTCGATTAAGGCTTTTTATCTTATTTATTTATAATATAATTTTATATTCAAAAGCCTCACTCTTAAACCAAACTACCATTTACAACAAGTTCTCTAACAATATTCGCACTCCTATTATAAAGTGCTACTAAATATCTTTCTCCGAATAAAATATTATTTTACTCCTCTTATTTAATGAAAAAATTAGATTCAATGAGAATATAATTTAGAATCATTTTTAGTAGAATTTTTTATTGCAAGCTTAGGGGATTCAAATTCGAGTACATAAGAGGGCAGTCTTCCCTTCAAAATACATTTTCTCATTTTTTGCTTGGGTTCGCATTTAAATATTAGCAATAAGCTAATGCTACGTATCTCCCTGCGAGAAAGAAATAGAGCAAGGCAAAGGCAGCCGACACTAAAGTGGGACTTTGCTAGGGATGTAGCATGTTGGAATTTAAATATTATCAAATGATCATAAGAAGAAACAGAGGTCACCCACATATGAGATGGCTGACAACCTCAAATGAGTTGTCGGCTTTCGAATGGGTAAAAGCTGCCAAAAATCGGCAAAACTGGACACATTTGAGGGAGGCCTATATCCAAAGTTGGACACCAGAAGGTTTATGAAAAAGCAGAAGAAACTAATCTTCATTTTTGCAAAACATTGTTTTCAATTGAACAATTATTTTCTTGTTATATATACATATAATAATTCAGAAAATAGCTGGCATGATCAGACTCCAATATTGATTCAATTTTATTACTGTTTATAAATATGATGTACGAATAAAGAACAAAGGGAAACAGTTTTCTATGCAAAAACTGCCCCTTGATAAGTGGCGTAGTTAATATTCGGGCGGACATTTTCTTGTACCAGGGTGGGTCCCAGTTTACAGACTTGCAAGGGGGCAAAGAAATTTAAAGTTACACCACTGCCCTTGCTGCAATATTTAAGGCTAATTAAAGAGTAACATTAATCTACTTAAAGGGCGGAAATAAATTATTAGACAATACACAAGCTAAATAGAGATTATAATTATTTTAACAATTTAGTAGTTTAAATATTACTTCATTTGGCTTGCGCTTTAGCCTTCTCCAGGTTGTCGATTTTTTTACTGATGGCCGCCAGGTTTTCCATGACCGTGAGGGACACCCGGTTGTAGGTTTCCATGGCCTGAAGGACACTGGACTCAACCTGAAACAATCATAACAATGTTATATACAATATTGGTGAAAACAACAACCAGAAGAACATAAACACGAGGATGCGGATTCCATTCAATAAATTATATCCAAAATAATAGTATTTAATTGGCTTGGTATCTATGTACGATTTTAAGGGTTTTGTCAGGTATTTTGCTATGACAGGTCTGTATCTAACCACCTAGTCCCTATTCCTAGTTTTGTCAGTGCCCCATCACTTCAAAGGGCACCCACAACTTTCCTGTGCTACCTTGGTGGCCTTAGTCCGTTGCAGGTTGGGGTAATTTCTCATTGCACAGACTCATTTACTGTCTTCCGCAGCTTTGTCTGGGATGACATAGTGGATGTCTTCAAATGCTGTTTGTTGATGTCACGCACTGAGTGTAAAACCATGGTAAAAAAATAATCATTTTCTACTTTTGAACGTAAAACAAACGCTATTTGACATGTTCTTGATGAGATTACTGCTCAGCTAGAAACCAGTCAATAATACTCATATGATAGACACAAATTAAATCATAGCAGACGACTAACCTGATCGCAGTGCTCCTTGTTCTCCACATTGACGGCCTTCAGCTTGTCGAGGGAGCGGCTCAGGGCGGTGATGTTGGCCAGTGGCTCCGAGGCCAGCACCGGGGACTTATCCTGGCAGAGCTGCATGGCCTCGCAGTGGTGCTGGATGTTCTTCTCGTTGGTCATAATGTAGTTCAGCTTCAGCTTGCCGTCGCCCACCTGAAACATAGAAACAATTTGTCAAAGCTTTTTTGAATAAAACTTGAAACTCACAGCTAAAAAATAATCTGACTTGAAACACCTGTTATCTGAAATAATTTCTCTACCAGCTAAAGAATAGAGGTTTTTGCAAAATATTAAAACAACACTATATTTCTTGTTCTAAATAAATAAAAATGCATACACGAAACTTTGAATTCATATGTGGAAACGAAACTTTAAACAGCTCTTATGCAAAGTTACCAATTTGTACATCCAACATTGTTCATTGGGGTCGTCGAAATAACTGCGGAATAAATTAAATTACGTTAAGTAATATCTACCTTTAAATAATACATATCATAGCCCAGTATTATATTTTTGAGTTGGCAGAGAAATGGCTTCAGATGACAGGAAAGTGTCAAAACATCTGTTACAGAATGGTTGAAAGCAGCATGTAAATATATTCAACATAGCATTATATTTAAAAAAAAATGAAACAACAATAACATATATAAATACCATGTTGACGTATTGTGGATCAAGATAACCATTGAGTTCATCAAGCCTCTTGTTTATTTCAGTTATCTTTTCCCGTCCCGAAGTAACGCTATTTAACACAGTTTCTGCTTGTGAAAGCTGGTCAACAGCAGACGTCTCGTACTGCTCTTCCGGAGAGTATCCCATTTTACACTCTAACTCCCCGATTCTGTTTTCAATCACAAGCAAAGGGTCCATCTAGAAAAAAATAACAATTTATTTAATGGTTATATGACTCTTGGTGAAAAACAAACAAAAATCAATCGAGCAACGTAACCTGTTTGCCGTTTAGAAAGCTTACCTTTAGGTTTTTGTGACAAAATTATTTATTTTCAGAAAGACGATTTACCAAAATTCATCTGACAAGCAATGAATGATCTGACACATAGAATTTGACAGTAGTTGTTGGTGTTTTTCTATGAATAGTGAGCAATGACCCTGAGTAAAAAGGCAGTATTATTGACCGCTTCATTCATGATTGTATGTAGCAGGATCCACAGACGATTTGAAAAGTTAAGAGGGGCGTAATTGAACTTCAACAGATTTTTACTAAATATTATGTATTGATATCTATTTATTTTGCATGAGGTAGATATTTAAAATATTTTTAAAAGAAAACTAAATTACGCTTTGTCAGTAGATCTTTTTCAGCCTGACGCTTGCAAATTTTTGTTAAAAATGGTTCGAATAATTCCATATTTTGTACAAGAAAATGCATTGTCGTAGATACATTTTTTCAATAAATCGAAAAAATCGATTGCTGTTTAAATATTTTTTAGGAGTTAATAGGAGTTATTAGGAATAATTGTTGATAAAATAAATTAAATGAAAATAAATTGCACTAAATTAATGAAAGTTTAAAAATAATTTGATAACTGAAATATTAGAAAATTATAAGAATCTGCACTTTAATCCGGATGTCTTAATAACGATAAGTGCATACATTTATTTTGAGCATTATTTTCGTGTAGTTTGCGCAGTTCTATAGAAAACTTTTAATAATACATTGATATCATCTGTTATGAAATTTTTTTAAATATATTCCCCATCTTTAGTGATCTTTTTCTAGGATTAAAATCATTTTTCTGAAATAAAAATAACAAAACTTCCAACGTCCTCAATGTTGCAAACTTGTACTGAAAATTGAAACATATGTTTTGACGTTTCCGTGAGTTTCCGTTGCAAGTTATCTATCTCACTCTACAATTGATTATTTTTAATTGATTTTACCAGTAAAATGGAAGACGACGAGTATTTTACAGGCGATGAACTTCAAATCCCTCCGATTAAATATGAATGTAAGTAATTTCATTTATTAAAAGTGAACATTTTGAAAACATTCACCGCCGTTGCGGAATTATTTTGTCATATTGCGTCACTCTTACTCACAGTGCTTTGACACTGACGCATTGTGGTAAGTAGGTACCTTCTCTGGTACATTTTGGCGGGTAAATAGTATCATTAAAAAAATAATTGTCAACCACTAAATTGATTACATATAAGTTGTATGTGTCGATACTCGATGCTGCCGACTAAAGAGAAGTTATGATAATAATTTAAAGAAACCCACATAACTTTGGTTGGTTTTTCTTCAAACCTTTTATCATAGTTAATAATATTATATTACAATCTTTGTATATATTTGATTAAAATAATTTTATCTGTGTATTTATTCGAACATTAAAATATGTTACTCTCTTTTCTAGATCTTGATCACACGGCAGACGTCCAGTAAGTGAAAATAGTAATAATTAGTAAAGTATTGCATATCGACGCCGGAAAGGCAAAAGGGCGGAAGCGAAGTAAATATATCATATTGAAAATAGATTAACAATAAACATGTATCTTGAAGACCTTCATGGTTGAATGGTTAAGAGTCTTGACTACAGATCCAGTGGACACAGATTCAAATCCTGACGAGCACAGATGAATTTTATTTGATCAACATGTGTTATTTCACATTTAATTTGTGTAAATATATAGAATTCAACGCTTTGGATCTACAACTCGTTTTTGTGTTCAACAGCTCGGCTGTAGAATGATTTGCCAGCTTCTGTGTTTCCACAAAATAGGTATCTTCAAGATCCAGGTTCACTCCTTCCTTTCCTCAAAAAGACCCTCCACACAGCATCCCAAAAGATGACATAGGCCCTGAGGGAAATAATTTCCCCCAGGGTTTTCTGTAGAGTTAATGCAAACAAATATTTAAATACTTATAATTTTCTAGTTCACTATTAATATATATTCCCTGGGCGCATCAGATTGATACCAATCATGGAGCTTATTAGCTTCACGTCTGACACTGTAAGTCTGGCAATTATGCCAAATTCAAAGCAATGCGTGCATGCACTGTATTGTTTCACATCAATAACAACTGCAATCAGCCTTCTGTAGTTGTATATGTGGATATTTATGATTTTTACATAATGATTGGACAATACAACATAGTTTTTTTAACATATGGTCTGGGCTTGGTATATAAGCACCCTATTAAAAGATGGCTCCATGACATAATTTTTACGCTAGCAATCCATTTAAGGTTCTCATTAATTTAATTATTCATTCAAAGGAAAAATCATTCAGCAACATTAAAAATATAATGATGATATTCAAATTCATTACAATAAGCCATATATTTTAATGACAATGATAAATTAAATAACAAAATTAAAGAATCTCTCACATTTCAGAATAGAAACATTACTTGTTAAATGACTAGCCCCAAGTTCTTCCCAGCCTCATTATGCCCTTTCACTTTTACCTCTTAAAACTCCCCACTTGGAAGTGCCATAACATTTCTATTGGCTGCAAATAGTGGGACACTTGTGAGGTGTAACATAAAAAAATGCTTGTAATTATTTTTGAAGTGGTCTAGCAAAAAAAAAATCTTGTGGTGTAGTAAAAAATATGAATTATTCTTAAATACTTCCATGGATTTGTAAAGAAATATGAAGTAGGTACCTTATTATAGTACCTACCACTTATTAGTAAAAAATATAGTATTCACATTTTACCAACAATATATTTTTTTTACATTAACATGTTTAGCTTGTACACAAAATATATAAAAAATACACAATTAAAATCTTATAGAAAGCAAATCGTGATTTGTGGGCATGCTTAAAATGTTATAATTTATTTATGTATAATATTATACAATAAATGGCACAAAACAGTAAAAGAAAAATCTTATCTGTTGGTTGGAATCAGTCAGAATTATCAGGAACCAATAAATAAATCATCCATTGTGAACAAAAAAAACACGATATTTATTTGATATAATATCTTGGTTCAATTTATAATGTTTACTACTTTTTATTTACCAGCATTAATACCACATTTTAAGCTTAAGTTGCTCAATTTTCAATTTTGGTTCGGTTTTAATTGGAATTTAAGCAGTTTTCTAAACTGGAAAAATGATATTATTTCCTTATTCGATAGTAATTAAATGGATGTATTAATTTAGTATATTTTCAGGATCCATTCATGGGGGAATACTTTGATCGAAGCCTTCGAACAAAGTGGGATGGCAATGTTTGCGTACATGACGGAAATGGAGTACGTGGAAATTAAGAAATGCGAAGAAATTGAAGTTGAAGCAGATGATATGCTCGGACTCCTATATCGTTTCCTGGATGAACTTCTCTTCCTGTTTTCAGCCGAACCCTTCCTGATCTGTAAAAAGCTGCAGATTTTAGAATTCAACACCAGCGAATTCCGGATTCGCTGCAAGTGCTTTGGGGAGGAGTTCACCCTCGGGAAGCATCCCCAAGGAACAGAAGTCAAAGCGATCACTTATTCTGCTATGCAAATCGTCGAGCCCACACAAGATTCACCCTATGAAATATTTGTAATCATTGACATTTAATTCTAAATAAATATAATTTGTACAAATTTCGTTTTTTCGTCAATATTGAGGTATTTTTTTGTTGACTGCCATTAGAAAATCAGTTTCACATCCTGTCATTCATTACGCCATGTTTGTTTACAACAATCCACTACGTTTATTGACACTGTAAAGGTTAGGTCTGTTCGCGGAAAAGCTCGCATTGTTGTTCCGTCAATCGGACCGCTTATTGCGCAAATCGCTTGTCTTATTAATAATAAATAATTTATGGCATAAATGTGAAAGAAATTAAATCGCTCAGAGTTGTGGCGAAGGTTTGAATAGGGGATGTTATTTGTGCGCAAGCGCAATATGTTCGCGCGCTCTCTACAGCGGGCTGGGTGCCAGATGTTCAGAAAAGCTCGGTTACAACGGTTGTCGCGTGTGTAATTTATCTCTCTGAACCGGACTGTGCACTATTCTGCGCATTTTACAGTTAAAATTATTCTAAATGGGCAGTGCCATGTACATAATTCTCGACAGCATTTGAAAATCGACTATTTTTCTTTTATTTATGATTATTTGCGAGCGTCCCGACAGCTGCAAGTCCCTTGCATACATAACAAGCGGCATAGCGGCGGACATTTTATTTCTAGTTCTCGACAATGTAGGGATCGCATTTTGAAAAATCTTATGTACCGATTAGCGGCCAGCAAGCGACATCAGTTCGATTTCGAGGCGACAAAGCCAAAAGTAAGTAAAACTCTTTTCTTTTTATCGCGGTTTTCTCACATTTTCGATCGAAATTTTACTGACCAGCCACCCGAAAGAGGTTCAATTTTCGCATTCGTAGGCATGGTATTCAATCCAATTTTGGCCTTGCTTAGTGACGTAAGCACAGTTAATCTCGAATATATTTTCCAGTCTTCTTTCAAACAATCCATTTGTAGTAATTTCCTTCTCAATGTCTACACATTCTTTCGTTTTCACGCCTTGTTAATGTAACGTGTGTGGCCTGCGTTTCCAACCTATATGTTGGAGAAATATGGATCGGATTTGGAACGCCAAACCGCTGATTCACCACCGCTTATTTCATCGTTAGTCGAGCTAACGGCTGCTTCTAATATGTTATAATGTTATAATTGTTGTCGCTTTTGAAAGAAATGCCTCGCGGCGTTAAGAGGGCGGCCACGACGGAAGTGGGGCAAATGGAGTGCACTGTCAACAAGCACGGAGTCCCCATCATCAGGCGGGTGGTGCACGGCTCCCCTGACGCCAGCTACTCCAAGCATGAGGAGCAGACCTTCGTGGAGGTCAGCCCCAGTCACACCGTCGGCTATCACTTGGTGGACCACGGCTACGGGGTCACTCCACAGCATCAGATCATGAGAGAAGCTCCGCTTGCCCCTCCCAAGACCTCGGAGGTTTGTTAGACACATCTTTTCATTAGTCCATCCACAGCTAGATTAATTGACATGAAACCTCTACATTTTATATATACAACACTTATGTCCGTCCTATAATTTTATTTTTTGTATGGCTACCTACTGTCTCTGTAAGATTCTCACCGTTTAAAAAGTGTTCATTTTTTTATTAATTTAGCAATGTTACAAATAGCTTATTTATGCCTTTTTGTAAGGTTTATCAAACTCAACAATCATCATGACACTCGAGCTGACTCCTCCCAATTTTGCACTGACAAAATCCACATTTCTTTCAACCTATTTAATTCAATTCTTACAGGCCGACTAACAAGACACCTCCACAATCTTTTTATACCAAAACTAATGAATGGCTATGTCAAAATTTTGTCTCAACAAAACTAACTGTATCATAGCACATTACCATTTTTTTTTACTAACTTGCTGTCAGTGACAAACAGGTTCTCCAGACACCTTTATGAAAGATTCCACAATAATTTTAATTGTGAATAGTCATATTTTATTACCCTTTGATATCTTGCTGCACAATAATTTTGAAATTTATACGATTGCCTAATATTCACTATGCACATTTTACATATGTATTTGTGATTCAATGAAAAGGTGTTGATGCCTTACAACATGGACAAGTTATCTTTGAGAGGTTATGTGGTTTTTGCCACAAATACACAGTTTTAGTTGAGATTCAAGAAGGATTAAATAATAAAAAAGCAATATTGTAATATTTTACCATACAACATTTTAACCATCTAATCACATCCTGCTTTTTATTTACACATTAGTAATTGTATAAAGATAGACTTTTCGGTGAGAATAATAATTATTTACTAGTTTTTCTCAATATTGTGCAAATGCTTTTTTTATTAATAAATTATTGTCTGTTAATGGAGGAATCGACAGTTAGAGGGAAAAAAGTTGAGGTGGCTTGGAAGTAGAGTACTAAATTAGTGGAAACAGATGGTGTTTCTTTTAGCTTTGACTTCAATGTGACGTTTGTGAGAGCATTCTGGATATTGAAGAGTAGCTCATACTACAGACAAGCTCTATGCACAATGATTGATGAAGCGTGGTGAGGAGATATTTCAAGGGTTCCTTCATTACCCAAGTGAAAAATATGCCTGCGTTTGAAGAGATAAGTTCTACAATTGTACTACATTAATATCCATCTGTTTCGTTGGGGGATTTTTTTTATCTTCCTCGCAATAACTGTAAAACCATTTTTGTCAAGTCCATCAAACTTAACAATCAGCATCACAACATCCAGACTGGTAGCACCCATAGTTTAATAAATAATCCATACGTAAATATATTTTTGCTCAATAGGAATTGAATGCGTAGACAGACCATGTTATTATGGAGGCCTTCTAATTATATTCGTTAAGTCCTGCAGTCAACAATTAAATTATATCTTGATTTACTTCTTATAGAATGCTTTTTCTGGTGATTTTTTTTTTATCGCAAGTCAGTACACTGAAGTGATTAAATGTACACTATCTATCCACAGAAATATCTTTATCTAAATACTAATTTAGACACATTTCATGTGGTCTTATTGCATGAGTTCATTGCTCTGATAAAAAAACATTTAGAGACTGGAATCCATTTTAGTTCAAAAAGTATTGTTACTTTTATGGAATGACTCACCACCGATTTACATGTTCAGTACCCAATATTTATTAAATTATGAAATAGGTAGGTTGCTTTTCTATTTATAATTCGGGCACACTTTGAAAATATTTTTGGCCGCACCCCGTCTTGCTACATTTAAAAAATATATATTTTGTTAAAGCTTGATAAGGATGTAATCTAATTTATATTGTATATAAAATTATAATAAATACCACCTGAATGGGAGAGTTATTTAAGGTGAATCAAAATTAGCATATCTTTTGTTAGGATAAGAATTTATTTTTCATGTCTTAAAATATGTATTTAATAACATTTATTTATTTGGGTCACATTTGTGAAAACATCAATGATGGCCTTGCAATTGCAAAATGTCTGTATGGTTTATCAATTTTCAAGTTAATTTTTAGAGCCCGCTTTTCTGGTATGTATTATTATTTAATGATATTTTTTTATTGCTTTGATTAAGCTACTCTCATTTAATAGTTTTATTGCAGTTTTGTGATTAGATCGACATAAAACAAGTTTGAAAAAAAAAACTAATGGATTTATTTTTATATCGCCATTTTCGTGAAAGAAAATCAACTCAAGGGCGCTTTACAACTTACACTAATAACCAGTGACTTATAAACTATAACTTATTACTATGGACTTTCAGCTAAGACTAGATTTAGTGCCTTTCAACTAAGACTTTAACTAGTGACTTGCAACAAAGACTTATTCGCAAGATTCATAATTGTTCATTCTCACCATTTAAAAATAAAAAAATCTTTATAACTCGGTTTAACTTGAATTAACATAATTTTATCACAATGAGTAAAATATTTCTAAATAATATTTAGGATAAAATGCAATCAAATTTCTGTTTTTCTGGAAAATACGGTTTCATTGTCGACTTTTTGAAGCAAGTTAACCACATTTATTAGAAATATTATTTATCACAGTCCATAAATAGTGGTAAAATTAATTTTGAAAGGCTAAAATAAATAGTCGCCATTTATATTTTTTCACTTCAATTAGAATGCATGTTTCAGATCACTATCCAATTTAAATCAAAGTAGAACAGCTACATATTTTTTTAAGTAATTTTCATTTTAAGTTGTTTTCTTTCTTGTTTGTCAAGTCTTTCTCAAGTGCCCTTGAGGTTTTTTTTACAAAAAATAACTAAGTATTACTAATGAAGCACAGATTTCAACCCCCGAAGCAGGGAATTGGTTGAACAAGATTACTAAAAAAGCTGTAAAATGTGATATAAATTATTAAAATACTATCAACCCCAATACTAAATTTCCTCCTGCTAGATAATTATTTAAAGCAAGAATGACTAGTTATGCAAATAACATTTTTGAAAGTCTAGAGAACAATTTGAACAATGCATTTGTTGTGTTATGTGTACCATTTAGATTAGGCTGACAAGATGGCAGGAAGTTTGCTCTGTATTCCAGGTATTTAGTTCTAGTTTCTCACACTGGGAGAAAGCAAGCAACCAGTCAGCCACCCTGATACATACTTGTTGGGTATCTATCTTCCCACAGTGAAGGAACAACTAACCATAGAAGATGTGTTTTCCTTTTTACCCTTGAAAAGTTTTAAAAGGCTAAGGATTATTTTCTCTGACAAATGCCGTCTTCCCCTTTTCATATACTCTTTTACAAATCTTCTAATGTCACATTTTTCAGATTTATTCTATTTTTAAATATGGTAATTTTAAAACTTTTTTCCGAGTTTTATCTTATGCCATCATTCATGAAAGACTGACATTATTGTAACATTAATTCAATTTCTGTTTAGATTGTTAAAAAGTTGGGATAAATAATGAGACTTGGTTTATTTACGGCAAATGTCTTCCACAATTTTTATATTATTGTATTTCACCACCTCTGATTCAGCTGTTGAGTAACTACTCGTCTAGTAACTTTAATCGTAGGATTAAAATGGCTTTAAAAACAGACATTTACTTGACAAGTACTGTTACTCAGTGGTGGTGAAACAGATAATATACATTACTCGACGAATTGCACTAATCGACAGTTTACTCAGGGGTGGTGTAATACCCTCTTTATTTAAACTCGAGCAACATAATTACAATAATGTAATAAAATCAAATGACCTACAATATAACTGATATTATATGTCAGGGTTTATAAAAAAACGAATTTGTCCTCTACGGCAGGAGTTTACTTGTGATGTGGGGGACATTTGGGGAGGACTAGTTTTATGTTATGAATTAGTCTTTCCCTGTTTGAAAAAAAAACTGTAACTAAACTTCGCCTTTGCTTGAAAATGACTTACTGATGCAATTTTATTTAACCATCCATTTTTTATAATCCAGAAATGGACTAAAAAATATAACCAAATCAGTTAGATCCGAATACCTACTCTGCAAAATGTATAACTATGCTATTTTACTCACAAATGTGTCCAAAGTTCGTTTGAATAGAAAGAGTTCAAAGGCAACTGGAAAATAACCAGTTTTTTCCTTGTAAATTTGTCAAAAGTGATAAACAAATGTGCACTTCAACCTGCCACTATTTTTGATCTTATTGATAATCGTGCTGCATCCCCTGCAGTGGTAGTAGCCTGACTATATACCTTTGTACCTATAGTATGTGCCTGTGTGAGGGGACAACAATGGGATGGATGTTTCTGCAAGCTTGCACCCTGAAATAATCTTCCGGGAAGAAAAGGGGCTCATCTCATTCTTCCCCTTCCTTGTTGGGGAGGAAGATGTTTCCCGACTCACCTGAATTACTGTAGCAAACAGGAACATTACAAATATACATCTATCTTATCAAAAACATATATTTACAAAGTTTTTAGTGGAAAAAAATATGCGGAAAAATATAAAGACAGTGAAGTTTTTTGGTTTTATAACATTGACTGTACATTGAAAATGATGTCAGCAAGCGAATTTGCTATCACAGTGGTGCAAACATGTTTTCAAAATTGAATTATTCACCAACGAAAATAATTGTTTTTAATATATAATGATCAGAGTAAGTGTAGTGTTATTTTATTATACATCCTGTTATTGTTAGTGCAACTATCTTCCATGAGTTCTCTTGGGGCGTTCAAAGTGTGGAGGCTGTTAGCTAGTGTTTGTTTGCTTGCTCTTGTTGGTTGCTTGCTACCCCTCTCTGTGATTGCGTTCACCTTGAGTGTCATTGCCCCCCAGTAATATATTCACAACCCTACCGGGCCACATTGTGAATTCTTGGGTTCATCATTGAAATTTCACCTCTGATTGGTATGCACAACATACACACATACCCTCTAGCCAAACACTGAGCCCACATTCCACTACATCATGTCCCTTTTACACATACCACTGCATGCAGTCCCTTGTACAATACCACTATTCAATATCCCTTAAATCTATTTGTATAGGTATTTCCCAGAATATTTACCCTAGAAATTCTTAGAATTATTTTCACTAATTTCTGATAAATTTAAAAAAATATGTATTATTAGAATTTTGTCACAATATGCAGAAATAGATTGTTATATATTATGATTTAAATTACATAAAAATAGATTATTTTAATGTCAACCAATAGTAGTAAAAGTTCAGCTTTGTGTGTTTACCCTTATCTCGTGGGCAATTTTATAAAGAGTTCAATTAATAATAATACTATTTTGCTAATTTATATAGTGCCATATTTGCGAAACATCATCTCAAAAGGTGCTTTAAAAGGCTAGAAAATAACTTAATAATAAAGTTAATGAAATAATAACTGTGTATAAGACCAAAGATTTAATTTTTATGACTAATAATACAAAGTTGTTTTTTAATTTTCATTAAATATGTCAAACCACAAAGTGATTGCTCTCTATGAAAAAAATAATAATAAAAAAAGTTCAATATACTTGGCTATTATCAGAGTAAAGTGTCAATTTCTAATGAAGTACAATTTTTTCTTTCAACAAATTTAGGCCTGATTGTTTCAACCTATAACCGAGGTTTAGCCAAGTTTTTTAAACCGAGTTTTGAACTAAACATAACTACATATACTTATTAAAAAAAACACACACACACAGTTTTAAATGCTAGAACGGAGTTAAAAAAAATGAAGTTTTGACTAAACCCTGGCTTTCGGATGAAACAACCCAGCCTTAAATGGACTAATTTCTCAACTTTTCTGTTGAAATTCTGAGAAACTTATTGTGCTCTTTAACATGCTATTATTGTGTACCTCCCAAGCCAATTTCTTGGGTCCTTTGCACAAACACACAATACTTTATAGTGTCCCTTGCACACATACCAGTTTATTTTTTATGTCCCTTTACAATAACCCTCACTGCTACGAACAGCTGCTGTCTCTTATTGTGTGGGTATTATAATGTGTCATGTTTCTTCCCAGTTAGTCAGTGGTTCATGTTGAAACACAGTTACCCACTATTGTACTAACTGCTGCCATTCAAGCTGCTAGGTGGCTACTGACCAATGGACAGGAGTCAACCACCTTTATCTGCTAACTGTTTACCGTTAACAATAGGTTCATACTCACTCTCTTGAATTTGTGCATCATGCTCTCTGAATTGTAACGAATTATGGCATGATTTTGTATTTTTTAAATTTGATTTCATCCACATTTCTGTGGGTCGGAAGGAAGTGGGGGGATAGGAAGAAGAGTGCTGTCAATTACCTGGCTGTTCAGACCTAGTCACAAAAAATCTTTTTTAAGCAATTTTTTCCTTTAATAATAATAATAATAAATGGATAACTTTTGTAGTGCCGTTTTCTTGGTAAAATCACCTGAATCAAGGGCGCTGAATAGTTCTCTCCCACTCAAGAGATGCTGAGTATCTTCCACCATCTATGTATTATAATAAAATCTACTCAATTTTCTTTGTCTATATGTTAAACTTATGAAATATTCTTTCATCATTGTCTTTCCTGAATAGTACATTTTACATTATTTATTGATTGATCCAATTTTATTTAAGTATTGACTCCGCCCATATTTACTATTGTTCCCATGCACACATGAAATACACTTCCCATGCAATCAGCCAAATTAAAGTACTGTTTGGTATCAGCAAAATTTCAGCTAAAATATATTTGCTTTCCCCAAAAAGGCCACCTCAACAGTTTGTTCACCCCACCATTAACAGGGACTGCACAACACAATCACACGAATGCAGCTCACTCCAGTCACACTAGTTCTGTCTTGCTTGAGTAACCCCTGTTCATACCCTGCATATATACACAACCATGCTTCTTACATTCTGCATGTGTGCATGCACCCTTCACACACACAACCATACATCTTCCATTCTAGATGTGTGTGTGCACCCTTACTGCATACACAACAACTGTACATCTTTCATTCTGGATGTATTAGTGCACCCTTACTTCATAATATACAACCATCCATCTTCAATTCTGGATGTATGCGTGCACCCTAAATGCATAGACAACCACAATACATCTTGTATGATAGAAGTTTATGTGTGTGAGCATCCTTACATAATATGGGAAAATTGCCAGCACTAGTGTATGTGCCTACTAGGGCTTCTTGCTGAGGCCAAGCAGTAGTGTAATTCCCCTTTTGTGAAAGCCCCTACAAGCAAATTCTGCTGTTAAATACGCCAGGTGTTCACACCACAAAGGAAACGACCTATTACATCGGTTCATTTTAGCAGAGTTATCAATTAAAAATAATTTTAATCTTTTTAAATGTGTATTTTTTGTTTGTTTGCATAAATATTGAAGTTGTCTTATAAGTGGGCAGTTACTTTGTTGTTGGGTATATCATTATTTGTTACTTCAGATTACAGATGGTCATCGACAACTTTGGTACATCATTTTTTTGCGAAAATATGTTCAAAAGTAATACAATAATAGAAAAACATTGAAAAGTGTGTTAAAAATATTTTTTCTTTTTTAAATACTGATCCTTTATTTTACATGTGCGATTCAAGTGTCAATAATTTGTATTGATCCTATAAGTTTAACTGGACCTTAAATTCTTTTTGCATTATCAATGCAGTTTTATATGTAATATTTTTCACTTGGGTTTGTGTAAGAAATAGTTAAATAAAAACTAATTTCTCTCCAAATTCAATGATTGCACATTGATCAGGTCCATAGATGTGGAGAAAGTGGATGTTTTCCACCACATTTCATAACATTTTAAGTTGTATTTTTATTAGTTTACGTAATGTATGGTGAATTCTGTAACTGCACTGTTCCCTGTTTTGCTTCAAACATCGTTTCTACTACAGATCTTAGTGAAAGTAAGATTCATGCTTTCTCCCAATGGTCGTGAGAAGGCAATCTCGATCACTCATACTGACTATTTCTGAAAATTGTCCCAATAATTTACTACTTTTAGTTTATTTGAATAAAAGTCAATTTAATAAACAAAGTGCAAAATATACCATTTTTGGCTTACTTAGTTTCTGTGTGTCACCCATATCAATCTTATATGCATTTTGCCAATTTGAGGCTAGACTAGCTTACCAGCTGTGTTACAGGCCTGACGCCTGACAAATGATTTTTTATGGATTAACTTTTCGTAACATAATTTTAGTAGATTTCATTGTTGTGATTATTTGAAGGTGAACTCCGTTATTGTGGGTGCCAAGTTCATTTCAACAGTGTGTATTATTTTATAACAAAATTAACTGTTTTTAATTTATCACAAATTAACTTTTTTTTTAAACCTTAATGACCTCTGAAAACCCATAGGAAGTGTGTTCTAATAGCTGCAATTGTTTGTGGGTTGGATTTAATATGATACATTGATTGTCACTTCTAGAGAAGTAACTGATTCCAAAGTGCTAATCCTATGATCGCCATTTAGTAATATGTGTAATTACCATAAATTAATTATTCATTCCACATTCCCGCACAAGGAGAGCTGAGAACAGTTACAAGCAACCTCGCACATCACAAGTTGTTCAACTCTGATGCCTGCATCTAATGCATTCCATTTATAATTTCCTTAGCTTTTAATAAGATGATCCTCTGTGTTTGAAGAATTGGTTTCAATTATGCAAAGCATGATGGAAAAGATGCCTCGAATTAAGAACCCAAGATATTATGATTTTCTTGTTATGGTTAGGTTTGTGTTAGTCTCTTCCCCTGAGGAAGAAAACCATTATATAATGCTCAGCAAGAATAAGTCGTAATACTTTGTTTTCTCAGGCCGTAAAGCGCAGGCTCAACATGGGCTGCGAGAGCGGCGGCCGCAGTTCACGCACGCCAGCCGTAGTGCCCATGAAGGCAGAGTTCAAGACGCCCAAGCAGAAGAGGTCGCACAAACAGCATCACACGCCCAACTGGCGGGCAGCCAACCCTATAAAGAAATTCACCGAACGATCTACTAGGTATGACCTTTTAACAAAACATCTTGTTTTTCATAATATTGCCGCTGAATTTGTTGTGCCAGCTTGTATCAAAACCCCTGCTACTTGGTACTTATTACTTATGAAAATCTCTACACCTAAGATTCGTACAAGTCAATTACTTAGTGTGTGTATCAAACATAACCTGTCCAACTACTAGTTGAGTGTCCTACCCACCAGGGTTCACAAAAAAAATAACAAAACGGTAAAAACTTTTGACTCTCCACCCAGAAACGGCTGACTCAAGACTGGGCAAAGTGTGAACAAAATTCACAATTTACTTGTGATTTTTTCTAATGCAACAAAATGTGTTCCAATGTAATGTTGTATCTAACCAAGTTTGATACTGTCCGTTAGCAATTATAAAGACTTATTCCTAATGGCCACGTGAAACATAATTTACAAGACATGGTTTGAATTAGCTCCTCAAATTACCATTATTTCTGACAATTAATATATTACTTATATTCACATTCACAAGAGAACAAATGTGAACTAATGTTAAAAAAAAAACAAATGCTGTAACATCAGTCAAAATGTACATCTAATCTAGAATTTGCACAATATGTAAAAGTATGGTATAAGGGAATGTGAAAACATCTTATATGGCACCTTACAAGCGGGATCACTTATTGCGATGAGATGAAGGATTTTGTGTGTCTGATATTTGAATAATTTAAGAATAAAACTAGATTTCATTTCTGCAGTATTTTTTTTACCACACTTTTGTTATTTTCATTTACCTATTTGCATTATTCTTTTTTATCTAGATTTCCTCAGCAAGCTGTTAAAATAATTAATTTCATAATACCATTTAAGACTAAAAAAATCAAAACTTTTAGTATAATATTGTTTTTTTTTCTTTTTTCAATAGTCGTTTTGATACATCTCTCAGTTTGCTAACGAAGAAATTTGTACACCTTTTGAAGAACTCTCCCGATGGTGTCATGGACTTGAATGTAGCGTCAGAAAAGCTAGAAGTACAAAAGAGAAGAATATACGACATCACCAACGTATTAGAAGGCATAGGCATTTTGGAAAAGAAGTCTAAAAACAATATTCAATGGAAATGTGGTAATTATTGCTTTCTTATAAATATTATTTCCAGAGACAATGTCTATTATTGCCAAAAGTGGCCCAAATAATAAAAATATGTGGTATCATTGACTGGCCGACCTTTTTATGTCAAGTTATTCTTATATCAATTTCAGCAATTCTTACCTAGTAATAATAGCATTATAGTAGTAGAGACTTAGTAACTTCTCTTACAGAAATCTCTTTTGGCTTTTATTTAATTCTTCTCCCATTGCCCCCGTGTTTGTTTTACCAGGTGGTTCTGAGTCTGAAAGTGCGGCAACGTCAGCTCGTCACCGCCGGCTGGCGCACCACCTGCGCCGTCTCAGCAGCCAGGAGGGCGCACTGGACACGGCCATTGGGGCTGCCACGCACCACTTGGCGCCGCCTCAGCCAAGACCGCCGCTATGCCTACATCACCTACCAGGACCTCAAGGGCATCCAGGTCTTTCTGGACCAGACGGTCATCCCTATCCGGGCGCCACCTGAGACTACCCTCAATGTGAGTACCACCAACTCTAGTTTACACATCCATGTCATAGTCTCGACAGGCGCTGATAATCCTCCGGTTATTTTATGGACCAACAAACCAAATGTTGTTATTGATTTTCCAGGTACCTCCCCCAGATGAGAATGGCTATGTGATACACTTGAAGGCAGAAAGTGGAGAAATCGAAGTGTTCCTCTGTCCTAAGCCTGAATCCCCTCCCCAAACCCCCCTCGGCCTCCTGTCCGACCCCCTCCTTGAGGATAAAAGGGAGATGCTGCGACCTCTGATAGAAGACATCAGAAACCAGAACAGCATGCTCTCCCCGCTGCGCACCATCCTCTCCCCCTACTCCCCGCCCAACTCCAACAACCTGCAGGTGAAGCTGAGTCCGTTGCTTCTGCACTCGTTGAAGAAGAGAATCATAGTGGGCACTGCCCAGCGCAATCTGACGGAAACCCTGTCCAGCCAGCCTGATGCGGGCGTCAAGTGGCACAAGCCCCAGCAGACGGTGACGCAGCCAACGCTTAGCATAGAGAACAAGACTGAGATGGAGAAGGTGGAACAAACTCTCATCAAACTGGAGAACATTAAACGTGAACCGCTGGGAGAGGTGCAGCATTCGGATATAGCCGATGTCTGCAGGTTGAGGAATGCGCTGATCTCAGATAGTGACGACTTTGCTCCCATGGGCGGTGGACGCTTCCAGTTTCAGACGGAAGACCAGCACTCTGCAGGTATTCAACATAGACCTTGTTTTCTTCATCATGCATATTACTTAATGTTCCAAACCCATTGTTTCAACTACTGGGCTCAGTTCATTTGAATTGAAAATGCTTTGTAAACCTTATGTTTGCAACAATTTTCAGATTGATTTTTTTTTTGTATTTGTATGGATAACTACTTAGAGTGTGTTGTATAATACAGTTGGCTTGGACATTAAAAACAGTATTGATTACTTGTGCATAATTTAAGCTCATTTCATTCACTTTTCCCAGCAGTGGTATGCTATGCTTTTATGGGTTTTCTGTCATCAAATATTATAATTTGTGTGGTTTTTTCTTCTGTATGTGAATCGTCTGCCTTACTAAATAATTTGTGTTTATCAACTGGTTTTATGTTATTATCTAGATTTAAGTTTGCAATTAAAATCTCTTCAAATTTCACAGATTTAGAATAATATTGTTACGATGCATTGGGGAGTCTGGCTAAAAACAACTTGTGGTATTTTGTGTTGGTAAATATTCTTACCTTAAACTCACCTCAATTTATTAATAGTCAATTTACATTACAGTACATACATAATATAATCGTTGCTGATAAAAAAGATATTTTGTAAAAAAAAAAATGGTTCAGTTCATCTAAGAAAGACCATAGAAAAAAAGAGCCGATACCTTAACTTATTGTTAACTGATGCTATTTGCTTGTATAAAAATGATTTTTATAATTAAGTTTACTTCAATTGAATCTATCAGATGATAATAAATAATGTGGACTGAAAAGTCAGAAGATAATAACCCCATTAAGAAAATTATACTTCATCTTTATTTTAAAGAGTGCAACGATTATGTAAATTAATGATTAAAATATCAGTTAATTTATGTCAATTACAGGGTTATTAATGCGAAAACATTCCAAGTCATAGTTTTCCACTATCCGGGAATTGTTCCCTTCTGCCTGTCTTGCAGTAAAGGAATGAACATGTCATATTGAGTTGTCATAGCATTTAAAAATTATAGATTTTTGAGCCATTTAGCTTTATCCCTTTTTCCTTTTTTTGTGAAATACACTTTCAAAATCACTTTTAGCAGCTAAGTCCTTTTGGTTTGTTACTTTGAACAAATGTGGGTTTAAATCATTAAAAACATTTTTCATGCTTGACTTTTGAATCTTACTTCTTTTTATAATATCAAAATCTATAACTGTAATGCACCCATCATACATACATCCACTTGGTTATTCTCTTCTGCATTTTCAGTCTACATGGATTTTACCTAGTATATTTAAAAATGTGTGTGTTTTTTTTTAAATTTATATTATTTAACTGATGTAGACAAAATTGTACGATCTGCATTTAGTATGTTAAGCCAATTATTGGTAGTTATTCCGCTGGACGAACCAAACTAGTATCGGCCAACCTAGGTCTCATTCTGTGATTTGTGTTTTCCATTTCACATCACAGTCTGAGTTCTAGCTTGGAGGATTCAAAAAACACCCTGGGAAACCAACCAACTGCCGACCATTCCTCACCGTACATTGGACTACAGGTAAAAGTTACATATTTGCTTACGTTTTGGGAAATACACCAACTCAAAATACTTGCAACTCTCCTGTACTAAAAATTGGGTACTTTTACTTTTGCACTACCAAGCCCGTTTGCTAAAATGAAACATTGTACAGATCAACATACTTATCTATGCAGTTGAAGTCATTATAACTTTAGATATTGCGGGTATAAAATATTGTTTGTTCTTAGTTCCTCCTTTTAAGATTAATTTGGCATCTAAACACAATTAGATTGGCTGTCATTGACAATGAAGTTGAAAAATACTGTGCATGCACACCATGCTCTTCATTTTACATTATTTTCGAACATGGTACATGTAAAACTAATAAGAACCCACAATTTTATTGTAATATTTTCATTGCAATGATAAGTTTGTCACTTGTTCTATGTGAAACTAAATGGTTTCCACAAGGTGTGATAAAATCGTAATTTATTGTATTCATGAAACTGTTGATTTATTTTTTGCTGAAATTGTTTCACCCTGCAATGGGCTTCTTCAGAATGAAACTAATATTACTGTACTGTATACTAATATTACATATAATGTTTATTATCAAAATGTACAACCAGTTAAATATCAGCCAAATTCTATATAAATATGTAATATAGGAATATGTAGCTATTTAATTAACTTCTCCAAGTTTTTTTTCCATACTTAATATTTTATTTGACCAGTTCTTAAATGATTCTGAAATGTGTGTTTGTTATTTTGTTGTGTAAGATAAGTAATAAAATGGACTCGTAAAACTACAGCCAATGCTCACAAGGATCTGCTTTCAGCTAAATTAAAACATGTATTTGTTACGGGCATGCACGCCATTTGCATTATAACTGAAGGTCAGGTGTTTTTTGTACATGAAATTATTCCCTTGATAATTTATATAAATCTTATTTACTAACTGGCATTTCTAACAAAGTCTTCAAGCCCCCTGTTGTATTGAATGTTAAATATGTATTGCTTTAATGTTTGATGATTGCAACATAAAATGTAACACATACTAACAAAGGTTTTTTTTTGTTTTTCCAAAATCCATATTACAATACGATTTAATAATGCAAATTAATATTATTAAACAATATGTCGATTTTTTTTTCAACTTTTAATTCATAAGATTCAAATGAGCAAAAGGATTTTATTTTATACTGGTGTTTTGGCTTGCTTAATGGGAACATTTGTTAATATTCACTGTCTAATGTCATTGTTTTAATCAGCTGATTTCTAGCGATTATTTTTCCATTTTAACATAAGTAAAATAGTTCCATCAAACCAGAGTCTCTGAATAATTATCCTGGATTCTTAGTTCACAATCTACTCTGGTTAAGTGTGAATCTGTTTTTTTTTTTTTTTTTTTTTTAACTATTTATTATTTTTAGTCTGAAGATGGCCGTGACAGGCTGAAATCGGTATGGTCTGATCATAAAATTTTATTTTGAATAAATTATTACCATGAATTGAAAGTTTAAAAAATAGAAATATTGTGGCATTAGTCAAAAAGCCCTAGTGAAATGTGAAAGTTGTGTTTTTTTTTAAATGTAAATAATTTAAAAATAAGTGGTGATTGGCTTGCTTCACGGGGAAGGGGGATCTGTGCTGTGGGGCTGCCTAGTCTGGCGTAAGCCGCTTAATGTGTTCAACTAACAGTAACAGGGTCAGTGCTCGGGCGGGTGAGCGGGATCCCGTGTCTGCTGCACTGTGAGTCTTTACATATAAGGATTTCTTGCCTTGCTGTAGCACCATGGGATTCAGCTCACGCGGCCGCGCCCAGCTTCATGCCACTGTCTAACCAACCAACCGACCTGCGTCTTCTAACCAAACCAACCAACCACATCACCAAGACTAATATATTCACACCACTGTATTATATTATATCTAATATTACGCATGGATCGGGTGCTTTTGTATCTATTTGTTCAATAATATTGTATGTTTATAACTATTATAATTACATAATGATGCATGACTGTTATACGAACGCAAAGTAAAATGAAACTGGGAGTTTTTGTTGAACTCGTATCGACATGCTCACTTTCGCATTTAGCATGTCCCTCTTGACCTAACCCAACATATAGTGTATTTTGGGTTGGCCAACTAGGGCAATAAAAAGGAACACTATTGGTTGGGTAAGGTTAAGAGGGGCATGCACAATTCGATTGTATTTAACAAGTACATAACAGTCAAGTACCCATAAATGTCTGCTTTCATTATGATACTTTGTAACAACACATGCATACTTCAACGTTACAATGTTCATCTGTAAAACGAATTTGTGAGAAAGAAAGCTTGTTAGAGTTATGTTTATTCTTATAAAAGACGTTAAGTGGTTTACCCATTTACTTGTTTAATCCTGCTGTGATTTACCTGCAATTCTATTTTTACATCATAATTCTGTATCGTCTATGTGAATCCTTCCCCACTTATTTATATTTGTTCACTTTCCAGGCGATACACATGGTTTTCAAAATACGCTTTATAATATCTGACCATCTGCTGTAGTCTTTTTTTTAATTATAAGTTTTTCATCTTTTTATTGGTAAGGCAAGTACAGTCAATTCTGTTTTTATACGATTTTGATATAACAGTCAACAAAACATAATGGTAATATCCGTTGTTAGAATTCTCCCACCACCGACTGGTGCAGTAACCTTTTCATTCCTTTCCACAACATTCTGTGGAACGTGTTTCCACTGTTTAACAGAATTGAGTGTACTTGACAGTTGAAAACCATAAAGTGTACAGATAGATGGACTAGAGACTATTATTATTGTAGGGCTAACAAACAGAATTTTAGGATGACTTACATGGTCATGCAGCACCTTCTCATATAAATGCCCCGACACTGACAGCACCCTCTATTGCCAGATGCGTCGCCATCCTGTGTGAATTCATACATTTGTAGTTTTATTTTTCGTATTTGGATTCTATTATCAGGTATAAACTTGAGTGAACTTAGGTAAATAAATAAACATTTACCATATAAAAAATTATGTTTGAACACAATAGGTGAACTTCTTGGCTGTCGGTGTTTAGGCATTTAGGAAGTTGTTGGGTTATGTAAATACTTTGTAATGGATGCGGAATTTCCACCCACCCTGTTGTAGGAACTAAGCTCCTCCACCCACTAAAATAGTAAAGCTATCCACACTAAACCTAGCTCTTCTTGATCAATATCTGAATTTATATTTTCTAATTGAATTAGGGTTATCTATTTCCACATGACTAATGCGTCGTTATGATGATCATTCCAGATGCCCTGGGTCAAGACGAGATCTTCGAGCCGTTCCTTTCTCTGGAGCCCCCTCTAACGGAAAGTGATTATATTTTCTCCCTCGACTCCGAAGAGGGACTCTCGGACTTGTTTGATTTCGATTTTAAAGCATTATAAGAACAATTATTACTCCAACAATCCCAATTCAACGCATGGATATGTTTTTACCTCATCGGTTTTCTAATTATTCTAATACCCGTACAATTTAGACAATAATATGATGCATCTGTCTACATGCAATTCTATCAATTTATAGCTTCTACTACACTGATATAAAATACAATAGATTGACCTCTACGCCATACCTCCGCACTATAAATGAGTCCATATATAATAGATTTGTGATAATCTAAAACTGACTGAAAAACAAATATCAAAATTCTATAAAAGGTTTGGTGGAAAAGCAGGAAAAGCAGAAACTGGAGTCTGGTACTCTTGATCTTTTACTCTTTAGAAAATGGCATTTTTCTAAATGCATGGTTTGGCTGACACGGTGACAGTCGATAGGAAATGCCTCTTTTATAGTCTTATCTTTTCTCAGAAAACCTACCCGCACAATGCATGTGATAAAACTACATAAATTCTACTGTATGAGTGATCTAATGCATTTATGCACTCGACACACAATAGTATCGCTAAAAAAATGAACAGATCTGTGGACCTAATTTTGTGGCTTATTTAATGGGACGTCAATCCACTGTTTGGTATATCAATCCAATTAGTATATAATAATTGAAAGCATTGCGAGTAGCAAACTCAAATCACTTCATAAATTAGATCATCACGACCGTTTGAAAGTTATATTTTTCAATAGGGAATTTTATTACTATTTTACATCCTATGCTGTCCGGGAATGTGCAAATAGACAATATTAACAGTTTTCCTGAAAATTGCTCTTTAATGGTATAATATATTATTCTGTATTTGTATAGCATGGTGAATGTAAGAACATCAGTGCCATTTGATTGGTTTACTAACAATGCTACTTAAGAGACAACCTTCTCACATGAATGCTGTTTCCTGTTTTCTCTATTCACATGCAAAACGAATTTTAAAACCACCCGAGATCAACTTACACCTTAAGGTTTATGGTTTGTTTTTAACTAAAAATCAACTACATGTGATTTATGTTTTGCAATTATGACTGGTTAATAAATTTTAGAGAATGTGGACAGTATTTATTGGGAAAACAACACATTTTAGTATAAAAGCTGTGTGCAATTACTGCAGAATATCAAGCTTGTGTCAGTTGGCCTGTGAATCAATTCTTGTTTTACATATCATTAACGGAGATAACTTGTTTCAGCAAGCTATGGGTATGTTACGTTGATTACAGATTTTTTTTATTGTAAATATAATATTTAATTATTGTTAATTTTCTGTATAAGTTAAATGTATTTCAAATGAAAGTGATATTTTTCAATGTCAGTACGTAACGATAACAATTTTATTCCATTGTAAACAATATGTGGACGGACCCTGTGTTAAAGTACGGTTATTTGCAAATTACTCTACAGGAGCTAACTATTGATATTTGCTTTTTTTTGGGTATCGTATCTAAGAATATGAGGTACACTTTGTTTAATTTAATCTAATTTGGTGTAACTGTTTTTTTAGCACACTACTTGGGGTGAAGTATCACAAAATTGCACTATATGTATAAATATAAAGTTATTATTTTTATGCACATATGCAATGCGTTAAGATATCAATTTTACTGAATATTTTATGGCAGGGACTATAAAGACGAAAAAGCAATGTTGCTTCCTGTATAGCATGCATCATATTTACAGATAGTCTACTTTACATAGTGTCCGTTGATGGCTCAGAACTAGTCCCAAGAAATCAACAATTATATTCTACGTATATCGTACCGTTTTCATGCAAATATGAATGCTTTATTTATTACCATTTTTAACAAATGCTAAATTAATCCATATTTTTCATACTGTGTGTATTTGAAGTGGAGAATTTTACTTATTCCGTTTCACCATTTTACTTGAATTGCGAGGAAGATTTACTCGACCGAATGCATTAATAATATTTATCATTTGTAAACTCGAAATTACGGATTACATAAATGTGCCTTTCAAATATGATATTTCTTTTACTTGAAGTGACTTATTAAACAATTAACATTTGTATCAGTTGGTGACACTGATTAAAAAAATCGAAACAGTTTTAAAATACATAATAATTATACACCAAGTGCTCAATAATAATAATTTGTTGGATAAACCAGAACTAGGCATCATATTCACCAATACAGATAAACTTATCAAAATGCAAAAAGGTTTTCCAATCACAACCCCAAATATTGTTTTAACCATCCGCTTGGTTTACGAAAGTTATTGTTTATATTATGTAAACAATAAATTAGAATATCAAAAGAAAATTGCATTTAGAGATCACATAAAACTAAATATTTTCATACCTATAAAATGTGCATGGTTTTGTATATTTGTACACTTTTATCATTAAAACATAGACAATTGACAGTGTACAGAATCAACTCTGAAGATTGCCTCGGATATCCGCACAGCATTTTATGAATTTAATACGTCTTGTTTGGAACTCTGAAACCTTTACTGTAAAGTAAACCCTGTACAAATAATAAAATATCGAGTCTATCATTCCTATTGGAGATGTCCGGACTTAATAACCATGTTTTGGAGAGAACCACTAAAGACACTGTGTCAAAATTATTATATATTATAATTATATTGTCATTATTTATAATTTTTGTTCTTTCAACACTTTCTGTTGGGGAGGATTCTAAATGGCTCATAAAATATTAATAACCTTAAAAATGATCGTTAGTTATTCATGGTTCAAGCCTTTATTAAAGCGAAAATGCCACTTGTATCTAAGTATTGTCCATTGTGGCATATTTATTCTATTCAGATAATATAAGTACATATATAATCTGAGCCTTTATTTTAAACATGGATTTATTTAACCTGGTACGGAGGGTACTTATAATTTGCATTTCAATGTAATGTTGTGAAAATAAATGAACCCATTTGTTTTGTGTTAGAATTATATGATGAATGTTTGTTTGGCCCCTATTACATTTGAAAATATCTATTTTAATATTCCTCTAAAATTACAATTGATGTTGAGTTGTTTTTATTATTTGTTATTTGAAAAGGTAAAGATTCTGATATATTTTGTATTCTATGTAGATATTGTATATGTTAATATCTAGTTGCCATTATAATTTTTTACTTCTCGTTTTATATTTATGTAGGTTATTCAATTGTAATAATTAAACACAAAATTCCACGAGCCGACCGGTTGATCTGGAATAGTGTTTGTTCCGGAGATTATAAAGTTGGTTGGCTTACTTTGAATGTACATAACTATATGTATAGGGTTGATCTCTTACCAATGTACAGATATCTGTGTACCTATCTATGAAGTAAGTATAGTACCGTGTGTAAGGTAAGGTTAAGGTCTAGGGTAGCCCTAGTGCGTGGAAGCAAGCTAACATGGTGCTAACAACAGTTGGGGAACTAACAGTGCGGGGAGACTGCCAGAGATGTGACAAGGTATAGACCGTAGGTGCCTGTTGTAGCTTTAACGGAACTCTTTCATAAGCTGTTTGGTTTTATAGTTTTGCTGTAATCTGGAGGCTGAGCGCCGACAACTACCTTCAAATAAAAGAGTTGATTATTCAATTTTACCTGTGTTTTTTATTGCTAACCATCTGCATCCATTTTTCACGAAAATACATTCAACACTATTCACTCTCAGCTTTACATCATATTCATAACTAATAATGAACCGACCGAAGGCATTTTCTGCTTTCCTTCATTCATACAGAAGCTTGCTTTTGGAGCATGTTTTATAATAACCACCACTCAAAATAGATTCATTATTATTATTACCAAGATCGTAAATTGGGAGTCATTTGACAGCTCACATGGGATTTTTATTTAAAGAAAAAAAACAAAGAACATAATATATATTTTTTTAAAGCGCCCTTGAGGTGATTTTCCCACGAAAACGGCGCTATAAAAGTTATCCATTTATTATTATTTTGATTCTATAAGTAAACTTTTCTACACAAGTATGACAATAAAACATTTTGTTAAAAAGAATTAAGTTTAAAATGCATGTTGTTCTTTTTGTATTATTAATACAATATTGTATGAAAGTGTGATAATTTAATATTTTGTTCAAAAAGAACCATGTGCAATTTGCAGTTGGTTCCTTTTCCATTTTGTATCGATATTTCCACACTATGTTGAGAAGAACTCTGTTTATACATTTTTTTATTACTTCTACCTAATCTTAGGCTGTATGAGCTTTGAGAACTGATTCTGTCTTTGAAATCTGTTTCGTTCATCAAAAATCAATGTCCAGGAATTAGGGAACACATTGATAATTTTTCAAAGACAGGCTTTTTCGGCAGGGCCGCTTTTAAAATACAATTTTAATATTGCAGTTCTGGCCACCACATGAATCAGACCATAATATTGACTGTGTAATATATATAGAGACAAGACTATCTCCCGTGACCTTCTGCCAGCCAAACAAAACGGCTGTCAATATTATTCATAGCAGAATGAATGCTGCAGTTGTAAAGTTACCTCTTATAAAATACAACATTAGATGGAATCCTAGGGAGAGGTAGGGTTTTCTTGATATCGAAAATGAGTTTCGATGTGGTTCTTAGTTTTTGCGCGATCGATGTCGGGTTCTATTTGTTCCGTGCCATTGATTGAGAGTTGAGGTGATCCTCTTTTTACAATATCTATGGCACACTTCATTTTTGCATCAAACACATCACATTTGTAAGGGTTTCCTTTTTAAATTATTGTTAAAAAAAGCTGACTTATATGCCAATGACCCTTGCATATCTACAAATGATACATTTTTATCAAGTGTCATGTGTAAGGGTAAATATGTGTTAGCAGTAGGTTTACTGCCTCGAAAAGTGAGATATATTATTGTAAACAATCTCATTTTGCGCAAGGTTAACTCGTAGGTTTATTATGTGTTACCTAGAGAAGGCCTTTTTAAATAAGCAGTTGTTTCTGTTGTGCAATATAATATTTAAAAATATATTTATTGTTTTGCAAAAGAGGCGCGTTTAGTTGGTTCTATCTCATGTCGACATGTTTTATTTTCATCGACTGGTTTGTTAAGCGTAAAGGAAACCATTGATTTTTGTTAAAAATAACCAGAAATATGCTTATTTCTCTTTCGCATAGTATAAATGAGAGAATTTTTTCATGGATCCATCAAAATCGTCACTTGGTTCCCTTTTACCCAACTATGTAAATTGAGAAACGTTTTGTATTACAAATTATAATATTTGTGGACCCGACGGGGGCTTGAGGCTTACAACTAAAACCCGGATTCATTATTGCAAAGCAGGGGCTCACTTTTAGAGAAAAATATTTTCATTTTTAAATATAAAAAATTATACAGATAAAACACTTATTTTAGAAAAGTATTATCATATTTGAGGTAAAAACTAAACCTATGAGAGGTTCGATTTGTTCTTTTATTTTAAGTTAAGCTTAGTTAAAAGGTTTATATTGTAAATCTTAAGGTTTATAGCTTATTTTTTATTATAAAACAACTCTAAGAGGCTTAGTCTTGAACACTATGTACTAATCTAAATTAAGAAAAATCTCTACAAGTGATCCCCCCCTACTTTGCGATAGTGAATCCGGGTCCTACATAACACTTTTTTTATTACCTACCTGAAAAAACGATATACCTGCTAATTCAAATTGAATATATAGCTATTTGATAATGCAGATAGTAATAGCTAATAATAGTCAGTTGGGTAGAACAATTATGACTGGAAACAAAAATTCTATGCTTGCGTTATTGTCTTGATATTTATTGTATATCCCAAGCGATTCCTTCTATAAACAACTTATTTGATTGCCAAAATTCCTCATGTGGGCATTATTAACTTACCTGGGAAAACATCTAGAATTAGAACCCGTTAAGCAAAATTGCATGGTTACCGTAATTCAACCTTTCAGAATTACCTGGGCTTATTTTTATCATGCTGACCGATGGGAAAGTACAGAGTGTGCGAAAAACTTATCCTTTTGAAATAAATATCTTTGTACGAGTGGCTGATACAAATTGCCACTTTTCATTAAAATCTCAATAACTTACAAACTAGAGTTTGAATGATTAGGTTTGGAATAAGAGCAGATTTCTGCTTTTATAAAAATGTTTTGGCTTCTTACTGCAGAATTGCGAGTTGTGGGTCAGGTTTGTAATATCTTCTCATAGTGGACATACAGATGCAAACGGTTAAGGGTTTTATATACATAAAGCACATCGCTCTTAACGGGGTTACATGGGTTTCAGAGGCCAAAAAAAAGGTAATTTTCTTGATTTTTTTTCTCTTACTACAGAAAAGATTTTTATTAACTTTTTTTTGCATATTATTAGATAACTTTTGAAAAACATTTTAAAAAAATTTGATGATAAAATATGATAAATTGATTTGATGGCAGTCGATTTTCGGAGGTGCCTCGACAAAAAGGTAGTTTGCGGTAGTCAAAATAACTTGCGACTGCTTCATCTGAAAAATGAAAATAAAATATTTTCTTTAAGTTTAAGAGTAAAACTAGTCCCTGAACGAAGGATTTAAAAAAAAAAAAAATTTTTGGCAGTGGTTTGAACGAAAGTGTCACTTTTTCAGTAAAATTTTCGGTATTCATTACGTTGTCAAAATTTTTGTAGTCGAAGGAAAAAAAAAAAAAAATACTAATATACATTCTCCAGATACTTCAAAACATAAATTTTTTGATCGTGTGCAGAATTTATCTCCACATATGTTTCTTCCAGAAGAGATGAAGTTATTATCTAAAGATTAATTTAATATTGTCCTGATGATGGAAGGGTACTTCCGAAACCGGTAGACAAAATATTAAATAAAAAGTGGTTAAAAACAAAGTGTATGTGTTCTATTTATAAAAAAAAAATCCTTCGTTCAGGGACTACAAAATGATATTTCAAAGAAGTGTTCAAAATTTGGGCGAGATCACCCGATTAGTTTCCGAGAAATTTTGACTACCGATTTCGAAAAGTGTGTTTCGAGAAAAACGCGTTTAAAGTTTAGTGTAACTAAAAAGTGAAGAGCGCTACAGTAATGAGAGGGAAAGTTCAAAATGCTATATCTCCAAGAGTTTTAGTCGGATTGATTTGAAATTTTGGGAATATATTCTTGAAGAGTTGTACTATCAAATAAAAATAAAAACGATTTTTCGAAAATCTGAAACCCTGTAACCCCTTAAGGTGATTTTTCATAAAAACGGCATTATACGTACAATAAAAATTATTATTAAAGGTAGATATCCATATATTGGAGGATGATTTTATTCCTAGGATTTACTTGGAGAATGAGAACAGTGCTTGCAACCAAAAATTTTGCTAATTGGCTAAAATAATTAGTTCTTATTGAAATTTAAAAAATTAAGGAAAACACATATTTGTACAAACTTATCTGTGCAGTTGAGGGTTTAGCCTCCGTAGAGTAGGTCTTATGGTTAACTACAAAATAAATAATTTTATCATTCTTTAGTTCCTTTTTAGTGGCCTGCAAAGATAAATTTGTAAATTATTATACCCATTCTGTCCCCATTGTCATACTTATTTTATTTTCTTAATAACATAAACCCAGTAAGGAGTGCGCCGCAGACAAATTTAATAAGATATTAAAAAGTATTTTTCAATGCATCTGAGAGCAGGACTATATTTTGACTTTCTAACATTTTCCAAAAGGGAATGGAAACTGGTGTATTTCAGGAACCAACTAGCCCTTCAAACAGCATAATGATGCAATATTTTGATCTGGAATTGGAGCAGAAATCTTCTGGAAATTATACATTCGAAGATGAGATCCTGATGAGTGATGAATACCTTCTAAGTTAAAAGTCCTGTAGCATAAAACTTATGTGAATTCATTATGTAAAAGAAAATAAAACAAATTGTACATCCGAGATCTACTAACATCAATCTGGGAAACCATTTTTTTTTAATTCTTTGACCTAGGACTGGCTAAAAAAACTTATTTTTTCTAAATCATTTATTTAGATGATCACCATCATAACGTGTTATTCTGCGCATTTGGCTCGAGTCAAAGGGCTGCGGGTTCATTTCCCTTAATGCAATAATATATTAACATGAATTTATTCAGTTTCATGGTAATATTATAAAGAATAGTATGTAATGCAATTAAATAATGGTTTTACTGCTTTACTAAGAACAACAAAAAAAAGTTATTGAGTATGACAAGAATACTAATAGTCGTATTTAATACATAATAACATCATAAATTTGTTCTTTTAAGCAAGCATTCCATTTATATTTTTGTTATTATATTAAATGAATGGTTATTGGTGTTATGGTTAAAATCCTCCTAATTTTTAATTATACACTATTATAATGATAGTGCTACTAGGAAATTTATTTATTTGTAATTTTTTGTCTTAAAGTGGCTTTATTTTATTTTTGTCTTGTTTTATTTTATTTATTTTTTCTTTTGTTTTTTGTTTTATATTTTAAATTGTTTTATTTTATTTTATCTTGTTTTTATCTTATTATTTTCTTTTTAGATTTTCTTTTTTTATTTTTAAATTGTTTTAACATGCAATTCGAAAAATGTCCTCCACATCACAGGTGAACTCCTAGCGTGGAGGACAATGTATGTACTTTTTTGTAAATAAACATGAAGTTAAGAAATAATAAAAAAAAAAATTAATTATACAGGTATAATAACAACTAAAATGAAATTTACCTCAATATTGTAAAGTGTAAATCAAAATTCTTCTTATTATATTTTTTATAAATATATTTCACTTCATTTTCCGACTACATACTATCTAACGAAATAGTAATATTTTTTCAAAATCCTTGCCAAAATTTTTGCTGATGAAAGACAATAATAAATAAATACTATTGTCTATTAGTAAAACTTGTTTAGGAGGACAAGTTATATGAAAATAAATCAAATTGATGTTTGATTGCAATTTTAAGGGGATAAAATGCTCCAAATTATTGAAAATGATTAAAAATAGAAAGTTTAATTCATAGCAGTAGTCTAAGAAAGACAGTTGACTAACTAAAAAGAGATTAAACACATTTTTTACTGTATCCGTTTGAAACGTTCATTATAACAAATGTCAGAGTCGTCCATGACAGTTGTGCGCGCGCAATCGAGCCGATATGGCGGACAGACACTGAAGGTTTTTGGTTGTCTGTTTTGAATCGGTAAACATCGACGGATTTAAATGGCGTAATCAAGCTATCGTGTAAATTAAGAATATTGTAAATAGTTCCGTGTATAGATAGTGTTAATATTTGTGTGTTTCATTTATTCTGTGAGTGTAAATTGTGTAATTTTTCCAGTGTTTGTATGTTTTCGCCGAATATTCCCAATGTACCGACGCCGACGATTTAGCGTCAAATATCAAGGATAATACATACTTAGCTAGCTAAATAAGCTGTTGTATCTTTCTTAAGTGAGGAATTGGGATAGTTGCATCTATTTTTTGCGTAGTTGCAGTCGCATTCGTGAGATTTTCTTTGTGTTGTTGCCGCTGTCAAAAAGACGGCTGCCATTTGTTTCCTGTGATTTTATATTCGAATATTACACAAAGTGTCAGCGATTCTCGCGTGAACCCCTCTATTCTCAATCCCAATACCCGCTCAAAGATACACACAGTATATATTTAGTCGCCTCGCACTCAATATTTGGTCAATGTCACCGAATTACACATTTAACACGGTTATAACAACGATCTTACAGGGCGGTAGCTATAGGTTAGCGCTGTAAACAAAAAGTTTTGTCCGTTAGCGGCGCGTTTTTGCACTCTTTTGTTCGGATCTGCCGACAGTAAATTAATTAACGAGCACACGAATATAGTGAGACTGCAGATTGTGAAAACATAAGTTGGATATTGAATGATACAATCTGACAACAGCCTGATGCTCGCAGGACGACGCCGCCGTGGGCTACGTGTTTCAGCGCACCCCGCAGGACCCCGAGTTCCCGCAGTTTCCCAAGCATCCGCGCTGGGCCCTTGGAGACGACTCCGCCATTGACGTAAGTAACCTCAACTTTTCAGTTGTCATTACTTTTCATTTCAATCATTTTACTATTCATCTAAGTTTCTCTTTCTTTTGAGTTTTATTTAGTTTTTCCCTTGTGAAACATCGTCAGAACGAAATATTCTTTTTAACACGTAAAATTATGTCTGACATTTTATTTGTTTTGGTATTGTTGGATTTATTTGTGTGTTCAGAAAGTGAAGCCTTAGGAATGTTTTGATTACGATTTAAAAAAATGCGCAAATCATTTTATTCCCAATGTGAATAAAGTTATGAAAATATGAAGCTGAAGTTTGTTATATTGAATTGCCCTTGAATTTTTCATTTGTAGCCTAGCAATCATTAAAATCTAAAGTCTTTGAGATTTGACAAACATTGCTAAAATTCTGCTATCCTGAGAATATATTTTTTTATTAAACTGTCCATTACTACAACTGGTTTTGAGAAAATTGAAATAATATTTTCACATCTTAAGAAATCTGAATCCATGTCAGAAGTGAATTCTTAGAAAGTTTTTAAAATTTTTATTTTATAATTGTTTTTTTCCCCATCTCAGGGTGTTTATATGCATTTTAGAGAAGTTGGAGTGACAAATGATACAAAAAATATTTAATGCTTTCGATGCAAGGAAAGTGATCAAAATTTTCAATACCACAACAATGTTGGTCATAAAATCTTTTATTAGTTAGTGAATGCGTACCAAAAATATTTAGTGTTTTGTTATTCATAAATACATACCTTTTCATTAGCATTGCACATTTCTATAACCTTTACAGCTCCCACTTCTAAAAATAAAGTATTCACATTGTAATCAACTCCCATCCAAACATTATACAATCAACAAACTCTTGCAATATTGATGCAATACAATTTTTATTAAAATGAATATGCAAATGTTTATTTGTTGTATTTTTAACCGAAAAGTATGAACGGGTTCAAGACTGTTTGTGTTACATTTTAAAGAGAACTTGTAAGAGAAGAATAATTGTTGTTTTCATGGTCACTGTCAGCAAAAACAAACCACTAAGTGCTTCGTAAAAAAGATGACATACAAACAATTACAATCTTGACATTTCCCACACGTAAGTAGAAGAATCCATTCAACTCAGCACTTTATCTTTTGCAAATAAACTTGCCATTTAAATAAAATAATTTAAATCATTAAAATAAATGGTTTGTCACTTTTTTAAAGTGAATAATACCACACAAGAGTCCCAACATCTTGGAGCTATTGAAACTATGCTCACAGCACTCGGGTTTCAATTCGGGTTTGCTGTGGGAAGTGAAGGAGATAGGGATGAAGAAGGTTGGAAAGTCCCTGGCTACTCAGAACTGATCACACCTAACATGGCTATCGCCATTTCGATTCTGAATGGTGGTCTTTCACCAGGGCCATACTTATCTGATGTTTTTGCAATATGGCGTATTATAAGTTAAAATGCTTGTTATATTCAGATTTGGTTACTAAAGATATTTCAATTTTGAATGATGGTGTCTCACCCCATGGCAGTACTGAGAATATCTTCAATGCAGGAACAAAATGGAAATACACTTAATTAATACCGTGTAAAAAAATATAATGCATTTATGTATAAGAGAATAGGTGTTTCATTCCAGGATGTCTGGGTACATTATCTACAAGTAAAATAATTTTGAACGGGAGACCTTTATCCTCCATATATTTTCGTACTTCAGAAACAAAAGTTTTCCGAACCAGTCGGTGGTGGGGGAATTCTAAGGAATAATTCCATAATAAAATGTCAAAATCGTGTAAAAACAGAATTGGCTACTATTTTTAAATTATTTAAATTGTATGTT
Organism: Drusus annulatus; assembly: GCA_022651775.1. Taxonomy (NCBI): domain Eukaryota; kingdom Metazoa; phylum Arthropoda; class Insecta; order Trichoptera; family Limnephilidae; genus Drusus; species Drusus annulatus. The sequence goes on along the minus strand of JAGWCC010000357.1, from coordinate 1,138,665 downwards.
TGATTCAACAACATGAAGTCAATGAATGAATACTGCACTTGCTCGATTTCGAGCCTACAATCTCCGGGTGAGAGTTAAATCTCTTTACGTTCTGTTGTGGAGCTGGTCTATCGATTAAACCCCAGTAGACAAGAATGTGAGGCAATATTACTAAATCATAATATTTTATTATTACAGTTATGAATGCTTATTGTTTATGAATTCCAACATTATTCCAAGAATATGGTTCATTGTGCATTTTATCAGGTCTCACAATAGAAATTGCTCAATCTGAATATAAAATATTTCTTGTACACAATGCAAATAGTTTGTTTAGTGAATAATGTATCTATTTATGTTTAGCTGAAATAAAGATGTTCCAAGCTGATTTTAGAGCACCGACCTTGGATTTAGATCACTGATAAGAATGTAAGACACTTTGTAATAGTGGTTTTCAGTCTGTAGTTGTGTGAGCGATCTCACACAGTGATGTTTATTTAAATATATTTGTGTCCCATTCTTTCACGTTATCTCTGCAATCTGCTGATTTTGCCTTATTTAACTAGACTTATCCAAATAATTAATGTTTACTTGGGGATAAAATTTACATTTCTTATCACAATGTTTTCCCTAGACAGATTTTTAAGTATAGGTACTGTTTTCAATTCTATTATTATTTTTAGCCGATCCATATCGACACCATCGACTGTCAAGTCAAGCTTTCCATTCAAAATAATGTTGTTAATTTATAATTTTCTGATTTTGTACAGTACACTTTCCTTTCTGATATTTCTTTCATTTTTATATAATATGAAAATGAGTAGCATAATAGAAAAAAAACATTGTTACCTTCGCGTCTACTGCAGGTTTGTCAATTATTATACAAAATAAAGAGCATTCAGTTCATCACTTATGTAACGCATCTTAAAACATACAAGCACTTAAACCTCTATATTTTCCTCACTTCACAACTTTTAAAAGACAAGATTATTAAACAGTTAAATCTTTCCAGAACCATGACAAATGGAAGTACCATCCGCCACCAACAATGGGCAACACCCCTTCGAGTCAGATCGGCGCAATGAAGACAGTGTCCTCGTCCCAACCCCAACAGCAGCAACAACAGGCCCAGCAGCAGATGATGCTGACCCATGGCGGACTGGGCCTGTCGGTGCCGGCCTTCCCGGGCCAGACCAGCCTGGTGCTACAGCAGTCTATGTACGAAATGCACCAGCAGCACCACCAGCAACTGCAGCAGGTCAACGGGGTGGGCAAGGGCGAGCAGCACCTCATGTACCACGTGGGGCAGCCGGGCGTGCTGGCCGGACAGTTTGTGGGGCAGAGCCAGAACCAGCTGGGCTTAAATCATATCGGAGGCGTGCGCTCACCTGTGAGTTATTTTTTTATTTTATTCTTGTCTGATCTATTACTAGGAAAAAAAACATTGTGTGTTATTTACAATTTTTATGAGCCGTGAAATTGATAGCGTTCAGGCAAAAATCAATAACAGAATTTTCAGATGTTGCCACTAAAGATTGGAAATTGAGAAAAGTGGTTTTATGTGAAGTCCATTTTAAAAGCATCTGAGTAGTCATAAAACTATGCATTCAGTTAAAACTTCTTAATATGATGGCCAAGTTAGAGCCAACCGGCCAAGAATTAATGCAACGGAACAAACAGTCCAGAAAAGTGTTTCAAGCATCTGTGTAGTCACAAACATATTTGTATTCAATTGTAACATCTTGTGAGGGTTGAGTTAAGTTTACACTTTTCTGCCTTATCTCAGAGTTTCATCTTGTTTTGGCTACTAGAATCTAAGTGGCGATAAAAACTATGTAGTGAATCAAAACATGAAGGAAGGTTGAGTTAGGCTTACTCATTTCTGCATTATCTCAGTATGATATTTTGTTAATTAAATGACCAAGAATGAATGCAATTGCACAATGAATCCTGAAAACAGTTATAAGCATCTCAGGGGTCATAATAACCTTATATCCGATTAAAACTTCATGTAAAAGTTGAGTTAGGTTAACTTTTTTCTGTTTTATGTTAGGCTTACATTTTTTCAACAAATTGGATTGATGATGATGAAATGATGTTAGCTGTCAGCTTATTCCAGAATAGCAAGCCTTGCATATTTGTTAAGAAATGTACCATTTGGTTTAGTTGATTATTTCAATTTCATTTTCCAAGCAAAGCTTATAAATGTATTGACAGATTCATTCACACATTCTGAAAACTGTTTCAATTTGTGTATTTTTTATACTTTGAAAATCCATCAAATAATAAATAACCTGTGACAAATGTTGAATAACATTTGAATGTGATGAAAACCACCAGTTGTTTAGTTTCAAATAATAAATGGTATTTGTTTGATAAAGTAAACTAAATTTTGACAAATTAATTCATTATTTAATGGCAATTCTCATTTTATATGAAAGTCTCACTTAATTATGATTCGTTGTTTTAGATGATAAAACAAAGGTAAGCTCATCAATCATAAGAAATGTATTGATGAAATTTCAGTCGAATGAGATTTTTAAATTAAAAAAATCGATGTCACTAATTTATCAAAATCGTGTTTTCATTTTATGAGCACTACAACCTAGTTACATAAATATTCATAAGATTCAACGCGCGTAATATCCAAAGGTAATAACAATATAACTTCTGGTATAATTTTCTTAACAAACTTTTGATTTTACGCAAACGAAAACAAAACTCGTTTGTCGAGAATATTTTTGCAAATTTCCCGGCGCGCCGAGAGCAAGAGGAGGCGAGCCGGCGAAACGAAAGTAAATTGACGTTTAGCGCCCACTCGCCGCCGGTAACTCGCTCCCTTCTTTACCGACCTTTCCGCGGACAATACACATCATCCAGATATCGTCATGGCCGGCGTTCGACTCGAATTGCTCAAACTCTGAAGATAAAACAAAAGAAATACCCTCCATACATGGTTCATATTTAGTATTTTCTTATCTCGTTATTTGCACAGACCTTCGATCGTAGCGAATCGAGAATACAACAACTTTCTGTTACCATTTGAACACAGCCGGCCATGGCGCGCTCGGGATTATGTGCAAAGAGCCCTCCCCCTCTCTGCGCGCATGCGCTCGGCTTGTAACTCGTCTTTTGTTTGCCAGTCAACACACGAACACGATCTTCGTCCTGTGCCAGGTTTCTGTCCCGCGTTCGCTGTCATTCCGGTGTGTGTGTTATTGTGTGGTCATAAATAAAATGGCATAAAAGCCCCATTCCGCGTTGCCCTGTGTATAGTGTGAATTTTGTAAATAGTGTTCAGGTGTATAAAAGTGAATCAAAGTTTTTCGGTTGAAAGTTTCGTGCGCTTGTTATATTATTATTGTTGGCGTTGTCTCGCAGCCGTTCGGATGAAACCGCTGAGCGACTTTTTCTTCGCTCCTGAAGTTACGGATATGGGCTCCGATATGGTAATTCTTTACATTACTACTTTAATTTAGTTCAGTCGGCATTTTCAATTGATGGTATAGTCATTTGGTCGGGGGTGGATGTGCCCGGCGCGCAACAGGTCCCTGTATTCTTTTGTTTACGTACCTGTGTTAGAATGGCTGTCGATGGTGGTGAGCCGTCTGGCTCTATCGGCGGCTGACCGTGGAAGAATCTCACGGTTTGTCCATGACCCCGGCTCCGAGTTTATATCGTACTGTGATGTGTGGTTCGTTCCTCGGCCCGCTCGCGGGAGTACGTAATTTAATTACGTTGGATTCTGTGTAATCCGCCGGCTAAATAAACTACGTCGTTCGTAGCGTCCCCATGGCGATGACCGTTCTAGAAACAATATTGGTATGTCTACCCGGCAAACTGTGCTATTGTAATGAGTAGTGACTTTGTGCAGTGAGATACGACCGTCATGTCACCGAGCCAATTAGCCATAAACATCATGTTTTCTTGAAGCTAATTTTGTTCAACCGAATACAGAATGATAAACAGCTATTTATTATTTGTGCTTTACTTCATTTATTATTCATTAACTGTTTCAAAAATCGAACAAATTATTTAAGACCACAACTTTTGGCATTCTAAAACCTCATATAGTTACATAATTAAAGAAATTAAATAAAAGTTTGTGTAAGACCATAAATATTATTTTATTTTTTATGACCGACCGGTTTCGCTTAGCTTAACACACTTAAAGCGGGAAGAGTAGTTCTACCCGCTCGGCCGACTGTCGCTTAACAGCGGGAAGGGTAGATCTACCTTTTCGGCCGCTTCGACTTCAACGCCAGAAAAAGTATTGCTTTCTCAATGTTTAGTATGAACATTATATACCAATCTGTTCGTAAAGGTTCAAAGTATAAGTAGAATATTTTTAAAAAATGTTATAAGTCTTTCTTATTCTTTAATCTTTACATCTTTTGCGTATATGGATATCTCAACACAAATCAACATACAGCTTTGTTTACTATTTCTAATTGAGGTAAACGAAATTGAAATGGGCTTTCGTTGAGGAATCATCACCGACTTCTCTGAAATATACCCTACAGGATTGTACTTTTACGAATTTTAATGGCCCATGTTTTGGAATAAGCTGATTAAATATTTCTGTCTCTGTTTGCCAGCGCAAGACTCTAACGTAAGCGAGTGAGAAAAATATAGATTTCGAATGCGCGCCATCTTATTCTCCGCCTGTAAACAGACAGCGATAACCTAACGCAGGTAAACGGACTGCAATAAATATTTACAAATGAATTTCAGTTTAAAAAAAGTTTATTTGCAACAAGTTATGTATATGAAACGGCTCGAGAATATTGAATGTGGTTTTGTCGAATATTTAAAAAGATTTTAACAATTTTAAAATGAATTCCGGAAATAACGAAAGTGATGACGAAATATTCGCAGATAATTTATTCGAGTGATTATTTACCTGAATTTGGTAGTGAAAGTGAAGATTCCAGTGATATTATAGAATTTTCTTGTACGCGAAAATTGCCAGTAATACCATTAGAGTTCAGTGATTCGGAAGGAAGTGATTCGGAAGTAAAAGTGGTTGACTGGTGTGAAATGGACAATCCACCAAACATCGAACCATTTCTAGGTCATGCTGGTGTTTGTGTAACACCAATCCATTCTGAAAATATAATGGATGTTCTAGAATTGTTTATGGGAAATGATGGTAGAAGAAAGTAATCGTTACCACACCCAAAATGGATCAAGATATAGACAAACTAAGAAATCCCTTAAGTGGAAGCCCATGGACATTATAGATTTGAAAAAAAAATGTTAGGAATAATTTTGCTTATGGGACAAGTGAAAAATGATACGAGATGATAATCAAAACTGTTTAGGTGTACATTTAAATATTTATTCTAAAACTTTAATTATAAAATTTGCCAACGGAATTCCGTAGAAAAATATGAAAAGCATATTGAAAAATAACTTATACAGTTGTTTTGGACTTGTATTTGTTCTTTACCCCGTTCCAATGGTTTTTGTCCCCTACCCTCCGCACTGGGTTTTATTGCTGTTTGTGTCGAGGTTCACTAAATACTCTGAAACTTATACTTTTTTATGCCACCGACGATGTAACACGTGGTTATTGGTTTTGTTATGACTTAGGCCAGTGTCAAATCATTATTATATGACATTCCATCGAATTCAAAGCTCTCTACACTTCAAACAACATAATATTATAGCAAAACATAGATTTTCACCTAAGTTTATTGCGTAACTTTACCAAATATGTATATAACTTCTTTGAGACTCTTATAGTCTAGGGTGTGAAGAGTATACACATAAATTTTCTCTAAAAAATATTAATTTTTGTCGAAGATGTGGCCATTTCAAACCGAACCGGTATTTTCACACCGGACCTTTGTTTTTGCCCGCTACAGGGAGCAGTTGGTTTCCGCCACTACCCGCTTTAAGTGTGTTAAGCATCATCAGGGTACAAAATTAAACAACAAAAAATACATTTAATTTTGTATCCTGATGATTGCTTAGGAACAGCAAAAACAACAAAAAATACATTTAATTTTGTATCCTGATGATTGCTAGGCTAAGCGAAACCGCTGTGTTATAAAAAAATATATATATATTCGTGGTCTTAGAAAAAGTTTTTTTTTTTCATTTCTTTAAATAAGTCAAACCACAACGTGATTGCTCTCTACGAAAATATAGTTAAATAATTATTTTTTGCATTGGTTGGTTGTATTTTTTTTTTATCAGCTGTGCGGCGCCTTCCGAAAAAGATCTTAAAAACCTGTTAAAAAAAAAAATGAAGTAAAATAATATTTATCCATTTCCTTTGTACGAGTGTCATTCATCTCGCCATCCCACTTTTGGATAATGGTGATTGCTGCCGCCCGCCAGCGGTGTGGTGGTCGTCACTCGAGGAGGCTCGAGTGGCTCCTTGGGCACTGCGAGGTCATTAGTCTTTTACCTTTAAAATACTATTCAATGTCATCGGAATGGAAGGCACTAATGCGCCGCCGCCGTGATGTAACCGCCATTCGTACTATAACTAGAATATACACATATAGTCTATTTTGGGATACACTTACAAAGGTCATTATTTTTTGGCAAAATTGCTTTGTTTCGAATGTAACAGAGGACCAGCCTCGAAAATAACTTGAGGAAAGTAGGAATGCTGTGTTTGTTATATACCGGTATTGAAATTGAAGGGGTCTACGAAGCAGAAGCGTCGTTGATGAGTGATGACTGACACCGGTGCACACACAAAATTCCAACCCGACCAACGTCATTTATACACCGTTGATATTATTCAGCTTTTGTGTTTCCTCCCTCGTGCAGCACAGTTTCTTCCAGAGTGGTAGATACTCGTCGTAAGTATCGCCCTGGTAAAAGACCACCATACATAATCGGTTTGAAATTGCTCTAGCCGTGTTTGGTGACCAGATATAAATAGCAAGTTACTTCCTAACCTTCATCTCACCCATCTCCTTCCCCTCCCCACTGCATTCGGGGCACTCTTGCTATTGAATCGAATCGCTTCGGATATCGACATGTGTCCGTCAGTGAAACTGCCTTTAAAGGCTGATTCACACCAACGTCAGGTTCCGCTCAGTGCCGATATTGTTCCGCAAGAGAGCTTATTGATATGGTATGAATATCGATCAAGGAGTATGTGCCAAGACAAAGTTGTGTGGCAGTATATCCTTCTGCTCACCCTTGTGATATTTAACTACTTAGTCAAATAATTATTTTGAATTGTAAAAATACTAACATCGCAGATTTTTTTTTATCAAAAACCATTTTTTTATCACTAAATAATATTTTTAATAATTAATAAAAATATTATTTAGTGATAAAAAAATGGTTTAAAAAAAATCTGCGTTGTAAGTATTTTTACACTTCAAAATAATTATTTAACTAAATAAGTAGTTAAATATCACAAGGGTGGGCAGAAGGATATACTGCCACACAAGTTTGTCTTGGCACATATTCCTTGATCGATATTCATACCATATCAATAAGTTCTCTTGCGGAACAATATCGGCACTGAGCGGAACCGGACGTTGGTGTGAATCAGTTTTTAAACAGCAAGCTTTATTGCTGCTTGCTTAACTACTGTATATTATTTATCCGTCTTGTTTATTTAGAAAATGTAAATCTTTTTCATCAAAGCGCCCTTGAGGTGATATTTCTGTCACGAAAATGGCGCTATATAAATCAGACAATTATTATTATTATCATCACTAATTTAGCTTTCTCGTGTCTTAGTAAATATGCTTTGTACTCTGTTTTTAGTACACCCCATATTCGTTTTTTTTAATATATTTTTAAAAACGCCTTGAAATTGTATTTTGTAATGTTTTTAAAATGATAAATAATTGAATTGAATTAAATATAACAAAATACCCCGATTGGGGATGTCATACTCCCACTGGCTCCAGATGGTTGGGAGCAGTTGGGACTCTTAATCTAACAAAATACCCCGATTGGGGATGTCATACTCCCACTGGCTCCAGACGGTTGGGAGCAGTTGGGACTCTTAATCTAACAAAATACCCCGATTGGGGATGTCACACTCCCACTGGCTCCAGACGGTTGGGAGCAGTTGGGACTCTTAATCTAACAAAATACCCCGATTGGGGATGTCATACTCCCACTGGCTCCAGACAGTTGGGACTCTTTTTGTAATGTTTTTAAAATGATAAATAATTGAATTGAATTAAATCTAACAAAATACCCCGATTGGGGATGTCATACTCCCACTGGCTCCAGACGGTTGGGAGCAGTTGGGACTCTTGTATGGGTCACTACACTTTTTTTTAAATACCCAAAGTGTATAATTTGAACAGCAAAAATCAGTCGTCTCACCTCACTGGGACAAAGTTTATAATGCGTTATTTCAACTTCACTCGGAAATATTACTGTCGTAATATATATTATCTCATTTTAATTAATCCTAATGGGAAATACTGTTTCGTGCCATTCCAAAATTGACTTATAACACCATCGTTAGGCTGGTTCGGCATAAATATATTTATACGAGTATGTCGACTAAATCCAACCAGTTGTAATGCTCGTTTACTTTTTAATCTTTCCATTAAAGTAAAAATGTTTTTTAGAACAGTTTAATCAATAGTTAGTGTCACTCTGTGACATGTTTGTATTCTATTTTAGTGTTTTATTTTTTTACCCTTAACCCTGCCTACGTAAGTAAAAAATAACAATGTCGCCTGGGGGGGGGGGGTTCTGGCAAACAATAATAAAAATATGCCGAGGAGGAAATTTATCGCTTGTGTTTAGTTTGTAGAATTCCACATTTCGGTTTTTTTTATAAATTGATGTTAGGTCCACTTTAATTATTCATAAGTTTTACTACCGGTTTTTAATTACATTGATATTGAAATCTATGATTCCCAATTTGTGAACACGAACTGGTTAACTAGGGGTAGCTTCAACATCGTCGTGTAATGTATGATACCCACCCCTAAAATGCCCTTCTTCAGCTTCCCCTGTTCCTAAAAATTGACATTGAAAAAGTAACTAACTCTTCATTTTTTTTTCATTTCTATAGAGGCTTTTAAATTCCTTCCTCGGTGTATTATAATACATATATTGTTTATTTGCTATCCTTATTGGCGTGCTTTTTACAATTTAAGAAACGGCGAGAATTAGATTAGCCGCTTGATAATCGAGGGCAAGACGTCGCACTTCGTGGTTTTGAAATCTATGTGACTGGTGCGAGTTTAGTTCTGCAGTGCTGTTCCAGGATGCAGCCTGCGGGTGAAGATTGATCTGATGATAGCCAACCTACGATAGGAGAGAGTACATTAAGAGGAAGAACGTTATTTTCAAAATAGTTTGTTTTTTTTTAATGAATGAATATTCACATTTTGAATGAACTGTTCTGTGTTATTTGAATACCGAGCAACAAAAGTTTTCCCCGATGGTTTAATTTATATAATATAACATTAAAATCAATTTTGGGGCCATTTTAAAGTAGTTTAAGTAAGTTTTTAACGCCATTTTTAAATACACGTCGTTTATCTATTTGAAATTCTATTTGCACAAAATTATTAGCCATTTTCCGACTGAAATGCCCGTGACTCAGAAGTAAACAGAACAAGGAAATTGTTTTATTGTGATATTTTGTGTATTATTTGCCTTCCTGGCGTTCCAAAAGTCACCGACTGTTTGTTACAACGGCTTCGCACATTCTATTTGCATGCTGGAACTAACGTACACTTTCTAAGAAATTGGCGACTTTACCTAAGCAAATATATCTTTTTGGGCTTTTCTCCCGCTAAAATGGTGCGAGAGAGGAAGGCTTTTAAATACATCATTGACACAACGTGGAATTCGAGCAATTCAATTATTGAAGGCTTAAACCAATTAAGGTTCAGAAAGGGGCGCTCAGGTGGTTTGGACACGCGCAGCGAGTGAACTAAAAGTGAACTAGGGTGGAAAGGTGTGTAGGAGAATACTTGAAGTAACAATATATGGAGGGATAGCTAATTTGTTTTACCCAACCCATCCGAAATTGTAATAAATCACCTTTTCCGAGTTTTTACATCGTACACCATGAGAGAGAAAGAGACAACAAATTTCTTGGACCGCTTCTATATACTGTCGTAATGATCTTAAGCTGGTTATTTTCGCTGGTTAACGGCGGGACTCCGCCCACATTTTTTTATTTTGCCACTAAACTTGACACAACTAAACGGTTTTTTAGGTTAGATGCTATATTTGTGTTGATAAAAATACTGTGAAAAAGTGGCTATACGAATACACAAAAACATTATGTCGATATGTGATATGAATGGATGTATAAATACCATAGCCTTAGTCTTACCCACGCCCATTTACGCCGAGTCATGTTAAAATCATCAAAAACAAGTCCAAAACTGACTTCACTGGCTTTGGCTTGGGCTACCTCTTGTATACTCTAAGTGGTGAATACATGACGCGCAAATGGATATGAATGGAAAGAAGAATTATTCCGAAGTCCACAGTAAGATTTACATGAGGGTATGCATACTCGCACGTGTGAATGAAGCTAAAAGTTTGGTCCATGACATATATGTGAAACGTGCCAACCTCTCTGCCCATTCCTGTGGTTTTTATCAGTCTCCTGTTAACGCGATGTATTTATTTTCTTCGTCTTCTTGTTACTCTTTGTTTTCGTCGTATTACATTTTTGATCGACGTTGAACACATTCAATTTTACATTTCTTCGCCAAAGGAGCAAACAAATTGTTCAATCAAACACGAAGTTTGTTTTTCTATGGTCTTGTTTTTAAAGCGATTGTTTGAAATAAAGCAAGTTTGTGAATGATATATTTTCTTAATAAACATTATACATATATATTTTTTAAGTTTACCAGTAAGTAAGTGGGTAGTTGTTTTTACACCTGGTTTTTTAAGTTTTTTTTTTGTAGAGATGTAACAATACTTTTTTTTTGTCGATACGATACCGATGCAACCTCAATGCCTGAAGATTTCTCATAAAACAATGTAGTTTATAACATATTAAAAGTAGGTTTTTGTTGGAAAATTAAGGTTATAATATTTTGATAATTTTGAAATAAGTACCTAACCTAACCATCACGCCACGGAGGGATTGGCACACACTCCTTGTTTCATTCATATTCATGCATCGTCTAGTACAAAAAATAGAACTATAATCTCAAACAAATTAGTTTAAAGAAAACGTAAACGATGTAATTTTATTGAGGCTTAATTTAAACGTGAACATGAAAAAAACAACTTATTACAATTTAAAAAAATTGTGTTAGAAAAATGAACCCGATATATCGGAACCGTTAAATCCAGGGGCGGCTCGTTACTTTTTAGTGTGCTGAGATTGAAAAAAAAGTCATAATTGATTGATGTTGTAGCCGAAAACGATTTTTTATTTTTACAAAAAAAAAAATATATAAGATTTTCAAGATTTTTCATACAATAAAACATTTTTGGCTACAATAACGTCGAATTTTTCAATCTCGGAACTTGGGCCAGGCTCTGTCACTGTCTTCCAATCGAGCACGCTCACGGTGAGCGACTGTCACCCGTCACCCTTTCATTCCGGCAATGGATTTCGAACAGGCGGATGAGTCACCGAATGACGTTTTGTCACCCGTGCCTGAGCGCCCATACAAAAGTACTCTCTACAGACACGGTGACAGTTCCATCACTCAAAAGTCGCCGGCCAGTGTAACTAAAAAGTCACCCTAATGTCACGTCCATACACTCCAATAGATTTGGAGATGGTGACAAAACTGTTGCCGTGACAAAAGTCACCCGTGCGCGCCTGGCCTTGAGCACATTAAATACTTACGAGTCGCCTCCTGGTTACATCCCAATTTTTTGTCACTCGAATCTATTGAAGCAATATATAAATCTCCAATTAAACTGCGAATACCAAAAACCGATGTCCGTAATGCCTACCACTCTGTCTACGTTAACATCACGTCATTTCGAGATCATGTTGCTGTAAGGATATTGAACACATAATTCACTAACTGAAACTTTGTGTTTTCAAGTTTCCGAAGTTTACCCCTCGCCTTCTGTAGTCACGATACAGTTGTTGATATTGGTATTGTGTATCTACGCACTCTGCCATCATAGAAAGGCAGCCTTCGCAAGAATAATGCTTGTCAAGATAAACATTTCTGCTTACTCGGCGCGTTTTATCGTATTCTCAGTAGTACTGTGTCATTGTTTAGTTTCCATCTGTTATGTGATGGATGATATTGTGAGATTTCAGAATTCGGCTGGGAAATACTAAATCGTCCGGTTCGCTGGACACTCACCCCGGTAATACATCATCACGACGGAGAAACATTTTATTTAAGTCAATAAATCTATCTATAGTAATATAGTCTACCTATATACCTCGTTATAACCAATCGTCTGACATCTTAGTGTTACCATAAACACCAGCACGCTGGTCTGATATACTGTATAAATTTCGTTTTGGTTTTCCACTTATCAGGCTCACAAATATATACATTTTTAGTCCTTATTTGCCATTTACTTTATATTTTAAATGAAAGATTCAATATTTAAATCTTTTCTATGAAATACCACACAACTCGCTGTAAATCTTGATTGTATTCGGCTTTCCTTTGTACTCACCAAACAATGTTTAGTCCTGGGTTATTTGCAAACAGGTTGCTTCTTCTACGCAGTAGTTTAAAATCTCCCAACACATCGTTATGACTACCTCCCCTGTCGTTTCATATTCGTTCCACCTTCGACACAATATACTTATTGATTCGATGTGACGCGTTTGAATGTAAGAAAGTGATAAGGCCGGTCCGTAATCTGAACCCGATTTCGGTCGGCCGTTGCTAACATCTGATACGGCTTGCCGCATTTCGTGGAGTTATATCGCTTATTTGATACTCGGTTTTGGTTTTATTTAACGTGTCTACCACCGCCCACAAGTCCCAATTGGGGTATGTTGTGAAGCTGTAGGTAGTGTGGAGCGGAAGGAGACGGGGAAGTATCTAGCTATTCAGATGTAATAACCAAATGGGACTAAAGCCATTTCAAGTTTCGATTCTGAATGGTGGTTGTTCACCAGGGTGATACTGAGAGAATCTAACACTCCGGAACGTACCATAATAATTAAATAAATTTTATTTCCGCATGGCGGGATTTAAAACCCTCGACCTCTGGTTTCGCAGTCGAGGACCGCTCCACCACCGGGTCGTCATTTTCGTTCGTAGGTTATGTTGAAACATTGGTTATTGAAAGTTCTTTCTTTTTGAATCATGACTAATCATGGGTATTTGCGTTTTTTCCCCTTGATTCAACAAAGAATTAACCTTTATTACTCACGCAAAATAATGGGTTTAACGTCGCATGCATGATGTTGTGCCAAAAATGTGGGAATTGTCAACACAATCACAGAGCCACAGTGGTTCAAAAGATACGAAAGCTTCACAGGAAAAGTGATTTTATAAAATTTCATCTTCATTTGAAAGTTCTTTTCCTCCATATTTGTTTTATGCCATATTTCCTTTCCGATTAAATAGACTAAGTCTTATCTTTAGCAGCAAAGCGAACTGATATTATAATGCTAAGCACAGCCAATACACTTAATCTCGCATTGGCCTACATAATCCCGTTAGAATCCAAATCAATGTTGACGCTAATACATATATTCGACTACAATACGGTATGCGATAATACTTGTAACTTGAGACTGGCAACAGTGGTGACATACCTCGTGTGGAACTGCTCGGAGTCTATGCCATCTACGTCTTAGGGTATGTTGTGAGCTTGTCGGAAGGGCAGAGGGGTTGGGGAAGATGAATGTTGCGAAGTATCTGACTTAACGAGGCCTAAGCCGTTGCAAGCATCGATTCTGGTCTACACCGAAAGTATCCACCGCTCTGGAGAGATTGAATGAAAATGAAATAATGGTCATATAGTTGTAAATGGGCATAGCTGTAACTGTGCAATGCGACATGATGCAACTTGATGCATATAATCGGTAGTGTGATCGGTATCGAGTGTACGGCCACCATTCACCATATTACCATATAATTCTATTATGTTTTTTTTTCTGGTGAAATTGAAACTATTAAACCCTAATTGCGTGTTTTTTTTTTACATTTCCCAATCATTGTTTTGTGGACTGTGATATAAAAAGTACAATGGTATAACCCACATTTTACAAGGGCTCTGTAAAACTCTTATTTAGAATTTAATATAAAAAATATGTCTTGTTTGTAATAAATACCTATGTTTAGAATTAATTACAGTTCTCTTCAAATTAATGGCTCATTATATTTTGTTAATTAATAATAAGTGTCTCAGCTGTATAACGCCGTTTACGTAAAACACCAACAGTTGATGAACCTTGAGTTGCTCAAGGTTCCATCAATCTCAATTCACATTTTATTATAAAGAAAACAGTATGACGACAGTATGTATTTTGTTCTTTTCGAGTCGCTAGAAATATTGTTTATTTCTTTTTTTTTGATAAATTGGCTTTTATCTAAGAACTGACGCTGACTGACAGCTACGTCTTCGGCGGCGTAATGAGGGTAATTATTCATATTCACTGTACAGTACTTATCATAAAGTCGTTGATCTCCAATATTCAGAACGGCTTGTGAATGTGTTTTTGCTCAAGTAAGATTTTCGTATTATCATGTTGTTATACCATAATGTGGGCGAAGCGGTTAGCATCAAATAAATTCCAATTTAATCACATCACGCTTCAGAAAACGCTGAAGCGATGTTATTTCCCAGGAGAATACAAGACATTTCGTTATTATTAATTACTTAAATGTAAATGCCTAGGATAATAATTATTTTGTACATGTTTAATTGGTTGTGAATCGGTCCTGGTTTTAATTTTTTAACTTATAACACTATAAAATTTACTAAAACTAGTGTTTTAAATTCAATTTAGCCAGTATTACGTGATAGCACAGGCACTCTGTATTCAATACAGCGACGGAACACAGAGTGAAGCACTCTCGGACGTACATTCGACCTGCAGTTGCATTATACGCTATTATGTAGTCGTATGAATACTGTTACTGCCGGCTACCATTAGATTGTTGAACTGTAGAGGATGTTGAAAAGCTTTCAAAGTAGATGAGATATGACTGCGCTGCTACGCAATTTATCACCACATCGTAAAGTACTCAAATCATCATAAAATATTTAAGTGTGCAAATCTATATCAACACAGGAGCGAACTTTGAATAGTTTTTTTCAGTGTCTCGAAAAATAAATGCTAAAATTTTTGAAATGCAACAAATATTTAGTGACGAATTAGATCTAACTGTAAAAAACTTTGACTCTCAATTATTTACAAATGGAGAACTTTTCATAAGGGGCACCCCATTAGCAGTTCGAAATAAATGTCTTTAGTATTCTCTTCTAAAGTATCTCAAATGACAATAACTGATACGTAATAAAAAAAGTAATTAGTTGTACATGGGAAAAAAATACGTTATATATTACACGTAATTAAAAAATTAAGATAAGATCTTTCAGGTATAAAATTTAGCATCTTTTAATCAACTTTTCATTACAGTTAACTAGTTTGTGGGTTGTAAGATAGGTTTTATTTGAAGTGTATATTATTTTAAAATTTATTTAGGTCATTTGACTATTCGTTAAACGTCCACAAGGTGAGGTTTCAGAGATAGACGGTGCTTCATAAAAATAAGTAACTTCCCCAGATTTGTTTCATCTCAACCGCCTAAAAACCCAACAACCACCGACAGCTCGACTAGTCCGCCCAGTTCGCCAGTACCGTTCCCCATTATTCGGTGATTGATGCGTTGTAGCCGGGTTCATAGAACCGCACCGCTTTGGCAGACTTCCTAGAACGCTAATCTCTGCGCAGGTTGACTATTGTAGGACAACCATGAGTGTCTACCACGCTTTATGGCTTCATCTCTTCAATCGTTTGTGCAAAACTGACTGGGTATAGCGTCTATTCAGTTATTCTAAAGTATTTAGGGCTTTGAAACAGTTGTTGTGACTAGACATCGACTAACCGTGAACCCCAATGATTTTCACTTCCCCTAATGATTTCCCGCTTCCACTTAAGTCTTGGGTTGATCTTTATGTGGAATAATTGTATTGATATATACATCTGTCTATCTCCGTTTAGTTTTATACAAAGAGTTTACGTACCATTTCCAATCAAATAATGTGGATACAAACTGTATGTGCAGATACAAAATAACGACTATTATTATTTATCGCCTTTTTTAATTGATTCAATATGAAATCATCTATTTTATTTGCTTTGCGTTCAATGATAATTTGTTCCAACGACATGTTATTATTCTAGTATTTTATACAAATCCTTCAGTCAATTAAAAAAATATACTTTAAATAAAAAATATTTTAGTTTTAAGCCACTTTATTTATACACATATAACAATTCGACCGGTTTCGGTTAAACTTAACCTTCTTCAGGAACGTATATATATAAACTAAGATTAAAATATAGAGTTATACAGTACTGTATAACTAAGATTAAAATATAGAGTTATACAGTACTGTATAACTCTATATTTTAATCTTAGTTTATATATATACGTTCCTGAAGAAGGTTAAGTTTAACCGAAATCGGTCGAATTGTTATATGTGTATAAATAAAGTGGCTTAAAACTAAAATATTTTTTATTTAAAGTATAATGTCAAGCTACAAAGTGATTGCTTCCTTCGATAAAAAAATATACCTTCGAAAAACTGAAATCTCAAAAACTAATATTTATATAATAGTACTTCCTAACCTTCCTCTTCCCCATCTCATTCCCTTACAATCAACTTAAACCTCACAAAATACTCCAATTGAGGATGCCACTGGCTCCAGAAGCGGTTGGGAGCAGTTGGGACTCTTTCGATATTTACTATAAAAGTAAAATAAAACCATACTATCTTGTACTAATAATATTGATTCTTTTAATTTGGTAATTTTATTTTATCAAATTTAGTATTATTATTTATTCTTTGTATAAGACCACATACTTTTATGACCGACCGGTTTCGCTTAGCCAGGGTACAAAAAGTATTAAGCATAAGTTAATATTAAGTCTTAGTCGTAATATTATGTTAATTATGATGTAAAGCGCCCTTGAGGTGATATCTGTCACGAAAACGGCGCTATATAAATCAACCAATTATTAGTATTATTAAAAGCCGCATCATCAGGGTACAAAATTCAACTAACAAAAAATACATTGTGTGTATTTATATATACTCACACATACATAATAATAATAAATAAGATCTGTGGTCTAACACAAAGTTATTATTTCATTTTCATTAAGTATGTCAAACCACAAAGTGATTGATTTCTACGAAAATATGTTATTATTACTATTAAACTCTGCTGTTTTTAGTGACGGCTAAAAATAATATATTGTTTAGCATTTTATTATTATTCGGTATTTTCAATGTTGATTCCTTGAACATATTTTTGTTTGTTTATTAATTAATATTATATTTGGATTATTTGTCCTTTTATTTCTTAAATTAATTCACCGAATAATCAAGAAAGGTACTTAACAAATCCTTTCATTTTATTCTCGCAGTTCATTTTCATAAACGGGGCAAAAACTAATGGCAAATCACATTATAAAACAATTAAGATAAACACCCGCCATTAGTAAAGTATTAATAATTTATAATCATTAAATGTGGGAAAGAGATATTAAAGTTAAGTACCTCATAGAATTTCAAAATAATTCCGTTTTTACTGAAATTAGTAATTAAACAGTGAACTGAAATCATATAAAAAAGTCGTTTCTATGTGGCCTAACCACAGTTTGATTCAACACCGAAAAGGCAGTCACTAAAAATAAAAATAAATGGAAATAGCGGAAATAATAATAAATTTGATCAAATTAAATGGAACTCTACAAATTAAACACAAACACTATTAAGGGTCAACACTCAAAAATTACACTAAACGCTACTTTCTAGTATTCTTATACAAGCAATCCTACAAATGATGCATCTGAAATTTTCTATGGGTAGTTAAAAAAAAATGACAGAGGTCTGAAGTGAATACAATTTTACAACTGTAATACTTTAAATTCTATGAAAAACATACTAAAATGTCAGTAAAAGGTGCAGATTTGAAACCAGAAAATGCATTTTTGAACGTTTTACCTATAGTTGTAGTATGCATTTCATACAGAATTAAAAAGATTACTGTTTAATAATTGTATTCACTGGAAACCTCAGACATTTTTTCTAACTACCCTTATAGAATAAACAGATGAATCATTTGTAGTATTGCTTGAATTAGAAAGCCAAAAAGTGTCTATTTTTGGGTGCTGACCCTTAATTGATTGAAAAAAAAAAACATTTCCCCCCTCGCAGTCATTATCAAACTGTTGTTCCTGTACAGTCGACTTATTTACATGTTTTATTTTGTTATTACGTACTACATACTGTTTGGTTTAATGCGAACACGTTGAAGTGTCTATTCTACCACTATGATTCAATACCCGTAAGAAATATACACATAACAGAATTCCTATTTTTAAAGAGGTACTTACCATTCTGAAACCACTCAGCCGTATAACATCTACCTTTCCGCTGATTAAATCCAAGCTCGATACAATGTCAACTTTAAAACTCGCAACAGTTTTTTTTATTATTATTGGCTGCAGAGGAAACAATATACCTAATAGGCGAGCCCTCATTTCGTTTATCGTTGGCATTTCAAAAATGAAGCCTGTGAAATAATGAAACCGGTATCCGCTTCTCCGGTAAACATTCGTGCGCGGTAATCGGTATCGGGCCATTGTTATGGGCTTCTCAGAGGTACAGCCGGCCTATTGGTGTTAGGTAGTGATGGGCACCAACCGAATGTTTTAAAGATTGATCGAGCTTTCGAATCACTCGCTCGTACGACGTTGATTTTAGATGCCGGAGACGACTGCGAAGATCATTTTTTTTTTATATACGATTTTTTCTAAAAAATAACGGCAATAATTTTTATCTGTAATGGCCTCCATGGTCGAGTGGAAGACGCTCGACCACGAATACAAAGGTCGCGGGTTTCAAACCCGGCGTGCGCAAATAATATTACTATGTGTCATAACACATTTAATTCATATAAAAATAATATTAAGTATATTTGCGGCACGTTCCAAAGTGGTTGATGCTCTAAGTATCGCCCTTGTGAAAGACCACCGTTCAGAATCGAAACGTTGCTTGATTGAAATGGCTTTAGCCGTTTGGTGACGACCAGATCTGAATATCCAGATACTTCCCAACCTTCCTCTTTCCCATCTCCTTCCCTTCCCCACTACCTTCAGCATCACAACACACCCCAATTGGGGATGCCATAGTCCCACTGGCTCTAGACGATTCGGAGCAGTTAGGACTCGTGCGGTTATTCACTATAAAAACAATATTTGAAAAAATTATGATTCGATTTTTTAAAAACCCTGCCATTGAAAATCGTTGTCTTTTTTGTCACTAAAATACATTTTTTTACATCATTCGATTGTTTGAACTGTTAATTTTAATAATCCATTCTATTTTTAAATTTTTTCAAATTCGCAAAGAATCGATAATTTTCAAGTGGAAGAATGAATCTTGACTTCATCGCTACTATGAGATACCAACTAGCAAGCCAAGCCGTCGCATCGCTCGGCCTGAGAAAGCCGCCGACATCCCCGATTATTGATTGCGGCCATTTAAATCGAAGTCGGGGAACCGAATCCATCATCAAATTATTTATCAGGCCGATGATCGCCTGCGCCTCTACGTTGCCTACGACAGACTGCCGCGGGTCTGCTAGGCGAATCTAATAGACGGTGTACGGGAGGCAAATATAAATTCTATACAACACACATACCTTCGTACATTGTCAGTTCGACACTTGGAATTAATTGTATTCAATGTATCTGCAATCTGTCTAGCGGATTTGTATAGCATTATTCGATCATGAGAATCGACGGTTTTTTGTTTTGAATTGTTAAGATTTTAGGATCTGAAGGGTGTAGTAAGACAAACTACTTGTTATATTAGTGCAATAATCCACTATTATTCTCGATTACGGAGATGCATTTATTGACCCAGTACAAAAGTAATATTTATTTATAATTTTGTAACTGATAATTCGTGGGGGAATTCTTTTATAATTTATCATTTAAAAAAAACCCTTTATAACTTATTTCCACTTATTTATTTTTAACCGGAGCCATTTCACCTTGTAACAGGCATCTACAAACTGGTATAATTTAAAATGAATCTGTGGTATACGTACCATTCGTATCCGGAATGGACGCTATTAGCTCATAATATTGAGTATTTGTGACTTGGTATTTTGTTTTAACGCAACTTGAATTGTCTTGGGTACTGCTAAATATAACTAACTAACTATCACGCCGTTTTCCCAAGGGGGTAGGCAGAGATGGTAGACCGTCACATAACTCTGTCTTGGGACACGGTCCTTACTTCATTCAGATTCACACATCGTCTCATACAGACTCTTGACATGACCCGACTCAGTATGTGGTTCACTTGGTCTTGCCATGTCTCTCTCGGGCGTCCCCGACTTCTTCTTCCATTGGCATTTTTCCTAATCCTATTTTGCGCTATTTCTGTATTCAACGTTTTGTACTTTTTATGCGAGTACCGCGCAAGAGTCGCAAGTGCCCGGAGCCAGCGGAACTATGGCGTTTACTACCCCATTTAAGGTATGTTTTGAAGCTGAAGGAAGCGAAAAAGGAGATGGGAAAGAGGAAGATTAGCAAGTCCCTGACTTCTTTCGTGTGAATAATGCTTCTAAATACAGATGCAATGGAACAATCCACTCCAAATGTATCCGTAAATACTTGCTAGAAATAGATGCCGAACCAAAGTCCAATTATAAAATGTCTAGTTATAATTACGTAACATAGAACATGTTATAATATAATTCATTCGCCGCCGGTCGACCAAAATAACAATAAGCCAATGGCTTGATTACAATCAGCAGTCATTACAATTACATAGCATAGAGCAGCGTTAGCCAAAGCGTGGTACGCGTTCCCCTAGGAGTATGCGAAGGGGTTTCGAGGGGTGCGCGGCGCTAGACAATGCAACCAAACATGCCAGCAGTCGGCGAAATATCAAACATCAATCCGGATATCCACGCGTTAGTGCAGCATCACTAGCATTAGACGGCCCCCATGGTCTAGTGGTAAGACACACGACTACGAATCCAAAGGTCGCGGGTTCAAACCCGGCGTGCGCAAATAACTTTTGTTATTAATATGCGTCATAACACATTTAATTCAAAGAAAAAGTACTTTAAAGTATATTTGCGGTTCGTTCCAGAGTGGGTAAAGTATCGCCCTGACGAAAGACCACCATTCAGAATCGAAACGTTGCTTGAAATGGCTTTATCCGTGTTTGGTGACCAGATCCGAATAGCCAGGTATTTCCCAACCTTCCTCATTCCCTTCCCCTCCCCTCTACCTTCAGCCCCACAACATACTTCAATTGGGGATGTCATAGTCTTTCTGGCTCTAGACGGTTGGGAGCAGTTGGGACTCTTGTGCGGTATTCACTATGAGCTATCTTCATCACTTGTACTTATATAGGTGTGTAGTTAAATGAAATTTATTTATCTATTTTCGTCTCTAATTAAAATTAAGTAGCACGCCTTTTTATTGTCTAGTAAATTTGTGTTTTATACAACAAAATTTGCATAAATCGATAAACGATTAATAAATTTGTGTTTTATACAACAAACTTTGCATAAATCGATAAAAGATTTAAAAAAAAAAACAATTTTTTATATCATTTTGCGTATTTAGATGCTTACGCGATAACAGTTTTAAAATTGTAATATGTAATGTATTTTTCCAAAACCCCCTCCGGACCCCACCCCCAAGCGTACGCTGGTAACACTCGACTCTCAAAAGGGGTACATTGTGCTACAAAGTTTGGTAAACACTGGCACCGTGAAAGCCAGCTGACAATAAAGCCTGATTCACACCAACGTCCGGTTCCGCTCAGTGCCGATATTGTTCCGCAAGAAAACTTATTGATATGGTATGAATATCAATCAAGGAGTATGTGCCAAGACAAATTTGTGTGGCAGTATAAACTTCTGGCCCCCTTGTGATATTTAACTACTTATTTAGTTAAATAATTATTTTGAAGTGTAAAAATACTAACATCGCAGATTTTTTTTTATCAAAAACCATTTTTTTATCACTAAATAATATTTTTATTAATTATTAAAAAATAATTTAGTGTTAAAAAAATTGTTTAAAAAAAAAAAAAATCTGCGTTGTAAGTATTTTTACACTTAAAAATAATTATTTAACTAAAGGGTATACTGCCACACAAATTTGTCTTGGCACATACTCCTTGATTGATATTCATACCATATCAATAAGTTTTCTTATGGAAAAATATCGGCACTGAGCGGAACCGGACGTCGGTGTGAATCAGGCTTAAGCGTTGCATGCAGCGCCGTGCTGCAGCCTGTCTACCGTCACAGTTTACTTAGAAGCTAAGTGTTATTCCCGTGATTAGTAGGGCGTTCGACTACACGAAAAGCCTACAGCCTTGACGTATTGTCAATGGTATAATTATATTTTATTTGGCCATCCCCCGTTACCAAAATGTTGTTGTTTTGTAAAATAGGCATTTGAAATATCGACATGAATCCTTGAAGATTTCATAGCGTTCTCGATGGAATTTCAATAAAACAAGTGTCTTTCAAATGCAGTATTTTTTCAATGGAACACGATAATTTTTACAACGTCTAATGAATCATGCTTATGATTAGCAGCGATCATTTAGATTTCAGAGTTTGGTGAAGGAGTTTAATAGGAAAAATGTTTGTAGGCTTTAAATATAAAATGTTATAAGTTTAGTAATGTGTAAATATCAATAATGTGTCATTATTCCGCCGTGGGTTGGGTAGTTGGTTATTGTCGGTTACTCTTGTCGACGATGACGTCGCACTAAGTTGACAGTGCATATTGTTGGGTAGAAACAGTTTGCTTGCCACAAACTTGTAATAGCCCGAAGAAAGGCACTATGACCAAATCTAAAGCTACAGATCGGCACATTAAACATCACCAGTTTAGCTAATACCTAGTGAAGTTCCAGGGGGAAGGCGCCCAGTGGGCCGCCCCAGGTTGAATTGTATCTAGGAGAGGCTGGGCCCCCTACTGTGGACGGAGGCCGCTAAAGTAACGCAGGATAGGGACGCCTGGAGGCGCTTTGGCGAGGCAATGAGTTCCAGACGCGAATAGGACATCGAGAAGAAGATGAGATGAGTCCTAATTCATTCAGTACCTTTTTTTTTTTAGATATCTTCGTCTAGTCTTTAGCACATTACTGTTATTTTATTTTAGAGTAGGTGGGTACTTATCTACGCATTTGCGAATTAGTATATGCTCCTCGTTCAAATGTTACAATTCGATTGTTAATTTAAACTATTTACAAGTTAACAGGATTTCGTAAGCAAGAATATTAAAATTTAACATACAAGAAGCTAACTTTGATTTTTAATCAGAATATTGTTTATAAATAGTGGTTACTGGTTATCAACATTTTGCGAATTTTCCCAATAATGTGTTATATGGAACACGTGAAATAAGCACGCGATGCACTAAGATAATAACTGTAAGAAATTGTCATTTTCCGTCTTGTCAGGTTGGCGCTCTTTCCGCCGGCGGGAAATGTGAGTCACAGACTGGAGGGGATTTCCCCCACTTTCCACTGAGCGCCAGACTAGGTTTCAGTGATGAAAGACCCGCAGACGATGTATTATTCTCGCCGCTTGACAAATATTTGTCTTTTGAAACACCTTTATCTGAAACAATTGTGCACATTCTACCCGAATTTCTTCCAGTCACTCCACCCTCCCAGTCCCATCATCTCCAAATCGGCCAGGACGTTGTCTAGGAAGTGCCGTCTCTTGTTGCCTACGGGCCTGCTTGAAAATATTGCTTCGCTGCGTGCACCATCGTGCATACCCCGCTCGGCATACTCGGAACAGAATGACCGACATTTATGTCACGGTCACCTCTATTGCCTGTAGGTAAGCACCCCAGAGTAATAGCGATATTTGTAGGTGTATGGGTCATTTATAAATAAATAGTGGAAAAGTAAGGTTCATCATCCTATTATACTTTTAATGATATAAAAAAATCTTATTTTTGGGATTCATCCTTCTAAGTGAAACCTCCCATCTGAGCTTGGAACACCCCCCCTTGGAGCTATTATGAACTAAAGCGAATACTTGTACTTAATAATTATTCTATCATTTTTTAAACCTTCGATCGTATGTGCCTACTGTACCCACTGTTGCGGTTTATTTTAATCAAGGCCTGCGGGTATTGTGATAGATCCACAAGAACCAACTTCATATTTCTGGCTGGTCCAAGGTCTTTTAAATTATAATATTGCACATCTCTCAATGATGATGGATGGCAGATACGTTTATTCACCGCAATTTTCTAATGCTACTTTTCCATACATTATTTTGACACCGTTTAAAATTCACGATCGCGTTGAAATCGTGGAATATCGTTTCTCTATAAATCAGTGGCAGATACTCTCAGTATCGCCCTGGTGAAAATCCAGAATTGAAACGTCGCTTTGAATGGCTTTAGCCGTGTTTGGTTACCAAATCTGAATAGCCAGGTACTTCCCCTCCCCACTACTTCCAGCCTCACAACATACCCCAATTGGGGATAACATAGTCCCACTGGCTCCAGACCGCTTGGGGCAGTTGGGACTCTGGTACTCAAGTACGGAAAGGTACAAAAACCAAGTATTGAGACATTTATTTCATGATATTACACTTCGAGTGGGAGCCGAAAAACCGTACTATTCAGCAATATACATATTTTTAATTGTACCTCGTTATTACAAATTTTACTTATCTTCCCACATCATTTAGATTCCGAAATGACATTTATTGCTTTTAATATAGAGTAAGGTCAGTTTTTCGATAACTGGTTTAATCATAATTTTGTAATACCACACGGAGTCATTATTTTATATTTTTTATACTGAAGACATCTTATTTGAACGGTTTTATGAGTGCATTTCGGCAACACTGACATATATTTGGCCCCACCAAACACGATTCAATAATTTGCTTATTTAATGAGTATGGTGGGAAAGGGCACTCCAGGTGGAGCAGATCCCCAGAGGTCTACAATGGAGCTATACTTAGTACCCACCTACTGCACAATGCTGATGGAACTAGTTTCTACCTAGTTAGTAGTTACCCAGCAACGGGAGAGGAAATGAGATTATGTTTCCACCTTTCTCACGTCCGCTCTCACAATATTATTTTCTACTTAATTATCGATGTCCAACTGATCCAATGACTTCTAAAATTATATTTTTTTAGTATCATTTCGCCGGTAATAATTTTAAATTAGACACCATCATTCGGTGATTTTTGTTATGTGATAAAGCAAGTCTACAAATCGCGAAAGAGAAATCATTTTGTGTTTTGTGAATAAAATTGGTGTAAAAATGAATCTGTTTTAAAAGTTAAAAAATTAAAACAGTGACAATCTACAGCAGGGGTCGGGAATCTTTTTTTGTGTGAAACCCTAAATAGTTTTTTGAAAGACGATATTACCCCATTGTCTTGAAAGTGAAGAAACACTAACTGATCACTGTTTAACTAATTTATAGGCTATGCAAATATTTTTTATTAAATGTCTCGGAACCCGGAAAAAATTAAAATCCTTAAAATAAATAAAAAACATTTGGACAGAAAATATTGAGATTTTTTCAAAATTAGGGAGCAATAAATTATTTTTGATAATTAGCCAAGCTTATAATTTTTTTTTTGTGAGATTTTATGTAGGTGCCTGCCTATTGTGTTTATTGGGCAATATTACCCTTGAGATTTTAATTTTTACCTCATTTGATACAATTTACCCCGGTTCGACGACCGCTGCGCTTTACAGAGATTACGAGCGCTCATACGTTATTTTCCTTTGAGGAGTTGTTTTTGAGTAAAAATATTTCAAACATGAAACAATGAAGAAAACCGTTGAATACAATATCGTAATCAATAAAGATGTTCCCGACTAAAAGTACAACAAACCCACCCCGGGTTGTTTGGTCGGTCCCCGTGAAGTGTTAATGTACTTATACTTGATCACCTCCGCTATTCCAAAGCCTGAAGTTGTAAGTCTGCCTAATCCTCCACATAATCCTCCTCATCTTTCCACGACAATGTAATGTTGATGCGGCCGGTGGCTCTAGGCCTGCCGGCTGGTTGGCTGGTTGGCTGGTTGGTCAGCAGCGAGCGCCAAGCCTAATTCACTCTCATCATTAATTTCAATCAGGCCGACACAGCGTTAGTGTGGTTCATTAGCGGATAATCGATCAGGCGGAGTACAACACGTCAGTCCGTCTGCGTCCCGTTTAACCCAACCAACCACTCTGAGAGCCGGGGAACATGCATAGCGACCAGCTTATATGCTTGTAGAGGATCAGACGTGATGTAAGGTTGAGGCCATGGTGTGATGTTGCCAACGTTATGGAAGCGTCTTGGGAGTGGAACGGACTATTGTTCAATTACAAAAAAAAAAACATTACACGAAATGGGGAAAAAGAGCAACATACATAATATTAAATGAAGCAATGACAAAAATAGGTCAAAATATACATAAGAAAGAATATTCAAATCAAAGTCACGGTCAAGTCAAAGTATTGGTAGAGTCGTAAAGAATGACAAAAATCATTTAGACTGGTACCAAAAATGTCAAGACCCATGGCTTGAGTTAATAAGTTTTGACATTCTGGACAGTGGAGAATGATACCCATAATTTGTAGGGTGATGATTGAGGAACAGCAATTCATTGTGATTGGGTCAACGTCAAGGAATGTTGTATGTTTATTTGTACAGGTATGTCAGGTGTACCGTGCCACAGGTAATCCATACTATTGGAAATACCTATTAAAGTCCTGTATCCCTAAATAAATTAAAGGGTAAACTAAACTCTACCATTCCAGCACTGTAGGCTCAGTTCCAAAGAAACGCTCAACTACGCAATTTTTTCCAGCTGATGAGGAAATAAGTGGAGGATATAGTAGAATCGTAGAAACTACGGTCTATTGTTAGGTTCTTGCCGCCATACATTCTTATTTTTTACGCTATTAACATGGCATAACTACATTATTATTGCTTCACTTTCATTTTTCAATTTATTACAACTTTATTAATTTTGCGTCACCAGAGGAAATACCTGAATGTGAGGGAGGGGGGGAGGCACGATTGAATAATTACATAAGTGGCTCACCGGTGAGAGTCGTAATCGTTTCGGGAACATGGATGTAAAGGAAACAATGCAATCCGAAGGGCAGTCGGACACTCGCTGCTCAGTTGATTTACATAATCCAGCGCATGGTGTAGCCAGCAGGCAGAGTATCCCGATTAGGGGATATATATGGTATGTACATTACCTGTTTGTACAGTATAAACTATACACTAAATTATCGCGGCGAAAAGGTCCGATACATGTAAGGAATATGTCCAAAGAAGCAAATATATGTGTGATTTAGTGTGGGGGTGGAACAGTATGGAAAGGAATGAGGGGTGGAATACACCAGGCGATTATTCGTCGAATTAATTATTGGTCGATCCGGCATATTTATACGGTAGAAACTTAAACTCAACTCAAGTTTTATCGACAATATCGGCTATTTGTTTACCACCCGAAGCCCGACCGCAGATCGCCAATGAACAAACAACTACGGCCTCTGTGGTCGAGTGGGAAGACGCTCGACTACGAATCCAAAGGTCGCGAATTCGAACCCGGCGTGCGCAAATCATTTTCATTCAATTAATATGTGTCAAAACACATTTAATTCATATAAGATAATAACAAGTATATTTGTGGCACGTTCCAGAGTGGTAGATATTTTTAGTATTGCCCTGGTGAAAGACTAATATTCAGAATCGAAACGTTGCTTGAAATGGCTTTAGCCGTGTTTGGTGAACAGATCTGAATAGCCAGGTACTTCCCGACCTTCCCTCAATTCTTTTTTACTGCACGACTTTCAGGATTTTTCGTTTTCGTGTTTTCTGCACGAATTTCTGTAAAATCTTCATAATTGAAATTTGAACGAAAAATAAATGTTTTCGGCTACAACAACATCAATAATGTCGTTTTTTTTTTCAATCTTACCACTCTAGCACAATAAATAGTCACGAGCCGCCACTGTTTCCCACTACCTTCAGCCTCACAGCATACCCCAATCGGGGATGCCATAGTCTCATTGGGTCTAGACGGTTGGGAGCAGTTGGGACTCTAGTGCGGTATCAACTAAAAATAAATAAACGGTTTTTCTTCGACAAAACTGCATAATTTTATTCTTAAAATCGACACGAACCGTTAGTTCGTGGTGATCTGCGGTTATTCGCTAAGTTTTAAACAAATGACACATATTGTCGACAAAACTTAATCTATGTTTTTGTGCTTGGGGCCCTGGACATTCATTCGCACTTATTACTCCAGCGAGTCGAATTAATACTGGTGGCCAATATTTTTGAACACTTATCAGAAACTTCTTGACACACTAGGTTGAGGTTTCATCCTTTATCTGTGAACCGATCGCGAACATAGTGAATCTTGGACCACCCGGCATTGCATCCACAAAGCACGATAACAACAGTGTCGCGTTATTTGATCTCAATGAAATCGCATTGTTCACAAACATTGTTGAGCAACTGAATGGTAAGCAGACCGACTACTTTATCATAATAATGTCCATGAAAGTAAGATAAAAATAATCCGTTTAAAATTTTTTTTTTTTCTTCTTTAACAATTAAATCCAGCATTGACTCCTGTGCGCTGGCACTGTGAAACTTGACACAGGCGGAATATTTATTTTTCAAGAATTGTGTCCTTTTTTGTTTTATTTTTTAATGTATCATGTTGTAAAAGCCCACTAGGGTGTAAATAAATACCCGTTCACGCTTGATGTCGGCCTTGTGAGAACGGGTCGTTTCTCCGACCCGTTTCAGTCGGCTAGTATGTGGAATGAACCACCGGCATCTGTCTTTCCTCCTTCATTAAATCCCTGCAAATCCCTTCCCACAGCCCCTTCCTTGACTCGCCTCACGACGTTGACCAGCCGGGTGGCGTTATGATTTTTATATCTTGAGGCATGTGGCTTCTGTCTTCATAGTTAACGTTATTAATTTATAGCTCTATAGCGTTTGTTAAAAAAAACGTTTCGTTCGTCTATAAATTCCAGCCAGAAAGGTCGTTCAAATTTCATAACAGCACACCTCACAATTTCAAGAGTTTTTGCCACAATTTTCAAGAGTTTTTGCCCCTTTAGACTGCGATATAGTTATATCTTCCGGTGGTCCAACAATTATTTACAGTAATCTTGCCAAGTGTATATTCTATTTCTTTTTTTTTAAATCAAGTTCAAAATAATTGACAACATCATTCATTTAATAACGCTTTTCTAATGGGGTATTTCACTATCTCTGTGTAAACTGCCAATTAGCGCTACTCGTCGAATAGCGTATAGTTCACCACCGCCGAGTAACGCTACTCATCGAAGTAAATGTCTGTTTTAATCACCACGTTAATCCTATGATAAAGTTACTTGACGAGTAGTTACTCCGAGGTGGTGAAATACCCCCTTGTTTCATATAATAACATGACGCTCTCATTTATTTGAGTCCACCAATACAGCTCGTAGCACTAGTCGGATTATACTGCAGTGGTAATAATGTGTATTACGATTACTCGGTCCTGAGAGCTGAGAGCTGCTCGCTGCAAGTACAAGCACTAGCACAGCCCCCGACTGTGGCTGGCTGCTGGCTGCCAGCTGCCGGCTGGCCGACTGCACGGTGATTGCTCGGGGGGGTGGGCCGCGGGGCGTCTGCCGCCCGTCTGCCCGCCGTATCGATTCGTCTGGCCGGTGCGCTGTGCAATTCAACAACACGTTGCCAGTAGGTACCACACGTCCATCTGCAAGCGAACTAACAACTAAGGTTGAACTGTCTGAATTAGATTCTAGCGTACCCCGCGTCCTATGGGAATTATGCATAACATGCTCGTTCAAAAGTACTGATGCAACGGTTCTTACTTTGAGATTGCGATTAATACATAATTTAAAGTACTTTTAAGATTGTTGAATTTCATTTTGGACAGAAAGTAAAGCATAACCGGCGACTTGGAAAAATACGGTGTAATGTAAATGTGAACAACCTATAGCGATGCCAAATATTATTCGACTTACGTTGCTGCAAATATGTACATTATTGATTAGCCGACATTTCAATTTACTTTAAATGCTTTTTTTATAGTTAAGGTGTGCATTAGCTAATGCAACACGTAGAGTTAAACGACACTGTACGTGTTTAGTGGTGTCGTGAATAGAACATGGGTTTTTTCGTCCTTCCGAGGGAATGTTTTGAACTACTATATATATATTTTTTCAAAAAACATCTTATTGGAATATTATTCTCTTGTATAATGTGGGTGAGTAAGTATGTCGATAGTGGCTTGGTATAGTTTCCCAGCCTCGTTATCAGAATATACTTAAATATATATTATTGTTATTACACAAATCACCTACCCGTGAAGGCCTTCATGGTCGAGTGGTAAGACGCTCGACTACGAATCCAAAGGTCGCGGGTTCAAACCCGGCATGCGCCAATAACTTTTATTTAATTAATATGTTTCATAACACATTTAATTCATATAAAAAAGTATATTTGCGGCACGTTCCAGATTGGTAGATACTCTAAGTATCGCCCTGGTGAAAGACCACCATTCAGAATCGAAACGTTGCTTGAAATGGCTTTAGCCGTGTTTGGTGACCAGATCTGAATAGCCAGGTACTTTCCAACCTTCCTCTTCCCAATCTCCTCCCCACTACCTTTAGCCTCACAACATACCCTACTTGGGGATGCCATAGTCTCACAGGCTTTAGACGGTTGGGAGCAGTTGAGACTCTTGTGCGGTATTCATATAAAAAAACCTACTCCTATCGCCTTTTATTATGTTTTCCTTGTGTGCTTTTGTTCAAATCTTAGTCATCCTTGACAATTTATAAACAGGTAGGTGTCGCAGCGAATGTTGAGTCGAACTCAGTACTCGCAAGGGCGCAGAAAAAAAAAAATTCAGCAAATTTTAAAAAAAAGTTTAGTTTTATGAACGATTTTTTTTCGATTGTTTCCATTTTTTCCAGTTAATAAATTAAACCAACGCACTAAAACTTTAAAAAAAACTTACCCCTTTCTCGCCTACAAAACTAAATAGATAAAAGCAAAGTGTTTCTCAGTGACTTTTCTCAACGAAATCGCTGTCAGAAGTGTATTCATAAATACCAATACACCCAATCCTAAGTATACGAGTATGTTGTTCGCATCAACTCTAATTGCGCGACCTGTACTACAAAATGTCGACACTTTTCACATTACAATGCACATTTATAAATATGTAAATTCCGGCTTTCGCTTGTATTATAATGGCTGGTTCTGTGAATAGATCGTTTTATCTGTGAGCAGATAAGTAAATTTAGTTTAATCTAACTTATGTAAGGCTCTTCGGTGATATTTCACATACATATCCCCGTAGAAATTAGCCAATTATCATAAAGGATTTTATTATTACTTATTGAATCAAAATCGACGACTCCATAGTCGAGCGGTTAAGATCCTCGACTACGTATTTAGAGGTCGTGGGTTCAAATCCCGACGTGCCCAAATAAAGTATATTAAATTAATAAGTATTATTTCACATTTAATTCATATAAAAATGTATATAGCATATTTGTTGCACGTTCCAAACTGGTAGGTGATACTCTCAGTATCGCCCTGAAATCCGCTGGTATATGTGCTGGTGAAATACAGAAATTCAGAAAAAAATCGGAATCGAAACGTTGTTTAAAATGGCTTTAGCCGTGTTTGGTGATCAGCTCTAAATAGTCAGGTACTTCCCAATTTATTCATCCCAACTCCTTCCCTTCCCCACTAACATCAGCCTCACAAAATATCCTTATTTGGGATGCCATAGTCCCACTGGATCTGGAGAGTTGGGACTCTTGTGCGGTATTCATATAAAAGAATCAGACACTTTGACTTCGATAAGGTTTATTGTTATAGTGCCTCATAAAGGTAATTGGCGATTATGATAGCTTTAAAGATTATTTTTACCTACGTGTACGATGCATTCAAATCTTAATTATTGTTCAATAAATATATTATCAGTTTCATGTCGACAGAAATGGAGTTTGACGGGTGATATTTTAATGCTCATTTTTATATCATTTCAATGGAAAGTTCATGTGTGGAGAGGAATAAACCCCAAAAGCGAATTGTTCGCAATCCTTGAATGCTTTCAGTTTTCTTATGTTTACGCCTTCAAACTACTCAATTTATTTGGTATCACATCTCTACCGGTATATTATATTGATGGTAATAGTGAACGGAGCAACTCAAAGTAACCAAACTCGCGCAATAAGCAGTTGAGCCAATAAACAGTTTTCACCTATTCACGTGGCAATATGGACCAGGTACAAGTAGACGCCAGCCCCTGGCGCCGCGGTCCGCTGCCAAATGACTAGCGGTGATTGCAGCAGGGCCGTGCTGTGCGCCTGTCTCCCGTTCACTGTTCACTATTCAGCTTGTTAGTGTAATCGCCGTACCAATATTTAACCACCCTAAAATGGCTATATTTTTTTCATTTAAGGTAAGAGTTTGTAGTTTCTAGCGTTGTATTTTTATTATAACAGTCCGAAACCAGTGGGACTACTGCATCCCTGCTTTTAGGGTATGTTGTGAGGTTGAAATAAGCGGGACGGGAATGAGGAAGGTTTCCCATAACATGAAAATAATATTTTTTAATTACAGGTACGATAGATATGTACGATAAATTTAAAAAAAAAACCTGTATAGAAGAAAAACATCATAGAAGCGTCATTTTTTCAGCGAAAATAAAGTTTGCTATTCGGGCGACCAGCCCACTGATACAAAGCATGGCCGTGTTGCTCAGTCTAATAATAATAATATTTGGACAACTTGTATAGCGCCGTTTTTTGTGTAAATCACCTCGAGAGCGCTGTACAGATCGTAATTTCTAGTTAATATTAATTTCTAGTTTATATTAATATATTTTTATTTTTATTTACTATTACCATTTTTTTTTTTTTTTGGGCATGTGAGCAAATTTAAAAAAGGACATTTTGAATTTGTCGTACAATACAGGATTTGCTTAAAATTTGTATACCTAAAGGTCATTCGTCGAGAAACAGATTATTTTGGAATTCTTCTAATGAATTTAAGGATATGAGAGTCTGAAAAGGTAATATTTTAGTTTGGACCAAAATTCTGTTGAGGTTGTTATACACCTTAGTTCCGGAGGGAGTTTATTGCAAGCCTTCGGCCCGAAATTACGATCTCCAAACTTAGTATTTGGATTGCGTTTGGGTTCTATCAGCCTTCCGATAGCCGATGACGTTGCTGATCTAAGAGTCGATTGCCTTAGGCAAGTGTTTCTGGAACGAATAGTTCGGTGATGTACAGTGGGGCCATTTATTTAATGGATTTAAACAACATCCAGCACAACTTGTAATATGGTATAATGATCAGAATAACATTAGTTATTATGACATTGTAATTACATTCTCTGGAGTGATTTCTCCCGAGCGAGATTTAATTATAATACTTACTGAAAAGAAACGAAACAAATTTGTACAGATGGCTTTGCTGCATTTCCTCATACCGAGTACATGCATAATATTATTTTCGAGCACGCATATCCCTAACCGCATCTTTGTTGTCTTGCTGCAGCTGGAACAAGACTTCATAGGTCGTACCTTTCCACGCGCGCATTCCTCTCGGGTATTTGATATTTTAAACAGACGTTGTGTTCGTTTAAGTTTAAAACCTTTATTGCTTCTTTTGTCAGAAGAAGTCGACGAATTGTCGCCTGTTGCCGAGTTTACGTGCACACATTCCAGTGTTGGCATTCCGATCCCGAGCGACAATTACTCGCCCATCCCGAAATGGATTGTGACGTAGAATATTATACACTTTCCTAGAACTTCCTCTAATCGCAAGTTGGTCGGATAGACCGCGCACGGGCACGCGAGAGACGCTGACCTTAAACCTTAGCTTTCCCTAGTAGCGCCAATGTTACGTTACCGCAACTGCTATCTCAGACCACACCACACTCTTAACATCTATGCCAAAACACGGGGATCGTTTACAAATATAGTATTCGATGTATTAAATAATGTCATACAAAATATTAGTATTACACATGGAGTGAATACAGAAACCTTTCAAATAGTGGAGACTATCGATTTGCAATAAAAGCTTTATTTATTGATTCGGCTGGCCAGCCGGAATTACTGTTTCGGCCTCGAATGAAAACTGTTTTCATCGAATGAATCGCATGATCATTTTATAATAATCTATCATTCGGGGTACCTTTTTTTACTATTTTTATCGCATTTATTATTTACTTTTAAATTAAAATAAGTCTTATTTCAACTTTTTTTTCTAGACTTACTACTTTTATTTTACACTAATTTCCATTTTATATTTTATATAAAACTATTAGATAATAATATTAATAGTCGTTCTTTTTAGTTTTTTTGGTCGCTTTACTTGTACATAACTTCAACAAACGTAGAGCCGGTTCTCACACATCCCACCTTTTCAGATCACCCCGCCATAATATCTCATCGGAGACAAGATCCTTCGGAAAGATTCCATTCCATCTGCGGGAATGACGAAACACCGACCGACAATAATTGATCTCTTTGTACTCGGTGGCGAGGCTGTAGCCGATTAGGACTCACCTGGCGACGGGTGATGTCACGACTCGGTGTTAAAAATAAGTTCACCGGCAGGTCGTCGCCCGAGACCACGATTGCCTGCCGGATGTTTTTTTTCCTCGAGCTCGGCCAGATGAGACGCGCGAGGGGCCCGCCAGGACCGTCGGCACTATCAACATTGAACACATATTATATTTCGTATTCTCTTCTGTATAACGTTAAATGTCGCCTATTGTTCGTCATGGCTACTCCTTTCTAACAGATAAATAGGCATCATCGTTATATTCATTTTAATAACGTTTAAATGAAACAGCTGTTGTTGTGATGTTACGTTTTTATCAGCTTTGCGGATAAAATGACCAGCATCTGATTTAATAAGTATTTGAATATATAAAATAGTATAAGTGCACAAAAATGGATAAACTTTAGTCAGAAATCGATCAATCTTCAGTGAACCGGTTATGCATGCCGAGGCCCCTAGAGCCGATAGCATCATGCGAGCTGCAACCTGCAACACATTGAGTATTGAGACCCGACACGAGGTTGCATACCCGATAAACCCGCCATCTGTGGAAATACTTGAATTCATTTCAATGAAAGAACTGTGGCGCTGACTGACGATCCTTGTTCTGTGAGAATCGATGAATTGTTATCGTCTTAAATTATACTTCGTTCGTTGCACTCATTAAAAGATAAATATTCGATTGTTATGTTTTCGAACGCGATGAAATGACAATATTCATTGAATAATTATTGAATTAACACGAGGTTTTGTAAAACGTTTTCAAGCTTGTCACCAACAGTCATGCCTGAAGTCTAGCGGTTAAGATTCTCGACTACGAATCCGGAGATCGCGAGTTCAAATTTCGGCACGTGCAAATATATGTTGTGTAATTAATTAGTGTTATTTCACATTCACTTGATATGTAATATAAAATACCCTAAAGGCTGGTTCACACCAACGTCCGGATACGCTCAGTGCCGATATTGTTCCGCATGAGAGCTTATTGATATGGTATGAATATCGATCAAGGAGTATGTGCCAAGACAAAGTTGTGTGGCAGTATATCCTTCTGCCAACCCTTGTGATATTTAACTACGTATTTAGTTAAATAATTATTTTGAAGTGTAAAAATACTAACATCGCAGATTTTTTTTTATCAAAAACCATTTTTTTATCACTAAATAATATTTTTATCAACTGTTAATTATGAAAAATATTATTTAGTGATAAAAAAATGGTTTAAAAAAAAAAATCTGCGTTGTAAGTATTTTTACACTTCAAAATAATTATTCAACTAAATAAGTAGTTAAATATCACAAGGGTGGGCAGAAGGATATACTGCCATACAACTTTGTCTTGGCACATACTCCTTGATTGATATTCATACCATATCAATAAGCTCTCTTGCGGAACAATATCGGCACTGAGCGGATCCGGACGTTGGTGTGAATCAGCCTTAATTCGGAATCAAAACGTAGCGTTGCTTGAATGGTTTAGTCGTGTTTGGTGACCAGATTTGATAAAGCAGGTACTTCCCGACCTCCCACTCCCTTCAGCCTCACAACATACCATAATTGGAGATGCCACAGTCCCACTGTCTAACAGTTATTGATTAGGTTTATTTTACCCAAGGCTGTCTCAGAAGTTTTGGTGATCAACTTGCCTGCGGTGTATTCCCGTGCTAATGAGATGGATGTTTGTAGAGTTCGCATTTATCTCCGCTCCGCGTTATCTGTTATATTGTTTAGTCAGCCCTCGTGAGGTACGCAAATACCCCCGCGTAGCATACATCCCTGCTAATGTGTTATTTTCCCTGGTGGGCCTTAAAGCTCGGAACCCAGCTGTGGTTAAACGTAATTAATAAGGTATTTACTTCGCATTTATGGCCACACCACCAACTAAATAATTGTAGTTTGTGTTTCACGTGGCCTATATGTTGCTTCTACTGCTAACAGTACTAACTAGTATTAATTCTTAGCTCACTAACCAACCATCACGACATTTACTTCAGGGGCGAGCTTAGAGGAAAGAACGCTTAACGTCTTTGTCTTGGCCTCCAAGTCTTGCTTTATACGTTCTCATTTCGTATGTTCTCGCACATACTCTAGACATGACTCACCATGCTTTTGATTCACTTGACTATACCATGTCTCTCTGGGATATCCCCGACAGTTTTTTTCATCCATTCTACTCTTCTCATTCGTATTTCTGTGATATCTCAAACACCCCTCAGGAATCTTATTTCTAATGCATCCAGTTTACTTTCATCTTTCTCTTACGTTAGTGCTAATATAAGAACTCCGTTATGGACTGCAACATTTAACAAGTACTTTTAAACGACAACTCATCCCCAGACAATCTCGTGACTCTAATCTTCACTCGACATGTTATGTAGCCGCCTCTTTATTATGGTATTATGTATTTCCATTTATAACGGCTGACTGACTGAACGTTGCGTTTTTGGAATGTTAATTTCCGTCAAGGAAAACACTACAAAAAATGCCACTTATCTCTGAAGTTCTTGAGCGTCAAAATAGTGGTAGTATTATTATCATACTTGGTGCAAGCAGGCTTCCGTTGAATATATTATCAACATTATCTAATTTGTCAAGGTGGTTTCGCATTACTTTCACATTGTTTCGAAACATATACCTGTGTTAGCCAATTTTTCGTTCCGTATCCCAATGTATAACTTTGAAAAAGCATCCTGTGCCATTGCGATACGATTTACTCAATTGAAAAGTAAATACATGTATTAAATATCCATAAACTTAATTTATGTAAATCTTTAGACTTTCAAGAATCATGACATCCATAACCATTATCATGCTGTGATGTGCCAAGACAACTGTCCGAGCGTGTGGAATGCTAGCCATAATATCGCGGCTTCTAGGGCAATCCTTGTTTTTATTTCTCGTATTTTAACGTAATATTTATTATATAATCTTTGGTATTCTCCTCCACTCTCCTGGAGTAGTTCACAGCTTATTTAGCGCTCGATCTTTATTTTTTTTTAGCATGATCCCAATTTTCAAATAAATATATTTTTGAATTTGTGAAATTCTACCAGTTTTTTTATCGTGTGGTAGCCCTTTCCCCTTAGAGGGCACTATCAAACAGTTACTTGTCAAAGTTATTTTTATTTGCATATTTTAAATACAGTTATTTCTACACCACATCGTAGTTAAAACGTTGTAATAAAAATTTTGCGTAATAATTAATAATTGTAAAATATATTGAACTTCCACAAATCTAACACTAGAACCTTAAAAGCATATTTTTATGAATTATTTTCGCCGATGCGGAGCCCTGGCAAACCAACACTACAGCGTACATCAACTTACGAGTATACTCTGATCACCCCATCGAAAATGGCTTACATTACATCATGCTGCTAAATGCATATCATTCATTTATTTATCTTCCAAGTCCATAGGTTAATTACCTATATATTATTTTCACCCACCAAATTGATCTGAATAAATTTGCAGGTTAAGAAATCCGGTATCGATCGTAAACCAACAAATTTTATCGGATTAATCCCGCAATAAAAACCTGATTCAATAAACATAAACAATTTAATTTTCTTAATTTACACAACGCCTGCAGTGGTTTACCCACTTATCAGATGCAATAACGTTCTGGAAACGAACCGATAAATAGTAATCTGGCAATATTTTGCGTCCGAATGATTACTCCGTCGGCTTCATCAGGCGTGGAAGCATTATTTCCCCTGGCGAAGCTACCGCGATGAACTAATAAAGAGTAAAGCTTATTTATTGCTCGCGCTGGTCGCCCTTGGCCCACTGCGTTCTCCCTGGAATCTCGCTGCCATTTCATTCGCATCCACCCAGTGCTGTCGGTACAACATTATCGGTCTATCATCTACGCGGATTC
The DNA here is from genome assembly GCA_022651775.1 of Drusus annulatus. NCBI lineage: Eukaryota > Metazoa > Arthropoda > Insecta > Trichoptera > Limnephilidae > Drusus > Drusus annulatus. The sequence continues at coordinate 1,100,036 of JAGWCC010000357.1, read as the reverse complement.
ACTAACGACTTTTGATTAATGCGGTTATTTTTTAAGTAATCCACAAAAAAAATTTAAGATATTTAACCTAATAGCTATATGTCGACAATTTGCGTTTGCGAATTGAATAACTTTACTAACCCTCACGTTTGACCTTTATGCTCGAGTTGTAAGGATGATTATTTGCCTGAATTATTTTTCTCGCCTTTCTTACACATAGCTTGCCTCGACATTACGAGTAAAGTAAATTAAACCATTGCCTTTATTATGGATCTCGCCGCTGACGTGGATGAAATAACCGGTACGGCCGTTTGATTGCTTCTTATCAAGCGATACAAAGTGCTTTTACATAACATATGAAGTCAATAAATTAATTTTGTTGACTGGACTGACTAAAGGACTGGCAGCCGTGTACCTCACTTTCCATGTTTCTTTGTCAGCTTTTCCATGTTTCTTCGCAATATGCCTTTTCGGATAAACAAGTCACACCGTGTGCAAAACGCTAATCCATCAAACAGAAAAAGCAGACGAGTTTCAAAAGCTCCCATGAATATTCTCGATGGTTAAATATGATGTTATGTTGGTACTCGCGGACAGGTAATGAGAGCGTCTCGTGAATATGCATGTTGGTCAGGAATGATGTGGCGATGGCGCGATGTGGCGGTGGTCGTGTACGTACGGGCTCGTCCTCTCGCCCCACCCGCTCGCGGGCCAGATCGTGTTGTGATCTAGATTCCATCAGCGGTGATCGCCTGTCGTTTTTCGCCAGGGTTACCACTGACCATAACATTCAAAATATATTTAATTTTACTACCTAATAATAATAATAATAATATTTGGATAATTTGTATAGCGCCGTTTTTGTGAAAAATCACCTCAAGGGCGCTGTACAAATCTTAATTTACTAAAGGAACATAATTCAAATATATTTTTGTATGCATCACCTTATTTTAGGTTAAATCCTTGTTTCAGACAATAATGGTGTGTGTTGTATTAAATTTCATCTTGATTTTTTGCTAAGCCGTGGATTTTACAGTTTTCATATTTTCTCAAATGAAGGTTTTTGTGTAATTTCATTTCTCCTGTTTGGTGACCCTGTCCGCGCCGTAGAAAACATGGCGCAAGTTTGTGTTAGACTTCGACAATAAGCCACTTTCACACTGTTATGTTTCGTAACACTATACCATCTCACGTCTTCTTTGTTATTGCTCGTCTCCGTAACTTGGCCTAATCCACGTAGGTAGTAAACCCCCAAATATTTAGATTTTGTGTTGGAAGTACCGTTATACACGATAATATGAAATCTTCGAGATGTTGTCCTTGCCTCTCTCTGGATGAAGAAATAATATTGATATTGTTGAGTGGTTTTCATGCAAAGGTAAACTTTACCACTTTCGATCCTTTCGTGAAATACTTTTTGCTACGAGAAATGTCCATCACCGTGACATGGGATGTGAGTAAATATGTTGGTTTACGACCAAAATACGAGTATGTATATAGTAGATACTTATATTTATTCAACTGACATCAATTCAGGTCACATTTCTTGTGTTAACCGCTCGGACACCGTTGTTTGCACGAAATAGAACCGGGTGGAAGCATCCACCAGTGGATATGGTTGGGTCTGCTGATTAATAATTGGACGAGTACCATTTTAAATGTTCGCTGTCAATAAATAGTCTTAGTTAATTTTGGGGTCGGGTCAGTCGGGTGACAAGAAGACGGAGGAATCGCGAAACGAGTAGTTTTTTTACCATGTCAATCCTGTTGAACCCCTGCGGTGCGGCGGTTGAACGCTAAACAATACTTGTAGAACTTTCCTCGCTTTACTTTAGTTGATGTTTACACGCGCAACGTTAAGCCACTCGCTCGGGCTTCTTCTTTCCCAACTATCCTTTTAATGGGAGACACTTCATATTGCTCTATATTCTACTTTGTGGAACTTTTTAATGAACACGTAACTCAAATCCACTTAAAATTAATACACCCCTTAATCAAAACTAGGGATGGGGGTAATCGAAATGGCCGTTTTATAATCTAGTGTTTTTTTCAAATGAATCAATCGAATACAAACGATGTCGATTTAGACACCATTTAAATAAATATAAGTCGCACTGTATCTCCCAAACTAAGTTTCTTGAAAAGTACGAGTATACCTACTATCTTGATCCTAAAACCTAAATAAACTTTCCCGGCTTCTAATAATTTATTTACCTGCTGGGTTCGAAAATTTGAAACGTTTCTAAAAATAATTATAATTTTTTAAATTGATATCTCGATTATTCCATCGTTACTATACAAAAACAAATGTTTATTTTAAAGCTCCTTATTAAAGCCGTGTAATATTTCCCTTCCTCATTTTCAGCTAATATTCGAATCGATAAGTGCCATTACGAATACCGAGGCGTAATAAAATGTTATCAAATACGAATTGACGTAATTTGTTTTTTTCGTCATGTTGTCGTGTTTGTCTTCTTTCAAAGAGATTTTTCAATTCAACAAGGGGGGGGGGAACCAATTTTTTCAAAGCTGAAAGAAAAATTCCAGATAATAAAATTACGCCCTCTCACGTTTGCTCTCGCGCGGTACTAATTCATAGCCATTAAAATCGAATGTAATTTTTGTTGGTAACAACGTTTATTATTTTGTAAAAAAATAAAAACATCGCTCAGTGAAAAAACCGGCGTCCTTTCTTTGCCCATTTATTTACGGATCGTTTAGCTTATATGGTATTTTGGCCGGCTTTTCCATTATCACAATTTTTGTCGAAATGCGCTCTAAATGTATGAACCGAAAGCTCTGTTAATCGTTTTTAAAAGTTTAAATTTAGGGCTTAATGGAATACTCTAAGAAACACACTATTCAAAGATAAGTTCTTGTGTTTAATTTATGAAACCCATATATTTCTAAATAATAATAAATAAATAGGCCACAGTTTGTTAATGGCCTTAAATGCCGAAACAGCTGTCACTAAAAATAAAAATAGCAGAACTAAATAATAATTTTAAATTTAATTCATTTTTTTTAAATATGAATACCGCACAAGAGTCTCAACTGCTCCCAACCGTCTAGAGCCAGTGAGACTGTGGCATCCAGAAATAGGGTATGTTGTGAGGCTGAAGGTAGTGGGGAAGGAAAGGAGATAGGGAAGAGGAAGGTTGGGAAGTACCTGGTTATTCAGATCTGGTCACCAAACACGGCGAAAGCCATTTCAGGCAACGTTTCGATTCTGAACCGTGGTCTTTAACCAGGGCGATACTTAGAGTATCTACCACTCTGGAACGTGCCGCACATATACTTTTATATAATTATAAAAATAAAATACAATGGTATGTATAAAATTGTATTGAAATCGCAGGCAGTACACTTTTTCAGTAATAAATACAAGTAATATTATCCTAAGCTTTTAGTTGATTTTTATAAAAGCACTATTAATTAATAACACTGCCATCGATTTTCGCTCAATATTGTCTGAGGCGCTAGGCCAGGGGTCTTCAATCTTGTAATACCTACCGCCCTCTTTTGTATCTTTGTTAGTAAAATACCCTTATCGCCCACCAGTACCGCGTTTAAAAACATGTACCTAAGTTTGTTTGTTTTTTTTTAAATAATTTATGTATGTTTATAAATACATAGATAGTTAAAATTTATGAAATTTCTCTTTATACGTCTATATAGCGCATACAGCTGCGGATCGTGTTAAACTTTAAAAGATTAAGTTTCATGTGAAATATCAGAAATCTACGCTATATAAATGCAAAGTTATTATAATGAAAAAAACGTCATATTATTATTACTTATTGTTGATGAGATCCGAGTGAGAGTACATAATTGATATCTGGTTCGATTTTCGTAAGGAACAAACGAAGGATTCCTCTTTCGGTAATATTCGTGCCTCCGTGGTAAAGTGGTAAGACGCTCGACTATGAATCCAGAGGTCGCGGGTTCAAATCCGGCGTGCGCAAATATATTTTTATTTATTAATATGTGTCGAAACAAATTTAATTCATATAAAATAATATATAGTATATTTGCGACACGTTTCAGTGTGGTAGATACTATCCTCCGGTGATATACCACAATTCAGAATCGAAACGTTGCTTGAAATATCTTCAGCCGTGTTATGTGACCAGATATGAATCAAAATTATATTTAAGTTCTAAGAGTTCTTCTTGGCGAGTTATATCAACCTCAACAAAATTTTCAGTAAAGGGATTTCTCACCTTATCATACACCTTCAACGTATTTCCACCACAATTTTCGTATTTATAAAGTGACTAGATATTTTAAAATTTAAAATGTCTAAAAACGGACTAAACACCCACCGCCCAGTGCCCACTAGTGGGCGGTAGGGACCAGGTTGAAGACCCCTGCGCTGGGCGATCGCGTGATCATACTTTTCACACCCTGCTGCCACGGGGAGTGAAACACCGCCTAGGAAATCTGAGGTGTTTGGTGGTTAATCATTTTAAAGGCTTTATTATCTCCGTACGCGAGATCATAAAACAAGCTTGATTTATTAACCTATTATTTAAGTACACTTTAATTGATGATAAAACATTAAAAATATATCCTAGTAATCTCAGTATATTTACAGTATTATATTTAAAATTTGTTTTGTTCGTCAAATTTAAATTTTAATCGTTTAATCTTGTTAGGTCTAACTATTATAGTTGTATGGTTATAAATTAATCCCATCTTCTGAGGGTTGAGGATTAATTTAAAACTTCCAAGGATATATTTGATTATCTACTTTCTAGAATAGCTTACCCTGCTATAAAATTGAAATCTAGTGATATCTAATTATAATTATGTGCTATTCCGTTATTACCTCCATAACATGAACTTTTTAGCACCGCCTGTATGTTCAGCCCGTCCTAAGACGCTGTCGAAACCAGGTTATTTAATATCAGTTTTATTTCAGAGTCCCTCAAAAACGTTGGGTTTATTTGACATTTTAATAAAGTTATGTAGTTACAAGTACAAGCCATTAGGAGTACTAATGTAGGACTGTACTAACTGAATTGGCTGAACTGGCTCCGCGAAAGCTTTAGGTCATCTCGTTGAATGTACAACAAACGCAACCTTTCCCATTCCTGTATTTTCATACAATAAAACACATCAGAATAGGAACAATTTTATACGTTGACCCCTTACGCGTGGCGTAAGGTCGAAATAGCAAAAAAACTCAACTTATAACCACGGCTTATGCGCCTAATTTAGTGATCTACGGTCCGGTTTAACTAAACCAGCGCGTAAAAATCTAATAACTAAGACAGTAAGTGAATAATAAATGGTTAGCCATGGTTAGTAACTTCAATAGTATGAAAATCAGAGGCAACGGAGTTGATGAGAGATAACAGAATTGAAAACTAAAACAATGTTTCGTTGCCACGTTAGTATTTTAATTCAAATTAAATACATAACGACTAGTCTGAAGATGGCCGTCATAGGCTGAAACCGGTCCAGTCAAAATAATAAAAGTGGAATAAAGTTACAAATTTGTTTTATTAAATCATTAAATACATAACGCCTTCATTCGACCGGTTAGTAGCTAGTGGACGAATGCATCGGGTTCCCATTCAGACGTCTTGAGTTCCCTTGCTAGCCTAATCCTGCATCATTGTACAAGGAACATTTTCCGACTATAATGAACCATCATTAGTAGGAGTTTTTCATGTTGTCAGATTATTCATAATTTGGGAATGTTTGTCTTTCTTACTGAATTGGTGGTTATGTCGATAGTTGCAGATTGATCCTAATATGACATGATCTAACATTGACAGCAATATGTGATATTGACTTCCCTATGCGGTGTCTATGGTGGGGCAGTATTATTTTTTTAAATCTTAAGTAGGGTAACGGAGTTGAGATAACATTGAGACACTGCTACGTGCTCAAGTCAAAAGTGCCAACGACGCGACAGCGCTTCATAGTTCGGTGTACGGTTGAACGGCTTGAACTCGTGATTTTTCTTTGATTCACGTTTATTCACTGGTTCCGTGTTAAAAATATTCCTGATATATCTTTAACATCAACACCGAGGGTTAATTTTGATTTGAAATTATTACCATGGCGTAATTTAGGGCGATGCTTAGTAGGCAGCAATAAGGATGGCAGCGCAGTAAAATCCAATTTAATTTGTATATAGTGTAAAAAGGGACTGCATGGAGTTGGTGTGAGAAAACATTCGTGTCAAGCATAATTTTTTTTGTATCCCTTTTTTTCTTTGATTTTCGTTTCCAATAAACTAATGTGTTCTATTGTTTTTATTATAATTCGAAGCTTAGTGAAAATAAAATTGTAAGAATTTTGAAAATTGGATAATTTTTTCATTTTTTTTTTAACAGTTTTAAGTGATCAAAAATCAAAATTTTTAGTTGGCACTTAGTCATATATTTAAAGACAATATTTGTTACCTTAAGGGTTAATGATTGTCTTCATCAAATCAAATCAATCACAAGCAGTTTTGAAATAAAATAATGTAATTAAGTTACTTTAAAAAAAAATGTCTGTGCTGATTTTTAGCAGACGGACCTCGATTTATTAGTTATGTAGGAAGTATAATATATTTATATATATGTAGAACAATTTTCTCGGTTTACCCGCGTAACGTAGTCCTTAAAAGGACTTTTTAACTCCTGACTTTTCGGACAGATCACACTGTCCATCTTCAGAGGCCTTATGTCTTGAGTTTCTGTCTCAAACTGATAGCTTTCGCACGTCTGTTTGGTCCAGAAGCTAAAACTTAAGTGAGTGCAAGTCACTACTTATGTCTCGAACGAAGTACCCGGGTTGAAAGTGATTGATGGTGGAGGGGGTGGGGGGCGGGGCCATCTTACACCCGTGAAAACCTTAATCATAACATATATATATATTAAATATAGTATTATTTAAAAAATGTTTTTTTTTTTAATATTTAACTTAATTAATTAATACTAATGAGTTTATTGTCCAAGTAAAAAAAATATATAATTCTGAGGAACTGAATTGGCTAACAGTGAAAGAGATGCTAACATTAAACACATTGATGTTTATAATAATAATAAATGGATAACTTTTATACCGCCGTTTTCGTGGGAAAATCACCTCAAGGGCGCTTTATACGTAAAATGAAGAACAACTTTTTACCAAAATATTTTTCTGACAAAATTATCTGCAATGTCGATATTCACAAACATAATACAAGGACATGCAAAGAAATAGACTACCGAAACGAATAAAGCCAAAACACAAAATAGCTTACTTATATGGTATAAAGGGATGAAATCTTATAATGCGCTGCCGGAAACCATCAAAACTATACCAATCAATAAATTCAAAATAGCCTGTAAGAACCACTTAAAATACATATAAATCAAAATAGTAAGTAGTATACGAGTATAAGTTGAAATATTATTATTAAGTCAAAAAGAAAATAAAATAATTAGATACTTTGTAAACTTGAAGTATAAGTAACTAATATAAAATAAATAAAACTAAAATTATTGTATTCTTATAAATATAATTGTAAAATAATAATAATATTTCAATTCAAAGGGATACCTTTTTTATGCAGACATTTTAGATAGACACGAATTACAAACGCCCCACGAATGTATAAATACATGTACAGAGCTTGCTTAGGCAGGTTTGTCGGTGGGTTGACTGGATGCTGGCGCATTGGGGCGGCCTTGGGGGTTCAACGTCCGCGACCTCGCAAGGGCGGACCGACGACCCGCGTTACCACCCACTTTCACCTCCCCCAACCAACCCCCTCCCCGCGTTTACACGTAACTGCTGTAGCGAAACTCGGCAACGAGCTCGGCGACAAATTTAATTTATGTATGTATTCGGTATTCGCAAAATGTGTTTTCTTCTTCGTTCTTCTCCTGCATTCTTTTTTGTTTTACTTGTTATGCTTTTGAATCATTATTTTTATTTCATCCATTCTTTTGCTTACGTTTTGTAAATTTTATGTGCCGGAGATTTTCATCCGTTTAAATGGAATTTATTATCCGAGTGGGAAATTAGAAAAGTTCAAATGACCTCCAACGTTTAGTTACTGTAGCGGTTCACAGTGGAATATATTTATGTTAAGAGAAACAGTTTTTGAATTCAATGAGAAGTTACCGATCTTAGTCAAATTCTTCATTATTTTGTCCATTTGTTGGCGAATAATTTGACTCGCAATGTAAATATTTATTTGATATTAAAAAATGGGAAAGGTAACATTGCGGAAAGTCATTAATGTAATCTTAATTTTAAAATGGAAATCTATTTTGAGGGACTCTGAAATAAATGGAAAAATAATATATTTTGTGTGTTTCATATTTTTGTTACTATACAATAAGAATAAAAATAAAAAAATAAATTATAATATTGCGACCGAGACTCAAACTCGAGACCTATATCCAGTAAGAAGTAAAACAGACAATAAAAAATATCCCGTGTTCGTGTTTCGATCGTAACCATTATTATTTTTCTTTTCTGTCTTTTTCTATTTCATATTATTTATGAATATAATTTCGATAATTAATAAAAATAAAAATAAATTGTAAGTCATTGGTACATGGGAAAATTGCAAAAACCGTATTATGTAGTATAATGTGTGGCCAAATACGCCTTGTATTGATTTCTACTGACCATTCTATCGTAGTTCACAAACCTCGACCAAATTCTCCCTAAAACTTCATGACGAACAGTCCGACAACCTACAACCAACTGTACCACCAAAAAGAAGGTTGACACAGATACATATATAGCAATACAAAATAAAATATTTAATGTTTTGCGAAATTGGGACAACTATTATATAAAGAAATGAAAAAATAACTTTGATAAGACCACGAATATTATTTTATGTTTAAGAAACAAAACGTCAACTGAGAAGGTGATTAAATAATAAAGATACATTTTATGAGTTAACAGGAAATATACTTAATATTGGACTACTGGGCAAATTTACCTGATTATTAAGAATATGACTATTAATGTTAAGGGCTTTCTTTATTTTTAGTGCTTCTAAATATTATAACCTTTGATTTTTTTGTGTTTAATTTTGTACCCAGGTGATGCTTAGGCTAAGGGAAGGTCTTATCAAAGTTATTTTTTAATTTCTTTAAATATGTCAAACCACAAAGTGTGATGGCTTTCTACGAAAGTATACTAAACTAAACTATACGAAACTATTATATATTATATTGTTGGTAGTTCGCTACTTAGAATTGACTCAACATCATTCGAGAGCTCTTCTGCAGAGATTCCTAACGATTAACTCCAGCTACAGATGTTTCCATCGAACAGCCATCAATATTCATGTTAACTAGGTCGTAACTTCACACAAGCTGCATGCATTGCTTCGTTCTGATAACCAATATTATTTACTGGAAACATATGGACACAAACAAGACTGAAAAAAAAAACTTTGAAATATTAAAGTGATAATAAAACGTGATTTTTTTTTTCTTACAACCGTATGGCTTTATGGCGCAGGTTAAGTAAGAAACCAGAGATCAAATTAAGAAATCTTATGTTTTTTTGTGGATGAAAATGACATTGTATTTTTTATCATAATAATTTTAGATTAATTAAATAATGTAGATACGTTACTGAGACAACGCGCGTGGGTGCACTAAACCTAGTCCGCGAGACATACCTGAGATTTACTACGTTTAATTTCACACAAACATTCGTTCGACAGACAAGCTGTCACCAGCTACCACAAACGCGTCGCTGTAGTCTTCTTTCTGAGAAAAAATGCCTTGAGAGGTGTAAAAATCATTCGGGAGTAAAAAACATATCGCATGGGGTTTCTTTCCATTCATAATTACCCACAAATCACTTATTAGTTCAATAAATATAATTATTCACAAGGTTTAAGGTTTATGAAAACGGTGTGAGATAGCGAATGCAGAAATACATAAGTGTGTGAAAGACAACCAGAGCTAGTAGCGCAATACCCGATTATAACAGTAGCGTTGGAACGTTCATATAGCTATCTCATCCGTACACACATATTCTTTGAATGGCTATCCTTTACATACGCGGGTGAAACGGAATAAAAGACGTTACTAGTAGTGCTGCTACATTTTTCGTACGATTTGTATGAATGTGTCTTGTATTTTATGTCTATGGTAACAATACATTTATTGAACTAACTAACCCGACTCGTAAGTAGACAGGAGATGACTAGATTTCCAAATTCAAAATTATTTTGACCAAGTTTTTGTATTGCAAAAATAAAATCGTCTTGTGTCTTTCGATCGAAATGTTCATTGTAGTTATACAAACTAACATTCGAACTATGAAACTTGTAGCCAAAATAATATATCACGGTATCATAAAGCTGCTTTTTAATAAATCAATAAAAAGCAAGGACAGATAATAATATGAAAACAAAACGCCACCTTTCCCAGCGGTTCCCACACAAATTACGCGTATTCATAATCACGCCCGTTGATAAGACTCATCACGTTTATTGTTGCATACAATATATCATTATTCGTTACATCCATTAGTCACTGGGCATTAGGCATGGGCATTACAGATAGCGACGACAGTGGCAAGTCGGCGAGCAATGCCGCCAGTAGCTAGTTAGTTGTATCGCCGGCCCATGGCACTTTGGCAGTGCGGGCAGCGTTGCGACCTGCCTCAACGCGGCTGAGCGAAGTGTGTCCCGCGTTCATTATCACATCGGCCGCAGACTTTGATGCTATTTACATTCTGACGTTCATTTTTCGTGTATTATTATCGCAGATACTGTGTTTGTTTGCGTACAGCAGCGATTCGCACCGAAACGTGCTGGCGTTCTGAACACGCGTGCGTAGCAGCTGCCTTTATTGATATTCAACGTAAAGAATTCATAATATTATCTTTATTATAATACATGAAATAATATTTTATTATTTTTCAAATTTCCACCCACTTCAACATGTAGTAGAATAATATCATATTTATATGGTTTGTTTGTTATATGACAAATAATAGTATATCCTCAGAGCAATAAAATACAAGAGGGAGCGCTGTTGTAGTCGGTTTTGATGAGTTTTATACATCCATTCATAGCACATGTCGACATAATGGTTTTGTTTATTCGTAAAACCGCTTTTTCAAAGTATTGTTATAAACAAAAGTATAGCATGTAACCTAATAAACCGTTGAGTTATGATAATTTATTTCGCGTATCAAAACGTGTGGGCGCAGTCAACGGAGACGCGGGACACGAAGAACATTCTAACAATACTTTAAATAGGTGTGATAATTTTGTAGATTTTGTTGTCTCTTTCTTTCTTATGGTGTACGACGAATAAACCCGGAGAAAGTGATTTATCCCAAATTTGTATAGGTTGGGTAAAAATAATTACCTCTCTCTCCATATATTGTTACTCAAAGTTTTATCTTAATTTTCTTGTTGATACTACTTCAGTTGATATCTCTACCCTTTACATTAATTTTTACTTCGAACTTTACCAATTTATTATTTGCGCCCCTTGAACTACAGGCGGCTATCTAAATGTCAGCGAAGCCTTCACTTTATGTGTCTCGTTCATTCCGGTCTCTTACACCTTGGTATTTGTATTTAAATGAATTTGCGGGGAGCGGGAGCGAGGATGTCTCGATCGAGTCATTTTACCCGTTAAATATTCCATACTGTGGCAGGACTGATACAATCAGCGAATTATACTCGTATAACAAAAAATACATATTTCTTGTACTCTCGTAACGAAATCATTTCAAATCCCAGAGGTGGTTATCCGATTTTTTTTTTGATTATGATATTTTTTGTTTGTAATAGTAGTCGTAGTTTTTACGTCTCGTCGCGTGTAGTGCCCGAGTTTTGTGGTATAGCTCAAACGGTGGTTAAGATCTTCTTTTGTTACGGCACGGATTAGGAGCCTGCTTTTACACAGGCACAACATATAATGTCCGAGAAACCTCGTGATTCTTATTCTTATATTCACTTACCGTTTAAATGCCCTCCCGGTAGCTCTAGCGGATAGAACGGGTTTGTAGTGTTTGAAATTCGTTTATTTTTATTTATAGAGGACCTTCTTCTCTTGGTTAAAGTTGGGAGGTACAAAAGGGACCCATACTTTGCAGGGTTTTAGGAATTTATATTGAATCACTTAATTTGTTATATCCACCTTGTAATCAGTTCACCGTTCCGCTTGCTTTCGTCCTTCTGAGAGAATGGATAATTTTTGGAGTTTTCCGGCCAGTTTTTCATCGGCGCGCCGCAGACGTGTCGGCGACTGGAGCGTGGCACGGCGGCAGATAACACGAGTCAAATGATACACGGAGAGAACACCACCACCACCGCGCGGCGTCGGGGAAATTCGTTAGATAAATACATTTAACCTATCGTACGTACCGCACGCCACCGACATTTTGGCTGGAGATTTACAAGGAGCATGCGTCAACGTCTGTGATTTTGAACATCGATTTTTGCTCTGTACGAAGGTACTCGCGTTTTCTTTATTTGACCGTGGGACAACCGCAAAACTGCGGTACAAGCAAAGTGTAAATTTTATTACTTTTTGTTTCATGCACGCTATCTTAGATTCAATCTGTAGAACTGCCTTCTTTACGTGGATTACCCGGAGCCAGTAGGGTTTATAGCACCACTATTTGAACAATGTTGTGAGGCGAAATAAGTTACACAGAAATGTTAGAAAGTACCAACGTGGCTTTTCAGGTTTAGTAAATACATACATATATAAATATAACCATTTATGAATGGTGATCTTCCACCATCACGATACTGAATGCATTTGCCACTTTCGAATGTGCAAATTTGATATATTTTTGAACAGCTGGAAAATCCGTGTATTTTATTTGCACTTGGCCAAGATTTAAACCCATCCCCTCAGGGCCCAGCGCCAAGTATTTCATCGCTCTGCCACGGAGAACGTCAAAGTAAACCTTAAAGCAAAGTCTGATGGCAGATGTCGGGGCCTTGGAAAACAAATTCGCAATATGATTTATTTTTTAAACTTAAATTCGACAAGGTATCGAACAGAACACGTTGCCGTAAAAGCGTAATATTTTTAAACAACTTTTTCATAGTTCAAGGATATTTCGTCAGCTTAATTCTTGATACTTAATAGTTATTCGTAATTATAAGCTACAGTTTTATCAACCTGTAAGTAATATGTTGTACGAGTATAGTGACGAATAACTATCATTTATATACAGTAGCACTATTGCTGAACTACAGCCGGTTAAAACGACCTTGACCTTCAGTGCTGCAGCGTGTTAACGAACACGTTCCACACATTACATATCATATTATTTTATCTACTTATAGTATGACTATAATTAGTGTAATATCTAGTATTCACTTATTTTAATCCATAAGGGTCGGCACTCAAAAATGAGACTAAACGTTACGTTCTAGCATTCTAATACAATAAATCCTACAAATGATGTATCTGAAAATTTTCTATGGAAAGTTAGAAAAATGACAGGTTTCTAGTGCATTCAATTTCACAACTGTAATCCTTAAAATTCTATGAAAAACATACTAAAATGACGCTTAAAGGTGCAGTTTAGAAACCAGAAAGGGTATTTTTAAACGTTCTACCTAAAATTCTTGTTCTTTTTATAAAGAATTTGAAATATTACCGTTTAATAATTGTATTCACTGGAAACCTCTGACATTTTTCTTACTACCCATATAGAATTAACAAATGAATCATTTGTAAAAATTTCTTTGTACTAAAGGAATTAAGTGTCTATTTTTGGGTACTGACTCTTAATACAACTTTACTGAACTGTATTTTATTATTTTGTTTATATTGTGTATTATTTATGAAAAAAGCACTATTTACCGAAACTACTTCTCTTTGCAACTGTTTCTAAATTTAAATATTATAAAAAGTCTATAAGACGTAAATGAATAAAATTAAAATAGTATAAAGAGTGTACAAGGCAACAGGCTCATCGGCAAAAATATGATTTTACGGGAGAGCAAGAAGAAGAACGATATTGTTATTGGTAGGAAAATGGATTCAATATAAAGTAAACGAAATTATATATTGATTTCTCATTTATTTTTAAATATAATGAAAGTGAAAAGAACATATCCTATTATTAAAAAAATGAAAATGGAGAACTCCCTTCTTGAACGTGCAAAAAGGAGCTGATTGCGGTAATCGTCTTTTGTCTTCTTATTTTTATACATACATTGGGAACTACAAAATTGTGCAAGTGTTTTAATATCTTTATATTTTTACGTCAATTACAAAACAATTAAAATACGAAACCGGTGCACTCCAAGATTGAGAACTCCGACTATTATGAGCTAGCAAAACGCGAAGGAAATGTGTAACTGACAGTTCGAAAGTCGTATTGTCAATGTTAATTGCCATAGATAATGTATGAACAAAACAGCGATGAATTTGTAATCAGCTCGTTTGTGTTTAGTTTATGATGCAATGAGGCCGGTTTTGTGCAGTTTTATACACAATGAGCTGATTTTTGGCTTGACTACACTTTCTTCTCCCTTTATTTATGAAGCAATGATACTATTATTGAGCACTTTCTCTGTTAAACAAATTGGCATTTAAATCTCAAAAATGAAAAAAATGCAACGAGCCCGGTTTGAGTGTGTTCCCTTCATATGTATTATGCAATATTCTTAGTAACTGAACATCTGCATCATCATGTTAATGAATACATTGTTTATATTTATCTATGCGTGGACCTTATCTACCGTTTGGTAAGTATCTCGCGCCGTAATTGCGGAGCCTCAGCGGAAATAACCCTGACGTGTGGACCAAGCCAATGAGTTCAAAATGTGCTACGCATGCTCGTGCCACAATTTGTAGTACCGTAATTTTTTTTTTTTCTATATTTTCAAGCGTGTAGTTTTTTCCGTGCCTATCTATTTGGCTATAAAAATATCGCAAAAAAGAAGAGTCGCAGCACGGCTACTTGATTGATACTAACACTACGATGTCTCATAATTTTTTTAATGTGAGGTTTATCCAAACCATAAAACTCTCATTTTTTTGTCTTCCATAAGTTATTAGTGGTTTATTTTTGAACGATGTATTTTTTACTAGGAAAAGTACACAATATTCGAGTAGAATTAGTGTGGATGTTTCATAACACAGAGTTGTGTATGCCGTATGGTATGTATGTGTGTGTCTGTTGTAATGATGACGTCTTCACGACACAGTGTAGTAACCTCTTTACTCAGTTTCATTGACAGCATGCCAATCGTAGTGGTGCGAGTGGCGCATCTCATGAATGAAATTCCATTACATCCTCGACATATTTATTTGCATGTGTGGACACTTATGTCTGCCAACTGGGTACTTTACTTCCACGTCCGCTATGAATAGACTGCACTATATTTTCTTTTCTTTTTTCTCATAAATCTAGCAAACATTTTCAAAATATTGCAGATGTTTCGTTACTACGTTCTAAAAGTTTTATCTTGAATTTTTTTATGATTCGTCACATTTTTAGTTTATTCATGCCTTTCTTCGACATTTTAGTGTTCCACGCTTGTTATAAATACGGGGAGCTTTTTATTTAAATTTGATAACCCTCAATAATGATAATGAATATATCAGGAATGTCTATGTTCATCGATAGTTGCACAATAGGTAGATACTATTTTGTGTACAGGGTTTTGGATCGGATCAGATGTTGGAATAGAACCCCGGTGCTTTGATACCTCTGAAATAATACGAAATATATGTAACGCGCTAGGTCAATCGAGTCTTGGCTGTAGTCATATGTTTTATTTATCTAGTTTGTCTAATAATTTGTTTGTGATTGTTTCAGATCGCCCCCGCAGCCAAGAAGCTGTGGGATAAGGGCCCCGGCGGGGAGAGCAAGGCCCCGCCACACCTTCCCCCGCTGCACTTCAACCACGAGCAGATGTGGAGGGACCCCACGTGGTCTGCGCAAGGTAAACAACAACCCTTAATCTTTGTACCAACAGTCTGATGTGTCGCTCACTTTATCTCCGGATTCTTTTGCCTTGCCCTCGTTACATAATTTAATACCGATATTCTTGCCAAATAAATATGTTTTACTTCCTTTATCTGAAACGTGTGTAAAATTTTATGGGTGACATGAGAACGAAAACTAAATGAAATTATTTAGAATAATATTATTGTTTTGACCAAATAATCTGGTCATAGCTTCTGGAATCGTATTCTATTTATTTTCTAATGTTATCAAACTCGATGCACAAAACTTGTTTCACACATATACATAGCCTGTTCAAAAGAAAAGGTGAATTTTGAATTTTCGCGGGCTGTGTTCATTCGATTATCGATTTTATTTGTTATGTTGGTACACGTATGTTTATCATATGTTAGTATTAGCAGCCATTTTGGATTAGTGGTTTGTTTTTGACAACTGGAAAGGTTAGTCACGTTTTTGTGTGTTCTTCGATTTTTTTTTACTTTTGAAAAAATGGATCAAAGGACACACAAAAACGTGACTAACCTTTCCAGTTGTCAAAAACAAACTACTAATCCAAAATGGCTGATAATGCTAACATATGTGTACCAACCTTAGAGTAACAATATATAGAGACCTAACTTTGCGAAATTTTGTCCGTACTTTTTGACCAAGCAATGACCAAAGGGTGTGGCCTAAACTCAGAGTAAAATCACTAACAGGGTTGTCACAAATTAAGTAAATTAGGTATTTTGTTGTGAGTAGGTAGTTGTAAATCATTAAAAAGAATGAATGTTGTATATTTTTTTGTTTATTCAAAGATACATTAATCAATAAGATTATTAAAATCTTATTTATAGATAAAAATATAAACGAATTAAATTATTAGTACAGAACATTTTATAATACATATTATAAAATGAACTTCAGTTCCATCAACAAAATAGTTTACAAACAAAAAGTAAAATAAAAAAAATGTACGGTGATAACAGATGTTAAATCATTTTCTTAACCTTGGAGTAAGAATATATGGAGAGAGATCAATTTTTTTTTTACCTATATAAATTTGCGATAAATCACTTTCTCTGCGTTTTTACGTCGTACACCATGAGAGAGAAAGAAACACAAAAAATTTCACAAAACATGACACCGCTTTTAAGTATTGTAGGGATGTTTTCCGTCCCGCGTTATTTTGTAAGGAAATTTCGAATGCAGATAATAATAACAGTGAACTTATATAGCACAGTTTTGTGATATTTCACGTCAAGTGCGCTTCATACTTAATTAATTAAGCTAATAATTCTAACTAACAAGGAGAAAATAATATATAATATGTATACAAAATTAAAACTATCTAAATGCATGATCGTTATCATAAATCATCAGAGAACAGGTTCAGAAATGGGTACAATAGTGCATGTGCACATCAATAGATTTAAAAAAAAAAAAATTAATTAGAAGCTAAGGGTATAAAAATCCAGATAAAACGTATGAATTCATATTAACATATTTGTTAAATCAAAGAAAAAGAAATTAGATTGGAATTTGATGTTAGATCCGTAACGCCCGAGAATTCTGTAGTTGCACCAATCGTAGATACTCCAAAAAAGGTAGTCTTAAAAAATATAATACTTTAACGTAATACGCGAATTTTGAAACTAGAAAAAAAAATCTCCGCATTACAACAATCAAATCGTCGACGTTTACGAAAAATCACATCTTTAAATTATATAATACAGGACCTAGAAAAACAAAAATAATTAAATATATAATAATATTCCAATTTTGGCATAACCCTGAATCTGGGGAGGCAACCGAAATCATAAAGATAACTAAGAGATAAACACTATTCTGTCTTTATCTGTTTGCCAACAATTTAGCGTTAGTATCATGAGAAAGAAAGAGACCGGGATACTTTCAGAAGCCGTACTAAAGGGGGATTCCCCGTTCTTGAAAATTTATTTGACATTCTCGTAAATCTCTCTAAGTAAAACATATAAAAAAATGCATTAAAACTCATTTCAAACGGAAGTTTATTATATTGGAACGAATAGTCCAAAGATTAATTACATATTGGTGTAAGTTACTAGTTGTTTTGTAGGTTAGGATGTTAAATATTTGAGATCAAACTAAAAAAGACGATTTTTATGGTACATACGTGTGAAAACTGTTTTTTTGGTCCTTTTGTACTTCGATTAAAGCAAACAAGCATAGAACATGTGGCCATGATGTTTTGCTAGATATTACACAAAAAATAACTCAAGTTTTTAACTATTTACGTACTTTTGACAGTCCGTTCGCCTGACAGTTCAAACGTATCTGAAGTTTGTGCGGATTAAATAATGAAGACATGGCATTTAGCCCGCCCCAAATCGTGTATTGGTTTCAACAATTGTTTGTCTCTTTTTCTCATATGCTTATAGAACCGAGCATAAAGAGAGAGCTATATTTTGCGAGTTTGTCAACGATTTGTCACAAATTAGTACGGTCTCTTTATATTGTTACTCTGAGGTACCAACATAACAACAACAAAAAATCGATAATCGAATGTACACAGCCCCCGAAAGTTCAAAATTCACCTTTTCTTTTGAACAGGCCTCGTATGTGAAGATTCTTTAACTATACATTTAATTTTATTATTGGAAGTTGTATTTTACGATGATTTTTTGTTTAAGAATTAGAATTGATTAGAGGATTTAGAAATGATTTTTAATTTACGGGAGAAGAATTGAACGAACTTTTAATTTTTTTTATTAATAATTATTATTGTATCTTGTTTCTGTGTTAGAGATATTCGCGTGGTGTTAAGAAATAAATCCAACGCTTTAGACCACTCGAAGTTACCTTATATTTTGGGTGTAGTTTCTTATCTAGAAAATATAGAATGCGTATCCTTCCGGTTGTTATATTAAACTATAAATTCACTCTTACTAAGTACACCTTCTCCCTTTCCTCCAATTACAGATAATTACTACGTAAGTGACGCAGTTTTTATCATTTAAATTGTACGTATGTCCAATTACGACGACTAAAGTAATTGGTTATTACGTTCGCTTGAATGTTGTTTCATTATGCGCCAGAGCTTATGAAACTAAAAAGCTTGACCTAGGCTTTTGAAAATGTTGATATCATCTTATCTTAAAAGCAAATTGTGTTGCATATAATCGTGGTACTATCTCACATAAAATCTATGCAAAAATAATTATTCTTAAATTATTTCGCGTACTAATGTTACGTTAATATTTCTACAGTAAATTTATCATAATTTCCTTTCAACTAATGATATCTATACAAGAGGGAATATGATACTCGTCTACTCTTTTCATACACTCCCGGCAGAAAGTTTAAAACCATATTTTAATTTTATGTTTGCGAATAATATTCTTGTAGTAAATTCGGATCGACCTCATGTTATTTTTCTTAAACATTGTTAATTACTTAAGAAACAAATTATGGGTAAATACAATAATTCTGGAATTTTTTAAAGACATTCTGAACTCCATTTCCTGTTAATGAAAATGCAATGTAATTATGACATTTTAAGCAATGCTCATAACTTTTTTTATGAGTCTCCTTCGAAACTTATGCCCCTGTGTTACTTTAATTTAATAGAGGCCGAATATGTAGGAAGGGCTGAAAAATGGGTTTTAAATATCAGATGCAGCAGCGTTATAAGAGCAAAAGATTTTCAAAGAACGTAGACTATTAACAATGAATTATGTTTTTATAAAGTATTTAAAAAGAATTAAGTTGAAAAATTATAGCGTAATCACTAATCATATTGAATTTGTTTTAAACATCTTAAACTTTGTGCATGAATTGTATGTTAATATTGTTATAAAATATGATATTAAACTGAGTCTTGAATTTCAGTTTTAATCATCTCGACATTTTAACGATCCTAACTATGCACGTATCAAATTAGGCGGATCTTCGATTACCCGTAAGACGAGTCTAATTTCACCTAATTGGTAACACAAGCATGAGCTTTGCTCTTTTTCAGCTATCTTGCAACGGATATCTTTCATATAACCTACGTGATGTTGCAATAAATAATGTTATTATGTAAGTTTGTTACACTCTAGCTAACAAAACACGTTGATACGATTTAATATTGTGTGATAGAATTACAATAGATAAGTTTCGGAGTCAATGACTTGCCATTGAAATCGAATTTATAATATTAAGACATGTTTTTAAAACATAAATCGATCGTATCACTATGAGAATCACTTCTGAAATTAAACGCGATTGTTTTTTTTTCTACTGATTTCTGAGTATTGCTGATTATCTAACTTCTTTACTGATTATATCAAACTAGTTGCAATTTAAGTAAATTCATAGGGCTTTATATAAATCATCAAAAAAGTCGTGTAGAATAATACATGTTCAAAATAAAGTTTACATTCTGATTATTATAAATAATTATTCCCTTTAAAGTTGTTACAACAAAAAACTAAATGATATCCCTTTCTTAAAAAAAAACGGTTTTTTTTTTCTTTTATTGATTTCCTTTTTAAATTGCGGTATACATCGATTTGTTAGCTAGAGATATTTTTCTCTTTTACTAAGACTGACTTTACACTTCTCTATCTTCGGTGAATACAATCCTTTTCCCCTACATTATTGTCGTTATTTCATTATCTAGTTAGGTACAGTATATACTGGACGTAGCTTTTTTTATTATTGTTTAAAAATCATAACTCTCCTCTAAAAAATAGTACCGCGTCTGAATTTAAAATAGCTCTTACGTGCGTGGCTTACCAATTTCGGGGTTTCGTCTCAAACACGAACAAACGTATGTGTACCTATGCCAGACAGTTTCACCCAGTGTTACCATATTCGAAAAATGAAAAACCTTGTTTCGATGCTTTAAAAAAAACTCTTTACCCACGTATTGATAATGCTTTATTTAAAAACATTTATTTTTAAATTTAACTTTGAATAATTGAAAGAAAATACTGTTTTAGTAAAAAAAAGATTAACACAACATACACATAAAAACAGTTCTCAAAAAACTCTTTTTTCCTATATATTTGTAGTAGTTACCTAATTTATTAAATTATATAATTTTTAATTGTTTTTATATATTTTTATATAGTGTCTTAAATAATAAAATATTAACATATATTATATAATAATTGGAAAAAGAGGTATTGTGAACCTGTACTGAAATTTTCAAGTCTGTGTCATTTGTTAAAACCTTAGAGTAACAATATCAAGAGACCTAACTTTGCGAAATTTTGTCCGCACTTTTTGACCAAGCAATGACCAAAGGGTGTGGCCTAAACTCGGAGTAAAATCACTAACAGGGTTGTCACAAATTAAGTAAATTAGGTATTTTGTTGTGAGTAGGTAGTTGTAAATCATTAAAAATAATGAATGTTGTATATTTTTTGTTTATTCAAATATACATTAATCAATAAGATTATTAAAATCTTATTTATAGATAAAAAATATAAACGAATTAAATTATTAGTACAGAACATTTTATAATACATATTATAAAATGAACTTCAGTTCCATCAACAAAATAGTTTACAAACAAAAGTAAAATAAAAAAAAAAATGTACGGTGATAACAGATGTTAAATCATTTTCTTAACCTTGGAGTAAGAATATATGGAGAGAGATCAATTTTTTTTTTACCTATATAAATTTGCGATAAATCACTTTCTCTGCGTTTTTACGTCGTACACCATGAGAGAGAAAGAGACACAAAAAAATTCACAAAACATGACACCGCTTTTAAGTATTGTAGGGATGTTTTCCGTCCCGCGTTATTTTGTAAGGAAATTTCGAATGCAGATAATAATAACAGTGAACTTATATAGCACAGTTTTGTGATATTTCACGTCAAGTGCGCTTCATACTTAATTAATTAAGCTAATAATTCTAACTAACAAGGAGAAAATAATATATAATATGTATACAAAATTAAAACTATCTAGATGCATATCGTTATCATAAATCATCAGAGAACAGGTTCAGAAATGGGTACAATAGTGCATGTGCACATCAATAGATTTAAAAAAAAACAATTAACTAGAAGCTAAGGGTATAAAAATCCAGATGAAACGTATGAATTCATATTAACATATTTGTTAAATCAAAGAAAAATAAATTAGATTTTTCTCGTCTTTTTTCATCCTTTGGAAATCTAAAAATAATTAAATAAATAATAATATTCCAATTTTGGCATAGCCCTGAATCTGAGGACGTAACCGAAATTATAAATATAACTAAGAGATAAACACTATTCTGTCTTTATCTGTTTGCCAACAATTTAGCGTTAGTATCATGAGAAAGAAAGAGACCGGGATACTTTCAGAAGCCGTACAATATGGGTATTCCCCCTTGTAATGGTTTCTTATGTGACAGCTAGTAAAAAGTTAAAAATATTACGAATCCACTAAAACTCATTTCAAACGGAAGTTTATTATATTGGAACGAATAGTCCAAAGATTAATTACATATTGGTGTAAGTTACTAGTTGTTTTGTAGGTTAGAATGTTAAATATTTGAGATCTAACTAAAAAAGACGATTTTTATGGTACATACGTGTGAAAACTGTTTGTTTTTGGTCCTTTTGTACTTCGATTGAAGCAACCAAGTATAGCACATATGGCCATGATGTTTTGCTAGATATCGGACAAAAAATAACTCAAGTTTTTAACTATTTACGCACTTTTGACAGTCCGTTCGCCTGACACTCCAAACGTGAATGAAGTGCGTACAGATCAAATATCGCGGACATAGTATTTAGCCCGCCCCAAATCGTGTATTGGTTTCAACAATTGTTTGTCTCTTTTTCTCATATGCGTATAGAACCGAGCATAAAGAGAGAGCTATATTTTGCGAGTTTGTCAACGATTTGTCACAAATTAGTACGGTCTCTTTATATTGTTACTCCAAGGTTAAAACTGTGCAATATAAGTTCACTGTTATTATTTTTTATTTTTTTATTTTGCTTAAATTAAATATAATTTGAACATTTAAAATTACCTAAAAACACAATACATTTTTTTATGATCAGTAAAAAGCCGCGTTGTAAAACATCTAAAAATATAAATGACGTTTTCATGATTTAAACCATGTATCTATCTGGTATCACTGGTTTCACCCATTTAGGGTGGTCCGACTGCCGACAGCCTGTTTGCTTGCTGCCTAGCGCTAGCTACAGACGGCCTGTCTATGAAGGTGAACACGAGGGGAGAACGGAGAACAGAACCGCCCGCTGACGCATAACCTTTACTCCGCTCTGGGGTTGCCGTTTGTTGCGTGTCAAAGATCTTCCACCTTCAAAGGTCCTCGAATGAAATTAATCAGTGTGGATTTATTAATAATATTTTTGATAATTTGCATAGCGCCGTTTTTGTGAAAAATCACCTCTAGGACGCTGTTGTGTCCAATTTTTAGTAGCGATCAGAAATGTGAAACTATTTTCAATAGAAATCTGTTTATTATATGTATTGACAGTATTCCATCCGTCGTTTTTCAGTTATTATCAAAATATTTGGCCTCGGGCCAGGGTTTATCTTTTGTTGCGCGTTACCGTTTGCGCATAGATTATGTTGATGGTTTTCACTCATTAGAACTGTTGACATTTGCAGTTACTGTTTCGGTAACGCGCGTTAAAATATAAAGGCTTGGGCCCTAGCACGAAACATCCATATAGATTTTATGTTGAACAATGTCGGTAATTTGGTATCGTTCCCGAGCCCGACTGCAGATCGCCAACGAACAAACGACAACTCACGTCAACTAGCTTAGTTTTTTTAAGTGTATTATTAAACCACCAATATTAGCGGGGATTATTTTCAAAGAAACATGTTTTTGAGTCCGTAGTCGTTTTTATTCAATAACTAGCTGTTTTCTAACCCTAAAAAATCACGGAATGTAACTTGACCTCACAAGAAAAAATATTTGTTCCATTTCAAATATAGAATGATGTCTGTCAAAATACATTACAGGAAGGTAGGTACTTTATTATGTAGGTAGGGATTTGAAAAGATGAGTTTTTAAATTTGTCACTTGTAAGTTTATTTTTAATAATTATTACTTATTATTGTTAGCTTATTAGTCTCCTGTCAGTAAATTCGAACCTTGATTAGTGCGATCATACAAAAAACCGTAACTCTTGAAAGCTGATTTAGCAGAAAGGTAAGGTTCTCACCACACAATGCCCACTTATTGCGTTTTAACTGAAAAAGCTATTATTCATAGCCGATAATATTTTATGATGGGGCGTAAAAAATATAACGTAACCATGCGATTACTAAAAAATACTATTCGAACGATTTATAATTAATGTTTTTTTTTAATAATTATTATTCGACGATTGATATGTACCATTCAATTAGATTAAATAAATACTTCGTTAATCATTTCTAAGCGCATTTTTTCCAACAATGACAAATTGATTTATTAATTATTAACGTAACTTTATGCTAATTCTAACGTTTCAAAGAAATTGTTATTTTTCAAACAACTTCAAAATTTTCTCTGAAACTCCTGACTTATGAAGCAGCGCGAAATCTAAAAAAAACGTACTGCGCATGTTCGTTGATGTAGGCTTTAATAGCAAATACAATGCTTAACGGTCCCGTAGGAAGTGTAGGAAGGAAGAAAACTGGCATGCCTGCGCTGGACGGATGTGAGGGTTATAAGAAGACTAATTTTATTGATAATATCTAAATCAGAGATTTGACAAATTATAAAATATTTCATTACGATGCATCATCATATATTATAGGAATTCATAAGTGCTTTTCATTTTTCGAACTCCCATTAGATTGCGAATTAAAATTTGTTGCTGCACGATGAGCCATTCTTGGAAATAGCTTGTTTCAAAATCCCAATTTTGTAAAAAAATTGTACCTAATTAGATGCTGCTTTCAAAATGGTTTGCTTTCCTTAATATATCGTTCAATCATTTAAAAAGAAATAGCCCACGATGCGATGCAATTTTTTTAATGTTTAATCTTTATTATCTACATTAAAGAAAGTAATTTGCTTGAGGATGGTAACTTGGTGCACGAAGTAATTATATTAACGATAATCATCACAGCAGGGTAGGAGCTTATACCTTTATCTGTTGCGTAGTTATTACGTGTTATTTTTGCACTTAAAAACCTTTTAAAGAACACAATGTGTAAAGAAATCGGTTTATTTTATCGCGTTTCACTGCGTAGGCCGGGTGTTAACATTGTAAACTCCCCAAGGCGAACTTTTCAATTAAGTTCTGTATGGATTTGTCTTTAATTGATCCTTTCCTTTGCAGTAATAACGTGACAACTAATCGTCGCGTCTTTCATTATATCATACATGAGACATAATAGCTAAACCGGCCAACAGGCAGGGCGATTCCATTCAGTCATCAGTCATTATTCAAATTTAAGGTAACCGAAAAATGTATGTAAGTACCTAGTGTAGTAATTGGGGTAGCTAATTTATGTTAAATGCCATTAATTAATAAGAACTCGTTATCTACCGATGGGGATTATTTCACTTTTCATTACGATACAAAGTTTCAGAAAACATTAAGGTCTCTTGGGTTATTGATTCTCACTTCCTAGGACATAATGTCTTGCGTAACGTGAATAATGTGGTCTGTATTCCTAGTATCCTTTCGCGGAGTCCCTTCGCTTTCATCATATTTACGCTACGGGACGGCGCGCGGCAAGCAGTACGGCAGTACGGCTGTGCGGCTGTACGGTAGTACGGCTGTGCGCTACGGCGAGCGGGCGGCCGTGCTCACTGGCTGGCTGGCTGGCGGCTATGCATTCATCCCGAGCTGGGCGGGGCCGCCCGCGCCGAGGTCGCAGTCGCTCGCGTTACCATGGCAACAGACGCCGGGACGCGCTGCCGTGTCATCCGCCCGCCCAGCCAGCCCCCCCCCGCTAGCTCACCCGCCCTCCCCGCCAGATTATCGACTTGCCGATGATGATGTTTACTTGTACGTATACGAGGCGATGTCACGTTCACTTTTTCCTGTTATTGTAAATTCTGCCCTTTGCAGGCGATTTAATTGAAATACGCGCGAACTCGCCAGCCAACCTTTATCGCCCGTAGAAATGGAAAACGTTTGTTTACCTTGAACCGGTGGGTGGTGGCGCGCTCCTTGTTACTACGTCACTCTCGTGCAGAGGGGGTAACGCAACGTACATTTCACTTTATACATAAATGCTTGCTTATCAATTATTTCAGAGATGGTCATTCGAGAACTCAAGTATTTTACGTATGTCTTCAAACCGATAACATTGAAGTAATTATGTGTTAAGGTGGGCGATTCTCCATTGGAAGCCCGTAAAATATCACATTTCACAGTACTACTTAAATTGTGTGTCACAATAATATTTTTTTGTCGTTTCTTTTCATTTCAAAACAGCTGTAATTTGCAGTTCAGTTCAAATTGCAGTTCAATGGGATTTCCAGTTTATTATTCCCACGATACTTAACATTGACATTGTCACCTTCAGGTGAGGTGATAAGAGGAAAGATAAATACCTCGCGTGCGCCTTGTTTTGATTCATATCTCGCTACGGATGATTCGTGCCATCTGATCGTGGTCTATCGATCACTGCTCAAAGATACCGACGTGTTAATGGTTCACTGTTATGATTTTTCACGGTAATTCTTAGTTAATCTTATCTACAAACAAATACTCATTATTGACGGCAATTTATTTATTTATTGGCGAAAATTCATTTGTCATAAAACATGGAAGAAACTCGATCTAGCCTGTTCTACAAACATCCCCCCATTATTGTAAAAGGAGGATAAATTTATAATGCCAACAGCGATTACTCCCACACCATGACCGTTTCACCTGAATAAACAGCTGTTATTGACTTAATCACAAAAAGCAAGAATAATTTTCACTAAACCTTAATCTCTGTCAATAACCGCGGCTGTGTTTTCAAATCTGGAAAATTCACCTTCTCCATAAACGGTAGTTTTTTATAGGTCCATTAATTCTGGGTAGAGTAAACCGCCACCGCCTTATCGGCAGGGGGGGGGCACTTAACTGCAAAAAGGATCCGACGCTACGCTCTTGGACCGCGGCCAATAATCCCATCTCTCCCGCAGCAGCTAGTACCTTACCTACTAGCCACCGGTAGTCTCCCGGAGCTAACTTTGCACCCGGCATAGCTGGCGCCAAGTCGCACAAGCAATTCCATCCCAGGTTCCTCTCATTGCGGAAGACTAAATGCGCCAGTCTTTTGAAAACAACTCTTTGTAAACTTGAAGTGTGCGGATGAAGTTTTTCGCTGTCCTTGTGTTAAAGATTATGTGAACTTACCTCCTCCACCACTAGCGCTCCGTCAATTTCTGTAATCAGCGTTTATTCAACGACTAGAAGTGGAGTAAAGGGTCTTTTTTGTTGGAGCATTTGATGTCGCTGGCAATAATTCCAATGTATTCATCAAACGGAATTATTATTCCGTTGGGCTCCCCGACGGCTTCTTTCACTTTATTGTGATATTATTTTGTTTTCTTGAACCACTTTAACAATACGTAAGCTCCAATCTTGTGTAACGTCTCAACTCAATAATCTCCATAATTCCTGGTTGAATTCATTAATTAATTGATATTTTATTAGAATTGTTTCTGTTAAATAATAATACTAAAATTATTCAGAACAAGTTACTGAAAAGAATCGAACAAAGTTCGATTATTTTTTCTCAC
This sequence comes from Drusus annulatus, assembly GCA_022651775.1. Classification (NCBI taxonomy): domain Eukaryota; kingdom Metazoa; phylum Arthropoda; class Insecta; order Trichoptera; family Limnephilidae; genus Drusus; species Drusus annulatus. Next base: position 1,072,464 of record JAGWCC010000357.1, on the reverse strand, counting down.
GACAGTTGTGAATCCATTTTTGTGAGTTTTGGTATTAGCATTCTACTTGATAATACCCAGATTGACCATAAAATATGAAATTTAAAAATCCATGTGAATACGTTTTTGGCGATAATCGAACCAGTTACTGTCCAACAAAAATGCATAAATCGGTGCAATTAATAAGCACCCCTCTTCATTCATTTTCTCTTGTGAGACAGAACTGCTATATCTAACTGCCATCGATTTCTTCGGACACACCATCAATTCATCAACCTTTGTCGATATCCTAGTCGAGTACCTTGGAATGGATTTGCAATCCATTTCCCTTGCTGACGGGTTTACATCTCTTCCAGTTATGTCATTTTCTTTCTACGTGAGCAAAAGTATGCGTAGATCATACTACTTTAGCTGGTTCCACAAGACACATATTTGATTATTATCTCTAATTTTGAATCTGTTAATTCGTGGTGGAATTCCATTTTAATGGTTTAATAATACCAAATGTTCGACGTTATTCCACTGCCCATCTTCAGACTCGATGCCCGTTACAAGGTGAAACCGGTCCGGCCTTTACACGTAATTCTTGGAGGTACAAAACACATCTAGCGGTGGTGGGTCTGAAAAAACCCACTAATGTATCATATATATAGTTTTCGTTTTTTTAATTTTCATTTTTTTAAAATCTATTGTATTTTATTACACTATTTATTATATTAAATTTTAATAATTTTTTACTAATAACTCATTCAAACCTGGTCCGATTATATTCGTTTGTACCTTAAATTTAAACAGGTCTGGCTAGACCCACCACCAGAGTCGAGGTGTTAATTAAAAACGAAATAAAAAAAAACTGGAATTATTAAATCACAGATTTGACTTTAGTCTTGTTCTTTAAATTGAACTTCAAGTATTCAGTTTTTTTAGTACCACATTTAAAATTATGCTGCCAAATACTAGGGAATAATTCTGAACAATTTTTCACATTAAAACTATTGTCGCGAAATATTTGTCATCGCGATTGTAAACCTCTAACCACCTCGCGACAACGGAGCAGCAAGTTAAAACTTTTTCGTTTTCGTGAATATATAAATTTATTCCATTTTTTGGCTTATGTTTTTCACTCTTACTTTCTTATAAAACTACCCTCGATAAAAAAAAACATCACAATGCAGTTTCCCCACCTTGAAGTTGATTTGTTCTCGGGTCATAGAGTTATTTATTCACTGTTTTTAAATTGATGTTATTAGGTATGTACATAATTATTTTTACACGTTACAGCTGTTTCTTTTTACGAAAGCAGTTACGATGTAACTTTTGTTGTTAAATTACCGTTTTTTTGCATTATACAATATTTTTATAATCTAATTATGCTCTTTAGTATTTTAATTTTTGTTAGTGTTATTTTTTACATTTTTTTCATCTCATAATATAAATACTGGAATTAATTAAGGCTCTAAGGGTGCAAAATGCGGAAAAAAGCTAAAAACAAGTGGCAAAGAGTATTTTACAATAAATAATAAAGTGTTTCCCGACAAAAAAGCGCCAAATTCTGAGGTATATGCATTTTATCATTTTTCTACGAATGTTGTTAGTTTTGGCAGTGGCGTGCCAGTGATGTGCATTGCCTATCGTAATATTCCCATGCAATAAAAACAATCCGTATCCCATATTTTTACATACAGAAAAAGACGAGGACGCCCGAGAAAGACATGGCACGATCAAGTAAATCAAATACTTGGATCGGGTCATGTGAAGAGTCAGAATAACAGAAGAGTATGTATGAAACGATGTATGAATGTGAATGAAGCAAGGAGTGTGTGCCAAGACAGAGTTATATGGCGGTCCGTCTTCTCTGCCTACCCCTGCGGGGAAACGGCGTGATGGTTAGTTACTTATGTACATTTTAATATTGCTTACCTACTTGATTCTATGAAAATAATAATTGTAATAAATGATGTACGTAGTGTAAACTATTTGCCGTTATATTTCCATACTCCTTGCTTAATATATTGGGTGTGGCGATGTTGAAAACCATAAAAATATTTATACATTTAATATTATACCTCCAAACATCTTATAGGTACTTTTTAACATACTTAGTGAATTAATTAAATATTTATTTTTAATACCAGTATGCATGTATTTATTTGTTTGATGGTACGTTTGGAGATTTGTATTGGAATTTTTTTATTTAAAAAACGCGGCTAATACAATATGTATTAATACCACCACATTAGGTATTTCTAAAGCTCAATGTCCTTCGGTGGTAAATGTTCGCAAAACATTGAATGATATGGAGGCATGGAAGACAATAAAAGTAAAACGAAAAAATAAGACTTGAAAACAATTTAAGATTATATAATCTTTCTTATCTCTACTGTACCAACAGAATAACAGAAGAGAAGAAAAGAAAGATGATTCCCTTTAGAAATTTAACCAAGATCTCACCGATTTACCAGTAATACATCGCTATCCAAAAGTTATTGACACTTTTATTCAATTTGTTTTTTAATTTTACTTTCACTTTGTTTATATCGCGAACAGAAAACTGATTATTTTTTCTCGATTTTATATTAATTTAATTACACATTTTTTGTTGTTGTAAAGGTACCTATTTGTAAAACGTTTTATTACTTATAAAATATTTTTTTGGGTTTTGTGAAAGGCTACGTGATACTTTGTAACATTTGATTATTATCTACATTATTTAAAAAATATTTTTAGATAAATTTAACAAGAAATGTTATTTTGTTTTATTAACATGCACATCCTTATTCCCCATGTGGTGGTGTGTACTTATGTCTACCAGCGTCCCTGAGTTGGCACTTAGAGCCTTTTTAAGTTACTAGCCGTGGTGCTTACACAGCTACTGTCGTTTTCTGTTTCAAACTTTTATTCTAAAGAAATGTAAAATAAATTAAAGTTTTAAAATTATGGAAGCTGTCGAGATTGCTCGAAACTATAAATTATTTTATTTTTAAAGGTATGCCACATATAATTTTACTTGGCAAATTAATATTTTGTTACGACAGGCAGTTCAAGTTTTTGGTACTTAGAGCCTTAATTAATTCCAGTATTCATATGTATTTATTTGTAAGGCAGGCAGAGTATCGCATGATACGGTAGTGTCTGATAGAAGCTCATTTTGTCGCATCTTTAAGTGCTCGTGTTTTAACTAGCCTTTCTTCTGGGGAATTATGCAAGGGAGGGAAAATATGTGGTACGGAATGAATATTCAACGGTTTCTTCTGAATTACGATTTCGGATTCAGCCGTGGTTAATAAGAATGTCTCGTCTCGTTTTACTCATGGCTATGAAAACGCATGCATCCTATCTTATTTAATCGTGGTACGAACATCACTTATGCTTACCTAAAAAACTACCACTCCATTTTCCACAGAGGTAAACAGAGAGGATGACTCTGTAACTCTGTATGCTTTTATGTTGTACCGACTCTTGTATTAAAATCACTGAATTGTGCCATGTTTCTCTGGGGCGTCTCTGACTTACTTTTTAAAGCATAAAGTCAACATTTTCTACCGATTTCATTCCGCTTGGTATATGCATTTGGTGTAATTAATGTACAATGGGTCCCGGACTGATTAATATATCACCAATACAATGTGCACTCGCATCTTTGACTTGTTACTTGCCGTCAACATTATGTTCGGTAAATGTTAATATTCATTGGAAATGCACCTCCCTGGCCTATGGCAAATGAACAAAAACATTACGTCGAATGTGTATGAATGGATGTATAAATATCTTAGCCCTAGTCACGCCCGAGTCAGACAAAAAACATCAATACTGACCACAGAAGCGCTCCCTACTGTAAACCATTGCTCTGAGATAGCGATAGCCTAAATAGACACGTTCTTATTGTTAGATGATATCCGCGTTTAATTTCCTTTTTGATAAATAATTACGGTCTAGTCTTAGTTGCGGCTAAGAGCATGCGCATTAAAGCATGTGTGCGAAAAATGATATTATCCGATATTATTACACCCCGTTATTATTAATGGCTCGGGGTAGGAATGTAATATGTTATAATGTCACATTACATACAATTCCACTCCACATAATCAACTCTATTCCATGTATGATTGTTTAGTGTTGATTAACACATTGATAGTTGCAATTTATTGTTAAATAGGTTTTTACGATGAGTAACTTTTTTTATTCATTATTAGTGTGTATTATAAAGCGTTAATTAATGTTAAAGGGTAGCCCTTTCCAATTAAAATGTTAACTTTATTTTTTCATTAACTTTTCAGTACCCCATCAACCTAAATGCGATTTTATTTGATAGCATCTCTCTTGCCCGTTGTCATTTTATTTGCTTTATAGTTCCAATTGAAACCTTAATTACTTGCCATCTCGCTGCACCGATACGAGTGATTCCCGCGCACGTCTGCCCGTTAAACCGAGCTTTATGGCCCCGGCATAAAGTACCTATATAAAGTCGGTGACTTCCGGCGCATCCTGGCGACGAGCGGCCCGGGGCGGTTGGTGATCGGGGGAGCGGAACGGAACGGAATATGACGGCCGCGAGGAACCGTGTACCCTCCGTATATACATACTCGTACACCCAATGCATGGTGGAGAGGATAACATAGTCGTATAAAGAATGGTGAGGGGAACAATGCCCCCAAAGGTCACGGGGACGCTGGTGAACCGACGTTGCCAGGTCTAAGCGGTTTGTAGCTATCATTTTACCCATCTAAGTTGAAGGAGATGGAGAAGGCTAGAGCAGGTGATGAAATAAGTGAGGGGATGGAAGAATGTACCGTACACGTGCAGGCAGCTTGTCGCGATCTTGGCTATTTCCTCGTCTAAAATCGATCAACCGTTAAATATTGGACTGAAGTGAAGTTTCCAATTGGAACACGGAATTGAGTGCTTCTAATAATGTCGATTTATTATTTGAATCAATCACACTTGATTACAAATTTATTTTAAAACGATTGTAGTCTACAAAATGAAGTAAACATTTTTTATAAGTGCGCCACCATTTTGGTTAATTCTATGCTAGATGGAAACGGAACCCTAATAAGGAACCTGGCTATTAGATGACCGGTTAGTAGCTGTGTGGACAAACGCATCGGATTCCCATCCGGGCGTCGTGAGTTCAATTCCTCGGCTAGCTAAGTCCTCCACCATTGCACAAGCAACATCTTCCGCTTATTATGATGGTAGTAGGAGTTTTTCAAATTTTATCGGGTATTCGTAACCCGGAAACGTATGTCTTTCTTTTTAAAAATGAAATAGAATTGAAAGATCTATTAGCTAAACATAGATTTTGTTTTTCATTCACCCTCTTCGATTCGGAATGTTTACTTCAAACCAGCGTTTGATTCTGGCGATACCTATTATACATAAATTGAAAATAAGATGTTTTAACTCTACCCCGGATTTTAAACCTGCGAACCTTAAGGTAGTTGTCATTTTCTAGAAAAAAACGCAAAGACCTTTTTTTAACTCGTAATCTAAACATGTTAATAATACGATAATTGCTATTCAATTCGACTTACCGAAAAAGGCAGTAGTCCATTATGAAATGACGTTTTAAAAAAGCGTTGTTAATTATCGCTTCCTCTCAGCTCTACCTCTTGTGCTGGTCTTTCTCCCGGAGGCTAACAATGGTGTCCGCGCGGTAATTTGCATTTGCGCGAATCCGGCCGTTTCTTTGGCTGCCTCACGCCGCACCACCCACCATCCGGTTGGGATTAGCACCACGGCCGCCCGTCGTGCGTCGGTGTGCCGCCACGGCACTTTCTTCATTCCTTACCGTCGTGTAATGGCCAATGTGTATGGCTAGTGGATACACCACCGAGTGATCAACTCTCCTCCCTTTATTTCGTACTGCGCAGGTGCCCGCACAATGGCGCCTAGGAGATTGGCTATTTTTTATTGTTGCGAGACACCTTTATGTTTTTACCCTTTTTTAAAATTTTTTTCGAATGAAGATATTACAAATCCTTTTATTTATTTCTAACAATTCTGCACCGTATTGATCCTGTGCAATCTTAACCATAAAGCGATATCTGACTATGAAGTAGTAAATTTGGACAAAATTTTGGTCGTAATTTTTATCGTGATCTACGGTGCTTTGAAATATCCATTTAACTGTCAATTTTTTTAGAGAATTTAGCGGTTGAAAATGTGTTAACGATGGAGATATAGATTAGGCCAATAGAAAAGCGGCCTTGAGGTGATTTTTCACAAAAACGGCGCTATACAAACTATCCAAATATTATTAAAAAATAACAGTACACCAACAATTCCCACGGCCTCCATGGTCGAGTGGTAAGACGCTCGACTACGAATCCAAAGGTTCAAACCCGGCGGGCGCAAATAACTTTTATTTAATTAATATTTGTGATCACACATTTAATTCATATAAAGTATATTTGCGGCATGTTCCAAAGTGGTAGATGCACTAAATATCGCCCTGGTGAAAGACTACCATTCACAATCGAAACGTTGCTTGATTGAAATGGCTTTATCCATTTGTGACCAAATCTGAGTAGTCAGGTACTTCTCAACCTTCCTCTTCCCTATCTCCTTCCCCTCCCCACTACCTTCAGCCTCACAACATACCCCGATTGGGGATGCTGTAGTTCCGTTACGTTAGACGATTGAGAGCAGATGGGACTGTTGTGCGGTATTCACTATAAAAAAAATAAATTTAAAAAACTCGTTTTCTCAACCACGTATGCTTTCGATGATTCTCTTACCAACTCAATTCAAAAGTAATGATTTTTTTATATATACTGCGCCACTAGACCCATACAATAAACCAGGGCTAGTTTTTTATCTTTTTTGTAATTTCTAGTAAGTAAGAATCTCATCCCTAATAGATATTAATTGTCTCTTAATCTGTTAAGATTTCAGACGTTAGTTGTGGGTATCGCCGTAATGACGTTATCGCAACACTAACTGAAATGTCTCTAGTGATCCGGAAAGATCACACTGGCTAAATAGTAAGTACGATCGTCCCGCTCACGATTTGCGGCTAGATTAAAATGTTCCAAGCTCAGCCCCGTAACCACAACCCTCGGTGTAATCACTCTGGCCATAAACCAGCTCTTCGTTTTGCTCGGGAAATCCTTTCCCGAAAACGAGAAAAGCGTTCATATTTAAATGCACCTCATTCCGATACCTTAGCACGATCGAGCCGTGTGCGCACACTCGATGGAATATAAATGGCGCTAATTCATGAATCCATCTTCATGCTTTTTCTAGGATTTTAACTATTGATTCCCTGGGACGCTTAGATGGTTTGGGCATGTACTCGTAGAGCGAATGAACGAAGAAAGAAGTGTGAAAAGAACATATGATGCGAAAGTGAATGGAAGAAGAAGTCGAGGACGCCCGAGAAAGACATGGCATGATCAAGTAAATCAAATACTTCAATCGGGTCATGTGAAGAGTCGGAATAACACAAAAGTATGTATGAGACGATGTATGAAGGTGAATGAAGCAAGGAGTGTGTGCCAAGACAAAGTTATATGGCGGTCCGTCCTCTCCGTCTACCCCCGCGGGGAAACGGCGTGATGGTTAGTTAGTTAGATTTCCTTTACATATTAGTATAGTATATTGTTTGTACGAAAACCCCTTTACAGCCCCTGACTACTGTTTTTGTTTTTTTATTTATATTTTTTAAGTGTTTACCGCACTCCCAACCGTCTGAAGCCAGTGAGACTGGCATCCCCAATTCAGGTATGTTGTGAGGTAGTGGGGAGGGGAAGAGGAAGGTTGGGAAGTACCTGGCTATTCAGATCTGGTCACCAAACACGGCTCAAGCCATTTCAAGCAACGTTTTGATTCCGAATGGTGGTCTGTTTATACCAGTTTTAAAGCATGACCTTATCTTATGACGGTATTATATCTAGTGTCAGTAGGGCTGTATAGGTTTGTGATGGCATTACAAAACATTTCCATTCTTTTAGTTTCGCTCCCATGCCCTAAATCGGAAAAAAAAAAAATAAATAAAAAAATAAATAAATAAATATATATATATATATATATGTGTGTGTATATGTATATATATTTATGTGTGTGTATGTATATGTATGTATGTATGTATATGTATATATATATATATATATATATGTATATATATATATATATATGTATATGTGTATATATATATATGTGTGTATATATATATATATATATATATATTATAATTATAATTAAATAATAATCATAATTTTAAGTTCATAATTGTGTCTATCTGATGGGACCTGCCAGGTAAGTATGTTCCTGTATATTTTCTTATTTAAGCTAGGAATTAGTATGTAACGATAGAAAGTAAGATCTGTACAGCGCCCTTGAGGTGATTTTTCACAAAAACGGCGCTATACAAATCGTCCAAATATTATTATTATTTGTAATTTTTTATGATGAAAATAAATCATCCATTTGAATAATAACATAACCTCAAATTTGAGTTTCTTCAAGACAATATATTTTGAATATTCAATGTTATATTATATTATTAATTTACGTATTATTTTGACATATTTCTAAATTCATTATTCGTGCCTTTCATTCACCCTTCGGCATTTGAGAGGTCCGTTAATGTTTATTTTTCTTCAATCCGTCCCCAAGTGGTGGGTCCATAGTCCATACGCACTTTATCAGCGAACGCCTGTACAAACAAACAGTTCAAGCAGTGGTCACAAATTGTATATTCGTGTTGATCGAAGCCGGATTTTTATTTTCCAGTTCTTATTCTAAGAGTTGCCTCCGGGGAAAAATCTGCTCCGGTAGAATTGCCTCCCACCTGGGCTGTGAATTATCAACTGATTTTAGGGTTTCTTGAACATCCGCAATGAAAATGAAACCTTTTAAAAATAATATTTGAATATTGGTACGTGTGCTAATATTAATATATACATATATATGCATTTCAAGATCGCTTCTTGGGCTGCCTGTTTGAGACCACTGGGATGGAGGCTACCGTGAACTAATATTATTATGAATCCCCCCACACACTCCCCCTGGAGCTCAGGACGCACCGCATTGTTTTATTATAGTTCGCACGTCTGCAGTTTTACGGCCAACACTCCGGGAGATTTATTGCTAAACATCATTATTGGCGAGCAAAACCTGCGAATTAATATACCCCATTAGTTTTTTTTTTCGTTTTGTGAACTTTTAGAAGGAATGCCTGTTTTTCAAACAACAGCTTTATTATTCGGCTTCCAATCTTACTTCAACAAATTTAGTTCTTAAAATGGTACCAAAAATTTGACTCGGAATTCGACCCAACATGCGTCCATTAGTTCATTTACAATCTATTCGTGTTGGCTTGTTATTACATCGAAATTGTCCCTGACTTTTAGAGTGACGAGACAGTTTTGTTGTTGTGTATGACGACCAGCGCCGGATCCACCATACGTTCAAACTGTGCAAAAAACACGGGCGTCATCTCTGAAGGGGCGCCGTGAAAATAAAGATCTCATTTAAATTTACTTCAAATATTCTCTAAATCATATCCGAATTTCCCCAAATCATTTTATCAAATATCCACACTACAAAATGAAATACCCAAATACAATTTAACCACATCATGGGGTAATTATGTTTTTTATTGCGCTGGCAGCATCGCTGTGCATTGAAAGACTAGCATAAATGTATGGGGAGTAGATTTTTGTCACGGAAATTTTACGTGTTGCATAGTGATTATTTGGAAGTAAAGTCTGTTTATCTATGGAGTTAAAGTTATGAGAAGGAATGTTTACAGCCAATCACCGTACCCGTCATTTTTTTTAATACAAAGGTGAAAATAAACCGTTAGAGATGGTACATATTTTTGTCGTGGCGACATTGTACCGGTGACTGCGATTATTTGGTTTTTCAGAATTCGTTTACAGTAATATTTTTTTGGAGTTTATTTTTCAATCGTGTGATTTTTGAGTAATATAAAAAAATATTAATGAAATCCCATACCTCCGCTATCGATTTTTATCTATAGTTATTAGTAACTGGTTCCAAAAGCAATGACAGCCAATTTTAGATGTTACATCTCTAAGACGCAGTCTTGTTATACGAAAATAAATTAAATTCAATAAAAAGATAGTTACTTTACAGTTCATTCTTGTGTGAATTTATAAAGTTGGATGTGTCCATTGTTTATTCGGGGAATTTTGTTGTCGACATTTGACAGCTGTCATTTCAAAGCTGTCAATTTCTGTGTAAATTTATAAACTGCCAAATACTTTTACCATGTATGCGCTTTGGGCGTTTTGGGTTATATTAATTTGAATTAATTTGTGTTAATTACAGTTTTAGTTACGACTTTGAGGTGATTTTTCACAAAAACGACACCACAAATAATCCAAATATTAGTTAGTTTGACGATGGCCGTAACTATAAAGCAAAGGTATTTTTAAAAATTATATTGACTTCGATTTCCTTTATTTCTATGGTTGATCCTAAACTAATGTTGGCCAAAATAATGTCAAAATACAAATAATACGAGAAGAAATACATAGGTCTTACTTTACGTAAATAGGTTAGACTTAAGATATAGTTTTGTTTTTGTTGGAAATTATTTTTTTATATCTCTAGTAAATAGTGCTTTGGCTAGTTCAGGATTGTACGATTGGAATCATTTGTTACAAAACTTAAATTCTCAAAGCAATTTTGAAATTTTTGATTATTTGTGTCAAGTAAAAAAGGATTGCGGAGAGAGAGAATGTCGAGGGGGGGGTCGAAACAGTACTTACGCGCAGGGGCAGAACCGGCCCTGATGACGACAGGGGCCATTGGAAAGCTAGTAAGATACCTAAAATTTATAATGATCCGCGAGCAATTAATACGTCCACTATATTGCCTACCTCTCTGCCTTGGCAGTCATGTTCAAAAATGAGGACAGTCCAATAAAGTCAGTTCAGTTAATATATAATAATATATTATAGATATTTATTTCCAATAATCGTATTTGTTCTGTCAAAGAAGATTGGACCACTTCACGAAGAGAATAATATTTCTTAATGGGTTGCATTGTGTATTACCGTAACTGGATAAAATTAAACAAATAGTTAGTTTTTTCCAATTGAACAAAAATAACCATTCCCTTCTCAGGACAAAGGTTTAACAGAAATAACAATTGAATACTTGTAATCACTATATGTTGGAATGGGATATAGCACAATGAGAATGGATAGGTAAGGGTTGTAACGGGTAAGCCGTGTAGCGTTACCGGTCTGTTTCCTCACTGATGATATATTATTATAGTAGTTGAAATAAATAAATTGTGGAATGAATGGAATTAAAGACGGTCACACGGTCAACCACCATGTACGACTGCCAAATAAATCCAATGTGCTCTTTCAATTACATAACTTTTAATTCATGGAAGTATTGCATGTTCATAGTTTTTAATTGTAATATTGTGTTTTACTGGGACCAGAACAGCTCAAAACTTACCTGATCGGGGGTTCCTTGGAGGGGTTTTCCCACACGCCTCCCGATTGACAGTTCAATCGGTTTATTACCTGTATTACGCAAAACGCCGACTTTTCCCACCACGGCTCCTTCACTATCAGTTCGCATCCGTTGGTATATAAATCTCTCACTCCCAAATACGATCGTAGATAAAATACGGCATTCTGAAATATGAATAGCACTGCGACACGTGTTGTGCGGATTCGCTTGTTAACATATCATACACTTATTTGCTATATTTGATTGTCTCTCATCATCTTTTCATTAAAATAAAAGCGAAAAATCGTTTTCTTGACATTGGTCTTAAATCGCAGCATCTGAGAGAGTGTGAATTCTTCTGTGTGAAATCTTATCTAATTAGATTCAATGTTCCGTATTACAACGCACGATCTGCAAACAATGAGATGTAAGAACCTTTGAAAAAAAATTTTTTAGTCTTTCGTCGAACGACCTCCGTATCGCAATAGCCCACGCATTTGAGTCCAGAGGTTGTCGGTTTGATTACCACCGAAGAGCAAATATATAATATTTTACTGTCTCACTTCATATGATATATGAACACAGCCAGTCTGATGAACCTTAAATGAATGTCTTAACGATTGTCGCAAGGAAATTTCCAAAGCGAGGGATGGCAATATATACATTCCTCTGATTCCAAAATCTGAATATATGATGTGGAACTTTGGGGGACGTCAGTTACACGTACGGTACGTCTTTATATTTCGCCTCCGTCACCACTGCGACGTAGTGTCGCACGACAATAAAGCCAAAATCCGTAAAGGGATGCTGTACATGTCAGTCCGGCCTCTACGGACAGCATCCCTTACACACCCTTTCTCCGAAAGCCTCGTCCATGATGCCACGCGGCCGCCGTCACGTTGCGTTGTTTACCGCGGGCGCGTTGGCTAGTGGGCTTACGCGGCCGCATATCGATTCCGGCGGCGGCGAAGGGCGCTCCGGGAGGTGCGCATAGAAAGGCCGGAGCGTGGGAAAGCCCGGGACGAGCTGCCCCTCGTTCTCATCCGGCCAGACATGGACGGCCACCTGGCAAATTCACAGCGCGGTCTGTGGCGATAGTCATTCCAGTCGCAATGGGAACTACACACTACGTGATGTTTATTTATTTATAAATGAGTGGAAGATACTCTCAGCATCGCCCAGGTAAAGAAACACTTCAGAATTTCGAAACGACGTTTAATATAAGATCACTTTTTGGCGAAATATGAGAAACCCACATGTTTTGAACCCACATTTCGCTCCTCTTTCTCCAATCGATGATGCCAAAGCTACACCAGTCTAGCTCTGGGTAGCTGAAACTGTGATGTGCTGAAAACATATTTCTTTGGTTTCTACGCTCATACTTCAATAATACCATTAGTTAACCTAGAAGGCTTAATTTACATATTTTTCGTTATTAAGCTGTCGCGGGCCCCTTAAACCAGTACTTTAAAATAGTTTTTTTTTCTAAAATTTATTTTCCTTTGGGGAAGAGGGGGAGGGAGCAGATGTTTTTTTAATTCACATTTCTAGGATTTTTTCATTTCCTGGGGTGCAACCCGGCTCTTCTATTTTGGTTTAATAAACAAATTTAGTAATTTTGTTCCACTTTTTATTTTGATTGACCGGTTTCAGGCTATTCACAAAGTTTATTCTGCTGGCTTATATACTATTAGCAAATAAGCCTAAATAGTATATAAGCCAAAGAATAAGAACAACCTGTACTAGTCTGAAGATGGCCGTTTTAGGTAGAAACCGGTCCAGTCAAAAAATAAAAAAAGTGGAATAAAGTTATAAATTTATATTAAATCATTAAAATGGAATTAACAGTGAAAGTAAATAATGGGACATTTGGTTTGGTTAGCAATTTTCTTTTTTGTTTTGTCTTGTTTTTTGATTTTCTTTGTGTAGCCAAGCGGGCGTAGCGAAATGACCCCGCGGGCCGCGAGTTGAGCATCACCGCATAAGAAGGTTGGAATTTTGACAGCAGTATGGGGAAGAGCCTTGAAAAATATCACTTATTATATTAAATTTATTTACTTTTTTGCGAGAGTGGATACTTCTTGATAACGTCGCAAATTAGGACGTTGTTTGAACAAAACCCGACTGACGAGTCGAGGGTGGCGTGGGTAGGTGGGCGGGCGGGGCGGCCGTGGAGAATCGAGATAACTTTTGTTCATATGAACCTTAGAGTAACGTAGAGCCCTAACATTGCGAAATTTTGTCCGCACTTTTTGACCAAGGATTGACCAAGGGAGGTATGACGTATATGCTTCCAGCCAATCGGATGCGAAGAAACCGTAAAAGATAAACATTATTCCGTCTTTAATCTGTTCGCGAACAATTTTGCGTTAGTATCATGAGAAAGAAAAAGAGACCGGGATACTTTTTAGAAGCCGTACAAAGGGAATTCCCGTTCTTGAAAAAATTTTTTTTGACATATCTTTCGTAAATATTTTTAAGTTAAACATATTACGAATCCATTAAAACTCATTTCAAACGGAAGTTTGACAAATTGGAACGAATAGTCCAAAGATTAATTACATGGCATAATAGTTGTTTTGTAGGTTAGAGTGCTAAATATTTTGTACTTCGATTAAAGCAAACAAGCATAGAACATGTGGCCATGATGTTTTGCTAGATATTACACAAAAAATAACTCAAGTTTTTAACTATTTACGTACTTTTGACAGTCCATTCGCCTGACAGTTCAAAAGTGTCTGAAGTTTGTGCGGATTAAATAATGAAGACATTTCATTTAGCCCGCCCCAAATCGTGGATAGGTTTCAACAATTGTTTGTCTCTTTTTCTCATATGCTTATAGAACCGAGCATAAAGAGAGAGCTATATTTTGCGAGTTTGTCAACGATTTGTCACAAATTAGTATGGTCTCTTTATATTGTTACTCTGAGATATGAACATAACTCAACTCAAGTGCTACTACCCGAAACCTGTAGGACCGCCAATCAAGATTGTTGGAGGAGGATGAGATAGCTTGGCAAGCACCAGTCTGTTGAGTTCTATTCGATTAATTATAGTATAGCAAGGTTTCGATCCTAAAGAGTGCTCCATGTCCAGGGCAATACTGAGTGTATATTTGTATGTACACGTCAGGGTTTTAAATACGTGTTTAAATTGCCAAATCTGCCAACAAATAATTTTTTACGCCATTTATTAGTTTAGCCGATAATTTATTTATTGTCGTAATAACAATACAACATATTTCGACTTAGTATTTGTTTTTCCACCCTACCAATAGATCAATAACTTGTAAAAACATTTTTACCCCAGAATAATATCAACTAACTCCCCTAATACTCGGGTCCAACCCTTTTGTAAAGCGATCGATTATATTTCATTTTGTATTTACTTACCGGACTAATCTCATTGAAGCTTCGGATTTTACGAAGGCAATTACGTAACGAAATTACCCAGATTAATAAATATTTTTTCCTGCCAGATAATATATTATTATCAAATTGCATAATTTTATTGTTTTTTTTTTATTGACCAATCATTTCAACTTTTGATAGTTTACTATGAATGTTTAATTCAACACGGCGGTGCCCACGATCGTGGACGCCTTATGCCAAATACCTGTGGATTTTACATATAGAATACGCAGAATCTCAGAGGGATTATTTTATCAGCTTGATATTGTATCTGTCGATGTTGTGTAGTGCCTACAAATCGCCTTGTGTTAAGTTTTGACTTATTTGGATTCCAATGAATTTGCAGATCATTATTATCCGCATTGATTTGTAGCTGGGATTCACTCGGTCTCGATACTCCATTACAATTCAGCCATTAAGTTTTGTTTAGTTGGTGCCAAATCTAAGACCGAGTTCAGACGAGGCTCCGCACATTGTCAAATCGTATCGACCTCCATACATTCGTTTGCACGTGACCTCGCGAAGAATTCGGCAGTGCGATTTCCGCCAACCGTCCTTGACGACGGCAACTTGATGCCACGCTGAATCAGCTAGACTTGAGTTTGTATGCATTACTTTGCGTTGAGACTACAAGCAAGTTAAACGGGTTGAAAGGATTCATTACGAACTGAATTATGTATTGACGAGGCCGAATAATATGGGGTGTTAGGATTATTCAAAGAACATTTCTAGAAAACGATTTTTGCGTGAATTGATTAAATATATATAAATCGCGAAGGAATAAAGTTTTTAACTAAATTGTTGATCAATTCGCGCGAATTTAAAAACACTGACGAATCCGTCTCGTCGGAATTTGGCCGTAATGATGTACTGTTTCATCATGTGTTAATTCCCCGCTTAGAGATGTTATATTCAATTACACAATATCTGCAACTGAAATTGAGGCCACTGTACATCCACTACTGCAGTTTGAATACGCCAACTCAATGATAAAATATACATTTTCGGTGCATTCAAATGCTCGAATCAAATTATTTATTCATTCCGAATCTTGTATCCACATCTCTGCAAGAATTGGCTTTGCGGTTTTTCCACACGAACTGTCTAATTACGTGAACATCTCTCTAATGCCCGTTTGGTTTGATATTGTTCTAATAAAACGCGATGCATTGATGCTGCAAGCAACCAACCGAATACCGTGTTGCCTTGGCGATAGGGTTGTCTCAACTTATACCCAACAGGCGTTGATTTGACTGCAGTATTCGGTTGAAGTTAATACCGTTTTATTATGAACTAACTGGTGGTCCTAGGACGTCGAGACCAAAAGATTCCATTTGTAATTTTTATTTATTTTTAAATATTCTTTAACCCGATATAATGTATAATATCCTTTCAAAGAAAGTAAATTTATGTCAAACACAAATCTTGCTTATTCTTAGTGCACGTAATTATAAAAAAAAGTATAGTGCCCCATAATCCCCTCAATTACCCCTTCTCCTCCCCATTCCAACACCTAAATATGTATGTATATCTCAGTATTCTGTATTTTAGTTTAATTTTAATATTGTCCTGAATATGGAAGGGTGCTTCCGAAACCGGTCGACAAAATATTGAAAATAAAAAGTGGTATTAAACAATGTTTATCTGTTTTATTTATAAATATGGCAAGCCACAGATTCAATGCTTTTTACGAATATATATAGAGTAGTGTCTATTTGATTTTGGTCAGTTTAGTCTAAATTTCAAACAACATTTTTCACGTCAACTTGTTTCTACTTCCTCTGTATTCCCACGAAGACCCGGCTTACCTAGCGCAGGGCAGGGGTCGGCAGTTTGTCATGTGAGAAGAGCCAAATTGTCATAGAAACAGGATAACAAAGGTACTAGAGAGCCACATATATGTAATATACATAATATATGTATAGGATATGGATTTTTAGGGAATAAAAGTTTGAGATGTTTTATTTAATAAAATAATTATAACGGTGTCCGTGCATCGCTTTTGATAGCTTTACTATATCTGGCAAATAACTACTTATTTTTAATTGAATACATGATTGTAAATTTTCATCCGTTATTCTGTTTCTAAGTTTATTTTTTTATTTGGTTCATAGTTGAGAATATTTATTCGCATATTGGTATGTAGAACCAAAGATTGTGGGATTACCAAAAGCTAATTTTTTTAACGCGTCATATGTGTCAGGCAAACTATTCCATATATATCATATATTATTATTTCTATTTTAGGCAGTACTTGTGCTGAAAAATTAAATTAGATTTATCCATTTCGAGTTCTTCCAAGCGATTTGCCAGATCTGTGAATGTGTTGCTCCACAGTTCCTCGCTTTTTAAATCTATTAACTGCATCTGGAGTGAACCAGCATCTGTGTCGAAAGGTGTTAAGTTCATTGAAATTTATTTTGAGAGGACGTACGATGAAAGCTATCGTGAAGTCTTATCTGCTCTGAATTGTTGAAAACGTTCACCAAAACTGTTGTTCATTTGTCCTAATACGTTGCTGAAATAAATCGCACCAAAACAAGTGCTTTTTTCGTCACGACGCTGTCTTAACATAAGTTATAAGGTTGCTTGAGATGAGATGAAATTGGAGTTCATGTCCGAGGAGCCGCATTATTTGGATTGTTTTTCAGCTTGTGCCACATTTAATTTATTTTAGCAAAAGTTTCTGCAAGCTCTGGATTTTCATATAATTCCATTTTCCCAGTTAAGTCGGTTAAGGTTTCCTATTCACCACATTCAGGCACGAGAGGCGAAGGCTCGTATCGTAATACCGAAAGGAAACCCTCTGAGGTCATGGCGCTACACCGCTGCACAGTGCTTGCTGCAGACGCCGGCGGGGCGGGGATCTATTCGGGCCAAGGTGAATAAAGGCGGAAGTCGGCTAAAGAGAAACTCCAACAAGGCGGACGCTGTATTCGTCATCTCTCGCGTTATTTTTCTCATCTAAGACCGGCTGTAAGTTGAGTGGACAAATGCGTGGGTTCAATTTCTCTACCAGCTTAGTTCCCCATCATTGCACAAGAAACATTTTCCGCTTATTATAGAAGATCTTTTTCAAATATTGTAAGGTTACCCATAACCCGGAAATGTTTGCTTTTTTAAAAATGAAATAAAAATCTTATTCAGTTTTGTAAATATAAATATATTTTTAAATAAACGGCGTATTGGATTAATTACATATTTCTCGGCTTCAACATAACTTTCTTTGCTTTTTCGTCTTAGTGAATTTGAGTTATATAAAGATATAGCCTAGGAATCAAGATTTATGAAGCGCCCTTGAAGTTATTTTTCACAAAAAACGGTGCTATACAAATCATTTATTTATTTTATTGTAGTATACGCCCGAGAGGGCTCTTACATTAAAGGTTTACAATTGACAGTGAAAAAATGAGAATTATATGCACAAACAAAATAAGGAATACTTGTAGAGTAGTAAAAAATAGTGTTTAAATACATAAAAATATTATTGATTAAAGATATATGATTTTATAGCCTTCTTGTATCTACATTCCGCGCAGTTAAATACATCAGCCACCTCTGCGTATGTATTACTTACTACATGCAATCTAGGTACAAGCGAGTATCTGAAAGACTCAGTCCTGATGTTATTGTTACAACAAAATGTATGTGAAAGAAAATAAGTTAAATTATCAAAATATTATTATTATTGAGCTTGTCTCGCGAACACGCAATCCACACTGATGAACCACACAATACCCCACAGAACTCTGCAAATATCGTAAGCCTAGCTACAACTATAAGGTATATTGATATCGGGGATATATTGTTATTTTGGAGGTCCCCCGGTGGCATTATTGATCACATAGTTATGCCAGCATTTAACTATATTTTGTATCGTATAAAATGTGATGATATGCCGCATGTACTCATTTCAAAGAGTATTATTTGTTTAACCCTGTTTGTTTCGTTGTTCCAGTGGATCACCCAGTTTCGCAGCCCATCCCTATGGGCGGCCGGCGCGGGGCGGGCTTCCCCGGCGCCGACGCCGCCAGCATCCTGTCGCCTAGAGACGCCTCCGGAGGACTGGGCGTCAAGATGGTCGAGTACGTGCTCGGGGGCTCTCCGACAGGTAATATATACTATATTCCTCTTCCCTTTGTCATGGCCGGTGTGCCATTTCTTACCGCTTCCCGCTTCCGTACTCAGCTTTTCTCGATAGGAGAAGAATCTATCTGTCTCCGATTCGTTGTTCGGTAACATTATATCGGAAAAGACACGAGTAAGGAAGAAAATATTAAAAGAAGGAAAAACAATGTGAATCCATCCCTCCAACATTGTTGTGGTCTACGAATTTGACTTTCAATTCCCGCGCCGCGCAAAATATAACATCTTGGACTAATGACAATTTTTCTGGTGCCGAGTTAATGGCTTTTAAAACTTTGGAATTGTCGTTGTAAACTGATGCGTTCTATGAGTTTGTTACTCGAGTATTAATTAAAATGTCGTTGGAGTCGATCGCGCATCACTTGGAGCTTCATTGTTTTACAAGCCGCATGCTCTGCCGTGTCTGAGGCCCGGCGTAGACAACGATTAGGTGTAATTAGACGCCGGCGCTGAACTCGTGATGGGAAGGGACTGTTCGTTTACATACATGTTTGATATTCAAATTCTCCTTTGAGATGTCATTTACAAGTCGCATTAGGCCATTCGGGTCGATACAGTACGCGGTTCATAATCCACTCGGTATACACTTAGAGCCGCATTCGCACCTGAGCGTTTTATCGACTTCTTTGTTCCCACCAAAGAAATACACACGCCTGCAGATTCACCTGTAGGCTTAAACCGTGTGATATAGACGTGCAAACGCCACTCCCTATTCAACTTCAGCCCTGCAGCGCATATGCTAACTTTGGATTCAATGCGAAATCAAGAGATCAAAAAGTCCGTGAAAGCGAACTCTCCAAACACGACGACCTGTGAACAAGGCTGTAGATATATCGTCGCCGGAAAGGCAAAAGGGTCGAGGTGCCATTTTAGGAAGTTTACACTAGAGCACTTTAAAGTTTTTTTGTTTTACAATCAAATTCAAAGAAAGGCAAAAGCACTCAAGCGACACTTTGGTCAAAAATAAGTTAAATATGCAGTTTTGATCAGCTTTTTTCTGCATTGAATGCTCTGACTCGTTTGATTCTTAACACTTTTGAGGCTCTTCAGCCATCTAAAATATATTTACCATTTGGGAGAAGACTTGGGATTTTTTTAAAGTTTTTTGTCGCTTCTTGAACTCCGGATCATTGAGTCACCCGAGTTAACTTTTTTTTTTTTCAAAATCCAACCAGGCACTGAAGACTTTTAGGCATTTTTTTAAAAGTTTTTTGTCGCTTCTTGTAACTCCGTGAGATCATTCAACTCTTTTGCCTTTCCGGCGACGATATTATATTTTATATTGGTTAAATGCTTTTGATATATTCTCATTATTCATTAAAATCCACAACCTTTGTGAACTAGTATAATATCGCAAATGGTTCAATTCCCAAAAAAATAACGGTATTTTTATAACTAATGACATTTCATTAACACCCACAACTCATGATCTTCAAAAGTTCTAATCGTTGTCCCGAAAAAGTCGTTTTGGTAATACATCGACGATAATAAAAGTAAAACATGTAACTTGCCTACCTTGCAATTAAATACAATTGTCCCTAATAAATAGAATTCCCCAGGAAAAGAAAACCACATGCAGAATCTCGACCCCCGTATGCGCTCGCTAAAGATATCCGAAGACAACGGGGGTGGGGGCGACAACGGGTCCGGCGAGCAGGCGGGCGGCGACCAGCAGCTCCAGCAGGCCAACGGCGGCCCGCCCATGCACAACGGCAACGGGAGCATGGCCGCCGAGGAAGAGAAGGCCTTCAAGTGAGTCGCTTTATTTTCTTACTACTCACCTTTTATCCTTTCCCCTTACCCTGTTACGTCGCGGGATTGCAGCCTAACTTTCATGCAGGCGCAAAGGGTAATAATAGAGAACTCGTGGTTCTTACAGATCCACTTACCTTTTAACCTTTTCCACTCTGTAGGCCACACATTCTGGCCCATACGATTTTGGTAGGCAGCTCTGTCGGCCAGAGGGTCTGGCCCGGCGCAAGTATAAATTTAATCACCAATTTCTATGCACCTAAGTACATTCTACGAACTATTATTTCCGATAAGTAAAAAGAGTATTTTTTATATATCAAAAATATAACATTAATTTTTAATCAGAGTAGCAAATTGGTTCTAAAAAATGGTCAGAGTGGAAAAGGTTAAATGCTCTCCCGGTAGCTCTAGCAGATAGAACGGGTTTGTCGTGTTTGAAATTCGTTTATGTCGATTAAGAGAGGACCCTCCTTCTTCTTTGTTAAAGTTGGGAGTTACAAAAGGGGCCCATACTGGACAGGGTTTTAGTAATTTTAAGAATAATACACTCGCAAATGCTCCCTAGTTATGTTTGAGGATAGTGATTGTACGCCCAGGAAAAGCTTGATTTAATTCGCGGCACCCGGTTATCACTCGTAATTTTGAATTGAATTTACAATTTCACAATAGGCCGCAAACACTGTTTTGACTCGGTTTAACTACCTCCAGCCTTGATTCACGGTCCAATGTTAACTAACACTCCCGGGCTTGTCCCGATCCCCGCCACTTTTTGGCTTTTCAGGGAGGCCAACAAATAAAAAATAACGCCGATAGGATTTATCGTGCTACATAATAACCCTTTCCCCTTTCGACAACCGACCCCCTTCTCACACGAACAGGAAAAATCGCTTTGTTTGTTGTAGAGTTGACGCGAATACAACATTTAAATCCCTGACGACTTTCTAACGAAGAGTTTTTACTTTGAGAATGGATTTAGTTGGTCTATTCAGCGGAGTAATTAACGTGCAAACATATATATTTTTAAAGTAAGCTTATTTCTCAATGCGATATTTGAGATTAATCTTGAAGTGCGCAACGTTAGTGGACCGGTTAATTTGTATGTCATCTTGTATAATCTCTCACGTTGGAAGTTATTTCACGATACCAGAGCATTAAATAATTTCTTCTGCACAAATTTCTGTTATACAATTAAAAATGTGTTTAAGAAATTAGGTGCTTCATAAGATCGGGGTTCATTGAGTGTACTCCAAGCACATGTTAAATTGGGCTGTAGGTTAATCTACGAAACTCAGCCCACGCGATCAATTGGCCGGTGACGGAATGTCGTTGTTTTTACAAAAATAACAACATTTAGCCTTTTTTACAACACAGTGTTATTTTAATTAGTTTGCCTTCATCTCTACGGTTAAAAGCGTCTTGATTTTGATTACAAACACTTACAGCTTCTATGCAGATTGTATTGCTTTTTGTAGAACCAACTCGGTCACAGCCACTACCTTTCCAAGCAGTTCTGAGAAAGCGTTCCGGGCTTTCATCCTAGCTATTCATTTGTGGAATATGTGCATGTGCTGAGCATTCACGTGTGAATCTTCCACGTTTCCTGGTTCATCGACTCCTCACCTGGGCGGAAGTTGTTGTAGAGTCGTTGGTGTGTGTTTTTTAATTGGTACGCCTGCTTACTACAGGCTACAGGCAAGACCCTGCTATTAGTTGACTGTATCAGCACTGAAAGTAACGCTAATCGTATCGCATTGCATATCTCAGTTTTTCCGTATGTCGCCAAGTGGAATTATTTTACCTTCAACCGTGGCGTGTTTGGAGGTGGATTAGATCGAGTTTACACGGAGCGGTTTTTATATCGCGCGGTAAATTTGCCGCTTAGATGTTCTGTTCACACGAGACGGGAATTGAATCACGCTACCGTGCGTTGCGAATTCTTCAAGATGAGTGACAAACTAGAGAGGCGAATCATTCTTTCATTTAATTGAGAATAGAGCCGGTTTGTGGGATAAGAACAATGATTTGTTTAAAGATAAAATATACAGAACAACTGCGTGAAGAGATATTTGAAATTTCCCTTCATCTTGTTTCAATTAAGGCTTGAGCGCATGAAAAGCTTCTAAACGAGGACGAGTTTGAATAAAAGGGCGTTCCCAATATTTTATTTCTTTTTTGGAAGGCGTCTTCGTCTACGATACCGCTCTGCTGCTACAAAAGCTGTAGCAAAGTCTATAATGGCGATTTGTTGAAGACTGCAGTCGCCGCGCCAAATATACCGCCACGTTTTGGGTTATAATTCTCGCCCACAACAAGCACCCGCGGCGAACAAACCGCAGCTAGACTAGGTACACAACCAACTCAAGGCGGGAAATTTTTCCGCGCGGTAAACAAAACCGCTCCGTGTGAACTCACTCTTAGTTTGACTTGGAACGCTTCGAGAACATTTGTCATGCACGCTAGTGCTAAATCGGTTTGACGTTCCGATTGCTATACCCCGTGACCCTCGCGCGTACGATTTCACACACCGACTGCTGTTTTTTTTTCTATATAATACTTAATCTATCATATTTACGGTTTCAGAACCAGCAGCCTTTTTAACGACTTCTTAAAGCATTGTTAAACCAATCATTTGCTAGAATGTGTAACGGCGCAGTTAAAGCCACCACCAAGATCGATGCGAATTTAAAAGTTTTCGCTCTCATTTCCCGCTTTCCGCCGAAACAAGTGTTCATTTTAATATCTCGCCACTTCTTTGGTGGAACACTTCCCGCCCCTGGGCGTGTTTAGATTGCGAATTCCCCAATGGGCGCCCTTCTGCCAGCCCAATAATAATAATATCCCTTTCTGTAACTACCTAACTACTAAGTACACGCCGAGCCCGAGCCCGAGCCGCGCTGTGTCGACAATTGGAAATAACCTTCCTTCCTTTCCTCGGGCCCTTCCGCCGGATCACTCCAGGCGAAAATGAGCACATCACGTAACACTTGCTTAATCTATGTTACATCACTAAACCCTTGTAAACACCCGAAACTAAATTTTGTCACATATGAATGTGATATTGCGAAGAGTATTGAAAACTATCCCTTTGAGATTATTTTATCTGTTACTCCTTTCATGAGCCAAATAACTTGTTGAATTAAAACTTCTTCATTTACCAGTTGTTCTGCCTTGGTTTTATACCTGTATGTTTGTGCTCGTTCGTTGACAGCTTTTTAACCAGCGGCAGTTGTATAAAAAGTCACCTTGCTCACCATTCTATTCCACCGCCGTAATATTACGTGTGTCCTTCGCCTTTGAAAATATACGTATTTTTCGTATTTCTTCCGTTGCCATTTATTTTATTTTTATAATAAAACAACGTTAAATAACACTATATACCTCGGCTTTTCCTTTGCGTTCAAAAACTCAAATGATTATTTAAACCTGGGGCTACTAAATAATAAAATAAGTTGCTAAGTAATGAAAATTATACAGCTATTGATTTTAGTCGAATTGAAAATGACAACACCTAAGTAAACCTGTTAACTCTTCAGCGTTAAACGACTTTTGTGGTTCATCACATTCCTATTTCTTGACCTGCGACTCGTATCTATTTTTTATACCAAAATCAACCAAGCAATTATAATCTAAGCAACAACCGTGCGATAGAGCGAAGAGTGTAGCACCCTGGCTCCCTCGCCTCAGGTAAAGTCTCGCCACGAGTCTCAAACCAGGTACTATCATGTCTTCACTGCCTACTCCTGAGATACGGCGTGATGATCTGCCTGTAAGTTTGACATAATATTACGCCTCAAAAACCGTTTAAATAATCACTCCTTATTGTTTTCGCCGAGAGGAACGGAACAATAGTGGAGCCCCGGGCGGGAGGGGGTCGAAGGCGGGGGGCGGGCGGGTCCGCGCAACTCTGCCCTGTAATGACGAACATACAAGGGTGGAGGCTTCATTTAATATTGAAAGGCTCTGCTTATAAATATTTTGCGCGAAAGACGAGATATTGTGCCTTCGCTCCGCTCTTTTATGAAGTTTTGTTCTCGAACCCTTCGTCCCTTATAATAATTTTATGACGCCCATTTTTTTCTGAAAACGTATTTTTCTAGTAAAATTTACTTATTTATCTATTTATAATTTTCGGTACGAAAAATATATTGGTAAAGCTTTGTTGTCAAACGAAGTCGACCCCCTTAGCTTAGTGGTCTACGTGTTTTATTATGTGGTCGGGAGCTTGCGGGTTCGATTCCCGCACCATCGCAATTAGATTTATGCCAATCCCGGGTCTTGTTGATTGTAAAGTTTGATATTAATTTGAAAGGCGTTGAGTTGTGACCTATGACCTTTTTTATATGAATACCGCACAAGAGTCTCAACTGCTCCCAACCGTCTAGAGCCAGTGAGACTATGGCATCCCCAAATAGGGCATGTTGTGAGGCCGAAGGTAGTGGGGAGAGAAGGAGATTGGGAAAAGGAAGGTTAGGAAGTACCTGGCTATTTAGATCTGGTCACCAAACACGGCTAAAGCCATTTCAAGCAACGTTTCGATTCTGAATGGTGGTCTTTCACCAGGGCGATACTTAGAGTATCTACCACTCTGGAACGTGCCGCAAATATACTTTTTATTATTTTTATATGAATTAAATGTGTTATGACACATATTAATTAAATAAAAGTTATTGGCGCACGCCGGGTTTGAACCCGTGACCTTTGGATTCGTAGTCGAGCGTCTTACCACTCGACCATGGAGGCCGTCGTATTCTTCCGTCCGGTTACGGAAGAATAATTATTAATTAAATATATTGGTCTACCACCAACACCAACCTGTAAACGTCGTCCTCCTTTATAATATATTTTAATCCCTGACTATTGTTTAAAGCTGTATCATGTTCCCTGTTAATGCTCTCATTTATGAACCTTGTATTGTGTGTCGAAATTGCAAAGCGATAAAAAAGGTTTTACCGCCGCGTGAATTATATGTTCCAACCATCTGTTGGTGCAATATTGCATTTAATTCGTTTGGCCGGTTTACCTACGCTCACACAAGAATCGCTAATCCTTCAGATGCCATTATTTTTGAACTACCTTTAGTGTCGAAATGGAATTGCTTCTGCTCATTTAATTTATTCAATTTCCCCAGGGAGATGTTTGACGTATTGCGAAGAACGCAATTTATTTTACCCGTGTATGTAGGTAATTGTATTATGTTTGCAATTGCGAAAAAAGTTCAGCGATATTTTCCCGCTTGTGTCAATTTTATTTTATTTGATAGTTATTATCTATATACGACGCTTGGCTAGAAGTAACTATCGGTCACTGTCACCTATTATGTCTGTTCATACGTAATCAACATTTGAATCATAATTTATTTTATCCATTAATGATAAATTGTGTCGTCAGTTGTTTATGACTACATTTTACTTGAAAATGCCCTAGTATAAGTACCATAAACGAAGAGGAAATCCAAAAGTAAAACATATTTGAACACAATAAACAAAACAATATAAATATACCAGAAAAATCATTTATAAAGTCAAAATATCACACAAACAGATGGTTTGCCTAAATAATGATAGGAGCTTTTTGTTGATTTTATGTCTTTATATCATTAAAAATGTGAAAATCTTAAGTTCGGTCAAAAATATTTAAAACTGTTGAAATACCTCTGAAAAGTGATGTTTTATAATCTTTGTTTGGTCGTTTTTGAACATTCACGCTTAGCACATATCACCGTCGTGTTCGATTTATTTGTAAAACCACTGCAAGTTTTTTAATCAACACAAATATAGGAAATAACCTCAAAATCCGTTGATGTAAGTTATACGACTCGATGATGTGAAGTTAGCGCGGACGGAGAACATTCTTACGTACTTAAAAGTGTTACAATATTATGGGACGACTTCTCCTTCTCTCTCATGGTATACGACATAAAAACCAGAAGAAAGTGATTTATCGCAAATTTGTATTGGTTGGGTAAAAATATTTAGCTCTCTCTCCATGTATATTCTTACTCCAAGCCCGGGCCCTTATTATAAAGAATAGGTTGATATACGAGTATACATATACAGATGCACTTAACACACTTAGGAAGGGTTAAAATGGCGAAATATTGGGTTACCGAAAAACGATATTCCACAATGGCAGCGCTAAAATCGAATCATTCGTGTTCTGTAACGTTTATATTCTGAAACAATTATTATTTTTAATATAGTGCCGTTTTATTGTGGGAAAATAGTCAAGGCCGCTTGACCAATAATTTCACACGCATTATGAAAGTTTATCTTTGGATTTTATCAAATCATTAGGAGCATAATAGTTGTATTTTAAGTGACTCGCTTAGGTGATCTATGTTCATTGCGACATCTGTAGAACCATTGCTGTAAAGTCCATCAAATTTAAACCACAACACCAAGTCTTGGCAGCACCCATATGTGAAATGATTAATTTATATAAATGTATTTTTGCACTCCATCGGGAATGGAGCCTACGTCCTTTTGACACAATGCGTAGACTACTATGCTACGGAGACCATTCAAATACGTGAAATGAGGCTGAAAATCTTTGTTTCTAATTAATAAACGTACTTGTTTTACCCATGTATGTGCATGGCAGATTATAAAGTTCATATAAATCATATGTCTCACCCAATCTCGCTGATAAATGTGCATGAAAATACACAAGTCAGACTACGCACATTTTCCTAAAATATATTTGTCCGCTCTTTGGAACCTCCAATGGAACACTTTTCCAGAAATAAACTCCTACAAATAATGCATACTGTGAATGTAATCTCTTAATTTACTGCGTTCTCCTATACGTCCTGTACGGCGCCTACCAACACAATATGCATTCGGGTAATTCTTACAGACAGAATTAAAGTTCAACTACTTTAATTATTTATGTAAGCTAACGGTTGGCAATGAATTTAATTTCTGTTTTTATAATAAAGCCTCACTTTTAACCTGGTTTTCTCGCGTTTTATAACTTATAAATAATATTATTAGTTGATTATTGAAAGAATATTAAGAATCTTCAAAGAATATGAAAATAGAAATAGAGCAGAGGTGCCTAGTCATAACCCAATCTTTTTATTTTCTTTTCTATTATCACATTCTTTGAAAATCAATAATATTCTTTCAGTAACCGATATTACAATGCAGCGTTAAACTTTTGTAAGTTATTTTATACTTAAATATATTTTTTAGTGTGAATGGTACTTTCAGTATAACCCTGGTGAAAGACAAAGTATTTTAACGTACAGTTAGTAACTAGATCTGAATCGGTAGACACTTCCTAGGTTTCTCCATATCCTCAGCATTTTTTTCGCCCCACATTTCGTGCTCAAATGGGGGTTGCCATAGTACCACTGAATCTGACCGTTGTAACTTTTGAATGGTATACTAATTATAAATATATCATGAAATTTACCCTAGTGAAGAGAGCTATGAAGCTTTCGATATTTGAAGGGTAGTCAAACTTAATCAACATTCGGAAATCGACAAACCTTTACTAATCAGTGGCGTTGCGACCGTCCGGGCAACTTGGGTAGACGCCCCGATGCCGAGGGGTACAAAACGTGCACTACATTTTCAGGTATAATTTTGAATGCAGGCACACGCGGACTAGCTGTCTATAAGAATGTATTCCAGTTATTCAACTTTGTAAACAAGAACAATAATGTTGAAGTCTAGTCACTCCAGTTTCAAGCACCCCACGATCAGTGAACAGTTTCATCACTCCTGTTCCCACTCAAAACTATAAGTATCCTTTGTCCGAAGACCTCTTGCCTCTCGCGGCCACTTTCATAATGTTATTCCGATTCCTATTATTGACTCTGTTGTAATTGGTTTGCAAACGCCATTTCTCCGACAGCGTCGTATCTTGTTATTGCGACAAGAGGCTTTTGCATTCCATTTACTGCCCGTCCTAAGACGTTCTACCTGTAATATTTTTTTACCTTCTCGAAAGATATTATAATGTTAAATCATCACAGGAAATCAATTCTGCTGTAACCTCCACTACTTACGAAAATATATATAATATTTTTAACATTCATCGTGTTTTTTTTCTTCGTCGATACATCGTCCCGTGGCTTTACGACGATGTCTTTTTTTTAAATCTTTTTTTATTTTTTATTAACCTTTTTTGCCCGGTGTGGAATTAATTTCTTGACGGAAAAATTGATTTCCTGTGATGGTGCTTATAAAAATAATTTTAGAAAATGTTTTAACTGTCTTTGCTCGATCATAATTTATTAATTTCGTAGGTATACTCGCTCGTTGTTGATAATGAAAAATCTCTGTGAGTTTGTTTCTCACTACGAGCATTCATTCGCTCGATATATATATTATATAGATTGACCTGAAGTCTGCACAGCGCACAGCTCGCATAGGTAATCCGGGATGCGCTGAAACAAAGGCTCTCTTCGCGTGTACCAATGCTCCCGTTGGGCTATGCATCCACGGAGCTGATAACTTTTTCGTAAGGTATTCATAGGTAAAACAAATACGTTTATAAATTAGAAATAACGATTTTCAGCCTCATTTGTTTTGTGTTACTTGTCACTTGGTTAACAGACTATTTTCAAACTTTGACATGAAGCACTCACTCACTTTGTGGTAAGACAATTAAATTTGAAATAAAAGTATCTTTGTTTTAACACCACTTTATTGGACACATAGACCAACCGGTTTCGGCTCTACCTGAACCCTCTTCAGGGTTGAATAAATATGTACTAGTAGACTATTTTCAATTTGGACGACCTCCGCGACATAGCGGTATGATCCTAGGATCCGGGGCCAGAGGTCGAGGTCAAAACCCGGCTAGGTACAAATAAATTGTATGAATTTGATATGGTTTTTTTTTAACCTTACTACCGGGCGACATACCGGTTAAATGGGGAAATGAGACCCTTTTCGTCGTCAAGTATACTGAGTGCAGTCTTACGACAACATCATTTCAATGGTACTTCCCGACCTTCCTCTTCCCCATCTCCTTCCCCTCCCCACTATCTTCAGTTTCACAACATACTCCAATTGGGGATGTCATAGTCCCACTGGCTCTAGACGGTTGGGAGCAGTTGGGACTCTTGTGCGGTATAAAAAATATAAAAAAATAAAAGGTATTTCTAACATCGGCGCCTAGTGGCATTTTTCTATAATACGCTTCTAGTCTACTACCGTGAATATTCCATCAGTGCACTATTATTAGTGTTATTACCGTTGCTGTAAATATAATTGAGTTTCTGTAATTCGCTCAAGAAATGTTACAGAAATGATGTCCACATCTCCTCTCGGCTGTGCAGTGAGCGGTGGATGTGTGCGCCGGTCGCCTTCCCGCAGCGCCCAGCTCCGGAGAGCGGCCGCGAGAAGTGCGGGAGAAGCGACGAGAACCTGTTTGTTTCGCGACCGGCGAGCGAGCGCCCCAGCGCCCCAGCGCCCTCGGCTGCGAGACGGAACAGAACCGTCAAATGGGAATCGCGATATGTATAACGAGCTCGATTCTGTTTCAATGCCAGAGCGTGCTCGTGACCGCGCCACCGACATCGTCCTTCTCTAACGTCCATTTCGTTCGATTTTAATGCTTCCAAATATCATTTGTCTATATTCAAGTATCTCATCTTGTTTCATTGCACTGACAAGCCTGTCTGACTCACCGATCTTTTGTATAATATCAAGGTTAAGGAACTTTAAAACATTTGCCAAAAAAACGTATTTATATGTAACGAGTTTTACCACCTCATTTGCCGAAGGCTTCAACACCATTTTTCTACTATTGAAAATTTGACGCAAACTCTTGGATAGGTAATAAGTTCTTTTTGACCGGTTTTTTAAACTACTTCCGCAAGCTTGTCTTAACAATAATTATAATCGCTCCTAAGCTTGGTTAAACTTTTTGACTTGTATTTCAATTGAACTTTTGCCCTTCAACATCTGAGGGCATTTGTCATTCAAATGTTTATGCTTTAATTGATGTACTGTATGCTTGCAATTTTACTGCCAGGTGATAAAAGGTAACCATTGCGCTACGTTTTTTTTTTTTTTTGTTATCCAAACAAAAATTTCCTTTTTTTACCATTACCTTAACCAAAGCTGTTAAATACCCTTTTTCTCAGACCTGATTTCTGTCAATCCAACAGGTTACCCGTAAGGTTTCGCGATGTCCATGTACTGATGTGCTTGTGTTTTACAATAGCTGTTTGTTTTTTTTTTCTTATCACAATCACGCATGACTATACTGTAACATTTCGTATGTTATTAATACATAATTCGTTGTTCAAATGTATGGGTGACAGCTTCAACAGCTGTCATGTGTGACGACTAGCGCCGCGAGCGTTAACTCTAGAAACTAACTTTATCCTAAATTAAGGGATCATAGAATATGTTGCAAAAGTTTTCTCACTAAATTCGCGACATGATTGACATGAACACTTTAAAATACCATAGACGCTACTTATGTTCACTTTGCTTCCTCCTACCTATTCCGATCTAAGATTAAACTGGTGATAAAACAAATACTTAACCTTAATGTTCAATAACGATTTGAATGTCTCCTAGAGTGCACTACAATCGAGATGGCCCAACTATACTCTCGGATTCCTGCTTTGCCCCTCGGAACTTAGCACTCCGTTTATAATCGCACTTGAGCGAATGGAAGCGTGGTATGCTGCTTCGCTTAGCACTCCAATACGGATCTCACTTTATCTTCCTTCCATTCTCCCTTCTATTCCCCCGACTTGCCGAGCCTCTACGCAAATGGTTCGACGTCTCTCGGTGATACAATACAGATGCCTGTTGTCTTTCGACTACATATTTTCAGAATAAATCGCCGGTTTAATGGCCACTACTGCCTTCATTCCTTCTTTACACTAGTGATGGACACAATCAAAATATCTAATATTCTCGAATTTATTTCTACATTTTATTGATGAGCCCCCCACCTCCCAAGAAAGTACTTTTTTCTGTCTCCTTCTAAGTGGTAAAATATATATACTCACTCCTGACGATGAATCGCGTCGATTTCACCCCTTTATGGCTGATTCACACCAACGTCCGGTTCCGCTCAGTGCCGATATTGTTCCGCAAGAAAACTTATTGATATGGTATGAAAATCAATCAAGGAGTATGTGCCAAGACAAATTTGTGTGGCAGTATATCCTTCTGCCCACCCTTGTGATATTTAAATACTTATTTAGTTAAATAATTATTTTGAAGTGTAAAAATACTTACAACGCAGATTTTTTTTTTTTAAACCATTTTTTTATCAGTAAATAATATTTTTAATAATTAATAAAAATATTATTTTGTGATAAAAAAATGGTTTTTGATAAAAAAAAACCGGACGTTAGTGTGAATCAGGCTTAAGGTGTGGAAATGTTAACTTCTCTAATCTGAATGAGTGAACTTTTAGAAAAATTATTTACCTATTAAATTACAACGAATTGAATAGACCCATGATTAATCGTCGGTTTAGCCTCTGATACTTACATTCCTGGTGTAGACCAGTGATTTACACATACGAAAAATATTAGTAATCTCTTTCTAAAGATTTATATTCGTCGCACGACATTTTTTCAATTCGAAATATTATTTGCATTATTCATTCGAATAAATTTGGTCGATTACTTCGAAATAGATATCTCGATTGTGTCCATCGCTAGTGTAAGACTAGCCCTGCTACTCGCGACTCCCCACAGAGGGACTTGAATGAGGGGATTTAAATGCACCTTTTGTCTATGTTCTTCCAGTAAGCCGAGCGACAGATATGCTGATGTGCTGTATTCACACTTTTGTATCGAATTTGTATTATTTCTGACATTTCACGTGAAACAATCGAAGTTACTAATTAGTAGACAGACGTCGGATTATATCAGTTGATTTTGACCGCTGGTTGTGTTTTTAATTATTTCAATGCAGTATCCGCCTTATATTAAAAATGTACGGGTCTTTATCATGATACAGCAGTATGAATATATGACAAGGCAAATCGTTGTAATATCTATTATTCGGATTTATTATAATAATTAATTCAATCATAACCAACGCATGGGGTTTATAATTATTATTTATGATAGATTAACAAGTACAGAGGCGAGGATGAAAGCGCACCGGTTTGTTTCAATTCATTTAGAATAATCTGTTCACTAAGAGAATTAAAAAATATAAACATTGGGCCATCACTTTGTAATTAATTAGTAACCAGAAACTTTTCATAATTTATTTATTGTTTATTTGAAACATTTAACAGACTGATAACAGTTCATACATATTTAACAGATACACATTAAAAGTAAGGTCATCAATCCAATAATGAATTAGAAAAACCTTAACTAGTTTAGCTTATAACTCAGGTCTTAAAGCTTTTATCATTGAAAAAAAATTGAAAATGTGTTATTTACACATATTGTGATTACTTATCTATTGATCAACAATGGACGATACTAGTTTTGTTTTATTTTTTATTATCTTAGTAATATTCCTTACCACAGCTGTAAAGATAATATGTTTGTGAAGTCCGCCAAAATAAACAACCGAAATCGCGAAACTGGAATTTGAGAGTACTCATATATTATGAAAAATATGTATTTGTACATTTTGAAGCTGCGTAGAAACCTAACCCTAAATTCGTTATTATATATTCAATTTAGTTGATTAGTGGCTCTTGCCAGACCGACGTTTCTTGTAGACAGCCTTATGATGATGAAACACATCTCTAATAATGAATCTGCCACCTCGATATCACAACGGAGCCTGGCAACTGTGACGAGGCGACGCACTCGCAGATTTGACAAGCCGGTCTCCCAGAGCTAATAAGAAACCGCCCGTCGATATTTAACCGTGGGCTTACCTGTCATTTCACCTCATCGAGTCGCCCAACTAATGTCATGTACCTGAACGGACACGCAGACAATTCAATGGTCACATTGCGTATGTCAATCCATCCATATCTATGAAAATACAACAAGATATTGTACAAATTTATTTGGCTTTTCAGGCACGTCATTTTAAAAAAATACGTGCCTGCTAAGATATATTATCATTGTGAGTATTAATTTTTTTCACAACACGTCTCCAGTGTCCACGTAAGGGCCTTATTATATTCGGATTATTTCTCGAACAATCTCCTGCATTGATTTATCAACGCTCGTTATATTAAAAAATACCATGTTATTATGATGTTAACGTATAGTGTGCAAAATTGCTATCTGAAGTATTTTTAGTGTTTGTGTTTAGTTTATAGAACTCCAAATATTAAAAAAAATATTTTTAATAATCTTATGAATGCCAAATCCAACTGTCACAATAAAAAAAAAAAAACTAGCAGAATCCAATAACAATATTAATTTTGATTCAATTTAAATTATTTAAAAAAAACATCAAGTATTTCAGTCTGTCAGTTGTTTCATCGACTTCCTGTGTATATTTTGTTTAATACATGGCCGATTTAAAAATAAAGTTGAATGCTTTAGAATCGTTCGTCAATATTTTAATGTTTTTTTGTCAGTCTCATAATAATAATAGCGAGAAGAGAAACGCGACCAATATCATATTGATTGGCCAAGGGCGACGGGCTATTCGACAACGTGGTCCTGGAACGCGAGCGCCAGATGATCGTAGATACGAATACACAAGTCAAGGGTGGAAGTCCTGCGACCACATGCAGCTCTTGCGAGGGGTAATAGCGGTAATAACTGATATCGTTAACAATATCACAAGACAACCTAGGAATATTTGCGGACAGAAATGGAACATGTATGTGTTGTATGTTAAATGCTATGTTAATTTACTCTATGCAAATTGATTTACGTAACACCAGTAGTACGAGTACTATCTGACTTCGCTCGAATTTCAAAATTTTGACTGTCAAATTGATATTTAGAAATTCCATGGCTTGTTATGGAAATGACGTTGCAAACTGATAATAGTTGTCTTGGCCTAGAAATTGCAGACAGAAAAAAAACTGTGTAAATTTCATGACTTCAAAACCCACTTAGTAGTTGAGATTATTTCAAACAAGTTTAATATGTGTGGGTATGTATGCTTTGTCGTAAAGTTTTTAAATAAATAAAAAGTTGTATCTTCGTAAAGTGGATAACAAAATACCCTAAGGCCGCTTAGTTGAGATAAAGCCTATGACGAGATTCCCTCGTAAATAAATCATACTCAATCTTCTGAACACGTTACGTTTTCGAGATAAATAATATTGAGTTCGCAAAATGAGGCTTCCACAATGCTAATTGCAGTTCGGGAAATTCTTATTACATTTTCCAAGGAAAGTTGTACCTTCTCAGATATAACATTTTCAAAGGTCATGTTAAAACTACCTAAAATGTAAGTATCGAAATATGATTGTCTTCCTCCTATCCCGGCCAAGTTATCGCAACTACTTCTTTGGTCACGTAATTTGGTTGGCACTCTAATTTGATATTATATTCGCCTGTATCTCCAAACCTTCGGTATAGGCACGGCGACAGGCAGATGATGAATTGAGAATAATTTCCTCCTTGTAACGTATCTGCTTATCCCTAGAGTCTGACCAAAATTATGGTTTGGCCGAAAATTGAATCGAACTTGGTTTTCATTTCACTATTCGTATTTGAATCGCTTCATTTGATCGATGCCAAATTGATGAATAGGCATTTAATTCGTGATTCTAATTTGACCACCACTAGGATCCTGTTGTTCTGTGGCAATTGAATGTAACAGCTAGCATTGTGTCAATAATACGTTGCCATTTCTTGTTTATTAGACTCGCAAAGAAGAACAAAGCAGGCACTATTATAAGCGGTCAGGATTAATTATTTCGGAACAAGTCAAACTACATGCCTTTTGCAAATACCGAACACATCGCATAGCCGCGCAGCCAGCTAGCCAGCTAGCCAGCTAGCTAGCCGGTACATTGACACGAGGCGACTTCCCGGCCTCGCCAAGCCCGGCTCAAGAGCACCGAGCGGCCAGAGGAAATGGCGCTAAGCTCACATCGACACCTCTGTACAGTGTACATGCAGACCGCCCACCCAATTCTCCATTCCAAAACAATTATGTTAAGTGGGTATCGCTACTGAAATGTCACCTTCGTGTGATGTGAATGGCCCGGCAGTCCTGATTTGGCTTATGCAATTCAATGCACACATTACACGCAGTACGGGTAGTTAAATAATGCGCGTGTCCCACGTTTAGAATAGCCCAAGTTGATACATGTTGGATTATTTGACTATCTGAATTCTCGTATTGTATATTAGCAGTGGTAGTGAGTGGTTTGATGTTCTCCCGTAGAGATTCCGTCCGTGCTGAATGTGCAACGTGCAATGTGCTATGCGCTATGTGACGTGTGAGTATGTACTCGTATTATGCAAACGACCTCACGAGAGTTGCGCGGTGCTGCGGTTGTGCGATTTCCCCGAGACGAGTCGCCGGTCGCCGGAAAAGTTTAGCCATGCCTGTCGGCCGTAGGAGGCGCGAGAAGCGAGGAGCGAGGAGCGAGGAGCGAGGAGCGAGGAGCGAGGAACGGAGACTATCTGACCTTGGAAGCTGTTTTGCGCCGAGACTGGGTTCTCGACCCGGCCGAGGCATGAATATCAGAATCTGTAACGCTATTCTTACCGGATATCCACTGCCGCAAACCAATAAATAATACATCTTATACCTACTATCTTATTATTGCAATTTATATCTAGTTTTCGTTGCACGTGCCTAGGCAAACCGCAATGTATCAACAATATTTTGCTGTTATTCTTTATAAATAAATCGTCCCCATTGCCATCGTTCCCTCGTTATCTTGCGATTGAATTTGTGCACGTTATCGTTAAATATAAGATAACAACCGCAAGAACTTTTAGTTTATTCTTTAACGCTTTATTGTTCATTCGCCGTGAATCTATTCATTTGATTTACGCGTTTATTGGGGACTTGGGGAGGAAATGTCACCTCTGTCCCCACCCCATTATCAAGCATGCCCACAATACTGGTTTCAACTAATTTCATTGACGGCGTTTTCACACCAAATATTATAATATCTATAAATAGAACACATATACTTTGTTTTTAACCACTTTTTTATTTAATATTTTGTCTACCGGTTTCGGAAGTACCCTTCCATCATCAGGACAATATTAAATTAATCTTTAGATAATAACTTCATCTCTTCTGGAAGAAACATATGTGGAGATAAATTCTGTACACGATCAAAAAATATACATTCTCCAGATACTTCAAAACATACATTTTTTGATCGTGTACAGAATTTATCTCCACATATGTTTCTTCCAGAAGAGATGAAGTTATTATCTAAAGATTAATTTAATATTGTCCTGATGATGGAAGGGTACTTCCGAAACCGGTAGACAAAATATTAAATAAAAAAGTGGTTAAAAACAAAGTATATGTGTTCTATTTATAAATATGGCAAGCCACAAAGTTAATGCTTTTTACGAATATATATTATAATATCGACTAAGCGTAACTAGTTCATTTTATACTTAGAAACCTACCTACATTGTTACCGATGAACGTTACCCTCAGGGCTGATGTAACTAGCTGCTGGCTAGGGTAGAAGTGAGGGCAAGAATAATTCATTTTCAGTCAAATTGTTCGTTGGTACTTATCATCAAGAATCGTGGAATCGCTCACTTTTATAGTCTCGTTTGATCCTTTCAACCTTCCACGAACCCTCGCAGGTGATTCTGCCCATTAAATATGCCCCTCCATCCAAACATTATAAATAATTCCAAATCGATGCAACATAAACTTTCTTTGCCTAAATGGAAAGGTTTCCTGGTATTTTTGACTGTTGTATAGTTTTGAGTGCGCCAACGCTGCCCAAACAATAAGTCTGCGAGCTTTGTTGTGTAACAATACTAATGTAATAATTATTGATCGTGGCTGGTGATCCAAGCGTTCATAAAAACCCCAGTCGGAATTTAACGGCTGTTTGACCACTCGGTTCGCGCTTCGCCAAATGCCAAATAAACCAACTCAACAAACCTGATAATACCTACATGCGTTATGGTTTATGGTCTCGGTCAGCTTTGTTCACAATTGGTGCGCTAAGCTTGCATCTGTATTTAAAATTGCGAACGCGGAGCGGCCAAGGTAACGAATCATGTTGCTTAACCATTTCCACCCCAAGCCTTTTTTGTTTTTATTCCGCCAGCTCCACGCCAAAATCCCCTTTTTTAAATATGTTAATTTTTTTATCTGAAAAGTTTTATTTTACTAATTATGACAATACCATATTATAATTCTTAATTAAAATCTTTGTAATTCATTTTGATATTGTATTTTTCAAAACGAATCACGGGATGAAGCGGAGGTTTTGCCTCACATGTTTGACAAAAATAGCAATAATTGTGAAATCAATTTTGAACAATAATTATCTTGGTTTGAAACATCCGCCCACGAAGAATGGTCTGTTACGGCGGCACTTGGTCCTGGATCAGATGCAAATTCTCTCCTCTTCGATGGTACAGAAAATCTTTATTTTCACACCCTTGCTATCAATTTGAAAAGTTTCAAATACTTTATCCAACTCTCATATAGTCCTCATCTTCACTACTCTCAAATTATTTTTTATTTAGATTTATATTTTTGGCTTTTGACCTTTTCGACACTTTTCCCCTTTTTTAGACATGGGATAGAGGATTATTTCACTTATGCATAATCAAATTATAGGAAATAGAATTCACAAATAATCCAGTCAGCGAGTATTTACACAAAAACAAACACGGTAATATGCACAGCTGGGGACAAGATGTTGACGGCTGCACGGTGCGATCATTACTACCGTACTTTTATAACTACCCGCGGTGAGGCGCCACCCGAAATATGCCATCCCTCTAACATAGCAGGTACTTAAGTGTCCTCGTGACATTCTTGAATATTTTTTTCAATCTTTCAATCTTTCAAAAAGATGTTACACCATGTCGAGTGTTCGACATTGGAGCTGGTGGAACAAAATCAATATCGATTGAGACTCGACATTGGAGTGGAAAGGGTTAAATTAGTCAACCGATTTGTTTAATCAAAATCTTCCTCATACAAATATCCACCATCTTGAATATGTGTGCAAAAAGTAGTCGATGAGCCAAAATACATTTCAACTTTATATTATTTCTTTCAAGATTTGTAAATATATATTTTTTTAAATTACTCGTACGCTTCTGCCTTTCTCACTTTGTTGTTATTTTTTACCTTACTTTTCCCGAAAACCTTTATAAAATTGCCAGTAGACCTTCGTAATCATGCCTTTAAATGCGTAATACCGTATCAATGTCGCCAGTTTGAGCAAACAGGTCTCCGACAGCTTTATTTTCTCCCCGAATAATGATTACTATGAATCCTCTATAGATTTTACGCATTTGGAATGTATGTAGATGTAATTATTTTTGGATTTCACGTACTTGCATCAGGAACTTTCAAATATTTGTTTGCCGAAGTAATCACAATATTATCATAGGCTTTCAGACATCTTGTCATGGAGATATAATTTAGATTACCTGTTGTACCTATATTTCGTCCGCAAATAACCGGGGCACGAATAAATTCGTCCGTCTTACGTCGAGCGTAGGCACGGCGGAATAACAGATGGTTCTCAAAGTCAGAAGCGGTTCCTTGTGGGAGGATTTGAGAACTTTCGCGTACAATATTAAATATTCCGGTCTCGTGGGGAATAGAGAGAGAGCGGGAAGTGTGCCGATTCGATTACCGAAAGTGATTCTGGGAAACTTCTGGCAAGTTTGATTGATGAGATGTATCGGGGGTTCGTACTGCTGAGAGGGGAGGGCGGTGGCGGCATTAGATTGTGTAGACTGTCAATGTTTCGAGTGCTTCTGTCACGTAACGTTTAAATGTGTCTCTTTTGAAGGACGCGAGATAGTAACAAAAGTGCCATAACTAGCTCGATGCTCTTGTCAAAATGTAACAATATGTAGGTAACAAAATTGCCGCCTGGGCAACGGTCCGAAATGTAGAAAGAAGTGAAATAGGTAGAAGAATTCGAATGCTATAGTATTTATTATGCAAATACTAATTACCTCCATAATGTCGGTGGCGTTTTGTACTCATTTTTAGTAACCAGACGATGCATTGAGCCCTGTATTAGCAGGTTAAAAAAATCGCGTCTATTACTGTGAACTGGGGCCCCGTGATTTAGTCTCTACGCCAATGATGTAAACCTGATTTCCCTCGACGAACAGCTGGTCAGTGTGAAGACTAAGGCTTCACATTAGACTCTTGATGACATCGTCACCAGCCACTGGCATCGTATAATCGATCCAGCCGGTTTTGGGGCGGCCCTGGCCCTCTGGGTCAGGAGTCCCCTCGGTTACTCCTGGGCGCCACTGGATGACCAGATTTGTTCATGGCTTGTACGTCTCCCGAGCATTGACTTTTGTTTGATTCTTTATAATTTCTGGCTTTCCATCCCAACGAGTTTTTGTATACATTTTTACAGTACAAATTTTCAAGTAATCAACTGACAATACTCAGTTTCATTTTCCAAGGTTTTAATTATTTATGGAAGATTCACTTTTAAGACTGCCCGCGATATTTGTACACGAGCTTTAATTTGACTATGGTGGGGAATTGAGTTGGGTTGGGTTTCAACTAGGGACGGAAGACTATTAATTGTCGGTCATAAATAATAATTTGAAGGCCCGAGCGTTCGTACTATCAGCGAACAACGACCCTTGTTCTCCTGATCTCTCCTTGGTTTTAAGTTATAACCTTTTTTTAAAGCATAAATTCTGTGTTGAATTATAAATTACTTGTTTTGTTTATCTCTTAGAGTAACCTAGAGACCTAACTTTGCGAAATTTTGTTCGCACTTTTTGACCAAGCAATGACCAAAGGGTGTGGCCTAAACTCGGAGTAAAATCACTAACAGGGTTGTCACAAATTAAGTAAATTAGGTATTTTGTTGTGAGTAGGTAGTTGTAAATCATTAAAAAGAATGAATGTTGTATATTTTTTTGTTTATTCAAATATACATTAATCAATAAGATTATTAAAATCTTATTTATAGATAAAAAATATAAACGAATTAAATTATTAGTACAGAACATTTTATAATACATATTATAAAATGAACTTCAGTCTCCATCAACAAAATAGTTTACAAACAAAAGTAAAATAAAAAAAATGTACGGTGATAACAGATGTTAAATCATTTTCTTAACCTTGGAGTAAGAATATATGGAGAGAGATCAATTTTTTTTTACCTATATAAATTTGCGATAAATCACTTTCTCTGCGTTTTTACGTCGTACACCATGAGAGAGAAAGAGACACAAAAAAATTCACAAAACATGACACCGCTTTTAAGTATTGTAGGGATGTTTTCCGTCCCGCGTTATTTTGTAAGGAAATTTCGAATGCAGATAATAATAACAGTGAACTTATATAGCACAGTTTTGTTATATTTCACGTCAAGTGCGCTTCATACTTAATTAATTAAGCTAATAATTCTAACTAACAAGGAGAAAATAATATGTAATATGTATACAAAATTAAAACTATCTAGATGCATATCGTTATCATAAATCATCAGAGAACAGGTTCAGAAATGGGTACAATAGTGCATGTGCACATCAATAGATTTAAAAAAAACAATTAACTAGAAGCTAAGGGTATAAAAATCCAGATGAAACGTATGAATTCATATTAACATATTTGTTAAATCAAAGAAAAAGAAATTAGATTTTTCTCGTCTTTTTTCATCCTTTGGAAATCTAAAAATAATTAAATAAATAATAATATTCCAATTTTGGCATAGCCCTGAATCTGGAGACGTAACCGAAATTATAAATATAACTAAGAGATAAACACTATTCTGTCTTTATCTGTTTGCCAACAATTTGGCGTTAGTATCATGAGAAAGAAAGAGACCGGGATACTTTCAGAAGCCGTACAATATGGGTATTCCCCCTTGTAATGGTTTCTTATGTGACAGCTAGTAAAAAGTTAAAAATATTACGAATCCACTAAAACTCATTTCAAACGGAAGTTTATTATATTGGAACGAATAGTCCAAAGATTAATTACATATTGGTGTAAGTTACTAGTTGTTTTGTAGGTTAGAATGTTAAATATTTGAGATCTAACTAAAAAAGACGATTTTTATGGTACATACGTGTGAAAACTGTTTGTTTTTGGTCCTTTTGTACTTCGATTGAAGCAACCAAGTATAGCACATATGGCCATGATGTTTTGCTAGATATCGGACAAAAAATAACTCAAGTTTTTAACTATTTACGCACTTTTGACAGTCCGTTCGCCTGACACTCCAAACGTGAATGAAGCTCGTACAGATCAAATATCGCGGACATGGTATTTAGCACGCCCCAAATCGTGTATTGGTTTCAACAATTGTTTGTCTCTTTTTCTCATATGCGTATAGAACCGAGCATAAAGAGAGAGCTATATTTTGCGAGTTTGTCAACGATTTGTCACAAATTAGTACGGTCTCTTTATATTGTTACTCTAAGGTTTATCTATTGTATTTTTTCTTTATGTGTATTTTAAATTATTATATATAAATGTATATATATATATATATATATATATATATATATATATATATATATATATATATATATATATATATATATATATATATATATATATATATATATATATATATGTATATATATATATATATTAATTATCAACAAAATATTTGCGTATTAGCCTAAACGACACATAAAAGTGTGAAATTTCTAATTGAAATTCGTTTTTTGGATTATATCACCTGTTGGCAGAGATTATTGTCAACATTCGAATCATTTGCATTTGAAATCATTAGAGCATCATCTTCAAACCCATTAAAATACATCATCAGCCGGCGTTTTTTACATTCGACCGGCTGACGGCTGATTGCTGACGCACACATCGCACATCATCGCGTTCTCCGCTCAGCTGTCACCTTGACAGCGCGGGACGCCGCCGACCCCATTCGGCAATCTCCGGCGGCGCTCGGCTCCGCTCGGCCCTCCATGCTTGCCGGTACTGCGCGCGCATCGCCTTGTTATTGCGCCCGAATGACGAAGGAATTCTTCACGTCC
Source organism: Drusus annulatus (assembly GCA_022651775.1). Taxonomy (NCBI): domain Eukaryota; kingdom Metazoa; phylum Arthropoda; class Insecta; order Trichoptera; family Limnephilidae; genus Drusus; species Drusus annulatus. The sequence continues at coordinate 1,029,690 of JAGWCC010000357.1, read as the reverse complement.
CTGGGGAATTATTTTAAACAAAAAGTATTATTTTATAATTAAATAAGAAATACCCACTATTACAAAATCAACTTTAAAAAATATAACATGATATTGGTATTTTCGAGGGCTTCTAAACATGATTTTAAAGTCTGGATACTATTCTTGTCTGGGCTGAGGATATTTTTTTCTCCACCAAAATCGGTTTTAAAACTAGGTATCAAAATAAAAATGTTGTAAAATCGTCGCTGTGAATTCTTTATTCGCGTTCTCTCAATATATCACAAAGTATGAAAAGCCTTATAAAACTTATTTATTGCGTAATCCTTAAAAATAATAAGCCAAAATTTCACGCAATTTTATTGAAAACACGATGCAGTAGATTTTTACAATATTTATGATTCGGCCTTTTTGTTGAGTATCTGACCGAAGTCAGCCATCTATTGGCCGTTTTCACAACTACATTAGTTTGTGAGAATGTCGTAGGCCTGGCGCTATTTACTTGCTATGAATAACATAATATTAGTTTTTTGAGTCATATTTTCTGTTTTCTTAGGAATTCCTCTCAATTTCTCTGACATTTTATTATAGACTTATTTTTACCACACTGAGTGAATTGTGTTTACAATATTGATTTCATTATTGTTGTATGTAATTTCATTCATGTTTCAATTTCACAATGTTAAATTGTTGTTGTAGCAAATATGTTGGAATGTATATTTCAAATTTCATTTTATAATTTAAATCAAAGCTAAACAAATAGTTGACAACAAATGATTATTGACTCGTCCGAATAAAACTAGGTTTTTTTTATCTCTTAACAATTTTTTACCGTTTTGTTGTGTTAATTTTTAATTTTGATAAAAACTGTTTTTTTTTTGTAATATATTTTTTATAAATCAATTCAAAGTGATGCTGAAGTAAAAACGATTTATCAATTTAGTTCTTCCATTCAGCATATTAAAAAGAAAACTTTGACAAAAGAGCAAGAGTTTATACTGTGCAGTGATTTATATTGTGACAGTCAAAATGATTGATTACATTTAAGGTAATTAACCTATTAATAATAATAATACTTGACTCTGATTTTCGCAATATATTATGTTATCTGGTTAAGATATATTATATTAGTATATTATATTAATATAATATATTATATCAATATAATATAATAATAATATGATGTAACCTAGGAATTAAAATTTGTACCCTCGAGGTGAATTTTACACAAAAAACGGTGCCATACAAAGAATCCAAATATTATCACTAGACTGTGCAGAATAAGCACTTGAATGTTTGCATATGTAAATAGCCTCTAATGTATATTTTAGCCATTTTATTCTTTAAATATAAGCTGTTAAAATCAAAGATCAATGTTTCTGTTTCGGTGACTTTGCTGTCACTGGATTGTCCGATATTTGAGAAACAGGTTATTTTAGGAATATATATGTATATTTTTTTAAATGAGATTTTATTAGAGATGACTGTACTGTCTTAGCACCCCCTCCCTCTATGAAATAAGACACATTCTTGTTTTTATTGTATTATTTGACATTGATAGTGCATATTTCGCCATTTTGATGGTATCACTAATTAATAATCCTTTTACATCTAGGACTAGGAAAATAATTAGTGGATGAACCACTTATACTTATAGAATTTTTTACCCCGAGTCACATATTGAATATACCCAAAACCTCTCCACCCAAACCAACAATGAGATTTATTTTGAACATGTTAAAAATCTGGCTTAAGGATGAACTATTCATATTCCAGTCGCACGCCGGGCTCCAGGCAGCCGTCGCCTGCCGACGAGGAGAACAACCATCAGCAGCAGCAGCAGCAACAGCAGCAACAACAACAACAACAGCAACAACAACAACAGCAGCAACAACAGCAGCAGCAACAGCAGCAGCGCAGCAACGGCGGCGTGGTTGGACTCGGGGTGGGATGTGTGGGCGAGGGGGCCCCCTTCACGCCGTTACTGCCGCCCATGCATCATATGCACAGCATGCAGGCTCATCAGGTCACTTATTTGACATTGTTTCATCAATTGATTAAGTTTTGCAGACTGACTTCGAATTAAATGTCCATTCATTCAGAGTCGCCATACGAATCACACACTACGTATTTTGTTAGAAATGTGCTGGAATTTGTGATTTTCGTAAATTTAAAAGCGGACATGTGCGTAGAGATCGGCTGTAACAGACATTACTTGTGGGCCAACAACTCGTATGATTATTTTTTAGGACATTACCAATATCGCGCAGCGGCAACCACACTGCCATGAGTGCATCTAAAAAGTCGAAGTCCATTATTACATTTTGAAGTACGTTGACTTATGTCAGAGTAGTTGCGGGAGTACGATACGTTATATCACATAAAAGACATAAACAACTTGTAATGTTAAAATATTATCTACATGAACAAAATAAAAATATATAATTACAGATTTTACTAGTAATAACATGTGTAACTAATGACCCTATCTATGTTTCAGCCTCATCCCGGCATGTTGGGCCACCCAGGTCAACTGGGCGGTGGACCGCATCTGCAGAGCCTGCACTCCCAGCATCCCCAGCATCCGCAGCACCACGCGCAGATGCATCCAGGTTATTATTATACCAACCACTTCAAATATTCTTCTCTTTAAATATGTTCTCCTATCATCCTGCAGTCAGAGGGTCAACCTCCTCCCTTAAGTTTAGAATTAAAAATTTCATCATTCTTATTTTATTTTGATCACTCCCCCTGTAGATAGATATTGGTCACTGAAAAGATATACTAATAAAAGTGTGTGCTAGTGTATCTGTGCGTCCGTGTGTCCGAAGGAAGGTAATTTAAAAAAAAACTTGTTTCTGATGAAATTGATCAAACATTTTTAAATATCAAGTTTTTTCTTTAACAGATAATCAATTTCACTGGCCTAACTGGAGCTTACCGAGTCGACAGTTTCTATTTAATTTGTATAAATAACACTATCGGTTTATCTCTTCTTTGACAAAGGGCGACTTATGTATACTATTTATTTATTAATGTCTGATAGGCTTTTACACACAATCACAATATTTTAATTTAGAAACAGTTTTAGTTGTAAGGAGAAGTAGTATTGGTAATCAGTGCTTTTTCGTAAATAAATACATAAGTGTATGGTAGATATTAAAATAACTAGTATGAAATTAGTAAGTAGGTACAATATAAGTTGTTACATCCTAATGAGTAGTAGGTACATTATTATAGAGTTAAAAACATGAACAGTAGTTGTAATACATATTTATAATACACCAATCCAGTCTGCTAGACCACATTAAAGGCCCTACATTATGAATTCTAAAATTCAATCGAAGATCTAAGTAATAAATTGCAGCTCTGCTACTCTAACATAAATGTATTTTTCTTTCAATTTCAATGTTGAATTTTTATTTGTTAAATACCTTATACTGAACACCCTAATTCAGTTGGCTCTCCGAGGTACTCAGGAAAAATGTTGAGATGTTCATCACGAGTCATTACAAGAATGACTAATTGAATGAATGAATTTGTTAACATGTTTATCTGATGCTATATTAATAATAACAAAGTGGCCAAATAAAAACCAAGCTGTATTTTGTTACGTGATGCATTAATCCAAATGTAAATAAATTAAAGTGACAAAATATAATCCCTCCACCAAGGCACCTAATGTGTTGTATTGAACATTCAACTTTTTTGATGTGAACTATCTTTAAAATCGATGTCAGGTGTGGGTGTCTCCCCAAAATGAGGGACAGTTTCTGTCAAAATAATTTCAACTTTAATAACTGACATAGCGCCACCATATTATATATTATTACATAGCTAGGCTAAGACGTTAACATTTAAATTCACCAGTATAATAATATCTTTTCATGCAATGATCTGCGATCCTCAATTCTCGATCTACTGCTAACCAAAAAAGTCGAAAATTAGGTTATTTTAGCTATAGCTTTAGGTTTTTAGATGGTTTTATGGTAAATTTAGCCAGAGCTTTTGAGTTTTTTAAAAGCACCCTTGAGGTGATATTTTATGAAAATGGCGCCAAGTACTATTATTATTATTATTTATTTAATTTTAAAGAGGAAGGATGAAAATTATTGCCAGTGTCAACCGTGGTAGCCGGACGTCGCAAACTGCTCACGCTCAAAGCGAACCCACTATTTTTGACTTTCAGGATTCGATACGTGTCCATAAACGGGGATCATATCTCGGAGACTAATTATCCGATCCGAGTGAATCCAGTGTTGTTTTGAAGAAGAGTGTGTATGTTACAAGTCATTCTGAGCTCCAAGCGTGCATCTCAAAAAGATACGAGGCTGTAAATTTGAAAAAGTTTGTAAATTTTCAGATTTTATTAAAATGTTGCGTTATATGAGGGCAAAGTACAAACAGAATTACAAAAATCAGTCACGAATGTGTAGAACACCAACTTTCAAAGAGAATGACACCGAAAATGCCGGGCCCGGACCCAAAACGAATGTGCAGTACTACTTTGAATATAGGCAGCTCTGACAACTCAGGTAGCATCTGACAAGCCTGGCTCTAGTATGGATGTGGAATTTGTTCCACGAAGATAAATGCGGCAATGTTCAACACTGCCTAATATGTAATTTTTTATGTCTGAATTCAGGTGAAGAAAGACGATAAGATTTCTGTTAAGTTTTAAAGACCCGAAGGACGAATAAATACAGTAAAGATGTTGGAATCAATTCATATACGTCACCGGACTGAATTTATTAATCCCTTCTTCAGCGTCTATTCAGCAGCACTCTGGAATAAATTAGTATATTATCGAAGGAAGCAAACACTTTGTAGCTTGGCATTATAATTTAAATAAAAAATAATTTTGTTTTAAGCCACTTTATTTATACACATATAACAATTCGACCGGTTTCGGTTAGACTTAACCTTCATCAGGAACGTATAAGTATAAACTGATATTATATTATACGTTCCTGATGAAGTTCCTGTTTATACTTATACGTTCCTGATGAAGGTTAAGTCTAACCGAAACCGGTCGAATTGTTATACGTGTATAAATAAAGTGGCTTAAAACAAAATTATTTTTTATTTAAATTAAATTAGTATAGTTTATCTGTAGATCAGCTAGAAAATGGGTGAATAAAAGTACTTAGCAATGCTTCGGTTGGATTTTCTCAAGTCCCCGCAGTTTCGATTGTAATTTGTGAGTGTGTGTGAATGTTCAAGTATAGGGTATTTTAGCAGTCAATCTGAGTTTACCATAAACCCTTTTGACTCTTGTTGGAAAACGAATGCACATCACGCCAAGCAATCTTGTTTTAGTGTTTCTCTTTTAGTATGCAGTTGCAAATGCGCTTTTTGTGCAGGTGAATTAGAATTTTCTTCCGCCAAGTAAAACTCATACAAACTGCGAATGTAAATAAATCCCCGAGTCATAATGTAATAATTCTCGTTAGAGCCAACGACTAGTATTACTGGCTAATTTATCCTCAGGTAAAAAATAACTTTATAAAGAGTGTTTGATTTCCCTATATATATTTTGTTTCATAAAACACTAAATATATTCATTGTCCTTTCCAGGTATGGCTATGAATGATTCCATGAACCAGCACCTGGACATGGTTCTGCAACAGAACATGGAGCAACATCAGTTTGACGGAGGGTTTGCAGCTTCTCAACAGGTAACTAACCTTCTGATTATTAATCTAAAATACTTTACTTTATCCATAATCAACACTACAACTTTGATAATCCAAACTTCCAGGGATTCTAGTTTGTTAATCGCTAAACTTTATCAATTTTGTGCTTGTTTTTATTTTATATAACAGATTTTCATTTTAATGATTGCCTTGTATTGCAGTTATTTTTTAAACTTTTTGCATTTAGCGAGCCACAACTCAAATAATTTTGAAACCCATGTGTGTACCTGAGCTTGGAAACACTTGCCCACTAGTTGATGCAATTGTTACATTTTACCACTAGCTAAAAAACAAAAAGATCAATACAGCTTGGCAATGATAATGAGTTGGTGGCTTAGCTAAAAGAGTTTTAAAAATAATGGTTGCCATGAAAACATTAGAATGCATAAAATTATTCATTGCACACCATCGCGCTCCATAGAGGCTGTAAAACTGTTATACCCCAAGAAAATAATTTATGGAGTAAGGTGTTAATTTTATATAAGTTAACACTCTTTTCAATGATTTAAATTTAACCTCATTGAAATACTAAGTGAAACTGAGAAAGAATTTTGGAAATCAAAGCCGTTTTTAAGACCCATTTTATGGTGATTTTTGATTTTATGGATTCTTTCGTAATCCTCTACTGGGGCTTATACAAATACCCCTCATAATGACTATCTAACTAGTACTGCGGCTCATTAGGCCTTATTACTATCACCATCTGATGGTTTTATTTACTTGACTGAGTTTATTTTTACATTAGTGTTTTCTTAGGGAAAAGATCTTTACTGGATTAAAAACCCTAAGCCATTTTATGGTAAAGTAAGCCAGCTAAGCCACTAAGACAGCTAGTTTAAGCTGTTTTTTCAATGGAAAAATTCCATGATTATGGAGTGTCAGTCGCTTTACTATTTATTTGCCTCAATGCAAAAGGAACTAAGTGGTGATGAAAGAATGATGAATGTGGTAAAAGACCACCATTCAAAAACGAAACGTTGCTTGAAATTGCTTTAGCCGTGTTTAGTGACCAAATTTGAATACTCTGGTACTTACCAAGTTTACTCTTCCCCATCTCATTCCCCTTTCATTCCCCTTTCATTCCCTCAAATATACCAATTTGGAATGTCATAGTGCCACTGGCTCCGGGCATTTGAGACTTTTGTGCGGTATTTATTTGTGTATTATCAATTAGAGTTGTAAAAAAAATAGTAATGAAATATGTTGTTTGTCCTCAGGGCTATGCTGCTCCCCCGGGTAGCAACAACTCACAGTCCCTAGTGAATGGCGGGGGGCTGGGGGTGGGAGTGGGAGTCCTGCCTTCGCAGGCACAGCAGCTGGACCAGCAGCAACAACAGCAGCACAGCTTCGAAGTTCAGGTCAGTACCGTCTCTACCATACTGACTATTTTTCCTGTTTCCTTACCAAACAGCAGTGAATCCAACATACAGACATGCATATACACGGTGTCTGGAAACTCATGGTACAAGCGGGAAATTAGTGAATCACATTTGGAGTCGATTTTGTGGTATAACTTTTTTTTCAGTTTTATTTTCAAGTAAATCGAGTTGGTAATTTTTTTTTGGTCAAATAAACAAAAAAAACACTCACTATGAGGCTTGGAGAAACAATGTATGGAGAGAGAGCTAATTATTTTTACCCAACCGATACAAACTTGCGATAAATCACTTTCTCCAGGTTTTTACATTGTACACTATGAGAGAGAAAGAGACAACAAATATAATACTCCGCTTCTATGTACTGTCACAATGATCTTGGGCTCCTGGGTCACCGCGGGACTCCGCCCACATATTTTTATTATGCCACCAAACTTGACACAACTAAACTGTTAGATGCTATATTTTTGTTGAAAACAATACTGTGAAAAAGTGGTTATACAAATAAACAAAAACATTGTCGATATGTGATATGAATGGATGTATAAATACCCTAGCCTTAGTCTTAGCTACGCCCAGGTCCACTGAGTCAGGTAAAAATCATCAAAAACTGAATACACTGCCTTGGATAGATACCACTCTATATACTCTAAGCCATGAGGTTACTATCAGCTGTTTATTGTCTTTTAACCCGTCATGTGTGGGCGGTGCCTATAGACACCAGGCATTCATCGTTATCTTTTCAGGAGTTCTTATCCTTTAAAACCTGTTGTACCCATATTTAAATGAACCGTAATCGCTTGTCAACAAAATAATCAATCTATAGATATGTTTTGCATTGCGTTAAATTCGGTATAAGTCGAGTAATAAATGTTTGAAGTTTGCTTCCGTCAGTACGGCTGAAAAAAAAAAGTTTTTCCAAGTGACATTACTGTTTGTATCTACAGGTAAACCTCATGCAATTTTATTTTTATTTGGAAGGAAATTTATTCAGCCACTCGAAAAGACAAGAAAGCGACAAAAAAAAATCTTCATATTTCTTAATCAAACTTTTTTTAGTGACATTAGGGAGAAAAAAACCAATTCGCCGAGTATAAGTAGCTATTCCAGAAAAATCGCTTATACATTAACATACAATTTAAAAAAATACATAAACACATTATCTGAGAAGATAGCGTGATTGACAAAAACATCATTTTGTAGAACACAAGTGAGTTATTACGAAATTAAGGTTGTTAGCAAGGTACCACGAAAGTTCTACGTTGCGAAAATCCCGGCATTCCAAAGATTGAAATGCGTTGAAGCGTAGACCCAGCTCCAATAGTTTCTTAACCCTAAAATTTGAAAAAAATCGAAAAAAGTAAATGCTTAAATCGAAAAAACGGTGGTTCAGATTTCCGTTTTTTGAAGATGCATTTATTAAATTATTGACTTAAAGCATAGCATAAGTACAAATTATCATTGGTTCTTTGTATAAATCGATGTTGTGTAGAGCTGATTCTTGATTGCTGGACGAAGAAATAGTTTGAGGGGGGTTTCTTCCTTATCTGCGCTCTTTTAGCCATCCATGCTGGTTTTCCCCACTTTTATCACTTTATTACCTGTAATTTTTATAAATTATCAATCAATTTTTCTTGCTGTAATCTACTGTAAGCTAGTTTAAATTATTTATTCTATCTGGGCCAGGTTGTATACCAAAATGTGATAATTCTCTATTCCTCAGTCGTAAGAACCATAGAAAATGTTTCAATAAAAAAGCAATAGATGTCAGGAGTAAACAAAACAAAATAAACATCTGCTTTTGAAGTTAAGTATTGAATATTATAACACATTTAGTCATTTTATAATATTTTTCACAATACAAAAAATATATATGTATGTATGTATAGTATTTTTTTCTTCACTGCAACAATATTTGAAACAGCTCTTCCATTGTATTGGGGATTACAGTTCACATTCACCTGAATGCATTCTCTTAGCATATAAATTAGGTGACATGTAACAATTAATATTCTGAAACGGAATTACTGTTCCCCTGGGAATATTCTATGTTGCCTACCAATTACCAGGCCATGTTATCTTGGATCAAATACTGTTAACGATGCCCAATATGTAATCGAGTCATCGTTCTTTGTTATCAAGTTAGTTCATAATAAGAAGAAAAAAATGAATTAATTATAGTTTTCTTTTATAATTTATTTTGCTTGAATCGTCTTTAATTGGCTATTTGAGTTTTTGTTTTTCAGCAAGATACTTTAGATTCTATCATAAAATGTATCTAACTAAATTTAGCGGAGAAAGTTTGTTACTTTAACCACGAAGAGCTGCAATTGATTTGTCAAGTGGAGCGTAAAGTATCAGTAGCCTGCTATGCATAATGCTCAACACTTCTTCATAAGGAACTCCAGTCCATTTAAAAAAATAATTTTCTTTATTATATAATTTAGTTATTTTCGAAGAAATGGGTAAAAAAAAAGTCACCTTTTTTTTCTTTGTATTACGAAAACAATATTAGTCCTCGTCATATCTGACAATATTTTGTAAAAATAGATACATTTACATTAGATTAGTACATATTCGTTATATCAGGGGTTGCAAACTTTCTCTCTAAATTTTTAATTAGTTTCTTTTCCCCTTTCTTTTTATACAAAACAAATGCATTCCACAAAGCTTGTTCAAGCAAATGGAAAAACATTTTTTTATAATATTTCTTCCCCTGCGCTACAAAATATTGCACAATTACGCTCTAAAACAGCCTCTGACTGTACTACTAATTAGAATGAACGTTACGAAATATCCAGAAAACGACCGCACACTTGCAGATCTTGAAGAACTAACTGCATTATTGTTTTGTATGTATATATACATGGCCTGTTCAAAAGAAAAGGTGAATTTTGAATTTTCGCGGGCCATGTACATTCGATTGTCGATTTTTTCGATAATCAAATGTACACAGCCCGCGAAAATTCAAAATTCACCTTTTCTTTTGAACAGGCCTCGTATACTTATTGCATATCATGTTTGTTTTGTAGACATCGGATATGTATTTTTTTCTAAACAGCGTACGTGATACGGGCTAGCGCTACATCATTGCGCGCGTATCATGTATGTTCATACAGGTAGGGCGGTTTAATACCACTATTTTTTTTTAAAGTTCATTTTCATAGTAAAATTAATTTTCAAAGTTTTAGTTTTTGAAGGCCCGCCAAAACGGTCGAAATTTTCCAGACCTCGGGGCGTAACGTTATTAAACTCCAGATTGTTTTGTTTGAATTGTCAGTAGAGGATTTTATATGGGAAATTCAATATTTTTTTTAATTTAAGAAAACAGTGTCTGGTCATTATTGCTATCGCATTGTACCAAAGTGTGAAAATACAACCATAACTGCAGTGCCCTTGAGGTGATTTTTCACAAAAACGGCGTTATGCAAACTAAAATATAATTATCCAATAAACAATTTATTTGTATTCTTGAGCGGTCCATTCACATTACTGAAGTTATGATGAATTAACTTTTTTGTACATAATTATACATTATATTGATAGTGAACTATAACTAATACAAGTAATAAGATGATTTACTTACGTGAAAGCACTTACATAATCAGTATTATATATTATTTAAAATACTTTATCATAATTTTGGCATCAAAGATTGGTGGGTTGTCACATTGGCATTAAATATATCCTATTTCTGTCGTATTAATTATAGATTTAAAGTCGCCTAAATTAAGTTTCAGTTTCGTCCTAAACCTTTTAATATCCAAACAAAAGCTTACACCTAACATCTTTATACAAAACCTGGAAAAAAGTTTATTGTAAGGAGTTTATTAACGTTATAAGCCGCCGACCAATCGCAGGACATTTTAATGTGTTGGTTTTTTTTAATCATTTTTAAATAACGATTTTTTAATTATCCGTATAATTGTATATAACAAAACTTTTTAAGCCATAATATTTTTCACTGGAGTTCCTTATTATCGCTTTTTTTCTGGTAGATTGAAAGTGAGTTTAATTAAACGAATGACCAGAACTATTTGCTGTTGAATATTCCGCAGTCAAAATGTCCGCAATGTTCTTACCCTCACATCACAACTATCGTCTAATTTCCCAAATTATTTTTGATCAGTTTTCATAATAATAATATAGAGTTCACAGTATAGCACATAAATTGCGTAACTTTTTTAATATTTGACTTAAACAATTTATTTTCAAATACAATGTGAATGGTTTTCTTTCATTTTTGAAATATAAATGAAGTCATCACAAAATATTTCATTTATCACTTGTTTTAATAAATTGGGCGTTAAAATTTCAGGGTGTTACACTGCAATTCGTATTTTGCATATTTTATTATATTCTAGGGACTGAAAAGGGGAGGATTTTAGTTCAAAATGTATCTGGAACATGGTTCCGCAAACTCTTCATTATTCATTTACGAGGATAAAAGTTTTATGTGAATTTTTTCACCAATTAGTATGTTATGAATTTGATATATATATATATTTTTTTATTATTGTACAACAGATATAAACCCAATAACAGTACAATGGAACAACAAGTAAACAATTTCAAATTATAACATTTTTAAATTAACAATTTTTTTGAACTTTTGTAAATTATCTGAAAATATATCAATATATATAGATGATGTATTTAACAGAATTATACCTCTTGTCATGCTATGCTGAGCCAAAACATCTGTCTGACCATAGGGTATTCTGAACATTGCATGATTTCTGCATATGTATATGTATATGTATGTATATGTGTGTTCATGGATGAGTACAAATCAGGCATAGTTCAGTTCAGCTTCAGTTTTCCACATGAGATTTGACCACACAACAGGCATGCCTTGTTTAGCTAAAGATTCTCACATAATGAAATAAATCAATAAGTTTTGAGAGGACATATCAGCCATTCTTTGCCTAGCTTCAGTTTCTGGCCTTAGTTTAGCTATTTTGACTACAAAGTGGCTTAAATTAGTTTCATATTGTACCGAACTTTGTTGTTGTTTCCATTTGCATTTAATCTATGGTGATTTGAACTAAAAAATCTATTAAATCTTTACCTAAAATATGTCTTTTCGAGTGTTCCACCTGAATTTTTTTTGCCAGTCGTCACTTGTATGTCTTCTTTTGGATGACTTCCAAGAAAAAACGATTCCGCAGTCACACTCCTGGGTAAACCGCGATGAATGCTGGATTGTTCCAACCCTACAGTTGTCTAGAACTCGTCTACAAATACATCTGTCAATGTTCGTCACTCGCAGAGAGACTAGAAGCTTGCCAGTCCTAATATATTTAGAATTTGATAATTACATTAACTTGACATTATTAAATTATAAAAAAACCCTATTTTATATATCTAGCATCATCTCTAAAAATATTGAATATCCCCTATGAATAAAATAAAAAATTGTCATGTAATGAAATAGTTGTTTTTTAAATATCCTGCCCGCTACAAATATTGTTAGTATGTAATGCCATGAAAGAAAATGTATCCATTCCTATACTTTGAATTCTCTTTTATGTGACAGGTTAGAACATTTGTATATATTTTGAGATCCATTCAAATAACCTTGTTGTAAGCATGATTCTTTTTGTTCTTTTTTTCTAATTAACTCTGGTTGTTTTCGTACTACATTCAATTATCTTTTGACTAAGCGTTTTCTTTGGTTCGTCAATCTAATGTTCATGGTCGCAATTTGACAGAAAACATTTTTTTAATTTCCTAAGTTTCATGTGGTCCCTTACTATTTTCTATAACATGAGATTTTTAAATTATCAAAGTGACTTCAAAATTGGTTTTCAAGGGGGCTTATAGAAATTACATATTTTTTAAACTTATCCTTTTAGATTTGAACCAAGAATCCTTCAGTCTAATCCGGTAGTCTCATCTACTCAGTCTATTTAAATGCAACAGTGAAATGTTCTTATAAAAGCTTCGTGTTTCGGACATGTTCGCTAATTTCCCGGCTGTAGGGAAAATGGTAAAATTCTTAGATAAAATCTAGAAGTGCGAACAAGAGATGGCATTCATGATGCTTTTTGGTTTCTTTTTAGAACCTTTTATTTTCGATACCTCTTCACCTGTCACCAGGCCGTCATTAATAAATTATCACTTAAAGTAATCAAATAATAATATTATTACCTAATTTGAAATAAAATAACTTCCATAAAAACAGTCGATTATGATAATTTTGGTTGCCGGGGAATAATAAGTTAATATCCCCCCTATAATACGACAATACGGCGCTAAGTTGGAGTTCAATAAAAGCTGTTCAATATCGTCTATGATCCCAATTTGAAAGCCGTAATTTGTAAGTTCGGCCCACCTGGGGATTAGCCCGGCCCGGGATTACAATGAAGAGGGTTCGACTCCGGCGCGGAGGAGTCGCGGGGATCGGATTTCTCGCCCCCAGTATTTTATGTGTAAATGATGTGTTAATCCCGCAACTTATTCATCCGTTTCATTTGCGGCCTGTTTAATATTTCACGGCGCGGGGGTAGTTAATGCGAATTTAAAGCTAATTAACCCTTTTGTGGCCTCTGTTTTTTCTGCCCCCGGCTTTATTTGCCCTGGGGATTATTTTCGCCTTCTTCTCCTCGCCGTGTTGTCATAATTCGAAACCAATACAAACACAACTGTTATCGAATTGCATCCTTTTCCGTGATTACTTATTTTTAAATAAAACCGATTTGCCGAATATTACTACATCTTTATACAGTGGCGTAGCAAATAAGTCGTCCGTCAAAAATATTTAAAAAAATAATCGTACGTAAAAATCGCATCCTGCCGTCAAATCTTAGTCAGCCGCTGGCAAAAAAAAAATTGGCTAGCTCTCTCACATCCAAATTTATCTTTTTATCTCAGAGAGTGTGTCACGTTTTATTATTATGTATTATTTAATACCATCGGGAGCTCGCCGCAGTATGAAGAAACGGGGGAATGCCTCGCGTGCGATAATTTAACAATATTGGACAAATTGATTTATTTCTAAGAAAACACATTTGTTTATGATTTAAAAATAATACTGTTGAAGTAAACGTTGATCGATATAAAAACACGTCGATTGTTTGTGTGAATATTGCAATGACCAGAAGGAAAGTGTGCAATTTCTTGCGGACCCTAATTTGCCGTTTTTGTATAATTGTCCGATTAGCGCTGAATCACTATTTCCGTCAAAAACTATCAATTTGGCCAATGTTTGCTCCGCGGAAGGCGATTACCGTTGTTTGCGAACTAATTCAGTTAGTTCTCCAATAACGCTGACTCAATCAGATTGGATTGGGAATGCGCATTAATCTGGCGTTTGATTATTTCCATCTCTGAAAAAGACGTATCTTTCCGAATTGTGTAAACAGCGATCAACGAGGTCAGAGGGTACGCTCGTACACTCGCTTTTCGTTTATTCTGTCCATACCTCGCTCTTCCCCTCCGGAACACTTTCACCCCGTCTAACTTCTCCTTCATGGAGCTCGTGGGAAATTATTCCCTGCATTCGGAGTCATACCCGTACTATCCGATTTGTATCGGGATCCGTCGAAACAAACTAACCGTGTTTCCAATACTTAATATTCATGACTCGCCCACTCGCCCACGTTCTAACGAACATTTGAAACTCAATCAATCGTCCAAATAGTTTAGTGTCACGGTTACACGACAATCAACTATTTATTTACCATCGGGGGAATCACTATCACTCCGACTGGATTAAACTAAACTAGTCTCCTTTGTCTTTTCGCTTCGTTAACTTATTGACAATGTCGTGTAGATCACCAATTAATCGTGGAAAATGTTAAGATCGTTAACTGCTACGATTTGTTTTCATTTTCGGCAAAGGCTCGCGTGAGTGAGGGTCAAAAACCTGCCGTCTAACCTAACCTAACCTGACTGCGAACACCGCACCTGCGCTCTTTCGCTCTCTGGAATCTTTACAATTCTTGACGATTTCACACAACTCGTCTGACTCAACCGGCTCGTTTGTTGCGACATTGCAAAGCCTTATTTTTATGTTTTAATGCACACCTTCTACCTTCTAATAACTGCGTGTCTTATCATTATTAAACATAACCGTTGGATATGTGAAGGGTGGTATGCGCCTTATGAGTACTGTAAGGGTATCGTGTGTTTGTATTAATATGTATTAATCATTTTATCTTATTTTAAATTATAAATATGATGTACTGTTGTGTTCAAAGTACATCACTTCCATCCTTAATACTATTTTTAATCACCTACTGAATTAAAAACCCCAAGAGAAGATAGTACTGGGTGAAATTCCTATCCACTTCCCCAAGTCTTGAACCGACTCAAAATGTATTACGTCATAAAAGTGGTCTAAAAAACTTTAGCAAATTATATACTAAAGGAGTAGTTTCTTTCAGTCGTTAATTTCAACCGTTAGTTAATCTCTTGATTTTAGAAAAGGCTATTCGGTTGGGTTGGGTATTTTTTCTTTAAATTGCTCACTTGAGGTGAAACATCACAAAATTTTATTATTATATCCAAAACATTTTTTTTATAAAATGGGCCCCGAGTGCGTTGCTCTCGAAGCATTCATTATTCTTCACAATCTATCCGCTATGCGTTACATTTTTTCTGCGTGAAAAACTATTCTGCTCTAGTTTTTTTTTTTTAATTTATTGCACGTGTTTTGCGAAAGCAACACTAACTGGAATGATACGCCAAGAATATGTGAAGCATTTCATCGTCTTTTGTTGAAATGTAATGTAGCTAAGTAACTATTCGTGCAATGCAATTTTTTTAAATCTTGTCTTATGTTAAAAAAATTGAAGAAATCTGCGAAGCAATACAAAATGTAATAATTTCCACCTGCAGAACCCAAGGTACGGTTACTATTCACTCAGTTCAAAATGTTCTTGGTATTTTGAAGTATTAATGTCATAGGTTCTCGGAAAGATCACCCCTATTATACAATATTAACAGGAATGATAAATGAATACTCGTAAATTGCATCTATTTGCTGACATACGAGTATATTCCGCGGAAGTAACTTTTATGTTTATTTCCCCAGAAAATTGCAGAAGTATAAAATATTACATACCGCTATTATTTTTAACATGCCACCTGACCACTCATTCCGTGTAATAAACTTTGCCAATCGACCATAAAATCGGCCAAGTATCAACAAAAGTAATTGGATTTGATGTTAAACATTCCGCGCGCTGATGATTGTAGCGCTTTTTCGACTAGCCTCTTTATGCGTCTTCGTTTGATTCGCATCTGCGTTTTATCTCGGACGTAATCGATTTTGCACTCGAAAGTTTTGACTATAAAATAACAATAGATTTGCCTTCTCACCGATGAAATTTGAAATCGTACGTTTTTCAACTCTTGAAATTATTTGAAAATGAATATCTTCGCTTGCCATAAATGCATCTCGACAATATTTATAACACAAGCGAAAAATGTTTAATCCCATTCTGCATTGTTTACAATATCCGCTTAAATAAACTGAAAGCTACAATAATAATATCAACTTTGACCTCACATTAATTCCCCATTTCGTGTCTGTATTATTCCCTGCGAAAAAGCCAGGTTTCGAGGTCGTTGGGATTATTGTCATCTTTTACCAATGTTTATTTTGGAACCCACATCTAAATTTTGTAATACGACATCTGCGCGTCCTAATTTTCTTACGTGGATTCGATTTATCCCCCTGTTCTACATTCCCAGATGTCATCTCGCGCGGAGTGATTCATCTTAGACATTAGTTCGCATACTTTGATACAAGTTTCGCCGGTATCTTATACCTTCTTCAATCTTCTGAACTACCGCCTTGAATTGTAAATTTAATATTTGAATCTTCCTTGTGTTGCTTTTATTAATCTACTTTGTAAGCATCGTATATTTGTTTTTAAATTTGTATTGCTGCAGAGATCATTTACTTAATGAATGGATTCTATATTTATACAACAGTCACAAACAACAACTCTTTGTTTTTTTTACTATTAACAACGTAATCGTAATCATTGTGAACTGCGTGAAATTGTACAGTTTAAAGTTATGTCTGTTTTCATTTCGTAAATATCCCATTCGACGTAAAGTTGTCAGTTGGATGGGCCCGCCTGTAAAATGTTGACGATTATACGTTCGAAGAAAATTGCTTTTTAAGCATGTTACGACCGCTGTCAAAAGTCGCCGTTTTACGGCCGCAAATTCGTGACACAGTTAATAAAAAAAAACTCAACACGTGTAACAAAACGCTTACTTTGAAATATCAGCAAGAAACGCATTGTACTTGTAGTTGTTTATTAGTAATTAACAATATTTGTGAACCAAAAAGAAATTATCGACATGCTAATAAATTGCATCGAGAAACTTGTAGTTTCCAATCTTCCTCTACCAACACTTCCTTCCGCCATTGGAGATATCACAGTCGTACTAATATAACAGGGAAATGCATTGTACGGCCCTTTGATTATTATTACGTGACCCGCTAACACCTCCCACCTTTCATCTCTTGCCAACAGGCGATCCCAAAATATGTTGGATTTGGCGTTTATAGGAATCCGTTGATTACTAGAGTTTATTTTGAGTGTCAATTTAGATTTATCGCGTATTGCATACGGCGACGGGTGACGGGCGACGGGCGACGGGCGACGGGCGCCCACGGCCCGTCACCGCAGAGCGCCGAGAATGTCGCGAAAGCTCTGCTGTTCATAGTTTATTATTAGGCTAACACTTTCCAACTTAATAATATACACTTTCATATGATGAAATTGAACAATTATTGAAAATGTCTTCATTAGAAAAGCGCAGGAAAGACTTCGATTTAATTTTCATTTACAAAATTATTAATTGTTTTATTGACTCACCTTCTCTGTTGCAACTTATCCAGTTCAACATTCCTTGCCGTAGACTCAGAAACAATGAATTGCTGTTCCTCAATCATCACAATACTAATTACGGGTATAATTCTCCAATGTCCAGAATGTCAAGACTTGTTAACTCAAGCCATGGTCTTGAAATTTTTGGTAGCAGTCTAAATGATTTTCGTCATTCTTTACGACTCTACCAAAACTTTGACTAAGACCATGGCTTGAATGTTCTCTCTTATGTTTATTTTGCCTTATTTTTGTCATCGCTTCATTTATCTCAATTTATATGCTATTTCTTCTCTGTTACTCTTTTTTATATTTCGTGTTTTATATGTATTTTTGTAATTGGACTTTAGTCCGTTAATTTATAAATAAATAAATAAATAAATATACATACATATATCATTATTTCTTTTTATTAAGGGTCAGCACACAAAAATACACACTTTTTGGCTTTCTAATATACAACCAAAACCACAAATTATTTATCTTTCAATACTATATGGGTAGTTAGAAAAATGTCTAACCTTTCCAGTGAATACAATTTTTAAACAGTAATCTTTGAAATTCTGTATGAAATGCATTATGGAGTTTTAAGTAAAACGTTAAAAAATGCCGCTGCTGGTTTTAAAACTGCACCTTTTACTGATAATTTTATATGTTATTCATAGAATTTAAAGAATTTCAGTTAAAAAAATTGTACTCACTGGAAACCTCAGACATTTTTCTAACTACCCATAGAAAATTTGCGGATAAATCATTTGTAGTATTGCTTGTATTAGAATGCTACAAATTGACGTTTAGCGTCATTCTTGGGTGCTGGCCCTTAACGTATTCTAAGGCTGATGGAACCACTTGATTATTGTTTTTTTTTTATTGATATTATATGACGGCCTCCATGGTCGAGTGGTAAGACGCTCGACTACGAATCCAAAGGTCGCGGGTTCAAACCCGGCTAATAACTTTTATTTAATTGATATGTGTCATAACACATTTAATTCATATAAAAATAGTAAAAAGTATATTTGCGGCACGTTCCAGAGTGGTAGATACTCTAAGTATCGCCCTGGTGAAAGACCACCATTCAGAATTAAAACGTTACTTGAAATGGCTTTAGCCGTGTTTGGTGACCAGATCTGAATAGTCAGGTACTTCCCAACCTTCCTCTTCTCCATCTCCTTACCCTCCCCACTACCTTCAGCCTCACAACATACCCTATTTGGGAATGCAATAGTATCACTGGCTCTAGACGGTTGGAAGCAGTTGAAACTCTTGTGCGGTATTCATATAAAAATATATACATATTAATATATATTTTCACACCGATAAGATAATTATTTACATTATTATCGGAGCGACGGTCAGTAATAATTATGAACATGGAATTTTTGTTTACATCAAATTGACTTTTCCTCTTTGGACGAAGGGGTAATCACGGGAAATGTGGTTTTTACTTTTCTTCACCAAACACTTAGTAATGGTTTAATGCATATTGCCACGAAACCCGAGGTTCTCGACCGTGTATTTATATGTCTGTCTTGACGGTTGATAGCGCCTTATACGTCTCCCAATCACGTGGCTCACCTGTAACATGAATGCCTGATTGCCTTGATTAACCCCTACATTTCCTTGGATGCTATAAACCGACGTACCTATTGTATTGCCTGTGATTATCGATGCCGGTCTGGTTGACAGGAGTCAGTTCCTGGATCTATTTCCGCATTGGGAATGCGGACTCAAATAATCGTTTCGGTAACATTTTTTCTGCGTTTCTATATGTGCAAGAGAACATGCACGTGGAGCAAGCATACTCAAGTTTACTAAATTGCTAAACTAGACATTTGGAAGGTTGGCTTGACTTCGTTCGTTGTTGATATGTTTTAGTTAACTGTTTTACGATATTTCCCCCGGCCACAAAGCAGCAATAAACCGCGCAATTCGTGTTTTTTCATTACACTTCGCTTCTCCCTGCAGTTAGCATTTACTATTCTAAGTTCGTGCTTTATTCGGTGATATTATTCATATATTTCACTCGAACTGCGATGCAAATGCACGGCTATAAAGAATTTAATTATTTTTCTTGAACTTCAGTTTATGCGTTCTTTGCTTGCGCCATTTAGCAGTCTGCCTCGTGATTTGGTATTTTGACCGTAGTTCAGGATCAAAAATTCGCTTGTGTTGCAATGCGCGCCACTTCGCGTGCGTTCCCGCGCCCCTTTAGTTCCTCCGACTTGGTCATTTGGTTTTCTAATGTGTTCTTTCTTTTGTTCCTGGTCACAAATGTACCGGTCGACTATTCATACATCTCATCATCCACCTCAAACACACCACATCACCACACCAGAGAAGTTCGAACAACAAACGCCTTTGTTCATAAAACATAGTTCGGACAATGAGCACGGAAATTAAACAAGTTAACGCGATACCTTGGCACGAGATAGTCACAGTTCCAAACACTCATTAACGATGCCAGAACACTTGTAACAAACAAATTTACCTTTGCTGTAAATTATATATTTCGGTCAACCACCGGTCGGTCCTCTATTGTATGACTCATTCTAGAAAATGTATCGTCTTTTCAACATAGTTTTTCCGCACAGCGAAAGAGCTTTATAAGACGGATGGATGATGGATGCAAGAATCGTTATGATTCTGTTGCACTGACGTAATTAGCAGTAATTGGTTTGTTATGCAGGCAGAGTGAAGATTTGATCACCCGCTCTCTTTGAGTCGGAGATTAGCGGGTGTCCCAGATATCGCGAATGCCTAGGGTGCTTCACTTTGAAAAGCTCGGCTTAACGATTGAGTAGCCACTAATTGAAGTGATTGCGTACCTAGCGGCAGCCCCAGCGCTGCGAGATGCGTTGGCTATCTCTATTCGCGTTGGTTGATTCATATCTTCTTGGCTAGCGTCCCAAATTGAATACCTGAGCTTTTATTCTCCCGGCCATCATCAATCTTGTTCGCCTTCTTAAATGCGAAACATTTTTAAATGTTGGCCAGCAGCAGCATTTTTGAATCTATCTCCCTGTTTTTTAGAATGAATTATTTCGGCCGATGGAAATACGCTAGTTATCTATCTTATATCAGGTGGCTTGACATTGAATAACCCGTGTAATTTTTCATTTTTGAAAACATCCTGTAAAATTATTAAGTACTTACCTATACCAACAAACATTTCGAGTCTCTCAGGAATCCAGCTTGTGATATATCTCATCTTACGACGTCTTGACGTTTTCAGTTAATTATGAAAATTATATTCCGTGTTGTAATATTTTACGAGCTGGGGTTTATTGGTTATTTTATATATTCTAATCTGCTTTCGTCGCCGCTTCATTTTATTTGCTGGATCTGCATGAAAAATGTCCACTGCCGTAGCGGTGTAGCGTAGTCGTCTAATTCCGTCGGGGAGCGCCAGCGCACGCCGGGCTATTCCGGTCCCCGCTCACCTGTGTGAACTTCAGAGTGCATTGCAATCTCGACCAAGTACCTGGACTGGGTAAGGACTGACTGTCCGCACCCGTACTGCACTCGGCCGAAGTTTGGCAACGGCCCTGCAGATATTCCCACCGGCGGAACATCAACTCTGTGATTTATCACCTGGACCGTTAGGCATCTTGCCGTGTGACGGATGCTTCTTCGCGGAATTAATTGCATTTGTGCATATTAATAAGTTCGCCATGGGCGATTTCATCCATCTGGCGTACTCACACTTTGAATAATGATTGTAATCACTGTTAAGTGAATTCTAACACGAATGGATTAGCTTTTTGCTAAAGTAAATGTGACCGCACAAGAGGCGCTGTGCTAGGGAGATGGGGCGGACAAATATTATAGCAACGTTTTGATTCTGAATTAGGGCCTCTTACCACTAGTTTTTAAAGTGTTGACATCGTAAAGAAAGGAAGTATTAGTTCTGCATTAGTGTGACCGCCGAGACGCCATTCGCATTGTTTGGTGGCGTGTCGGATTGCCTAGGTTTTTACACTTGTTTCCTTTCAAAAATCCGATTACAATTTTTTTACGTACCCATTATCTTGTGAGATGACACTGACCTCATTTTCCCAAAAAAAAAAACAAACTATTTTATTCTCACAATTTTCGTAAGGTCAATATCGTAGGTAGTAACATAAATAATGAGTATTATTTCCGACTGTTGAACAACAAAAAAAAGTATAATATATTTGTAATATAAGCAGACAAAATTATTAACTGTAAATAATTTACTTTGTGAGTACGTAAGGTCCATACGAGTGTGAACGTTTCAAATTTTGAACTGATGTTAATTGAAATTATCAAATTTAAAAAATAACCTTTTCAAATCCCTACCTACCTAATGAAATACCTCCCCATAATGTATTTTAACAGACATTATTCTATATTTGAAATAGAACTAATGTTTTTTCTTAGTAAGTCCAAGTATTATTAACAAAAATTAATTAAAAATATGCGTATCTATTTTTCATCTGCTATAACATAGAGATATCTCTAGCATGGCGGACGAAAAAATACAATAAAATAGAATGATACCTATGTATATAGGTATTTTGACAGTCAAAAGACAGATACCCTTGTCAACCCTGTCTCCTGTTTGCTTGCTGATCGAAACCACCTAATGCACGCTAGGCGAATGTGAATCCGAACGTGTAATTCAATAATAATTACCGCCAGGATATTGTGTGTTTAATGACGTATGGACGTGCGGTGCTCCCCCTCCCCCTCCCAGTGTCACCCGCCGCCAGCGCTAATTAGCGCCCGCCCGACCCCCTGTCTGCGCTCACTCCTTCACTCCTTCATCCTCCAGACTCAGATGTCTGATAGGTTCGGATCTAAGCCGTGTGCAGCGCAGGCAAGATACTGGCCACCGAAACTGCTTCTGGTTAGTGATTTTATTAATCCTACCCAGCGTTAAGTTTCGAGAAAAGACGAAGAGGAATCTGAAAATTACAAGAATTATGTGATGGGTTCTGGCAATAATTACTTGCATATCCCTAGAGTTGCACGACACTCTAGTTATTCAGTCTATTTAAGGATTTTTCCATATTTTAATTTAAAGTTATTTTGTCAGCTTGCAGAAACGCTCCTGGGGTGAGTATTATCATTCGAGAACTTACTTCAAACCCGTATGCTTTTCATGTTGATATTAATTATTGTAATACTATTAATAATCTTCAACGAAAATATGAAACAGAAAACATTTTTTGATTTTTATATTAACTCCAGACTCTAGGTAAACACATGTGCTCGGGTAGGGCTTTGCATACTATTATCCTATATCGGTAGAAATTAAAAAAAATAACACTAATAATTTTCAAGGAAGTATGAGATTGATTAAAAATTACAGTTTCTAATAAGGTTTTGGTAGCTCAATCGGCAGAGACGTTACTCCCGGATAGAGTAGAGGTTCCGAGTTCGAGTCTTGGACGCGCCCGATTTTTTTTTTTTCTAAGTTTTTTGTTTCATATTTTCATTGAAGATTGTTCATATTATTTCAATAATTGATAGTATAATTCGGTTAATTTCTATCGTAACTAAATACACTTGTATTCGTTATTTTCTAACCGATGTTAAAAGTAAAAGAGCCCTAAAACGTGTGTTCACGTTGGGAGTAAAAACCCTATCGGTGTATGTCTCTAACAAAGCGGGTGCAATATCAACAATGGGCAAAAGAAAATGTAAAATATCCGAAGCTGTTAACTATATTTCCTTGTATGCTCGCTACGAAAGTGATATTTACCTCCTGCAAGCGTTTGCCTATTATGAATAATTTGTTTGTTGCACTATAACGGCGTAGTGGGGCTTTTATTAGTTTAAAGCTCAACCCCGCCGCGGTCTGAAGGATGAAATGGCGCCTCCTCTGTCCTCCTCTGTCCGCCTCTGTCGTTGCAGATTGCGCTTTCATTATTACATCTTGACATCGTCGCCGGCTCTGCCGCGCCTTATTAAACCCGCGTGTAACCCAGCCAAGGAGAGCAGGGTTGCCAACGACCCCGGACGTCAAATGTTCTCTCACGACCCAATCCGGTCCTATTGGTCAAACTTTCTTGATGCATGCGTTTTACAATGGCCTGATATTTACTGCAGCGCATTGTTTTACCCGGATATTTGTTAATACCCCAGAATCCTTTCTTAGATCGTGCTTTTTATGTAGCTGGTCCTTGGGCATGGAATAAGCCACCTTTGAAAGTTCAAGAGGCGGATAATCTTTTGTGCTTTAAGTCAATTATAAAAAATACAATGTTTGCGATTGCGCCCCCAGGGTGAATGTTTTACAAAATGGCGTTTAATTTTAAAAAGAACCGTACGTTCTGTTGAATTGCTGATTAAAAAAAAAACAAAAAAAAACTTCAGTTGTCTCCTCGCCAACCCTAACACCAGATGTCTCGTTATTTTTTTTAAATTGTCGACCCTACCTGCGAGTGGATAACACTCGGTGGCGCTCTTTAAAAAAGCCACTAATTGCCTTTAATAACCGACTAATCTTCAATCTAGTTCACACCGACCTCGCCGCCGGTGACATTACTTAACACCCCTCCCAAGTATGGAATAGGTACAATTACCTTTATCATATTTTTTATGACACTATTGAAGGCGTCATTACTATATGACTCGCTATTAAGCTTTTTTCCATAACTTGAACCCGCGATGAACTTGGAGATAGTGGAAAGGTAATTGACGGTCGGGTTGTCTGTCGTTGCCATATTTACAATTTGTAAAATTTATTGTTTTTGTTAAATTCATTTTGATGTGTAATTTACCACCGTTACAGC
Source organism: Drusus annulatus (assembly GCA_022651775.1). Taxonomy (NCBI): domain Eukaryota; kingdom Metazoa; phylum Arthropoda; class Insecta; order Trichoptera; family Limnephilidae; genus Drusus; species Drusus annulatus. The sequence continues at coordinate 1,005,022 of JAGWCC010000357.1, read as the reverse complement.
TAAAGTCATAACACCCGCACCGATATGTTTTTACCTAAACTGGAATCGATCGCTCTTCCTCTGTCTTTCAACTTTAGAGACTATTGTGTACATACAATATAAATTGAGGTGATTTTTCACAAAAACGGCGCTATACAAGTTATCCAAATATCATAATAGCGTGAATAATAATAAAGGGGCTTATAAGCGTACATTTAACCACACCCATAAGCTAAAACCCATACCACTCCTTACAGCCTAACTTATATTATTTTATTACGCAAACATAATTAATAGTTTTGGGTAACCCGAGAATGTTTCGTTTTTTTTTAAATTTTTTTTTACAATTATTTAAATCAGTTAGCTTTTCCCCACTTTCGAGACTAGGGGGTAATATCATCGCACAAAAAAATGTTGAGATGATACCCAAAAAAAGTTCCACGACCGCTGCTCTAATAGCTTACATCTGATAATACCTTATCTAGTCTTATTTCCATGCATACATATAAGTAGCTACAAATCATCACCGCGAGCCGGAATAAAGTTCCTCTTTGACGTGCATGGATCACATTCTCCAGAATTGCTGCTCCTTCTTCCAGGAAGCACCTCTTTCTACTTACAAGCAGGTACCTACCGCGAGCAGCCTGGCTGGAACGGATACGGAGCACGAGGCGGGGGGGGGGTGGCGAAGGTCCCAACAGATCGGATATTATTTATATTTACTGCCCCGCCCAGCGCGCCTGCGCTCCTTAATATCTCCGATGTCTCTTAAATTTTGCCCCGCCCCCGCTAGCACCGTCGCTCTATCCCCGTACCTGTCTGACAACCAATCTACACTGTTTTGTCTTCTATCGCTACTCTCGTTTGCGCTGTTCTGGCCGCACCTTTGAAGAATTTGTTCAAAATGCTCTCGGTTCATTCCGTGATTTTATTACTTTTAACAAAACGAAATAAAAAGTACACAGCGCAAAGGTAGATTGCACCCTTTTAATCAAACTCCTTTTGTATCTCTTGAATGTCAACGTAAGGTTGCGTTTACTGATGCCCGCAGGATGACGTCACCAGTCAGTAAAAATGTAGTTGACGCGAATACGTATCTTGGACATTTATATTTCCAAAGAACCCTGCGACAATGAAACCGTCATCAATGTGTTTTCTTTCTAATCATAACAGTAGTTCGAATGTATACATAATTCATTAATGATTTATTAGGTAGTAACGCCGTTCTAAGTACTGGATTAGTAGCTACTCGAGTGGCTGTATTTCCGCGCAGTCCACCGTAAATATGTCATCGATTTTTTTTTTGATTTTATGGATTCTTTCGTAATCCTCTACTAACTAGCTGGGGCTTATACAAATACCCCTCATAATGTCTATCTGACTAGTACTGCGGCTCATTAGGCCTTATTACTATCACCATCTGATGGTTTCATTTACTTGACTGAGTTTAAGTTTACATTAGTGTTTTCTTAGGGAAAAGGTCTTAACTGGATAAAAAACCCTAAGCAAGGAAAAGATAAAAAGAAAATACAAAAGTTCTGAACTTATTACTGTTTGAAGAAAATTATTTGACTGAAGTTAAATATTTTATTTTTTTTCAACCTTGGGCTGCATCCTTTTCCATTTCTGAGGTCTTTCTGGAAAGGGATACAGTGGCGTGGAGTGGTTTGGAATAGGATTTGGTTTGGTTTGGAATGGGTCGGCCACCATTTCCTCAGCTTCGATCTGGTGGTCCTCGTGGTAGATTGTCCGATGCTGCACTATCCTTAGACAATGTCGGTCAGGAGCTCCATGAGGATCACCAGTTTTTCTGCTTTGGATGTGCAGGCGGCGAGTCTCCCACGGACCTTAATAAGGCCCAGAAGGAGAGACATAATGTCCTCGTCATCGGAGGCTTTCGAGGGTCCCTGTTCTCGACTTTCAGGCTGCGGTGCACGTCGCTGCTCCGGTCGTGAGGGGGGGCTTGGCGGGCCGCCACTGGCAACGTTTGCCCAAGACCTGCCGTCTACTCTGGCTGTCGGGGCTGGCTCACGCGCCTCTGGCGCCCTGCGTTGCGGGGCGCTGTTGGGCCTCGCTCTGCGCTGAAGGGCAGCCACATACGCTACCCTTTTGGGGCATGCGCTGTAGTTAGCGGGGTGATCGCCTCCGCAATTGCAGCACTTGGCGGGTAGTTCGCGGTCGGTCTTGGAGCAATCGGCCGTGGCGTGAGCTCCCTCGCACTTGACGCAGCGAGCGACGTGGGCGCAGTTCCTGGAGCCGTGACCAAAGTTCTGGCACCGGTGGCACTGGGTACCGTGCAGCAGGTGGTTGCTGCGGTACTTGGTCATGGATACCTTGCAGTAGCATAGGTACCTGACTGTAGCCTTCAGGTGACCCATATTGGTCTTCTGGCTGAAGTGGACGAGGTATAGGGGGATACTCGGTGCCGGGCGTGGTCATCTCGACCACGACGTCGGCAGGGAAGCCTTGGGCCTCGAGGTCCTCGAGTATGGCCGCAGTGGGCATCTTCGGCAGCCCCCTGATGACGGTTTTCTTCACCTTTTCGGCCTCTGTGGTGTAGGTGTGGAAGGATTTATCCCTCACCTCTGAGCGCGGTTGTAAGAGCGCGGTGTGCTTCCACCGAGCTCACCATTATGCTGATGGAGCCTCCCCGGTTGTACCGGAAGTTGAAGGGGGCGGTGCCGATATGGCGTTTGATCTCGGTCGTGATCTGGTTGTGGGTCAAGCCATTGATGGTCATGACCACAGGCGGCACCCTGGTGCTTCTTCTGCCTGTTTCAACCGCCGCAGAGTTCTTGGAGCGGGTCGATGTTGGTGGTGTCGGGAGTGGTCTTGGGGCAGGACGTTTGGATGGAGGAGGTGCGACCGAGGTGTCGTCCCCTACTTCCGGTAGGCAGTCAAACTTGTTCCCATGAACAAGCTTGAAGGTCGGTTTGGGTGGGGAATGCGGTCGCTTCGGCGCCGCAGTTCTCTGCCACTCTGCCTCCATAGGCACCGAAGCGGACGTGCTGGGTCCGGCTGCCGGGGAGGTTGGTTCGTCGTACGTAAACTCGTGTTTAGAGGTACTAGGGAAGTATTTTATCCCTGTGGCTCCCTTCGGGAAGTCGATGATGGATGTAATGGGTGTGGTGGTTTTGGAGTTAGTGGTAAGCGTGATATACGCTTGCCTCCTTTTGGTATAGCCAGAAACTTTTTTTGAGATCATGGCTCGGGGAAGGGTAATGGGTTGGAAGGGGGCGGGGGGGCCGTAGCAACTGACTGGTCGAGAATCTGAAAGAAACTCGAAATTGGAGGGGTTAGTGTTGCCTTGAGAAAGGCAATTTTTGCGAAAGCTTTTCGGCAGGTCTGGTTGCCGGCAGCGATAAACCTCGCGCACACCTCTGGTACGCGTAAGCCTCACTCTGCCAACGCGCAGTTCCTCCTTACGACCTCGTGAGTTTACTGTATTGACAGACCCAGGTCTGCTAATTCAGTAAAAAGCACTTATCGTGAAGTATTCGACTTCTTCCGGTCTCGTCTGTGAGCGTCTGCCGGGTACGACCGTCTCGCCTCGCGTCTCGCGGTATATTGCGACACGTCTTCTAGCCACGGTGTCTATGAATGTGAATGTACTTAATTATGGAAGCATAGCGTCTTGAAAACATAATATAATTATGCTCCAATCCCGGGTTGGTGGTTTGGTTTTATGGCGGTTACTGTCGCGCTTCATTTTCTGTCTGTAGTTAGTTGCGTCAACTCCACTGACAATGTTATAATGTCAGCTGCATTTCTACCGTCCGAAGGGATTTAAATTTGATTTAACTAACCTACCTTGTGCACTAACAAGGCTTAAGCTAGTCAATCAGTTCTAAAGTCATTATCCTACTTTGTGATTTGTCACCATTACTGGTTTACAAAGAGTAAATTTTTTAAATTAATGAAAAGTTACGCACTTTCAATATCTATATTCCAAGTCTAAAAGCAATAGACGTCAGACTCATTCGTTCTCAAATACAAAGATTGACGGAAGAATAAACAGATTATTAATTTAAGTCTGTGCTAACAGTGTGCTCAAGTTAAAGTTTAATATTGACGTAAATGTAAAAGGTTTTTTGGCAAGCTCCGCGGTTTGTCATTCGAGCTCGCATTAATCTGGTTATTTCATACGTTTGTATCGCAAATCGGCAAGCCACTTATATTCGGACCGCAAAAAGAAAAACACTTCTCGTCCATCAAAATGTATCTTCAATTATTTACGTTCACAATTTATTGTAATTGATTACTGGCAAATGTGACGTATATCACCTTCGCTGACCCGAATGTTATTGGTAGAAAATTCATTTTCAATTTTCCGATTCGTACAGAATTGCGATTTAGTGTACGGGCAATGAGCATTCAAAGTAATCGCATTTTGTACCATCTAACGGGTCCTCTCAAAATGGATAATTTAAAATTTGATGCGTTTCCAAAGTACCTGCAGGATCACCTCTTTCACCGCGGACACTTTATTTCTCCAATAAATATGTTTCCATAATATTATCAGGTTGCTCTCTCAATTTGACGCAAAGTTGTATGAATCATCGGCAGTTTTGATATTTCATATTTACTCTTGAAAGCCCACACATAAATGTGTTCGTTTTGGCACAGCAATCTGTAAAAGTGGCGTTTTTGCGTGCTTATTTCCTACAATGCTCTACGATTAGGTATAATTTCTATACTAATCGCATATTTTATATTATAAAGACGCAGAATACGTGCATCGTACATTATACAGGAGTGTGGTCGCCCACCAGTTAGACATTGCTGGGAGAAAATGGTTACGTGTTACTTGCCAAGACAATAGCATTTTCCCAGCGATGAGATTCGCACGATAACCTGACTCGACTACATCTCATTTGATTGTATCTCTGCCAGTGTACAATGTGTACATGGCATTGGTCGCCAATCCTCACTCTTGAAACATCTAGTTTAATAAATTCAGCCAGTTAAACATTGCAAGAAGATTGTAATAATTGACGGTGCAATGCACTGAAAGATGTGCACATGGCGAATGACTTCACGTACCGCGCATGCATTTGTCCGGCCGGTCAGCAGAGTGGAACTACTCGATAGCGTGAAGGCCCATAAACCCTTTTACACTTCCGAGCTTAAAAAAAAAATCTGCAAATTGGTTTTGTATCTACGCACTTAAATTCTAGTAATTATTTCTAAATATAGCTTAGTTGTGCATCCGTTTGTTTTTCATGAGAAATTGATAAGTTGGTTATATTATGATACAACGGAGATGTGGTAAGTATCTAAAGATTCTTATTCAATCATTATCCGTTCGAATTGATTCTCCTTATATAAAGTTGGTAACAAAACAGTCTCTACTACAACTATCATATTAGATAAGTATATAGAAGTTTGTATAATAATAAAATATGAAATAAAAACATATAAAAGGACTAGTTGACAATGTGTTCTAGTTTGTCTATCAATCCATTATACGTGCCAACAGTGCGCTGGCTTGACTGCAGCGGAATCACCTTGTTCGCTGTACGTTGACGCTACAACCAGCGATAGTCGTTCGCCTGTAGTCATCTCCAGACACGGCGATGGCTCTAACTCCGCTCGGTTTGAGCTGCCACTCGTCACGCTGATGTATCGCTTTAATAAGGCCTCCTGCCCTCTCAGCCAGCCAGCCAGCCAACCAACCTCTGCTTATTTATGCTCTCATCGCACGTGCATTGCTTTGAAGGATAGTATTACTTGCCTAAATATACGTTGTACGAAACCAATCAAAAATAGACAGACGCTAAGTTAGATCAAAAACCTGAATTCCAAGTGTCTCGATGTCATTAAGCAAGATCAAGGGTTTTGTCAAAGAAAAACTTTTACTTATTTGATCAACGGCAATTATATACATCCAATTAAATCCATGCAAATAGATGACGCGTTGGTGACACCGAGTTTGTGCATTTGAACTTAGACACTGCTAGATTTGATTTATGAAAGCGACCGCCAACGATTTGTCGTAGTATCTGCATGCATGGGTTTGTTTAGAGCGACGTATGAAGCGATGTCATCTACATGGGAAGCAGCGTCACGCATTCACATGTTTTCTTTCGGCCGTTTTCCATAGTTATTATTTAGTTTTGTCGCTTCTACCGCGCACTATATCATTTTAGAATAAGTGTACGCCCTATCCGTGTAAATTGCTGGCTTCCTTGTTTTATGTAAATGCTATCTACTATTCATCCAACTCCGAAACTTTCTTTGGAGTTTCAGATTAGGGGATATGTACGAACATAGCGACCCACCTACCCACCTAACTGCGGGGTATAATAATAGAATTCACTCGGAAAATGTTTACCGCTCATAAAATCGGTGGAATTTAGTGCATCGTGATTTCAGGTACAGCCATACCGCCATATTTTGTATGCGCTGCTCACGATATAACACGATAACTATTTTCTTAGACGTACACAATTCATCCCTTGTAAACCATCCTTTTATAAACACTAGAAATTATATCCCGGCACCGCCAGCATTTTCAACACTCTTCAAAACCTTTTTTTTTAACACTATGGTATCTTTTTTATGTTATTATTTTTTAAACTGCTAATTCGTGGTGGAATTCTATTGCAATGATTTAATAACACTTTTTTAAAACGTTTTTTCGTGCTTATTGTTAGACCGGACCACTTTCAACCTGTTACGGTCATCTTCAACTGAAACAGATAGTTATATAAAGGTATATTATTAGTAAATTTAAAAAGATATTTAACTATACCGTATATAAAATTATGATGTAGCAATACTACGGGTTAAGGGAGGGAATATTTTAAGACTCCATAGCTTGTCTTGTAAATGACAGTGTACCCCAAAGACGTAACCTAGAAATTCCAGACAGAAATAGTTCTTAAAGTCTATTTTATTTCCTATTTTACAACACCAGCAGCAAAATACAGTAAATCCGTGTTCGTGAGAAGACGTGTTGATTTTCTATTTTCTTGTGCTCGGTATTGATTTGGGGTGCAAAATATATGATGAGACACATTTGATCCCTCCTCCCTTATCGGCCGTTGTTTAGCCAGCAGAGGCGGGACTAGCTGGAACAAAGGCCGGCCGACTGACCGCCCATATCCGAATGGCCTAAGCCAGAGGATTTGGAAGATGTCAATCCTAGCATTTTCATTATATCTCCACCAACAAAGTGACTTGGAAACGGAATTATATGACTTGCTCTTTGATTTTTCTGCTTTCTATCCCAGATCAAGCCCTTTATAGACACTTTTACGATGTATGTATTTGTCACACTTCCTAAATATTGAATAACGAAAAGAACTAACTTTTATGTAAAACTCCCGGAAGCACATTTTTTTGACTGACTTCTAAAATTCACAATAAAATCAAAGATGTATTATTTAGGCGCATTTTAGGTGATATTTCACACAAAATGGTGCTTTAAAAAACGCGTTTTATCATTATGGATTAGTTTTAGTTTTGTTGTAAGTAATTGGCGACTTCTCGCAGTAAAATAAAGTATTTAAAAATCAACCTGGGTAAAATGTTTATAAAAATAAAGTAAGTTGTTGATCGTATGAAGCCAACGTTTTGACTTTCGAATTTATTTTGGATTGTGTCCATAAAATATCACAACGTTATTTTAAACAGGGTGGGCGCGGATCAAGGAACCAGGAAATCCCGGATTTGTTGTAACCTTGAAATATCGGAGTAATTTGATCCACTGAAGTGTGCTGTGGACGTGTCTGTGTGCCCGAAGGAAGCTCAGTTTTCCTTTAAATCGGTATTATCTATTCAGTCATTTCATCCCATTCCCCACTGTAAATCTATGAACATTTGCAGAGAGTCAGTCGAGGTCTATAATATCGGGCAAATAGACTTAGATAAAAGAAGGCGGCTGAAATGCATTTTCTGTCCGTTCTGCCCACCTTGTTTTTGAAGAAGATCCAAATATCGTAACTACTAAAATAAAATTATGTTCGGTTAAAAATAATTTGAAACAGCTTTTCTTGTGTAAATGAATATAAATCGACGTCTAAAATATGAATTGTGTTGAAACAACGTTACCGTTTTGTATTTAATTTGTAATGTCAAACCACCGAATGTTTGTTTGTATGAAAATATGAATTAGAATTGTGTTCAATGTGTATTGCGACACCGGCCGTGTAAGTTAAGTTTCTGGTCACCGCATAAGCTAGCGATCAATCTAAGCCACTCCGTCCTTCCCCCGTTTTAAAATTATTTCACCGTAAGAGAGATGATGTGTTGTTTATTATTCAACGGTATAAATTGACGCTTTTTTCGACGTCATCATTTATTTTTTGTCAGGGCGCGGTGCCAAATACGACGCTCGTATCTACATATTAGTGGTTGTGTTTTTGTTTCCTTTGAATAATTAGCTTCGTTATATTGAATTTCCGGACTAGCATGCACGAGTCGACCGCAGCCACTTGGAAAACTAATTTAAATAACCTTTTTCAAAAATCTTTAGGATATGATTTCTACCCTTATATATCTCTCGTCGCTTTATTGTATGACTATCCAATTCCATTTCTCTCTTTTAATGACGGGTGACCCTTTTGTACTGTTTTTAATAACCACAACCATACAATATTATAACCAAAAGTATGTTTAACTTTTATAAATATCAGTGGCGGCTCGTGACTTTTTAGTGTGCTAGAGTGCTAAGATTGAAAAAAAACGTCATGATTGATGTTGTTGTGGCCGAAAATGAATTAAAAAAAATACATATATAAATATATATTGTGTGAAGATTTTCAAGATTTTTCAGTTTGGGGGGGTCATTGACCCACCAAAACTGAAAAATCTTCATACAAAATATGTATTTTTTTAAATTAAATAAAAATCATTTTCGTCTACAACAACATCAAAAACGTCGTATTTTTCAATCTCAGCACTCTAGCAACCTAAAAAGTCACGAGCCGCCCCTGATAAATATAATCATCACGTCTCGTTTGATTAATTACACATCAATTTAGTCATAAACGTCTTCTCTATCTGCAATTAGTAGTCATTAATATTTGGGTGATGCATGTCTCGTGAGGCCGTCTAATTACCTGTTATTTCTTCGTCTCTCTCTTCCTCCCGCGCGCCCGTCGCTCTCTGCCCGCTGCCCACCTTCGGCCACTTACCCAATCAAATTGTCACATTGGGATATTTGATTCACTCTCGGTCTTGTCTATAACTTGGTTGGCGTATCAGTCAACGTCTGCTTAGTGGACAAGTCCGGACGTACTCGGTGGAAGGCATGTTTCCCAAAGGTTATCGAGGGCGTGGGGGAGGGGAGGGGGGTGCAAATTAGATTTATCCAAAGAAAGCGTATTTATTTTCCGTCTTCGCAGCGCTACAGGAAATGTACTGCCATGATTTACCTGTTACCGTGCTATCACGAGACGTGAATCCCAATCCCTCGCTTAGCCGGCGGAGTATTAATGGCTAAACGGTGTAAAAGGGGCCCTTGTCAGTTCCAATGAAAATATTGTATAACGTAAACATTCTCCTCCATATTTTTTTCCCTTTCAGGAATAATTGAAATTTGTTGAAGTTGCTCGGTTTTGTAGTATCGCATTGTAATGTGCCCTTTTGACCCCGAGCCTCCACATTCCCCCGACCCCTCGAGCCATTAAGTCACCTTACTTTCGCCGTTATGAAGTTTGGCGCCGGGACTGAACCCCGAAACACTTTTTCTTTTACGAGAATTTACTAGTTCTCGAGACAGTCAACACTCGTTTGAAAATATAATTCTTGTTCATTAATGTCAGTGCCAAGTATGCATCTTCACCCCGAGTTACAACGACTCGCGAATTTGGAGTTGAATTTATAAATGATATTATATGAGTAGATGGTATCGTAGCAATCTGTTTTCGATTCCCGATAAAGTCATTACAGTGTACTTTGCCACAAAACGAATAGGAAATTATCCATCCGCGTAGCTGAACAATCACCTCGAATAGCCATCCAAATTTAGTATTCACCGGCCGCAAGTGAAGAACCGCCTATCTCACTTTGTAACATTGAATTTTCATCGCGACTTAAAGCCCCTTTATACCTGTATAAGTCTCCCAAATGATCGTCCTCCACCGCGCACCGGCGTCATTTACATTTCCACCCATCCACCCACACTCCTAGCCCTACCCCCACCCGCACCCTCGAGCGGAGGGAGTTGACGCTATCTGCAAAGTGTATTATCGCTAAGTAGTCTTAAATGTATTTCTTATTTCGGGTATCGAGCGCCCGCATGAGCGCTTCTGAATATTTTATCGCTCGCATGTCAATGTCAAATTATGGTTATTACCAGGTGATGCGTTACCGCTACCGTTCCCGTTCCCGTCCCCGGGATGCGGCAGACATACTGTCAAACGCGAAAATGACGACTGTTACAGAGTTACGGCGGTGGCAGCCCGCAGCGCCTATATCTACTCGTACATGGCCGTATCGACTGTCACTTGGAACTTCGCCGATGTCACTCGCCGCGGAACGTGGCCCGTCGTTCATCTTTCTTTCTTTGCTTTTACGAAAATGCTTCACTTGACGGTTCATCTGATTCACGACTTTCGTTCCCTATTTCGTGAGACTTGGAATTCATAGCTTTCTATTCAAATTAGGACGACATTGGAACAATCCACTCGTGATGCTTGCAGTCGACTTTTCACTCGGATTGTCCGCCGACTGAATGTTTCGCGGCGTACCACGAGTCCCTCGTTCCCGGATACGGGCGGTGGGGTTGGATGTTGACACCTCTCGTTGTAATCCGGTCCGGTCCCCGCAGCCTCTCTATCAACGTCCCGCCGGCTCATTCGAACAAACCGGAGCCGTCAGCCTCGGAGTGGCGGGGTGGTGGAGTAGGGACTCCACATTAAACGGACCCACTACATCCTAGATACGGACTTATTTGCTGGCCGAGTGCTTTCATCACATTGAGCCACCTAGCGGACTCTGATTAAACGGGTTTGTCATCTATTAAACGTCTGATATTGACATCAAAAAGTTCCCGCCACACCACCTCGGATATTATCACTCATATTTTTACTAAAGCTGCTGAAACCACTTCACTTCGAGGTTCCATTTACCGCGTGCTTATTTTTTGTTCTTTTTTATGTTTACGTATTTATATAAACTAATCAATCTTCGTTTGTTTGTTACAGGTAAGAAATCAAAAAAGCTTCAAATCCATTTGCGCCTCGACTTCTTAGCCGGTGAGTTCGCACGAAATGAAACCTTGCCCTATATTCTATCGAGATAAATTTATTCTGTCCCAAGTTGTTCTCGTCTTACTTTTCAATGGGCGAATCGTGCAGGGGTTTCCGTGTTGGCCTTTTTAGTGATGCAGTTCTCGGGCTGTTTTGTTTTCCTTCTTATTTTAACATTCACGTCGTCCGCTCGGCACGGTTGCCAACATCTGATGATCCAAATATTCTGTTCTCCTGCAAGATATATGATACCATTTATTTGAACTCCTTTTCCACGCTATCCATTTCTTCTCTTTCAAATTGTTGGTCGTACATTTCCCGAACTCGTGCGGCCTTTTGGCAATCGTTCAAGGACGAAATTCGGATGCAGCACATAGAAATGATGTCGTTGCGATTCGATAATGTACAGTTACCTGAACGGAATTATCATTCGTGATACAACAATAATGCGTACTGTTGTGTTAATCTCAGCTTGAGCTCCAAATTTTTTCATTGTCTAGTTCTTGTGTACCGTTCTTTGTGCCCGTTTTCACGAAGACGTAACTATCGACTTGAAATAGTTGGTAGCGCGTTAGTTAGTTAGTCTGGCGCCTTTCTAGTTGCCCAGTAAACTCTACGTTCTGTTGGGAATGTGCACAGGTTCACCTTTAAAGGCAAACATGTATATATGGTACACAAGACACTCGTCCGTAGTTATTGCGAGCGAGTGCGCAGTTGTTTATTTTAATCAAACATTTGAAAGTGAGTCACTGCGCCGTTTGCCGGTCGTTTGTTCGGCGTAGGTTTCTCCATCGCAATTTCCCTGCCCCACGAGGTGGACAGGTACAGGTACCGGACACAGATGGACGATGTGGGTCACTAGCTAACTTGCGGTGCGCTTCATACTGGTTAAGATAAAGATACATTATACACAACGCCAAGATCACACTAGTTGTAGCGTCAATATCGTCGGATTTAGGGTTGCGTCCACGCCTGTAGTGCACGGCCTGCTTAACCTGCTTCCTGAAACATGTTTCACTAATGGTGTGTTTGTCCTAAATGCTGTATAGGGAATTCACAAAATCCATTATTGATTTCATTCCTCATTTTGAACCGAGTTATGTCAAATTGCAAGAGTTGAAATTAGAGAGATATCGTCTATTTAAAGATTCGAACATTATTGTAAAGACCTATAATTAATTGAAAAGATTAAGTGTCGTAATTAGATCGGTATAAATAGGTGCTCCTTGCGGATGTGGATTTTCTCCCACCGCCTGAACGCCTGTTATATTTCCCACCGGTCCCCTTTATTAGCTCCCGATGAATAGATACTCGCATCGTTCATTGCCAGCTTCCGTTCTCACGCTCATGCCATCCACAATCGAGACAGAAGACGGCTTGTTATGATTTTGCGCCAAGATCCTTCTTTTTTTTTACTCCTCACCGCTAGATGGCGTTCGGATGCGTGTGGGAATTTAATATTATCATGGACTTCGAACTTACAGCTTTTAACTACAACAATCAACAATGAATCTAACGACATGTTGCATGAAGTGATTCAATATAAAAAAGTCATATTTAAATGATAGGTACTCCGCCTCATTCGATTCCAGCTTAATTGGAATATTTTCTGATTTGTAAATTACATGTTTTTATAACATTTACCTGCTAATATAATAATTAATTTACAAGCGCATCTCGGATGTATTACCGGTGCAATCGCTTCATTGATCCATTCGCGAGAGATAAACATCAACTATTTTAGTTTAATGGATCGCTTTAATAAGATAATTTATCGTTTATTTGGGAATTATATGGAAATCCTGCCTATTCCCAACTATTTTCTTTTGTAAACATTATTTAGATTGCTGGGATGAATACATTTCTTTGATTGGATAAATTGTTTGCGCCATTACGCAAAAAAGTATTTCATTCAGATTTATAGTTTGTTTATCAATCCACACATGTAGGAATAGAGCGTACTAAATAATAATTATCAAAGCTATTCAGTCCAACGCCTGATTACAGGTATGTACGTATTTCTGCCGACAAAAGGAAAATGATAAACCGTGGGATTAAAGATTTTATAAGTCCGGTATTCGTCCATTGTTTGTTGTGCTAACGGGATTGGGAAGATTAAGCTCATTTCGCGTAATTCCTCGCCGGAAGCCGGGAGCGGGAGGCGGCCACTGTCCGCCGCGTGTTGTGTGAATACCCCCCCCCCCACACCCCACACCATACACAGGGAGAGAGGCATGGAACTGGCAGAGGAAAATACGAGTCGGACCATGTCAAGATGGTCAAGAGTCAGAATAACAGAAGAGTATGTATGAGTGTGAATAAAGCAAGAAGTGTGTGCTAAGACATGCTTACGTGGCGGTTAATCTTCTTTGCCCACCCCTGCGGGGAAAGTTAGTATCTTTACGATACTTCCGAATGATTGCCAACCTTAATCGTCACCTGTGTAATATGTATCAATCACAGCGGTGCAGAATGAAACTCCAAGTGACTAATGTTTTGTTTTTACTCGTATTTTGAACGATTTGAGAACTGATTTCATGCAGTGCATCGCTAAATTTATTTTTACGGTAAACGATGTTATTAGCAACGTTCTTTCGAGAGCATTGTAGCAAGATTTTCCGATATAAAGCTTTAAAATTCATATAAAAGTGTGCCGGCTGAATTATTAGCCACGAGCACGCCAAGTATTAGGTGCTCGGATATTTGTTTGCAGAAAAATTTCAGCCCTGGATGCAGTTTACGGCCGTCACAAAGCAATTATTTACCTGACGACAAACAAAAGTGGCGACGTGCCATGATCGCGCATCGCAGCGGAGTTTCCCACGGGCAAAAAGCCGTGCGTCTTCCGTTTTTTTGCGCGCGTCCCCTCGGATATAGAAAATGTCGGCGATCCTGTTTGCAGGCAAACTTTCCCCGCTCCAGGGACTCTCCCGAACTTCGGGTTCGACACATCTCCCCTTTTTTCCGATGCATTCGCCCCCGGGCCGGCCCGTGACAAGTTGGGCTGTGTTCGCGCGCCCCACACCTCTTACTGGCGGCACATTTCGCCGATTTTCTTTTATCCGAATCACATTTTTTCCAAGGTTCGTCTTCCTTTTAACCCCAAATCTGTTAGGTTCTCAGTTTTGCCCCCAGAGAAATGAGCTGAGGCTGAGGTATAATGCCTTCTACAACACCACTCAAATTGTTGGTTAAACTTTCACCGCTCTCCCGGCTTTTGTTATTACTATTTGCCTCCAATATAAATAATAAAAGTAATAACTAGCGGCATTACCTTATTTTAATTAGCCGTTTGTTATACGAGTACGTGGTAAAACGCAGGTCGGCAGTCATTTGGAGTGTTTTTGAACAGAGTTCGTTGTTACACCCAGTATCCAGTCCAGTCGCCTACTAAAATCATGTTCCCCATTTACTTCCAGTCGCATTATCAGTTACAGGTGTAAATTCCAATTAGGGTCAAATTACAGCTTCCGTCGTAAGCGTGTGCTTACTTCTTTTTACTAACATTTTGATCGTAACTTGTGTATAACGAGCGCTTTTTATTGGCCGTTTTAATCAGTTGCAAATGGAATTCTCGTCCTGCGTTCTTCGCGGCGTAGCTTATTTTCCCAAGTATCAAATAAAATTTTATCATTGTTTTCTTATTCGTCATTAAGTTTGCTTTAAACCTTCGTTTGATATCTAACTTTTCACTGGCTAAACGCAATCCCGTCAAACTTTCATAATTTCATTCGAAATGTTATACTGGCTCTGATACGCCTTTGATGGAACTAATAGTTGTAATTAACTGGAATACCCACCTTTATTGCGATAGGAAATTCTAGCTACAATAAACGGCCATAGTTTGACGTGTAATTACATTCGTTACATTTCTCGTTTTTTTTTGACAAATTCGACACAAATATTTTCCATTTTTATGTTCGAACTTCGAACCAGATTTTGTCCTCGTCTTGGCTTGTGGTTTGTTCCCAGTTATTTATTTGCCAACAATAGACCACGATTTAACGATTTATTTGAAAATATTTTGCGCTAACCTAGAAGTTCCCAGCAGAACGTTCATCATTATGCGTGTTTTTAGTGGGCAGACAAAAAAACTACTTATGAGTTATTATAATGTAGATTAAGATTACGCAAATGTAATTATTACTGTTAAACGTATACACGACATAATATGTAATGTTATGCCTTAATCTCGTAGAATTCAAATGTTGTATTTAGTACTTCAAAGCATGACACGTGAACCCTCTTTACGTCATGTCGTTTATTCGTTTAGGGGCATTCTTTTTGTTCCGACTTTTTCCCGTCGTTGGCTCAAATCAAAGATCTGGGGATGGGGATGGGGATGCGGTGGGGGTGTTGGAACATTTGTTTAGCGTGACATTTAACAAGTAGTAGCGACGCCGGTCGGGCCGGAATGTCAGCGCCACAGATGGGACTGGGAACAATGGCTTCGACGGGGCGCACTGCTCGGGCCCTTCACGGCTCGCCGGAGCCGACCTTTGCCAAATGTTAAGTGAGGAAAGAGGGACGGCACACGCATTCAAACCGGCCGTTTATTTTCTGCGATCTTCAAAGGGCGAAGCTATAAACTTCCAAATGCTAAACTACATAAAACATTTAAAAGGTACTTATAATGTCACGAATCAATTTAATATTAATAGCTGTTTCTGCACTGTTCATTGATCGTGTCCTATGTCGAAAGTAAGAAAGTAGTGTGTAGTATGTGGATTCCTTCTGCGGTATGTTTCTGGTTGCTTGCTAAACCACTTGCTGTAGTGACGCCGCCAGCAACAAACGTCTCGTTATTTCCTCGTTTTCTTCGTTTGTGCAAACTGACACTTGTCTGAGTCCCCGGCTGCTACTCTACTACCCACTCTACACTCCTCACTATCCTCCTTCTAGACTGCAGACTGCGAACTGCGTCGGTGGCGCTGGAAGGGAATCTAAGTGGATTTACTTCTCGTCTCCGGCTTGGCTTGTGTTTCACCAACATGCATGCACACACATACACGTAAACGTGCCCTCTCGCCTTTTCACGTGTAACCTTAAACACCACTAGCATATTGGAGTTGAAAATTGAAGACGCTGTTTTATATTTAATGTAAGCTGCCTTGTCAAAGAAATCTTAGGTTAAGCATAAAAACATCCGTCTAGTTGGTAAAAGTAATTTAAATATACGTTTTCTTGGGATTTGTGTGTTTTGTTTTCATAAACGGTGTCAAAATATAGCTGCACCTGAATAGACCCTCAGGTAATTTTCTCAGCCAGTATAATGAGGCACCCTTGTTATTCCTGAAATAGTGACCTTCCGCGTGTGCTTTCATTATTTCAGCCTCGTATCACTCGACCAAACCCTTCAGGCATTTCGCTTTGGAAGGAAAGGGGGAAATACTTGGCGTGTTGCGACCATATAGGTACACCTACTCTTGCAAAGAAAACATGATGTTTGCAATGTTTATGCTACAAAGAATTACCACCTCACATGTTCACCTTTTGTTTATCACTTGCCTAATGTACTTTGATTTCAAAATGTAATCCTAAGGATTTAATTAATAACATTATTTGTGTCTTTCAATAAGATTGATTCAATATTCCGTGTCAATCTCTTTGTTATTTTCCACATCGCCTTATTTACCGAAAACAATCTCCCTTAACCGCTCGTTTCGCCCTATGTTCTCGTCTGGATATGTTGAATATGATCTGACTTTCATATTTATTTTCGCCTGGCTCTTGTTTTCTTTGGCGAAATCGTCTTTTGGGAGCAATATGAATGGATGAATTCGGCATTTGAGAACTGTATTTTTTACGTTGCTAAAATAACGGGCATCACACATCTGTTACTCATTTACAACTATGTATTTGAGAATTTCCCCAAAAAGTCGCACTTAGAACTAACATATTGACATTTGATGATAGTTTTTTGAGTCCGAAGTAACACCTCGACCAACTCGAACATCAATGTACGAGTACCATATATGTAAAGCAGCAGGAATGTCGTTTTTAGTTGTGTAAAATTAAATCCACTGTAACGATTCACAGCCGTTGTCAAACGCTGCATTGCATGATTAAAATATATATTTTTTGTATGCAGGCTGTGGTTTAAATTGTGAATTGCCAGTTGACCCAGTGCAGTCCCGAGCCTACTCCAAAATGTATGGTTCTTCAACATTAATGATGGAGTCAAAATGGCCCGGACAATATTTGGAATGCAAACGTCAACATTTTACGCGCCAGTGTGTCTATTCAAATTGCATCGCGTTTCCCAAGCTTAATTAACTTTGAAACCCGACTAGCACTTGTTAAGTATATTATGGGTGGATTGATATTCATGTCAACCTTTAATACTGCTCTGTTCAAATACTATGTTTACCTAACCGTCCTAACTCATTCCTACATATTCTTTCAAAGAATAAATATCTTTACAAGAGTCTGATTTTGATGTCACCGACAGAGCGTTTTTTTTCTAATTCCAGTCTAAAGAAAATTAAAATTAACTATACATTTTTATGTAATCTCAAGGCGGGGAATTCAGTTTTCTTACCCGACCACCAACATTAACCGTATATATTTTTTAAATTACGCGCTGCGTCGAACGAATATGTTTTTTGGCAAAACCAAAAGGTTTTAGAGTGAATTTAGAAGTTCTTAGCTAATTAAACTTTCTAGCATCTTGTCAGCAATGATAATAGTTTTATTTAAATGCATCCGACTGCACTATTATGGAAATAGTCATTTTTCTGTACGATTGTTTAAGAGGACAAACTACCCTAGAAATAAATCAGTAAGGAGGCAATCCAAAAAAATGGGTGGAGACCACAGAATATTAAAAAAAATGCCTCCACGTTCTAGCACATTGTGGAAAAATACAATAACCCCTTATTTACATGTAGACGGAGTCAAAACGTTAAAAAACATACGATTTCACTAGGAATTCGTTACAATTAATTATAATTTGACCGTGATGTTGAGCACAGCTCACACGTCTGTACCGGTAGGCTTTCGAGCGGCGAATGCTATAAAAATGGCATAACACTCGAAACCCCAGTCAGCAAAACGAATGCTTGGCGCACGGCGGAAGGGGTGGGGTATAGAGTTGAGCAGGTTTGTTGTAGCAGGTTTAGAAAAACAATCATTTTATAAATTTTAAATAAAAGTAACTTTGTTTTGACACCGCTTTATAAGATACATATACCAACCGGTTTCGGCTCTACCTGAACCTTCTTCGGGGTTGAACGAATATGTATTAATATTATACATAAATATTGATAGTATTGATATTATACATAATACATATTCGTTCAACCCTGAAGAATAAAGCCGAAACCGGTTGGTATATGTATCTAATAAAGTGGTGTCAAAACAAAGTTACTTTTATTTCAAATTTAATTATGTCTCACCACAAAGGGAGTGCTTCATGTCAAAAATCATTTTATAGTTTGAATGTTGATTAATTTTGATGAACATATTTATGACTATGATCTCAAATGTTTTCCGAAGAATCTCTGGGAAATAACCAATTCATCGCATAGAAAAATAAACTCTGGTCCTATGTTATTGCTGGAAGACGATTTAGAAATTTCGGAAAAGGTAAGGGTCAGTTTTTATTAATCTGAAATGTTAATTACTTGCATCCCGAGTGCATCCTGGTTAAACATTTGATGCTATTGTTACTGATTCATCCGAATTAATTCAAATGTCAAGTCCGGCAAATCCCCGTTTTTGGAGTGTTAATCACCCTTTGAAAAAAATAAGATCCGTTATTCCACTGATCCTCATCTATTCAAATCTAACTTTGGTATTTAGTACTTACAAACATCGTAAAATGATGATTTAGTATGGTGATCCCAATCGAGTGTGATTTAAGCTCAATCGAGGAAATGGCTCAGTGGGACACGAGACTGCTAAGTTTTGTTCATTCAAAAGTGTAGTAAGTTTTAGCGGGTCAGGCAGTGCAAGTCACTTTAAAGTATGCCACTTGGGAGCGGCTTGTCGGGTAGACACTGTTCCGTGGAATCTGCATGTTACTCCTTACAAATTACATGTACGCAGTGGTCGTCAAACACGACAACACATCCCCAAATTAGTTCATTTATCTTATTATCGTCCATTATATTACAATTTATTTGGTATTAGCCCATTTATTTCAATCTATCGCATAATTACGTTACTTTAAGTTGTTTAGAGATGTTTTAGTTCGAAGTTCGAGGGCTTACTAAACTAGAGAAAAAATAATAAATCCCCAACTTTTTTCTTCATAATCCTTCATAGTAAAGCCTCTTACAGAATCGCTTTGACGACTTACTAAAGCCTGCTTCTGGGACGGAAGTATGTTTTCAGGGTGTAGTAAGACACACATTATTTGAGATTTTCATCCTTGACAGTTCATTCCATAAATCTGTACATTTTCACGGCTACAGATGATGTACATTCATTTGTAGCAATATAACTGAATTATTATTCTACCCCTGTAAACGTCCTTTTCTATAATGTAGAAATTATCTAAATAGCTATTTCTTTTATTAAAAACTATCTTCAGATTGCGAGATGTATTCCCGTTTAAGTAAAAAAATCTCTGAAACCGAGTTCTACTGTGTATGACGTAAATAAATATTTTCAGAATGTAGGTAGTCCCGAGTAGCATTCATAAAATATTATCTTCGAAGTTACAGCCGCTACCCGGGAACATGGTTTTAATACCTACTTTTCTTCGTCGTTTTTTCTTGCTCCTGTGATTCAACGGTATTCTATTACCACTAGTAAAAAAGTATTTTTCCTTCTAAATTTGAATAACGTTTTTGAATATCGTAAAATATTTTATTTGGCTGCTATCAGCAATCATTTTGACGTATTGCAGAATAACAGTGATTTGAAGAAGCTAAACAGTGGGTGAATCTGTGCGCGATCCATGCATCTGTGACTGCATCTTGCTAGCAATTTGCTCCGAACCTTAGGATTGTTGATAGCAAGTTGGTTCGGGGTTCCATTGTAACTCTAGCCCCCTTTGTTACGGAGACAAGTGCAATTGATGAGAGCATCACCAATCTCCCCGCGCAGTGTTCAGCGATATTAGGATTCTTAACCGCTGTGGGGTTACAACTTCTGCACACTGCATTTACTATTGTGCTAACCCTAATCAGAAAAAACTGGTTGATTTTCACTTGAGGTGCTACAAATATTATATATATTTTTTAAGGTTAAGCTAAATGTCACCAAACACTACTTACTACACAAAAAACTTAATGGAGATAATTGCGTGTTAATGTTTTTTTTCACATTACCTAGAAATCCAAACATAAATATATATCTACCAACTGAATAATTTTATTAATATATAAGTTTTTTCTACTATTTGAATGACAACAGTATTGGCAGTGAGCATTGTGATTTGGCCTATGAAGCAAGGCTCGATGTGAAGTCTTCATCCCAATGTAACCAACAACCCACATATCAAGGAATGTTATTACATTGTAAGTGGCAAGATGACATAGTTGACCGTGATGAATGCTCGCTTGCTCGCAGAGCCCACCCGACACCGCAAGAAGGGGTTTGTTTCCTCGCACAATAAAACATTCCCCTTATTATTTGCGGATGTTTTTCCGGTGGAGTGCAACAATTTACGGCGACAAGTTGATCCCCGTTGGAATTTTTTACCCTGTCATAGTTTAATGTGCCTCAATTACCCCGACAGCGTTCGGCTCTCACCTGCCCGCCTTGATTAGCTTTCCCGCCGTGACGACTGGCGGCAATCTCGCCCGCTCCTGACGGATCGCTCGGCTCGCGCCCGCCATTAGTCAGCCGCCCTCGAGCCGCAGCCGCAGTCGCAGTCTATGATTTGCTGCGGCTGAATACGTCCGTAACATTGACCAGCATTTGACTAACACCACTGTAGTGCGTAGTGCGATGGGTGAAAAAAAACTATTTTTTCAAATTTAGAAAACAGATAAACCAATATTTTCACGAGTTTTATCCAGGGCTTAACATTGAAAAATGTTTTTAGAGAAATGCGTATTCTAACTGCACAATATAATATTACGTACAATGAAACAAAAAAAGACAATTGCTTCAACAGTATTCATATTTTGTATATTAGACTTCTTACGTATGGTCCGATACATTTTACATACACATATACAGCGCCCCTGAGGTGATTTTTTCACAAAAACGGCGCTATACAAATTATTCAAATATTATTATTGTGGGAACCTGCAATTAATTACATCGTTAGTGCGAAAGCGCTTTGAAACAGTACACATGCATGTTAATTCCTCAATTAGTGATATTTTCACATTATTAAACGTTTTACAATCGCATTCATTATCCCCCACGGAAAACATAATGCTTAGCAAATATGTTCGAAGCCACGCGAGGTCTTTCTTCATTCATCCCGTCCATTGTGCGACTTTGACGTCTAACGGAGTTGTCGATACGTTGACCTGTTTCTCTCAATATTTACGGAAGTGTTGAATGCAAACCTCTGCCCCCCCCCTCCCTCCCCACCGCACTGCCGCATCGCTGTCCCACCGCATACCATACGTAGTCCGACGTCCCTTTTTAGCGCCTCATTGTAAAGTTTAAAGACATGTCTGTGTTTGCACACGTATTAAACGGGTAACATTGTTCTCGTATCCTTTGATACGCAAAGCCCTTTTTGTATGTATCATGTTACACTAAACTCCATTACGGCTTTTTTTGCTTCAACTGAATTGAATTTATCACCGGGTGACTCATGTGCTTGTGTTTTTTCGAATTCATACGGTTAGTACTTTTCTCCATCATATATTATTACATTCTTTTATTTACCGAAAAATGTAATTCGACTTGCCCTACATACGAGGGTCATCCAAAATGTAAGGTTACAAGGGCTCCTGAGGCCGGGGGAATTTTTTTGTTTCGAAGTTGGTGCACCTGGCGTGCATGGGGGATCCTAATGGTCAGTTTGTTTGGTCCCGCGTATTTGTCGGCCATTTTGTTCAGTCACAGTAAATTCTTCCGATGGAGAGGTCATCGCGCGCTCCCGCCACCTCCCTTCCGTGCGAGATCCGTTTTTTTACTTTGCAGAACAATACTGCAGCAAATATCCATCGGAAGTTTATGGTAGTGATGTGATGAGTCGACAACATGTCTCGAAGTGGGTTAGGTTGTTCAGAGAAAGCCGTACTCTAATAATCACGACGAGCCAATGAGTGGAAGACTATCAGCGATTTTTGACGAACTTTCTGAGGGGTCCTTATGGTAGATTTTATGCCTAAAGGGACTACCATTAATGCAGAGGCTTACTGCAATTGCAATACCCTAAAAAAACTCAGAAGACAAAAGCTGGTGCCCCGACTACAGAAATGTCTCGATATCGATGGCGATTACGTTGTAAAATAGTTATAATATTAATATATTTGTGAATTACCATGTGAATTTCAATTAATTACAAGCATTTTTCGATTCTACATAATTTATTTTTTTCATAAACCAAGCATTATTTATTTATGATATACAAGCGCGCCCTTGGTGATTTTTCACAAAAACGGCGCTATACAAATTATCCTAGTATAATATTAATGTCTAGTTTTTTTATCGTAATGTTGTAACCCTAGTTTCTGGATGACCCTCGTATAATTTCCTATTTGCAAATCTGTTACTTTCGTGAAGAAAGAAGACGTGAACACCGTCTTGTCCAAACATCTTCAACATTTTTTATGATATTGTATGTCAAGGCTACTACAATAGCCTTTGACAAAGTTTGCTCCTGTATGTAACAGGTTCGCAGATAGAATGCACGAAGGGCCAATATATATTTTTTCCTAACTAACCATCACGCCATTTCATTTTTTTTTTCATTTCCTAGATTCTTATTTATCATTAAGTGATGAATCATTTAAAGTTACTGACTCTTAACTCTTGTTCCTTATACCAATAGAACGGCGCTATGCGCCTTACTTCGTTACCTCGTGTGGGTAAATAAATGCATTTACGAGACTATTGAATTTAAATTCAGTTTTCCGTTTCCCCGCAGGGGTAGGCAGAGAAGATGGACCGCCATACAACTCTGTCTTGGCACACACTCCTTGCTTCATTTACATCGTCTCATGCATACACTTCTGTTATTCTGACTCTTCACATGGCCCGACTAAAGTATTTGATTCACTTGATCGCGCCATGTCTCCCTCGGGCGTCCCCGACTTCTTCTTCCATTCACGTTTTACCGATCATACGCCTCAGGGATCTAATTTTTTCCTCGTCAAATTATGTAGTAAAATAATAAACGAAAACGTAAATTTGATCAGGTTCTTTGCATTTAATTTACTTATGATTCGAAACAACTAATGTCGGTTTACGAGTTGGTATAATACAGCACAAGTCGGTATTGTATTATAATACCGTACTTAGCAAAAGCCTGCAAAATCCTGTCGGTATGCAGCATGCAGCAGTACAACGGGAACGCTCTCGAGGGGGAAGAAGGAGCGAGGAGCTGTTGCCCCCCTCTAGCGGCCTGGCTGCGGATCACAGAGGACCTGCAGTATTAATATTTCCATTCGAATCCCGGTGTACGGGCGCTTTGTGCCACCCGATCGGCGATTTGCCGCTCCGTTTGGATGGAGCGGAGGGCTCGCACTTCTCTTCCGCATTCCTCGGTACACTGTACGCTGTACGTACATCTCACGGGATGTTATTACAGAATTAATCCCGACCCACAAGCGGGATGCGGCCTAGAGTCTGACGCGTCTAGCTTGATTTTCACTTAGTCAGATCCCTTCAAACTTTTATATTTCAACAGAGGCCAGACCTGTCACTACAGAAGTTTGTATATGCGCAACCTCGGTTGGGATATAAGGAATAGCTTTAATATTATTACTATATTGGTTGTGTGAGACAATTTATACTAAAACAATTTGAAGTTTCTAGTTATAGTTTGGACAGCATTGGACAGTTTAATTGGCGTTAAGATTAAGTGTAATATTACATATTATTTTATTGTATCTATTTGTGTATAGTTATTGTCATAGTGTATTTTTTTAAATGTAATGTTTAGCTTAGTCAAGTAGTGACGTTTAAGAGGAAGGGCATGGCCGAAACAGGTGGCGATGAGGTTCGCTATCCATCACACCGCCAACCCTTCGGTGGCGCAAAGAAGAGGACGGAACGTGAACAATGTCGAATTGGCACGTGGAATGTGAGAGGAGGAATGGAAAGGAAGATGAATGAACTATGTGATATAATGATGGCTAAATGTTTGGATGTACTCTGTCTAACAGAGAGTATGAAAAAAGAGAGCGGTACAGTGCAACATAATGACACGCTCGTCATCTGGTCCGGGCGACCAGAAACAGAGAGGGCTTGTCAAGGTGTTGCAGCGTTACTGTCTCCTAGAATGGCTAAATGTATGTTGCAGTATGAATGTGTAAGTGCGAGAATAATGTGGATCCGGTTCAAAATCGGGTTGACAAGGGTGTTTCTTGTCATTGGTTATGCTCCTGTCAATTCTGAATGCGACGAAGTGAAAGATGCTTTTTGGACTAGTGTGAATGATGTAATGAGGCTTAAAAATACGAATGAAAGGATTATTATGGCAGGGGACTTGAATGGGTGGGTGGGAATCAGACGAGACGGGTTTGAGTCGGCTTTAGGTATGTTTGGGGATAAAAGGACGAATGATAACGGTAAAAGAATACTCGAAGTATGTTTAGAGTGGAACCTGTTTGTATCGAATACTTTCTTTGATCATAAAGGTATCCACCAATATACGTGGGAAAGGGGAAATGAAAGGTCAATTATCGATTTTGTAGTAATTGACTCTAGGTTGAGAGCCAATACCGTGGACACGAGAGTTTACAGAGGAGCTGAGGTTGAATCTGACCACTTCTTGGTAGTTTCTAGATTAAACCTCTTTCGCGGCTGGCGAACTAAAGTGAAAACGGTGTCGACTCCAACAAGAGTCAAAATAGAAAAACTGCAAAACGATAATGTGAGAAGTAAGTATGAGAAATGTATGGATACAAGATTGAATGAGAAGGGAATGGATGGTCTAAGCATAGAGGAAACATGGAACCATATAAAAGTGAGTCTATGCGAATCTGCTAGAGGTTTGCGGAATAAGCACGCAAGGTAGGAAGAAAGGTGACGCATGGTGGGATGACGAGATTAAAGCACTGGTCTCAGAGAAGAAGAAAGCATGGTTATGTCTGATAGCGACTGGCAGTGCTTCTAGCGCGGAGAGGGATCGAGCGAAAGAAGCATACAAGGAATGCAAGAAAAGAGTAAGTGTTGGAGTGAAAGAACGAAAGAAACGCCTGGAAGAAGAAGAGGGAATAAAAATGACAAATCACTTCCAAGAAAACATTAAATTGTTTTGGAAGGAGGTCAAGAGGTCCCGAAACGGCCCAGAAAGCGGATGCGTGAAAGTTGTAAAATCGAAAGATGGAAAAATGTTGACAAATGAGGAAGAAATAAAAGAAAGATGGATGAAATATTTCGAAGAGGTTTTTGAAAGCACCCCAAGCGACAGTGTTCCCAGTGTCGAATCAGGTATGAATGATGATGAAGTGAATGTTGTCGAAATCAGCATGGATGAAATAAAAAGATCGATTAAATGCATGAAGAATGGTAAAGCTGTTGGATTCGACAATCTCGCTGCTGAATACTTAAAGGAGATAGCCGTGTAGTTCTCACATGGCTGTGCAAACTTTTTAACCAGTGTTTAGAGGAGGGTTACACGCCATTAGATTGTAGAAGGGCTGTGATCATGCCTCTGTACAAAGGTAAAGGGTCACGCATGGAATGTGGGAACCATAGGGCTATAAGCTTACTAAGTTCAGTTGGCAAGCTGTATGGTAGAATATTGATTGAAAGGGTAAGAATGAAAACAAAAGACAAAATTTGGGACATTCAAGGTGCTTTCATGAGTGGAAGGGGGTGCATGGATCAAATTTTCTCATTGCGGATGCTTACAGAGAAGTTTTGGCAAAAACCAGAAACTTTTCTGTGCTTTTGTCGATTTGCAAAAGGCGTATGATCGAGTTGATAGGGACAAATTGTGGAAGGTATTATCCATGTATGGAGTTAACACAAATCTTATACAGGCAATCGCGTCCTTGTACGAGGGAAGCGTTGCATGTGTTAGAGTGAACGGTGATTTTACGAAGTGGTTTAACATCACAAAAGGTGTAAAACAAGGCTGTGTAATGTCACCGTGGTTGTTCAATTTGTACATGGATAATTGTATGCAAGAATTGAAAGGTGTGGGCTTGGGCGCGAAAATGAACAGTGTGAAAGTATGTTGCCTATTGTATGCGGATGATGCGGTGCTGATTGCTGACAATATGGAAGATCTACAGTTTCTCGTGTCTAGGATGAACCAAGTATGTATGCAAAATGAGTTGATGATGAATGTAAGTAAGTCCAAAGTGATGGTGTTTGAAAGAGAGAGTACGAGAACAGCGTGCAATATAGTTGTGAATGATGAATACTTGGAGCAAGTGGATGAGTTCGTGTATTTAGGAAGTATGTTTACAAGAGACGGAAAGGCTGATAAGGATATTGAAAGAAGGGTGAATGCAGGAAACTCCATTAATGGAGGACTGAACGCTGTTGGGGCAAATAAGAAATTGTCCAAAGAAGCGAAGCTAGCAGTCCACAATGGAGTGCTTATACCAACCCTGATGTATGGCAGTGAGGCATGGAACTGGCAGAGGAAGGATGAAAGTAGACTGAATGCTGTGGAAATGAGATCTTTGAGACGGATGTGCGGTAAAACCATGTATGACCGTATTACAAATGTGGATATCCGGAAAGAATGCAAGGCTGATGTGAGCGTAATGGATAGGATTAAGAAAGGGACGCTTAGATGGTTTGGGCATGTAGAGCGAATGAACGAAGAAAGGAGTGTGAAAAGAATATATGATGCGAAAGTGAATGGAAGAAGAAGTCGAGGACGCCCGAGAAAGACATGGCACGATCAAGTGAATCAAATACTTGAATCGGGTCGTGTGAAGAGTCAGAATAACAGAAGAGTATGTATGAGACGATGTATGAATGTAAATGAAGCAAGAAGTGTGTGCCAAGACAGAGTTGTATGGCGGTCCGTCCTCTCTGCCTACCCTTGCGGGGAAACGGCGTGATGGTTAGTTAGTTAGTTAGTTAGTTACTATATTGGTTGACGAAAAATAATATATCTGCGTCGCATTTTCCGTTATCTGTCCCTTATTAAGTTTTTTTAATAGCTTCGACAGGTGGCCAGACAGCCTGTTGTTTGATGAGTGATAATATGATAACTAATCCAACGGCACTTACCCTTCTATTCCCCTCGCACCGTACTGCGTCCTGATGACGACCTGGATTAATACCACAACAATACCATATTAGCGCGATAATAGTGCTATTTATTCCGCGATGATTTCTCGCACCACTTCGCACTGTTTATAACTGTTTGGATAATAAACTAGCTCCGCAGTGTAATTTCTTCTTGTACATATATCGTCTCGTATGTGTAGGTAGCCGTAGCCGTAGCCGTGTAACATGTCACGTTGATACAGTCGCCGATAACTGCGCTAATAGTCGTACAAAGTCGCCGCCCTCCGAGCCGACTTATTGCGGGCAAATAAAGCTCCGTCAATGACAACGGCAGGCTCTATCGGCAGACGTAAAAATACTTTCATTCGGTGCAGTGGCGCAGTGAGCTCTGGACTGCGTGGGCAGCCTCCACGGCGGCTCGACACTAAACATTTAAATAACTGAAAATTCTCACAAAGTTGTGGAAGTACGCATCATGTTTGTAGCATCTTCTAATCAAATGATAATTTGAAGATATGTGTTCATTTCTTCGTCGAGATTTGATCGGTTTATTTAGGGGATGAACGTAAAAATGCAAAGTCTGGATTAGACACCTACTAGATATTTTATTATTGTATGCACATCTCATCCTTTGAAATTAATATATTTTAATTATTCCTCGGTGAACAGAATATTTACATAGGCTTGGATAAGCTGACGGCTTTATTCTTTCTCTTACGTAAATTATGTCCGATTGTCTCAGGTTGCCTAGGGCCCAGGGGTATATCGCCTCGCCACTGCTTCGGTGGCAGGTTGTACATTAGTAAAGGAAGTCTATCGGGTAGGGCAGCCAGCGACTTGTCAGGCCCACACAAGTCACCCGCGTGACGGATACACTGGGACAAATTAGCCATTGTGAAGGCAGTTTTCACGACGCGTTCCTTCTGACGTCCGTCAAATTTGTCAGCAAATAAAGAAAGGAAAATCGTTTTGCTGATTCGTGAATGCTTTCTTTCTCTTTGTGCGGTCGTGTTTATATCCAATATTGAAACATTTTACAAAATGCTATGCTTGTATTTTCTTTACCGATTGTAGGTTTTATTTATCCTGTACTTTCCCTTATAAAAAACGTGCTAGGCGTCCAAAAGTTATTATTTTTACTGAAGACGGTACTCGTTTTGGCTATTTAGTGTATAGTTATTTTTAGTTATTATTTTAAATCGTTAGATTAAATCCGGGGTTATCTGGCAAAACCATAGATATTTTTTTAAAGTTATGGACGGTTTCGTTTTATACACTTTCCCATAAAGAAAGCATCTGGCACAAAGCTGAGTTTGCTTGGAAAGCATTTAATGGAATTACATAATAATAATTATAATGTGTATATTGCCTGTTTTGTGAAAAATCACCTTGGTTTCATTATTGACAATTGTCTACCTCTTAGGTCGCAAATCTCAAAGGCTGTGAGTTCTGGATTTTTCCATCTAAGGCAGATTAAATCAATCAGAAGATGCCTTCCTTCTGATGCGGCTAAATCACTTATAAATTCCTTTGTCGTCTCACGTATGGACTATTGTAATAGTGTATATGCTGGCCTCCCTCAGAAACAACTCAACAGGATACAGTCCGTCTTCAATGCAGCGGCGAGAATGATATATAGTGAGTCCAAATATTGTCACATTACTCCACTTCTGAATCGCCTTCATTGGCTTCGATGCCCTGAAAGAATAGAGTTTAAGATTTGCCTTACGATCTTTAAAGCACTATAGGGAATGGCACCAGCCTATATATCGGAACTGTGCGTCCGACAAACCTTAAATAGTAGACAGTAGCGATGGGAAAAGCTTCACAGATTTGTGAATGCTTCACGAATTGATACTTCTTCAAAATGAAACCTTCACGATGAACCCTTCAATTGAAGTAACATATTAATCACAGCATTCCTCGTCGGGGAGGGGGAGAGGGTTAAATAATAATATTTTCAAAGCAGCTCTCCCAACCACATAAATTGATGTATGTATGTGCATTATTCTATGGAAAAAATTATACCTTGTAGAAAAACGATGATGAATTGTCTATTACTGGTTTCTCTTCTATGGTTTACGGGATGACAGCTGTCAAAATTGTTTGAATCTTAAGAGTATTCAAGGTTTGAATTGCTAAGTGTATCATGACTTAAAAGGGATGATGTACAATGAGTATGCACAAGGAACTTGCAAAAAGCAAATGAAGTACTAGCAAAATTTCCAGTTTCTGTAAGAGCGATATAAACTTCTTTCAGGGCTTGAGATACAATTTGAATATTCTTACTGTACACAGTTTGACAGTTTGGTTAGCAATAGGCTGAATATTGCACAAATGACGATTCATATTAAAGGCATTTCCCCCCTTTATGGATATAACTTCAGAAGAAAAGTTGCATTTGGCCTGGTAAACCTCAACTTCCTTAAAATAAGCCCATATTTCACTTTTCTTTCTCGTTGAACGGCCATCCATACTTTAGGTAGAGATTATATAGTCCTATAGACAAAACAAGCACAGAAATCATAAGCAACTGTCACGGGTACGTGCGAGGGAACGGATAACTAAAAAGATACTTCATTGCTTCATTCATTCTTCGAACTAAAATCGAAGGAAGAAGGGAATGAACAATTGAACTGTGGATGATGCAATATTTCAGTCTTTCGAACGAATGAAAAATTGAAGTTCGAAGTAGATGCCATAGATCGTTCAATCGGAAGTACCAACTTAACCAACTTCAATTGAAGTATTTGTTCAATGAAAAATGAATGAAGTTGGGACTGCTGTCAAAAAAAGTACTTCTTTGAAACAGTTCTTTCAAAACTGTCACAACGCTAGTAGACAGCTTACTTTGAGGTCAGCAGATGTAGATACTGCTGTTCGATTAATTGAACCATCTCGATCAAATAAACCTGTCTACTATGATGGTGCTTTTGGTGTATCTGGTCCAGTCATCTGGAATAACCTTCCCCCAAAACTTGCCAACATACAGAACTTCAAGAGTTCAAACGGGTCTTAAAAACCAAATTGTTTAAAAATCCTACACACAAAACGTAACTTATTAAAATTTAATTTCTTTAAAAACGTCCCTAATTTCCTTTGTTTCGGTTTTCTCCTTACTTCTATCATTATAACTTAATGTCCTCACTATTTACTGAAAACCATATATATGTATTCATTGTCATAAAATATTTATTCTTCTCTCTGTTACTTGTTATATTTACGAGTACACTGTTTGCATTTTTAGAATCGTTTACTTATAATACTTGAAAATTAATATTTTAAGTACCAACATATTAACTGTCCTCAATTTAATTTCCTTTTCTTTGATTTGACAAATATGTTAATATGAATTCATATGTTTCATCTGAATTTTTATACCTTTAGTTTTTTGGCAAATTGTTTTTTTTTTTTAATCTGTTAATGTACACATGCACTGTAATATCCATATCTGAACCTTTTTCTCTCATGATTTATGATAACGATCATGATTTTAGATAGTTTTAATTTGTATACATATTATGTATTATTTTCTCCTTGTTAGTTAATCTGAATGAATTCATATGATTCATCTGAATTTTATACCCTTAGCTTCTAGTAAATTGTTTTTTTTAATCTGTTGATGTACACATGCACTGTTATACCCATATCTGAACCTTTTTCTCTCATGATTTATGATAACGATCATGATTTTAGATAGTTTTAATTTGTGTACATATTCTGTATTATTTTCTCCTTGTTAGTTAATCTTATTAGCATAATTA
This sequence comes from Drusus annulatus, assembly GCA_022651775.1. Lineage (NCBI taxonomy): Eukaryota > Metazoa > Arthropoda > Insecta > Trichoptera > Limnephilidae > Drusus > Drusus annulatus. The sequence continues at coordinate 973,800 of JAGWCC010000357.1, read as the reverse complement.
ATTTAGTATGAAGCGCACTTGAGGTAAAATATCACAAAACTACGCTATATAAGTTCACTGTTATTATTATTAAGGGTTATTACGATTATCAATACCTAAGCTTTCTCTTTTTATTACTACTGGAACATATTGTAACGGACCTTATGAATAGCAAATTGCATCCACCAACTCACCGTGATTCTGCATGAGAATGTACATATTACTTGTTTGACATATAATATACAGAACCATACTATAGATATTAAACAAATGATACGTATCAATCAAATTAATTAATACTTCTTTTGGATGTAATATTTGTATGTTTCGTCTACTTGTTCAAAGAAAGTTTGAAACGTAATGCTTGGCTTTCAATTATATTCATAATAAATTGATTGTCAACGTTAAAAAGTTAGCAAACTCGTATCCCAGCCCTAGCCCGGGTGTGTGTCGCCGCTCGCTACGCCCTTGTAGCCGTAGCTGTAACCCTAGCCGTAGTAGCAGTTGCCGTAGCCGTACCGTAGCTCGGGCCGTGGACAGCTCGAGCCCGCTGTGCACCGGGATAATGGTCTTTGCGGGGATAATCGCATTGATATCAACGTCGGGCTTCATTGTTTCGAACATTTACTGCGCCGTCATGAAAAGGATATTAATTTTCTGCCTATTGGCGGGGGATGAGCTCGGGATGTGCGGGATTACTCGACGCTAATCCCGCAGGCCTATCGTGACTGAAAACTGTTGAATTGTCAACGACAAGAAACTACCGGCGTCTCGGAATGTATGGTATGCATTTGGCATTCGATTCCCGCTTATGTGTACCTAACCTAATACAAATGTAAGTCGGGGTCTATATCATCTCTCCATTGAATTACTTATAAAACATAACTAGCACTCTCAACCGTCGATTGCACTCCTTCCGTTGAGATACGGGCTTGTCTGTGATACATAGCGTGCTGTGTAGAAATGGTAAGAACTAAGAAACTTGATTTTTAACATAAATTACTCGCCTTTTAATTGTTTGATGCACTTTTCCGAATAATGTATTTTAAAGTGCAACTCACGAGTGCCTGGTCGGCTCACGAGTCGGATAATTAAACTGGTAAATTGTTAGCCAAGTCCATTTCGGCTCTGCCAGAAAGGCAGAAAGTTTTCTAGTTAGGACCAGCATCCTCCGCTTCTGGCTGTATTTTCATTTCAATTTATCAATTCTTTCATCTAATGCAGCATTCCGATTCCCAGCAAATCTCTCGCTCTCTATCTGTTTATTCGATCGCCGTTATGCTGTCTTCACTCTTGTTTGAGGCGTATTGGAGTTTGTGCAAAGCCTTTGTGAAATCGACACTCCCCTCAATATTATTATAATGATCGTAGAAGTCGAATTTCATATTTATTTACTTTTCAGCGATACTCGCGAGAAGTTTAGTGTGATGCCATGTTATTTCTACAGAGCTACGGAAGTGGTTCCAATTATGACTAACTGTTGCATATCAGATTACTGTCAGCTTGCAAAGGCTTTTGTGCGTCATCCTTGGCTGGAACCAAATCGGTTAACTGTTGTCTAGAAAAGTGGGTTCAGTGACCAATTAATTTTGTTTTAGTATCAACTATAATAATAGTATTCGTGCTCTTTGAGTTTACACGTATTTAGGTAGTTCGTAATGCCCTCTTCAGATTAGGAGTGAAAAAACTCCCGTCGTCTTTTTATTGCCTAAGATAATAGTTAAAACCATTGGCGACACTTGACACATTAACCACAAAAACTCTCCCGGGTGGTTTTTTTCTAAGCTCTCTGAATATGACGTAAGTTTTGATTGATGAATTTGTTTTGACTTTATGGTCAGATTTAGGAATAATATTACTTTGATCATAATTATAACCCCATTTTTTCCGTATTTTTTTTCTCATTGACTTCTTTCTTTAGTTACTTCTTAATAGTCTTATTTTGTGGTTGTTCCGTTCATTCAAACTAAAGCCTCCATTCTTGTCTAGTGGTCTATAAAATCCTATACGGAATCTGTTAATTTGGCGCTCGTTCGTGATTCAGTCTCATCAATCAGCCGGGCTGAGGTCACGCAATTGCAGAGCCAACCCTCCCAACTTGTCTCATCCATCGCCGGATTATGGTCACATAAAACATACGAATGTGATTCAATTACGATGTAGAATCTCACCTCTGACACCGCCGTACATCCGCAGCTGTACGTATAACCCCATCTCGGGGTTACGCCGTAAGACTTCGAGCTGTTATTTTACAATTTTAAGACCGAAATTGGTATTTGAAGAGCAAAATCGCAGCGTTTAATATTAATTAAACTTTCATTAAGGTGGCCGATTGAATCTTGAACGTCTTTATGATTTTTCGACACTTGTAAAAGTGTCTACAAATCCACCGCGTATTTAATTTATTCTATTCTTCTTTATTAGTAACCTAGGCGCTTTCAAATATATTTTACAATTAGATTTTAAATTGCGCCCTTCGAAGTTAGTGTTTTGTAAAATCCTATTACTGTCTATGTTTTATTTAAAGAAGAGCTTATTATTTAGTAATGTAAGAATGAACACGGATATTTCAACGTCGATTGTTCTCTGCAATTTCGGGAAAATTATTTCCTGCTTAAAATAATTAGCAAAATACGGATGTAGCTTTCTTTTTTACCGGCATTTAAGGGATATCTCGTAATTATTCAACATGGCATAATAATGATGCGATCTAATCGTAGAAGGAAAAATGAAATATATGGTTTTAGCATTACGAATTCTGACCACCGATTGTTGGCTGTGATTGGACTTAGGACAGTGCTGTAACTTGTACGCGTCAGAAGAAAATGCAATGGCCATTACCACGAATAGGTTCATGTTGATCCATATCATAATCATGTAACACTGCACTTATTCTTGTTACTCAATCGCAATGCAATCCGATTAATGCATCAATAGACAATAGATATTTTCCTGCATTGTAAGAATGGAAAAATTTCAATATGACGCAAATATTTCAGGTTTTTCTTCGCAATCATTCCGCCTTTTATAAAATCCCATTTTAATAATCAATATTGTTATTATATTCTTTCAAATAAAGGCTGGATTCCCCTTTCTTGATGATTCGAGTCGTAAAATACGACTTTTCAAATAATGGTTTCGAATAAAAAGATGTAAATTTCTTTTAAAAGTGTTCACCTCATTACCTTTAATTGGTTATATTTCTCTGGGGCCGTTCCCCTTGGGAGGTGGCGCGTGCGATATGATTTCACAAAGGTAGTTTCCGCCTACTCATTATCTGATTCCATAACCGCACACATAACATTGTGCAACTCATTTTACGCAGCGGCTTATTAAACGTTGCATTGTTACAAAACACGCACGATGTTTTATTTGTCTGCGACATTTCATCCTGACATGTCGATTGAACTGAAGGGACAGGTGACAGGTGGCAATATAGAAATACTGGATCATGTATTTATTTTACCTGCGAAGAACTCAGTCACGAACGAAGTGCTCTTGTGGATGCGCATTATAATACTATTAAATTTACGATGGCGTAAAAAACACTTTCGACTTTTACGTCGCTACTGCGCATCAGTAATCTAAGCTACTGCATAATATAAAAACGATTGTGATCGTACATCGTTTTAACGAAAAAGGTGTTTTGAAATCATAGATCATTTTATTTTAATATTTCAACAAGGTCTGTACGCATTGTTATAGTGTCGCCGCTTTGTGATGAAGGTATGCATTTTTATGTAACCTACAACCTATTTCTTTTTGGCGTCAATTGTTAAATTCATAATACATAATTAGTTTCTTCCGTTTAGCAAAGAAATATGTGCACGGAGCACGATATCAAAGAATCACCATGAATTTAATTTTTCGGATGTTGTGTGTAAACTTTATTACATTGTTTGTACTGGCGAGAAAGCGTGTCTGAATTGTATGCTTTTGGTTACGGACTTGTTCCTATTAAATACCATTTCCTCGTCCAAAGGTCCGTCTGTTGCTGTGGAAATTAGAAATCTATTTTCGGTTAACGTTCTTGAAAATATGTACGACTCGGCCATTTGTTGCTTTTGAGTGATTGGCTTATTTAATCGCCGTTTCCTTGTCAATGTATACTTACCACGTAAACGTTTTTTCACCCAACAAAACATGACCTACTATGTAAATAATCGGATACCTAGTGTGTTGCGTCAAAAATGCCTTTGTAGTAAAAATATTCGACTATCTAAAATAGTAAAAAGTAACATTTTGAATATTATAATTATATTGAAATGTTTGTTGGTAGAAATCGACTCCTAAGATATAAAATTCACTGACGAACGTGTTTCTCGTGGATATCAAGCAGGCTCGTGGCATCTTACCAGGCAAATATGGATTTAACAACGGACCTAGATATTAAATCATTTCTATGTGTCGGGTCCGGATAAAAATATAGGTTTTAAATTTACGAGGCATACTTGTCATCACGTCCCTCGGTGGAAGCATTCGTCCAACAGTCCTTCGAGTAGAAGGGCAGAGGGGGAGGGCGGCTCCTATCGCGCGATCTTAGCAGACGTTTTTACCTTGTTTCTTAATTAACTGCCCGGCCGCTATCGACCCACCCCGCCCCCACGTAGTCAGGCGGTCATTGGGGCTTTTGCTCGAAGATGTGGAGACGTATTCATTGAAATAAACATCAGCCCCGTATGCCACACAAGCACGGTGTTACGGCACCTCACCCCCTTATCGCGTAACGCTCTGAAACCGAAGGAAATAGGTACATGGCTGTACGGGTCTAGTTAATAAACACCGTGGTCTATCATTCGCTCTGGAATAAAATGCAAATACATATTCAGAATTGTAGGTTGAAAAATCTTATACTGACTTTGTTTGCTTTGATCCCTGTACCCGCAAGCACAGCGTACAGCCGACAGCGGTATAGTATACTCGTACTTGTCTCGGCGTCCGTTCTGCCAGTCCTTCCCGGCGAGTATAATTACAAGGAACATTGCCGTCTATGCGTATACTGTGACAGTGCGTAGTGACTAGCGACCAGAATCTTTACCTTGCCGGAGCGATCCTCCATCCTCCATCGTCCGCCCAGGTGACGCACGTCAATCGCGGCCGGGCGCGGCACGGATCTATTTACTTAATTAAAGTCCTCGTGTGTGACACTTCACTTGTGCTTTGCCCCCATAGCCGTTATCGTAAGTTGGCCGATACCCGTCGGATAACACAAATTCTACTCGTTCTTTTTTTCATTGCCATCATTTGTCTTTTTAATAATAATAATAATAATAATAATAAATGGATAACTTTTATAGCGCCGTTTTTGTGGGAAAATCACCTCAAGGGCGCTTTACAAATTAATTTATCTAACCTATAATTTATCACTTAAGCTTATAACTAATAACTTTCAGTTAAGATTTATTACTAATGGCTTACACCTAATAATTTCAACCAGTGACTTACTATAAGGACATAATGATTTGAAATAATAGAATGGCATACTTTAAATCAGCGTAATATTAAAGCCTCTTTGTATAAAAACAATCATAGACGTTAAACCGCACATTGTGTATACAATCTTTTTGTTTTTAAACTGTGTTATTCCTTTTTTTTAATCTATAAATGATATTTATATTACCTACTCATTAATACTGAAATATCATTATAAAGTTGCATAGGCCCGGTACATCACCGATTTTTGCTTGCTTGATGTTTTCTTTGTTCATTATAGATTTTTTTATTTTAAATACCTTTGACATCATGTTTTTTTTTATATACCTACTATTTGTATAAAATACGTTGTATAAATGTTATGCTTAACAGTCATCAAATTCACGTTGCTTTATGTTATAGTATTTGCAGTTATTTTTTGCATGGAATGACAAGAAGCATAGTGAAAAATCCTCGCAGGCATCCGAGCATACTGACTGGAACCGAAAGGACAAAAATATATTACAACCGTTAAATTTATGCAATAGAAATCCAATCAATTTTTTAAACTAAGTTCCGTCTTATTTCATAAAGCATCGAAATGAAACAATAATATTTTAATTCTATTCACGATTACAGCGTGACGCAAAGTAAAGTTTTCCCTTTTTCACCCAATCGCCAACATTCCCAGTAGTCCAATTCCTCGGGCGACTTTCACTAGTTTTTACTTGAGTTTTGCTCCATTGGCCATTAATGTAAACCACGCATCGAAGAGCGCGGTTATTTTCCGTTTAATTATTTTTTAGTCATAAAATCCATGGCATAAATATTTAATTTTATTAGAAATGTATTACTTTCTACTGTCACTTAGCAGTGTTTACTCGCTGTCGCCCGTTGTCGCCCGTTGTCGCCCGTTATCGTCTGCTTCAAATTCATTATATCTCATACAGTATGCTCCTTTTTACTGCTTGTTTCTCGTTGTACGTAAAACGGCTTCATTGCCAAAAGTCACCGATTAACGTCTGGGAGTATTCTTTAATTCACTTAAAATAAAATATTTGATTACGAAAGGTCTCCTATCTCCTATCAATTGCTTAATACAACAACATTGTAAAAAGAATAAGGTTCCGTAGTAAGGTGAGGTGGTTCTCGCAGCGAACATACGAGCCAACGGAATAACACGAGCCAGTGTCGTCATGATATTATGTCCACAGTTCGATAGCACGGCAGAAGCTTTCAGACAAATTGCTATCTGTTTTCAATAACCCTTATCAAAGTGATTTCTTATTACACTATGAAAAACGTAATATATTTAATTAGATTTTTCGGTAATATAGGAGATAAAATAATATTTCATTTGAACGCGTAACTCGTCATTTCTGATTAATATATTATTATCATTGTACCTAGGCACTAGAGAGGTTTTGATTAATATGCGTAATTAAAAAATAAGGAAGTTAATTGCAAGTTAATGTTCGAAATTCCCATAGTGTATATATTTTGATGCCGTAATTAATACGCTATGCAATTACTTCAGTAGTTTGTTATTAAATCAATTAGTCTCGTATTAAAAGTATCGCATTATAACGGAAGACAGTTTGAAAATATTTTCCGATTATTCTCGCCGAATGTTATAGTACAAGATTTCTTTCGTAAATTGGGAACATGGCGGGCGACTGTAAAAAGTTTTTAGTAATTTCCCTAAGTATTTTGATACGACTTTGCGGGGCGATCATTTCCTCCTTGTTCTTCTTTCTTATGGTCATGCACAGCCTCTCCGCCTCCGCCTAAACGGGCCCTGCGCCTGTAAATATTTGATTTGGGTTCTCTAATTACTTTTTTGATCGCGGTTATATATACCGGGCCGTTTGGCGGGCAATAACTCACCCTCGCTCTAGCGCCAGAACCAAATTTATCCCCTCATGTCGGACACTCCCTTGTAAACAAAACTACCCACCAACTGGATATCGGAATCTTGGCCTCCCTGTGGATTGTTACAATTTAAGTAATAAACGGTCGTACTTACCTACACTGTTAAACATCCCTTCGAGCCTTTCAGAACGGTCGTTTGTTTTGCATATTTTCAAATTATGTTTTTCCCTTCGAGGGTCTCCTCTTATTTGAAATCTCGTTCTATGAACTGGAGTCCATAGACTACGAGTTCGATATGCACCGCAAAATAGAATTGTTAATGTAACAAAATACCTTGTCAAGCATTTTTCTGTTTGGAAATTATATTTAATGAATTTAAATCTATGGTCTTATACAAAGTTACTATTTCATTTTCATTCAATATTTCAAACCACAAAGTGATAGCTTTCTGCGAAAATAGAAAAAAAAAAATGGAAAATACATTGTTAAGCTTTTCTGATTCATGCTAATTTAAGTCCTGTTTTATCAAATATTTCTATCAAAATATTTGCAACTGTAGCAAGAAATCATGTGAATCGAGATGTACATGATATATGCATTTAGTTTGTGTTCTTGCATATAAACAGATAATATAAAAAACTAAAAGAGAAAATAAGAAAGCACCTACAAGGAACTTTGGAAACTGCCTTTCATTTTCTCTTAAATTGGTAAAAGCTTGTGGGGCCCAAGCAAGGCCAAAAATAATGCTACGCACAAATAAATAATTGGTGTTTTTCCATGTCTTCTTTAGCTAATAAAGAAAATGTATGCTACCCTTGTAACGCAATAAATGCCGGTCCGTGTTTCCCCCACCCTGCGGGGCTAATTGTAATTGAGTGGCCGCTGTAGGACAGATCGTCCGATAATTACCTGATTACGAACTAACCCCTCCCCCCCGTTCTTCGCTAAACGTTACAGGCTCTTTTTATTGCTTGCGGGGACTTGCTCGCATTCATGCTACGTGCTCTGTGCGCCTTTCAATCGAGTAAACAGTCAAGTTGTAACTTTGCTTTGTCTGCTATTCGATTAACTGATTTTCCGGACCTTGTTTTATGTAGCTAATAGCTTTTGTTCCTGTCACTTTGCATATCATCCCTCTTGCTCACTGACGCAACGCTTTCACCGACTGAATACACGTATCAAAGGGAGGCTTCAAGCGTGAAGATGAAGACGGAAGATCTGCGCGAGCCAGCAAGGCCGAGCCTGCCCGGCGCTCCATTAGGCGAATCAAGTTGAATGTTAATCCATGTGGGGTATTAAAGAATAATACGGCCCCGCTGTAGATATCACTTGTAGTAGGACCAATTATGATAATTCCCGCGGGCCATTATGGCGTAGCGCCACTTTACGTGCTCGCTATCGATTCGGCTCCTACCGCTTCTTTGTTTTACACCGCGGCGCGGCGTATTAGAATCACTAGCACAGCTCGACACAGCACAGTACAGTACCCGTGTCGATGCCAACAACCTGCATAATAGATTCATACATGTTTAAACGTTTCTGGAGTGAATTAATGCTATAATTCCGCTTCGCCAACCAACTTCCCCATACAATCAATGTATTATGTACTTCGAGCCGCGTTACGTTCGCCGTGTTTTGTTTTAATCTACTATTTAATAGTAACGTCATGTTTTCTTTATTGTTGCAGGTAAAACCCCACGCTTCCCTTCTACAAATGGTCAGGCGTTTCATTGACCACCGTGATAAATGTAAGCTATTTTTCGTTTCAATTGAATTCTTTCCATCGTTGTTTCCGCGAATCCACTCCTAACTGTTGTCGAGGGAGTTTGCTTATTGATGATGATTCGTATGTTTTGTCGATGCAGGTGTAAATATGAATAGTTGGGGAATTGCAGACAATTATAACGAGACTTTTCACCAAAAGTTTGTTTCATATACAAACCGTTCCCCGAATCAGTAGTAATATAATATAACCGATAATATCTAAAATGAGGGACACTCGACAGTCACGAATCGCGTCTTTGATTGAGCACCGCGCGATGCTAATTTAATTAGTAAATTGTTTGGGTACCCCCAACCCCAACACCGAGACCAAGACCAACCCTTGCGGGCCGCACCCGCCCTAATGCGGCATTATCAGACACGGAGGGCGCGGCGCGGTGAGTCAGCGGCCGCTCCTCGCGACCTCTACTGCGGAGTCTATCGGAGACCAGTCATAGTCAGCCCCCGGGGGTGGGCCGGCCGGGGCAATACACACCCAATTCATTAGGCCATTACGCGACGGGTTGGTTCTTGCCTTTCTTTGGGTTGAGCAGTGATTGCCCAACCTTGTATATTTCAAGACAAGGGTCAATTATCGTCAACCCAGTGTGCACTCTGGCCGGACTTCACGGACATTTCGGATGGAATAAATAATGGCAAAATCTGTTTATCGTTGTTGATTTCGCCTCTCATTTACCTCGCGTATCTCAAGCTTTTGAAAATAAACACTTATTTATCGTAAAGCCGAAATATCTCATAATTTCATCGCTACTAGCTGCGTTCCCAAGAGTCATATCTTGGACCAATTCTTTTTTTTGAATTTGTGATTGATGCTCTTACTTCGAAGATGTCCTAGGTTTTAATGTTTGCAGAATATATTTATTTATTTGATAAACGCTCATTGGGCTTTTACAGGACGAGTACATTGTATAGCAAGTGTAACAATAAAGTAAAATAGCAAGAATTGGGAATGAAGATAATAATTATAAAATTAATAAGAAGGAAACAATAAATATAATAAGAAAGAAACAATATATTAAATTATGTATGACATTCGACATGTTCAATTTACCTAAATATGTTAACTCTGATCTGAATTTCATGATGGAATATACAAAAATATCAACAGAACTAAATTCGTTTCTAAGCCTATGTAACCTTCGGACTGCGGAGCTCATTGCATAGTTAGTTCTAAATGAATCCAGTACACTGTCGACTAATTTGAATAAAAGTACTAGGTCACTCATGGTTCTAATAATGATAAGTCAGTTATGTTTAATATTTAAATATATGAAAATATTCAAAGCTAAGCTTTGTTAATGACTCTCAAACACTGTCAAGTAACTCGTCGAAACTTTTTGTATGGTGAACAGAACAATTTACAACTTGTTAAGCTAATGTGTAATTATGAGATTTCATAGAATAAAAAATATATTCATTTATGATTATTAAAAACCGTAACCGAAGGAAATGATTTGGTCCAAAACTTTGATCCAAAACTAAATTTTACTAATCATATTAAAATTACATCAAATAAAGCTTTGGAAATGTTGGGATTTATACTAAGAATAAGAAAAGAATTAAATAATATCCATACCATCAAAAATTGTATCTCAATGTACAATTCAACAATCACGATAGAAAGAATTCAAAATAAATTTTAAGGTTTATTAATTTCAGACTTTCTTCTTTGACGGCCTCCGTGGTCGAATGGTAAGACGCTCGACTACGAATCCAAAGGTCGCGGGATCAAACCCGGCGTGCGCCAATAGCTTTTATTTAATTAATATGTGTCATAACAAAAATAATTTATTTGCGGCATGTTCCATAGTGGTAGATACTCTAAGTATCGCCCTGGTGAAATACCACCATTCAGATTCGAAACGTTGCTTGAAATGCCTTTAGTCGTGTTTGGTGACCAGATCTGAATAGCCAGGTACTTCCCAACCTTCCTTTTCCCTATCTCGTTCCCCTCCCCACTACCTTCAGCCACCATTTGGGGATGCCATAGTCTTGAGACTCTTGTGTTTCATATAAAAGAAGATTGGATATCCCTTGGGGGTGTCTGAATTACGATAACCTTCTATGTAATCTTAATTTATTGAAATTATCCGAATGAAGAATGATTACTGCTTTAAATTTGTATATAAAAAATATTCAATGATTGACATCTCTGAACTTTTATACTTGATTTCGTTTTATGGTCCTCGTAAATCGACATCGAGACATTCCATACCCTTTTAATGTGGCAATCTCTCGTACGCCATATCCAGAATTTAGGAATTCATTTTAAAGATATCCTTAATATGTTTAACTTATCACTAGCAAATTATAATCATCTTTTAGTGAGATTTTTTTCGGAAAGTAGAAGAACAAGTCTATTTGAAGAAGCTCTGCTTCGTACTAATTTATTTGTTATTACGTTAATTATATTATTATTATTTTACCCTTACTGCATGCGAATGTATATAAAAAGGTAGGAAATATTTTTTGTTTTCGTTAGTGGTAATTTCTAAATTTATTAATTCAATGATTCTTATACTTATCCATACTTCCTCTTTGCTACTTATTTAAATTCTTTTTTTAAACTTTTTTCATATGCTATTGTTTTTTTAAAATCATTTTCTGTGTAATCTTTTGCTTTTTATTTACATTTTATATAAGTGCATTGCTGTATTATGCGAACAGTAATGATAATATACAGTAAATAAATAAATAATAATTCATCTCTATCACCATTACTCTGCTTAAAATAATAACATACGTGTGTTTTTATAAAATTAATAACATACATATTCCCCTGAAAGTAATTGACCCTATTCTATAGAATTTCTTCGAAGTTAACCTTCCACATTTACCTGCAACAAATAAAATGTAATGAACAGTCTTTAACCTAATTAAAACCAGGTTGTAAAGTGTATCTCAGGTCGAATGACAGTCCATCCCCGAGTAAAGCTAAAGCAAGGTTGGGCTTGGCTCGCGCCTCCCCGCGACTCGCGAGTCGGGCGAGTCAGGCGATGTGGCGTGACGCTGTCAATATCCACCGGCGCTATCAGTTACAAAGGAAGATCTCCACAACATTGCGCATTTATTAACAGACAAAAGATCACGGAATGTTATACTTCTTCGGGGTGAAAATTGAACCCCTCCTAAACACGTACAGATTCGTATTTTCCTTGTCACGTAGTAGATCCGCGAAAAGTCAGTTTTTTTATCAATAACTTGGTAGAGTGACTGATAAAGCAACAATTTTTAGGCAAAATTTGATTTAATTGACCAACAGAGTCTCCTTCTAGAGTGATACATTTATTCCAACGCTTCTCTAACATTTCGATGCCTTTTTTGAAGAACAATTTATCTTTGGCCTTAAAATAGGCTTCAGTTTCAGCAACCACTTCTTCATTTGAGCCAAATCTGTTTCCCTGTTTTTAGGTCGCAAACAGGTAGTAGTCGCGGGGAGCCAGATCCGGAGAATGCGGTGGCTGGGGAAGTAATTGAAAGTACAATTTTGCCATTGTTACGATCGACTTGTGACACGGTGCATTGTCTTGGTGAAAGAACATTTTTTTCTTCTTCATTTGGGTTAGTTTTTTCGCAAATTCTTCCTTCAAACGCACCAATAACGCCTATGTAATGGTTCTTCTTTTCTCGAGGTAATTTATGAATAAAATACCGTGCGCATCCCAAAATACGGAGGCCAAAACCTTACCAGCTGACGTTTGCGTTTTTGGTTGCTTTTGGACGGCTTTGGCCGGTTGCTGTCCATTCAGCTGACTGCCGATTCGACTCTGACTAATAGTGATGGATCCATGTTTCATCCATTGTCACATGACCCATGAAGAAATCATTTTTATGGCGCTAAAACATGCAAATAGCGCTCTGAATCATCGACTTGTTGTTGTTTTTGATCGACTGTGAGCAAACTACACTATAACAAAACAACAACAAAAAACGCGGTACCCACTTCGAACAGAGCTTTCTCGTTGACAAATGTTATTACAAAATGGGTACACTGCCTTTTGATATCTTTAAGGTGTCGGATATATTACGCAACTTCAATTTACGATCGGCCAAAACTATTTTGTGGACTTTTTTAATGTTTTCTGGAACAACTGCCGAAATTTGGTGACCAGAGCGTTCAGCATCATCGGTGTTTGGACGACCGCGCTTAAAATCAGCAAACCACTTCTCTTCCATTTGGCTCGATGGAGCAGAGTCTGACTAACACTTGTCCAAGCCATTGCTTTTCTTGAAAGGTATTTTTTCCCATACTTTATCAACATATGAAATTCAGATGTTCCACTGTGTTGAAAATTAAAATTAGTAGCGTCACTAAAACCACTTTTTTAACTTGTAAACTAAAAGTCAGATTGTTATGAAATTTTGACACGTATTATTTTTAAGTTGGTACTTCCCTAAAAGCATATATATTTGTCAATAGTGGCGCCAACTATATGTCATCCTACGAACTTATTGAGTGATTTAATACATAATCCTTTATTAATAAGATTTCTGGAGCGAGTCATTTTGCGTTCCATCCTGCTATAATAGTACTTTTTGATATGGAATACATAATTGACAAATCGGTCTCATGACTTCTTATAAGTTTTAAAATGAGAGTTTTCTTTTGTTTATAATAAAGCCCATCTTTTTGGTATTCAAGTCTCTTGTTCTAAATACACTGGCTGCAATATCTCGCTGGTTTCTGGCTAAAAGTCAGCTTGTACTCTAGCAGCAGTGCTGCCCCCGCCCCTAGTAGTGTTATTGTGGGAAGGCGCGGCCATCCCCCGCGTGTCTGGCCGCGGGCCTCTATTGGGCCGCTCCTTGCGACTATGTAGATTATTTTTTTTTGCTATTTTCTCCAAATTGATTTGACGACTGTTAAACATGTCGGATAATGTGATTGCATTGCATGTTCACCGCTGATTACAGCTAAACCGTTCGCAGCTTATTAACGTATTTTAATAACTTATTTGACACTGTTTTTCGCGTGCAAAACCGACTATTCCTACGATAATCTGCCAGACTAGTGGTGCAAATTTATTATTTTTGTAAAAAAAATAATGCATCGTAGCAATAGCGACTTTTGCGTGTTTATGTGAAAAGGGAAAACGGTTATTTTGACACCTCATTTATTTGTTAATAATAACGTTTTTTAAACATTTAACAGATCCGATAGCAAGTAACGCACAGTAATAGGAACAAAATAATTTATAGGTTAGGTTATCAATTCAATTACAAAACATTCACACCATGCGTTGAATAAAAAAGCTTGTTATTGAATTAAACATTAAAAATATTACTGGTGATGCAACGAGGAAATGACTGACAGAGCAGTATTTAAGAGAGAAAAATGAAATAGGCAAATGTCAACAAAATGAAAGCATGGTAAGTATTGCAAAGAAAATAATATCTATGGAAAGAGCGCCTCAAAGACGGTTAAATAAACGCCTTTCACCGGTCAAGAACTTTTGAACATCAGCACCGCTGTCTTGTGACATTTTATAATAATGTACGATTTTACCCTATCTGAACAATAGAAAACAGTCGGTCACTTATATTCTAAAAGGGGCGCTGAAATTCCACTAGAGAATGTATGCTCCGGAGGGTGAGGGCCATTTCCATTCAGAATGGTAGTTTTTCAGCAGGGCGATACTGAGTTTATCTTCCACTCTATTTCCGCGTAATATTGCAGTAGTATTATTTAGTATGGAGGGCAGCATTAATGCCGCAGCAAATAATCAGAACGCGCTACATAATTTATTCGATAAGTCTCGCCGTCATTATTAGAGTGCGACCCTCCCGGCCTTCCCTAAATGATGTCGCCGAGCTTACATGCGGGGTAAATAATGTTTGCCCATCCGCCCAGCCGCCCAGCCGACCAGTTCCGTGCCATGCCCTCGCCTCGCCTCGCCTTGTGCTTGCACTGTTTACCTCGGCCAAGTACTGCTTGTCGCGCAATATACTGCGGTGCTAGGTGCAGACTGCAGGTGCCGACTGCTGGTGTTTCCACCCAGGGAAAAGTAGGTACTCGACGACGAATCATTAAGTTAAAGTTTCTTAGATTCGAGCAACTCGTGGAACGAATATATTACGATACTTCTGCTGTTATTATTACCCAACTAAAATATACCTACATTGAACGATATCTCTATTGGCGATATAATGCAGATGAATTTTCCATTAAGTGACTCAAAAATGCGACGGAATAACTCTTGTAGAGACTTCATAAAATGTGTACATCCCTAGAGAACCGAAATGTCGCAATATTCTTTGAATTTCCCCGAAACCCCGATGACGTAATTACCGGATTAAGACGAGATATTTTGATAAATGCTATCATTGAATGAAGGTTTTATTTATATTTTCAAAAAACTTGATCGATTTTAAAAGTTGTCTAATTTTCTTAGCCTCCCTCTCGGCTCTCGCCAACGTTTGCAAACATTCTTGTCCCACAAATGTGATCAATATTGAAAGTAGGTTAGTTTGGTAAGTTTGTAATATGCGATCCATCATATCTGTAGATAATGATCTAATGTATTGGGAGAATGTCACGGACCCGCTGACATTAGGCGAGTTAGCGTTCGCCTTAATCCTGTTTTGTCTTTACGGTATTTTAATAAGCTCATCTCTCGATACAAAGTGATGGCACTCTCGCTCTCCTAGCAATCCTCATAATTAAATTCCTCCAATTTATAGTCACTCGAGTTTTTTTAATATCCGTCGCCTCTTCCCGTTATACCCTATCGGGGACATTTTTATGAGTTAGCTCCGCGTTAAATATTGAATCAAGATGATACGACGTGATAAGAACCCCTTGAGCGCGTTGAAATCTCTCTTTAGTTTTGGAAATTATATCGTAAATCTGGATTATGTCTATTTAGCGCAATCTCGCCAAATTTCATCAGCTCGTGTTGCGTTCTGCGTTCCTTTACTCTATGCTAACTCGACAGAAAACACTACTTTTCTACTTCAGCCGACAACGAAGAATATCTCCATATCCTAAGGAATATTTTCTCGTTGAATTTGTTGGAAAAACATAATCGTGCCTTCATCAGAACTCTATGAAATCTTAATAAAAACAGAAGTTTTCAAATCGACAAATTTCTTTTGTTTTCTGGTTTTTCTATTTTGCTGTTTTACTGCTACGATAGAAGCACATTGGTTTCCGAAACTATTTCAATATTTCTTTCATAGCAAATTTACCTATCAAAACCGTGTTCACAATGTAATAAACAGACAATCTTACGAAGCTTGTTTCACTATTTCAAGTAAATTAAAATAAGTACCCTTATTAAGTAACTTTTTTATGTCATAGTCGATATTTGACACCTCTAAAAAGTTAGTAAGATAAACACGAAAACTTCATCAATATCATATCAGGCCGTAATGGACGGTAAAAGTGTATAAAGGTCGGGCGACATTCGCGACTTGTCTCGCTTCCGTCGCGATAATGCGCCGCGTCACATTTCACCCTAACATTTAAATCGGCGTTAACATTTTCCTTCGTACGGAACATTTCCCGACCTGGGCGGCATACGGCAGGGGCGAGCTGTTTCTGCCGACCAACCCTTTATGCCGTGGCATTTACCTCACGCCTCCCTCCTTCACCTTCCACATCACACTCTGATGGTTTTAGAACCGAATAATTGGGCTGTGTCGAAATGCCTGATTTTAAGTCTCTGCCATGCTATTGCAGATATTAATAAAATAGTGTTTGGTTGATTCAAAAACAGCAGCTATTCAGGGTTGTTTGGTTGTTTGTTGGTTGGCGAATTAGTCTCCCTGCGCTGCGTGCGGAATAATAGATAGTATAACGGCGTAATTCTCCCACACGACCCTCTCCCGGGAGTGTATAAACGCGAGTAGGTACCTAAACGTAATCCGCTTTATAGAGCAATCTGCCGTAAAACGTCATTTACGCCGCGCCGCGCCGCGTTCTTCGCTCCTGACTGATGTCCTTTATTCTATCACCGGGACATTCCGCATACCACTTCCCTCCTCGCTTCCTCGCTTCCTCGCTTCCTTTCGTATTCCAGCAAACAGACAGACAAGCAAACAAACAAACCATTTATATCGTACTATTTTTTAACGACAGTTTTCTGTCATTAACAACATTCAACTAATTGTTTAAAAATGAATGGGAACTTTAAAATAACGACATGGGTAGTTTTGTACCCTGATGATGCTTAGGCTAAGCGAAACCGGTCGGTCATAAAAAATAAAATAATATCCGTGGTTTTATACAAAGTTATTTTATCATTTCTTTAAATATTATTTAGTTGACTGATAACTTAAATTATCATAAGAAAAAAATAGTTTTCTCCATTAAAGCAGTTCCCATTATTATCTACGTAATGGGATTAATATGACCGACAGTTGTAGAAAGCTGTATACATTCAAGTCCTCAACATTGTATTTGCCAATATTAAAGTATGAAATAAAGTATCACTTTTACTTGACAGTCGAAATGGTGAATTTCTCATCACGGAGAAACGAGTTAGGAATATAAAACTGTCGACTCATTGACTTAAAGCTTTGAATAATGCTATTACTTACCTATAATCATTTCTTCGTGAGCGATTGTGCTTTTTATACAAGTCACAAACTAACTCTGGATCAACGTCTGGAATCTGGAAGTGATTTGAAATGACTTAACCTATTTTTATCCTGAATAACAGATAGAATCGAAGTCAATGAAGAACTCGCTGAGACTTTTTCTGCCGTTAGCTTTTCAATAAAACTGCCCATGAAAGTGCATTTGAATAAGAAAACTATTATTAAGAATCAATTTATCGTACATTTTGATTCTTTCACATATGCAGTATATAATTTGATCGATCTCGATTATTGACTTATCATCGGTTATGGTTATCAAATATATTACATGAGAAATGATAATTACTGACTAGGTTTAACCAATTTGGAGAATGTCTGTCTACCTATTCTTTTTTCGGAACTTAAAATCAGTGCTTTACGATTTGTTTTAAAAGAAATAAACGATGTTAACATTGTTCCCTCAAAGGTTATAGCAGAAAGCTCTCTTAATTTTTTGAAAGGAACATTCTTTTAAATTTGATATCTTCAGGCGTTCAAGATTAATGAAGCCGCTAGTTAATTAAAAAAATATTTCTTTTATATCCGGTTGTTAGAAAATTCCCTACACTTCTCTCGCAACCTTCTTCTTAATTTTTAAAAATAAATCCGTATTTTTGTTATCCTCTCGCACTTTGAGTTCGTATTTAGTAATTTTCCATTACATATAGTATTTCGCTTCAGTACTTGAAAGATATATTGCATATTAGTTTCCATACCGGTGTTGCGCTGTACTAATAGTATGTTTTTATGGCCCGAGGTATATTCGTCGCCTTCTCGTTTCTACTGTTCCGCAATTACCATTGCATTTACACTGTCTCGTTCTTAAAATGAAGATCAAATAATATTTGCCAGAATCCAAAGTTAATTCTTCTGCGAACGGAGAGCGTATCTTGAATACAAGTAAGATTAAAAACAGCCCCATCGGAACAAGCGCTTGAGAAGTTTTTCATTAGAATTACTTAATTCTCTCCAATCCCGCTGAAATCCCTCCCTAAATAATATTCCCAGCTGATGACGCGATAAGTTGGCTAGTTGGCTGGATGGTTAGTCGGGGGACGTACTTTGCTGGTAGCTAGTAGTAGCTAGTATAGCTGCCGGGATTGCTCTGCCCGTTAAGATCCAATTAAAGCGTCTACGGAAACCCTTTGACTATTCACGATGGCTGTTTACCCCTCTCCTAGGAAAGGTTCGATGTTGGAAGAAGAGAAGAATCCGTCTGTCTGCATACATGATCCCGGGAGGTGGGCGACCAGCGACCAGCGACGGAGCTGATAGACTAGTTTGCATCACCTTCTTCCCGCCGCGACTGACGGTCGGCTAGCGGGTCCGCGCACTCGCGCTATTCAATTAACAGCGAGCACGAATCAGAACGCCTCCGTGCATTACTGAAATGTGCAGTAGAGGTATCCACAAAAAAACATATAAGTAATGATCCGATCTTTCCACACTCGTTTGCAACGTTAAATCAGCATTATTACGTCGCGCGAATTCACACCACCTGTTATATATTATTGTTAGTATCCATTACAAATGCAACAATCTCTCCCTTTATTCGTGTTAAATAATTAATCATTTTTCTCGCGTCTTCCCCGAAATTAGCTTTTGGCAATCTCACCGCCCGGACCAGCTCGGCAGGTCGGTAGGTCGGTAGGTCGGTATGTCGGCTGCTTGCGCTTGCTTGCGGCCGTACAAGTAAAGTGATGGCTGAATAATGTACGACCTAATCTGGTGAGGGTGTCTCGCGGTAATTCTTCTTCGCCGACGGTTTCCTCAGATATGACGCGCCACACCCAGCCACCCAGCCAACCAGCCGACCAGCCGACCAACCCTCCTCTCTGCACTCCTGGCACGACCCAGATTCGCCGCTTGTATTATTTAGTTTACTTCACGGTCGTGGTCGTGTCCATGAATATTCCAGGGGCGGCACACTTTCTTATCTACGCCAAATGATACCAATAATCGTAATAAACAAATACTGCTGACTAGATCATTCAAATATCTGAATATTTTTAATATGTAATGTCACTATTCAAGCTTCGGATGAAATTATAAGCATCATTTAACAATTTGAATGGATTCAATATACAGTACCGTGAAAATTTAAAACACCACATAACATCCGCCGCTTGGAAGAAGTACATAATGTGTTTTCGGCCGTTGACTGTCTCGGGTCATTAAACCGGACTCGTTCGCAATCACCCTTATTGGAAAATACAGGCTCTTGCACAAGTCACCTCACAATTCACAAGTCGAAGTTTACTGACCAAACGACTTACACTTATTTCTTCTCTCACGTTATAATTGCAATACTAATTCGTCTAACTTTGGTTTTTTAAACGATGTTGCGTCCTTGAGGGAATTCCGCAATGGTGTATTTGTGCATCTAAAGTTATCGTAAAAATAAAGCGAGATGGAAAATGTATTTTTCTAGAATCGTGTTCTATGTGAGGGAGGTACTTGAGGAAATTGAAAAAAAACATTTGAAAGCAGGTGGCCACCGAGATTTAAATTAATTGCCTTTTCCTTTATTCGCGGGACCTGGGTCATTGCCACCCACTGTTGAATTTGAAAACTATATTATTTGTTGCATTATAGTTGCTACCGCTACGCTGCCCTGTATACGAAACAATTTATAGATAACTATCACTAGTAGCGATAAAACAATCAAGGAAGTTTCCTGGTTAAAGTTGTTGGTATGGATAATGTAGACCGGCATATAATCCGATGCGGAGTTGAAATGGCTTCGAATGGAAACGTTTTCGTATTAGAAATTTGCAATCTTTCGATATTACATTTCAGATTCTAGCAGATTGCGAGATTGAAGTCCAGTCATCCTAGTATTTAAGGTGGACTTAAATGCGATAGTTAAACTTGGCAGATATGTTCATTTAGGCATTTTAAACAAAAAATCAAGAAGAAAATTGAGGACCTCGAGAAAACGTCGCCATTTTTGAAAATGTTGCCCCTAATATAAAACATAAAAGAAGCAACATTTTCCAAGATGGCGTCTTTTCCTCGAAGTCCTTAAAATATTATTTTTAAACTTGCTCACTAGAAAGATATAAGGAACATGTGTGCCTACTTTTAAAACTATTGTAATGAATTCTACCTAAGGCCCAATTTTGCTCTAGGATGATAACAGAGCTAATTTCTTATGGTATTTTTTTAGATTCCGATTAAATTCTCCCCCACCGTTAGCAGCCCAGCCAGTCGGTTGGTTTGCAATCCAAGTGTGTGTTTGATTGTCCGCAATGACGCACGTTCCCTTGGAAACGGCTTGCTCCCCTTGTACATAACTCAGTCTGCTAAGTTGGCAATTAATTGCGAGAAACGCAGGGCTGGTCATGTGGTCAGGTGGTCAGGGCGCTACGTCAATCGATATCAACTACAATAATCTAATGCCGCCCAAATTCCTCCATACTAAACGCTGACCCTTGGCAGTCGATCCAAGTACGTAACTGATAAATTAAAGAAAGATTTGAATTTTCCGTTATTTTCGCAAAAGATACAACATTTCATTTAACTAGATAACCCATATAACCAATAGCTCTTTTTAGAAGAAACAAAAAACGCTCCAACGGTGAGATCTGACGTGCTCTGAGCTCACAAGTGACGAGCGACGAGTGACAAGTGACGACCAATGAGGTGATTGCGGTTTTAAAAGTGTATGTACGTTATGTGTGGTAGAGAAAATTGACATTGGCAGGCCGGTAGCAGGTCAGACCGAGCCATAAGTAAAGCTCGCCGTGTTATTCTGATATATCACACCTGCAAAGGTGCTCTTTGTTTTAATAGTTCGCGATAAATAATCGGGCCGGCCTTTCGGTACGTGGCGTGGTGGGGTGTGCGCCGGGAGATTGGCGATTTATAGCTCCGCTGTTTGTTTGGGAGCTTCTAGAGACATAAGAGGCCCGTCTTTTACAGGTAGTTAATGAGAATCGATCTACAATCATACTACTATTAGGCCGCTAGAAAACATTAACTTTACTGTAATATTATGAATAATGTTAGCTGTTAGAGGTGGAAAGCCTTTGGTTAGAGTAATCCTTTAGTTGGAAGCCGATACGATGTGTAATTCATTCAGTGCGATGAAAACATCGTCGGTTTTCCGTTCCCACTCTCACTCTGCCGCTCTACAGACTTCACATTTAATATGAAGAAATGGATTCCTGGCTGTAACGGCGCGCATGCCGGCGGCGGGTGGCGGGTGGCGGGTGGCGGGTGGCCGGCAGCCGGGAACGTAGGGTTTAATCTCCCAAATATCCCTACCACCGACCCCTCTGCCGTCCCACCGCACTGCAACTTTATTTCAACTGAAATGATTATTAATACCTGAAATGTTTGTGGGAAAAAACCGAGCCCAGCTTTCAGCCCGATTTAGTATTTTAGTTGATTGGAAAATGTATAATGGACGCCGTGTAAGCAGTTCCGCGATCCGCTGTTTTCAAAGCAAATAATGAGCGGATTGATTGAATTGGTATTTACTTTGAGTTCGAATTAGGATACAAATGCCGAATCCCTTTATTAATTTACTCATCGTTTCACAGTTTCTTGGAAAATGGCTCGGTCAACAATGAAATCACGATGCCTATTGGGGTCATGTCGAAGTACGAGTATATTGCACATTTTTATAGCGAGACCGTGCTTGGCGTCATCAAAATAACGACATCTTACGCAATAAGAAAGATGGCCCGTGTAAAGCAAGCACCAAGTATGTATGTATGTTAAAACGCAGATACCTTCTGTTACCAAAATACCTGCTCTTGACCGCTGGCCCATCCGCCTCGAAGTTCAATGTCGCGTAGAGACGATCATGGGAACACTTTAACTACTTGACCGTATGTCGGTATTTAAATTTTCTCTAAAAAATGTACATTTTCATAACCTAAAGCTGACTGAAAAAAAATCTTAACATTTTACATTTACCGGAAATAAAGCACTGTCCCCGGAAGTTTACGGCGATTAACCCCCGTTTTATAATTGGTATATTTTATTATCTAGATGTTGTGTTTTTAGTATTGTTTCACTCTTTTTTTCGTATTTTAGAAAAACATATATCAATAATAGGTATTATCGTAAATTTCCTATATAAAGTATACCTGTCACAACACAATTAGCAACGGAATTTGGAGTGCATTATTTAGTTTGGTTTAGATCGTGTTCCGAACTATTGATTAGCCAATATCAGACCGGGTCAGTGACTGCAGAAGACAATACTGCTGCTGTGCAGTGTGCACTACGCGACAACCCGCTGATGGTAATGGACCACGGTACGATATCCTGCTTACAGTGCTTACCATTCATGTGTTGAGCTATGTCATAGGGAGATGTTTGGCTTAATTCATTATTTCGGTTTTGTATTCAACATTTGATAACGTATGTTTAACATGCATTCTCTCCTGGCAGCTAACCCTCACGATCCCTTACACTTCCTTACGCGATGACTTTGTGCCAGAATGATTTATGAGCTCCTTATACCTTCACCGGTGTTTTGATGAATATCACTCCTCGTTGACAATATACTATAAACCTTTCAATTGTGACTAAAACCGTGCATGATGAAGTTATCAGAAATGTAATGGTGTAACTCTTTTTATTATTGTGAAAACTATGTATTTTCGTTGTCTCGTGAAATTACTCGATGTTGTAAAGCAGCTAGCGGTAAAGCTGATTGGTTTGATCAAAGTGAACTATGTCCGACGTCTTAACCGACAAATCGATCGTTGGTCCGATTATAATGTTTCATGATTTGTATTACGGCTGACGTTCGGTCCACCGGACTGGACTGGACTGTTCGTTAGTCGAACGAGAGCTTCGCGGGTCGTCGACCGCTTTTCGTCCGTGGCATGATCGACTTGATTCAAGCGAGTACTTCCCGAAAGTGCTCGGTGATGTTATGTTATCTGCGCGGTGATGCTGCAAACGGGTTTGCGTGACCATTCACGTATTCGACAGACGTTTCTTCACAATTATTATTGTTTAACTTTTCACAAACCGCTAAATTTATGAGATTACCTACATAAAAAAGTAGCGTAGGTACTGGTTTTTGAAAATGGTTCTTATGTATAGAGATGATTATTATGATAAGTTTATTTTGGCCTATTCTCTAATCTCGATAATGTATTGTTGGCTAACTTAATTTAACGCTAACAAACTTAACGCGTTAGCAAAATGTCGTTTGTCTAAAATCGATGCCTTCGGTGTTTTGTGTTGTGTGTTTTCGAACAAGTTTCCCCGGTCCTGTCAAAGTGTGCATAATCCCGGCTGTCTGTTGTCATCCCGGTTCGGGGTTCGGTCCATCCCAGTTTTTCCGGTCCTGGAATTCGCCTCGGGCCGGGCCACTGACCTCACGCCGCGCCAGGAACGATATTATTGCGACGATCTCTTCATCTCTCCCTCCAGCTTGCTTTCTCTATTCGGCAATCTGTAAGATAATACAAAGTAATTAACAATGCTCCACCTTTAAATAAGTGCGTGCGAGTTAAGTCACACGAAGTCTTCCTTAGTGAGCGGCGCAAGAATTAAGTTGAAGAATGTTGATATCGGGCGCCGTAATACAGTTGGAGTATTCCCCGGGAAGTTCTGCCAGCGCCTCCTCTGTGTAGATCTTACCCCGTGAAATTTGTCGTCGCTATTTTCTGAATAAATATTAGCACTTCCCTCGGCGGCCCGTTCGCACCTCTGACTTCACAACTCAAATTACCGTCCGCGAATTGTTTTTCTTTCCAGCCGGTTTATTGGTAATTCAAAGTAGGATAACTACCCGCCCCCATTATACCCTCTGCCGCAGTTTCCTCCCGCCCTCCCCTCCCCGCGGACCAGGCTGTAACGCTTCGATATTTCAAAGTCCCATTCGATTTACCGCTAAATATTTTGGTTGGAGGCGCCTTGGCTTCGTTCTTCTGGACAAGAATTCTCAAAGGAGCCGTTTGCTTCCATTTCTATTCCATTTTGTCTTTCTTCCGTCGCTTAATGAAACCAGCTTCGATTGTCTGCTTTTCTACGTTTCTACGTTTTTACGTTTTACGTTTTTACGTTTTTACCTAAACATACAACACTTCATAAAATGTACAGTTTTAATCCTTGGGGTGGTATTTGTAGTAATAATGAAGTGGTACCATGCATCTGAAATAGCCAGCTTAAATCGAGATTGAGAAGCAAGCTAGCAGAAGTTAACACATCGCGAAGTTTCCTAAACGATGGGCCCATTTATGTAGATTTATACGCACATCATTTTGGATGATCCTCATTAGCACTTAACCTGGCGTCAAATCGACGGTGATGACGTTTTTTCATATTTTTATTTACGATTCAACGATTTACACTTGAAATTTTTATACAGGAAATTGTTCCCTCATATTTTCAATTTGAAATCCAGTTGAACGTTCCTTGCACTAAGCAGGTAGAACAATATACCGGTACTCCAGTACTAACTCGTATTGAAGTTCTTAGTCTCGGGTTTATCGTGTCTCGGCTCGGCTCGGCTCGACTCGGCTTAATGCATGCGGGCACTTGATGTTTATGTGGAAACAATGGATTTTACGCTGTATATGCTATGCCCTATGAGATATCGTCTGATATATCGTTGTATAAACTTTATATGGGTGATTCATGTATTCGGACAACAATATTTCCATTTGCAATTGAACAAGATCATGCAGAGGGACAAAGCCGGCTCGCAGTCGCAGCTCGCAGCTTGCAAACATCTCGTAAATTATTTAAGTGACATGTCCCGTTGCATTTGCGGAGACGTTGTCGTATCATTATTGAATAAAGGCTTATTTAAATACAAATCATATGCGATGGACACAAACAGTGCATAGTACCCCTATGTTTTCCATCTACCAATTATATAATTATTGACAGTATTAACACCTACTTTCAAAATATAGAAATCTTTGGGAGTCAATGTAATGCGCTAAGCAAAAAATAAATAACTCAATAGTATCCACACTATTTCACACTTTAATGAAGTTGTGATATGTGACAAGTCAAGCCGCTTAACGTCAGATTGTGATATACACGTAGTTGTGTTCTCATTTAGTTGTGTAATTAAAAAATGTTTTCATCGATATTTCAGCTTACGTTTTTTTGGAAGACGAACATTCTCAGGCTACGAATAAGCGGATTTTGTAATGGTGCGAACCCGTCGCATATGCCAACTCGGCTACCAATAGTTTACTACGTATTCATCACCATCTCGTCACCGCTATGAGTAGCTTTTGGACACAATATGTTGTTTTTATAATTTAATTAAATAATATTATTAAGTTCTGCTAGTTATTAGTGGCAGCTTTTTCGACGTTCGAGGCTATCATCAAACTGTGGTCAGGCCACATGGAAACGACTTATTTATATGATCTTGGTTACCACCACCCAATTTTTATTTTTGTATAGTTTAATTATTAATTTCGGTAAAAACCGATTTACATTGAAATCCTTATTCTGTGACGTATTTTTCTTTAGAATCTGTTTCCCTCTATTTAATGATTACAGGCTATTCATTACTAGAGGCAGGTTTTTATTTATTTTATTGTTTTATAGTGTGAATAGCCATTAGCTTTTCCTCGTTTATGAAAAATAATTATTTGTTCTTAATTAAGCCACATACATTGGACAGACTGGAAGGGGGTTTTTCAACTTAATTCATAGAGGATATGCGTATTTAATATAATTCAGTTGAATTTATATTTAAAATTATTTTTATTCAGTTTTTCAAGTTTTAGTTTTTTGCTTTTAGTTACAGCTGTTCCGGCGTTTAAGGCCATTATCAAACTTTTTATTTTAAATATTATTATTTATTTTTTACTAACTAAACTGTTTGATAATGGCCTTAAACGCCGAAACAGCTGTCACTGAAAACAAGAAAACAATAACTAGCAAAACTAAATAATAATAATATTAAATTCAACTGAATTATATTTAAAAAAATGGAGTTCTACAAATTGAACACAAAAACTATAAATAATACGTGTCACTATAAAATAAATAAAGTAGATTCCAAAATTTCACGTTCGACGTCAGTACTAAGATAATTTTACTTATAATTGATTTTCTGTCGATTAGGATGAAATACGTACCAATTGAATCTGATATATTTTATGTTATTTTAATCTGATATGTAATTTTTCAAGGTAAGAAGTTGCTGGTAAAGGTCAAGACTTGTGGTGTAGTTTTGAACATGGTTAAAGTGAAAAAAAAAAACTTTCCGAAGGGAACAAGTTTAATGCTGCACACCGCACAATATTCTGAACTCGAACCGATTGTGCATACTATAAACTTACACACTGTTACAACTAACTAAATAAATTCAATAATAATGAAGGTTAAGGTTTCAATAAAGCTCTTCACGAATTCATCCGAGCCATTACCGTTCACGGGTTTCAATGCTAAGTTGAAAAATGTTAGCAGATTAAGCTCAGAGGTGATACGTTGCTTTTGATCGTGCAAATGGCGAACAATCCTCCAAGCGCTTGGATAACCCGAGTACCTGTAGTCAAATATCACTTTGAATTGATAATGACAAGTTATTCAGACAATCCATTGTGATTTGATAATGCTCGCGATCTCACAATAATAGAAGAGGCGCGATTTTAAACTCTAAAACTTTGTATATGGAGTGTGGTGAAGTTTCTCTCCATTGTGTTGATATCTTCAGTCGCTCGGCAACTGCTAACAGTGCTAACAGTGCTTACAGCGCTAACCCGCGAGAGGTGTGCCGGAAACTTTATCCTTCTTTAAGCAGGGCAAATGGGGGTGTGTACTTAATGGAGTTATCAAAATTTCAGCACCACAATTCCAAAACACAGTTTAGGGGTAATTCCGTACGCAACTCCGCTCCCCAACCAGCCCCTTCATACTCTTCTTATTATACGCTATTTTATTGAAGCCGGAGGAAAAGCACGATTGTTTTGTGTACATTCTTCAATTGGATTTGATAAAACAAAGATAATCTTAGAAATATGTAACTGTTTACGACCAAATATAAATTAAATTAGAGTAGGTTGATAATGACGAATGAATGTAAGGAGAGTTACACAATATCGCACATCGTGCACTTACCTATATTAATGTTACATGCTCAATCACTAGCCTTCATGTATCTACTGTGCATCGTCTGTTTATCGTAGTGTTTGAACTGGTGATCGTCAGATGTTACCGGCTCCCCCAATAAAACTACTACATTCCTTATGATCTGTTAAGTAGGCCGATGCAATTATTATTATTGGAGACATTAAGCTAATTAACATAAATCCGATTCCGCCTTACCTTACGTCTTACTCAGAAATATTAATGTACGCAACCATCTATCCTCTTAATCCTGGAAATGACCTCGATGAGTGAATGATGTTGCAACATATTTGCAATATATTTTATTGATCGGATGAATGAAACTGTAGGAGTATAATAAAAATATATATTTAATCTCAAAATACATGAATACAACTTTTCATTTAAGATTGGACTCGAATGGCTTTCTATGCAGTTGGGTAATTAAGTTGATTGGTTCTGTATTGATTCACCTGTGTATCGAATAACGGACTTAGGTAGACCCTCCGTCTGTTTGACTTAACCGTCGTATTATTGTTAAGGCTTCCGTGTTGCAGCACGGCCTTTAGTCGTACCGAACGGAATCTCAAAATAATTGGCTCGTGTAACTGTTTGTTATATTTGTTACAACGAATACGGACGATTAACGGCGTAAATTATTCCGAATCCAGCAAATGCTTATTAGTCAGGAGCACGCAACGCCAGTACCTCCGTACCTCCTAACCTCCGAACCTCCGCACATCCGAACCTGTGCACCACCTATACTTGTACCTACCGTGTAGTGGAGGTCAGAACATTGGATCGGGACCGGGACCGGTGTGCTGAAATCCAATTGTAACGAGAGAAAAATAAAACCTCTACACCGCATCTTCAAAACTCTTAAATGATGCCTGGGATATTGAGGTGGTTATTTAGAATTACCCCTTCAAGACTTTTCTGGCGTTATGTTGGGAATGACAAATAAGTTACTCATGGTGTCATCCGTTATGTGACCTTTACTTTTTAAACTTAAATTATTTCCAATGTCTTTGATTTCATTGAATTTATACAAATTCAACGTATTTCATGAGCTTGTATGCTTTTTATTACATTTAGATGGAGAGTTTTGTTTTGGTTTACGAGAGTTAGTTAGTTGTTGTGTTGTTGATCACCCAACACCCATCACCCTCGCGGCGGGCAAGTACGGTATGGCCCGGCTGGGGCTGGGGTGTGTGTCGGGTCCCGCCGTGCCTTGCACCGCCGCCCGCGAATAAAGCATTTAACTCGTCACGTCAGGAGGGTCGGTTGCTAGTGTTGCCACCCACCCTCCTCTCCTGCGTGATCCTTTCCAACCACCCAACCACCCCTTGTATCTAACGACGGAGCATTTTATCCACACACTTCTCCTTCTGACCTCCTGGAACTGGAACTTGTTTTTTGCAGATTAAGGCATCTTCATTTATTATTTGTTGCCTGACATTATGCACGATACTATCTAAAGTTACCATAATAAGAATTGAATGCCATTCGATTAAATGATCTATTTGAAGACTTTCAAAACCTGTTTAGTTTTTTCCGGTGTTCACAAATTATTACTGGTATTTAGATATTGACTTAGTATATGCAAAATTACTAATTATTATTGCCAATATGAATATTTATAATAACCATTGAGGTAAATTTCGGATTGAATATTCGCCTATCGATAGTCAACACGATTGGCGTAAATTCTGTTACCACTGTTGCAGCACTAGCGCTTTTTGTGTTAGGTCATCCACCTCAGACACGGTTTATTTCACAACACACTTCAATTTTCTCATTCTTGAGCGTTATCGATGTCGCTAGAAATCGGCAGAGCTAAGAGACCTTCATTCTTTTTTGTAACAACATGGCGAGTGTGTCGCGTTATCTACTGGCGTTATTAGGAAAGCGGCAAGATTGTTTCTCTAACGTGCATTCATACTTGGAAGGCTTGTTTTGTAACGACCAGTTCCTTGAAACACAACACAACTTAATTATTCTTATATGACTAACACGCCTACATTATCTATGTGCTAATGCAAATATATATTTTAAGATTTAATTTCACGAGAACCCTATAGGTATTTTAAAACGATGATATATACAAAATGTTTACATTTGAATGTACGAGTACTTTATATGTTTTCCTTGAATTTCGTGACCAAAGTCGACAATCTTCCCTGTTTTTAATATTGTATTTCTAGTTTAGTATACATTCAGCCCACGGGGCAGGGGAGAGGGTGATTACATATGTTTTAGAAGTAGATAGAGCGGCGAAAGTTGAGATTTTTGGTGTGGCCTCGTCTCGAGGGCTTTTCCACTTCATCCATTATTGGTGCCTTCGCCCGGCCACCCATCCCGCCCCTCCGGCCCACCCGGCGAGGACACATGTGACACTAAAGTTGGTATTCCGGGCTGGCGGACGTGCCCTTTGGGTGCCGGATTTCTTGTCAATTGCCGCAAATGGATTCTATTGCGATACAAAGGGCGCACTTCAAGGTTGTTTATCTCCCGGCCTGCCATTTAATTGCTCTCCCACGCTCGCGCTCCCGACGAATTTATATTAATCACTTTTCAATTGCTGCTCATCTATGCTTGAAAAGGTTCTATTATTTGAGTGCATTGTTGACGACCTACCCGTTTTATTATATTTACGTATAATTCCACAGGCGTATTTAGTGTGTATTTTAGAGATAAGACTTTGCAATCATAAATAACTTGTACTTTTGTCTTCACAAACTCGGGAGCTTATGAAGACGTGAGCTGTAGGATGGGTACGATGGCCCATATTTCTCTTTATTCTTCACAGCCTGCATAGCTGCATAGGGCGGTCCAATTTGCAAATGGGCCGAATGCTTTACGTGCTTTTCCTTTTCCCTCTGTATTTGTTGCATCTTTGGGAATACCCGTTTCGAGAACCGATTCTTCAAAGAAATACAGCCAGCATTTTGCAATAGACCATAGAATACTTTGTTGCTGTGCACGTTTCCCAGAACGTCGAGAATGTATAATATATTAACAGAGGGATTCGGCAAGTTATTCAGGGAATTTTAGTTCTCGTGGTAATATCCACTTATTAGGTATTATTTTCACTTGCCGAGCTCGTATATTACTTTATGTCGAATGGAACGCTTTTATCGTAACCGAGTTATTAAAAGTACACAGCGACGGCGATGTGCTTAGCTGAGAATAAACCACAAAACGTTCCACATGACTTAGTGGTTCACGTACTTCGGTTTGAAAAGAAAAAAGTTTAAAGTGAGTTCAGTGACCGTTTTAATGCGCGATTTTTCCACGATGCTTGCAAAGCTATTGTTGTATTTTATCTCCTTACCGTAACCAAGTAACGAATGTTTTTATTTCATGTGAATAACCAACACAACTAACACCATTTTCTTCAATAGAAGGCTTAGTAAATAATGTTCACCACTAGAATGTATTGTTTTACTCTGCATAGAAAAAAAACATACCTAACAAGTAAACGAGCTCATTCCACAAATTAAAAATCTTATTAATTATGTGCTTCTGTTTAATTACTACGAGTCTGTTAAAAACAATTACGTCATTCAAACCGTTAGTCAAATTAGAAGCAAAACTGTCTTTCGAGAATCCCAATTCGGTTAGTGGTTTCTGGCAACTCGCCCCCCCTCTCCAGAATACGACGGAAAAAGAATCAGCCTATATTTGTAAAGGGATGTGGAGGACAGCCTTGAACTGTGGCAAGTCGGCGGTGGCAGAAGTGGTAGAGGCGGCCACCCCATCTGTTGCTCGGCGCAGGGTGTGCTATTATTCCTAGCCGGTTTTTCTCCTTTGTTATTCATAGTTAATTTAAACGAATGACCGCGGTCTACCGGTTCCCGGGCCCAGGTGCTCGGGAGAGCTTAACCCCGAGATGGAAGAAGGAACTTAACTAACTCTATTAGGATTAATATGTCTCCTGCGCAGAACAGAGCTTCCACTCCTACTCCGCCCTCGGCCTTATCCCTGACATGCTGCCTTGCATTCTACGATTGATTTGTAGATAAGCAGACTTTTTTTTCTTGCTAACTTTAAACTTAGTCCCACTTTCTAAATCACGTGAGAGATTTTTCTAAGCCTGATCTCGTTTGCGCTTCTAATAAGGAAAACCATTGTGAGTACGTTGACATATATACGGATGTGCAAATTATAGTCGCCGTCTCCTTTCAGTCTAGAATTATGACATTCATTATTTGCATAGTATGGGACTTATACAAACCAATAATGATTGAATTGCTCGTAGATATCTCGGCACATAGTAATTGATGTCGCGTTAGATTATTGTCTCTTTGTTTTTGAACTCTATCACTTATTTATAATATATGTTAATCCAGTCTAACCTTATTATCGTGTTAGTGAGTTTTATTCATTTTATTGCATCCACAGCCATTTTATATCTCGTAAAGTACGTATATCCCACGAATGGATTAACAAAAATGGGACATGTTCAAACAAAACAGCGACTGGGGCAAATGACGATAGTCAGTAGACGGTAATGAGAATGAGCAACATGCAGCACAGCACACGCTTCTTTGCCTCCCATTCGGCTGCCTCTGACTGAGCGGGTCTTCTCATAGAAGACGAGTTCAGCAACCTCTACAACTATGCATTCTGAATTGTACCCACGATCCCTCTTTAATCTGAATATTTCACACTCCATGAACTCATTATGATGAGCTTTTTCCCAAGCCCTCCGATGATTGAATTAGATCTCGCGTTTATCAGATCTAAGGCGTATTATATCAACTTTCATACTTAATTAACCGAAGTAATTTTTAATTAGCACGCTCACGAGTAGTAATTAATTATACCGTTGTTTTTTAAAATTTTATCTTAGCTCGAGTTCGTCCTGTCGTGCGTGTATTGCTTTGCTATTGTATTCTCCAATCCGTCGCCCTCGGATAACGCCAGTACGCTATATGATAATTATCCCCTATTTCCTAGTCGTTTCAGCCGTTTCAGCCGTTTCAGCCGTTTCAGCCGTTTCAGCCGGTTTAGTCATCGCAGCGTACCCCTCCGACATTACTAAAACCACTGATGATGACTGATGTCTGCTTACGCAATGTAACTTTGCATCTGCTCCCAACACAAACACACTCAACTCGCACCTGAGAATTAGGAGAAATGCCTCACACTTCCTCGTTTCCTCGACCCACTTGGACGAATGATAATGATTATTCGAACACCTCCGGGCTACAGTCTATCAGTCGGTATCGATTCACTTCTGGCAGCTGATGACCCGTCCGATGGTATATTCGGTTCGAGTATCGTTATTTCTGTTGACGGGGAGCGCATTGGATTCGATATTATGCAAGTGCACTCTCCGCATTTGTTTATTCCACCTTGAAGTTGATAATACCTGTTGTTATTCTATTAGTACCTTGAAGGTTTCTTTCGAGATTGCAGCTCCCGTATCATAGTACGTTCATTAATAGTTTCTGTATTTTGTTTCAGGTATGTCAAGCCCCCCTGAAGACTGAAGTACGAACAGCCTCACGCGAGTAACAGGTTTTCATAATTTTATCACCCGGCCGTTTTGCTCTTAGCCGAATGAACCTCTCACTACTCTCACATTCTCTATCCTCCGTCCTCCATCCTCCATCCTCCACACTCGCGTGAGACGTGCTTCCCTCGGAAGGCACGTTCCTTCCGCACAACAGGTACGGCCACTCGTACTTATTACCCAAGAGTCAAAATCCAACAAACATTTCCCCACATCCCTGCCAAAGGTGACTGTCTTTTTCTTCTCGGGAAAATAAATCAAATCCGTGAATGGATTTATTTTGTTACTTTTATTTACTTATTCATGAAAAATGCCTTACTTCTATCACAAATCCGAATATCCTAGTTTTTATTACTTGAAATCTAAATAAATGCATGTTTGCGAGTAATTCCTTCACCTGGCATAAATAATGATTCATCTTCATTGATTGCGTTTAAATCATAATAACGTGTAGTTAGTTGATTGATTGCCGTGAGATATATTCGTTACATTTGACCTTTCGATGTAATCGATTCACAATGGATGAACGGTGCTTACTATCGCTGTGTTCACGTTTACTAGTTTCGCTATCCGCAACTGCGTCAATTGGTATTATGCAATTATTGTTTTCCGTTTGTTAAAACTCTGAGAATATTTCAATCCTGTTAGCTGGACAGTGCCAGTAACCTGGACGGACCAATGGATGGTGGGTCTGGTCTGGTGGGAACCAACTATCCAGTATCAGTTCATATATACCACTCACGCGAAATGCAATCATAATATTATTCACGTTTCACGAATTAGTCACATCAGGGCGCTGTGCATGTATCAACGTGTTTTTTATAATGTTAGGTTATAATTAAATGAACAGCCTTTTAAGTAATAAATTGTATTTTATACATGTTGCTGTAAGTGCGGGAATTCTTTTCGAGTGTAACATTGATTAGTTCATTTACGTTTGAAATGGCACTGTTTACTTATGTAGGCACTGTTCTTACACCGAGTTATTACATGCCACCGATCGCGTCATGCTCGAAACAATTTAAAATGACAGGTTATTAGTTGAGTCGTTAGCCATTCTTTGTGGTATTTAAAGTTGTGGCGTTGCTGCATGGCGGCATCTTTATTGCGCCGACTCAATAATATAACTAACTAAGAACGCGCGACGCCAATTTAACTAAAAGTTATTACATAACAGTAGGTGCTCCTATTTAGGAACGTTACTGTTGTTTTATTCCACGATACCTGCTGTGCCGTTAGATCGTTAGGCCGTTATAGTATAATTACAATATGTGGGTAGGTACTTCCCTGCATAAACCAAATCCCCGATAGACACCAAATGGTCCAATGTATGAATACTAGGAACATTATCTATTAGGACCAATCGTAAATAATTCAGCCTTTAGTTTCCCATTCGCGTCACTTTCAATTTAATTTCTTTTTCGTATCTCCCAATTATCTTGAAAGGGGATGAATAACTATTCCGACTTTTCCGAACGTTGGCGCACATTAACGCCATTTAAAACATATAATTCACGTCGTCTGAACAAAGGCAAAGTATTCCCTTTTCTGCGAAATTCTGTCAGACTTTTCAATGATCATCAAGTGTATCGCTACAGATGGATAGCACTCAGACACGCCAAGTGTGTAGGTGTACAGTTCACCTACCACTGACCCGCCTGTCCTGGAGATATTCCTGCTATACTATATATATGCTCTATACTATATTGCACTGTAACTTATTGCGGCGATATCGTGCACCGCATATATTCGCTTAAATATTTGGCGGTTGCAGCTTTTCCAATATTGAATTTGTTGTTTGCACTAGACGTTTAGTGAGGGTAGGACAGCATGCCACACGCCTCTGTCCGGACACACTTCACGGTCTTTGCTTCATCCATATTCATACCTGCGTGCCCTACGTCAAGTAGTTTATCTATTATTCTTCATAATTTTTATTTATTTTTTCCACCTGTGAGTAATCCAATCACGGCATATTTAGTTCACCTTGTAATCATGTCAATAAATACCTTCTTTGATTAGGATTGGCTTTGTTCACGGCCTGCGGAATATGTACGCATGTATTACAGTATCCTAGTATCTGACAGTACCGGTACTGGTACCTGACAGTATTCTATTCACCGCTACGTGAACTCTTGTTGCCACACTTGAACACTCTGTTGGCCCTACCTTCCGGTTCTCATACACTCGAAGTTTTGGCCAGATTCAATACACACGACTCTTGTGTTTAGGTTTCGTGTTAATGTAACACTCTACAAACTATATATTTCATCTCGGGGCGGTCCTATTAAAAGTCCACGTGACGTAGCAGGCATCTTATGGCAACACACTTATTTATTTATTATTGTTAAGCGTTAATATTGTATGGCTTTTACGCCATAAGTTATTATTTATATATTTCCAAATAAAAATAAAATATAAATAACACAAAGGGTGAATAATAGAAAAGATAACTATGTATACGTAAAGATTAGATTACTACTCGACGGCCTGCGTGATCAAGTGGTAAGACGCTCGACTACGAATTCAGAGGTCGCGGGTTTAAATCTGGCATGCGCAAATATTTTTTTATTTAATTAATATGTGTTATAACACATTTAATTCATATAAAATGTTGCTTGAAATGGCTTTAGCCGTGTTTGGTGATCAGATTTCAATAGCCAGGTACTTCCCAACCTTCCTCTTCTGTCTCCTTCCCCTCCCCACTACCTTCAACCTTACAACATACCCCAGTTGGGGATGCCATAGTCTTACTGGCTCTAGACGGTTGGGAGCAGTTGGGACTCTTGTAAAAACTTTTTTTGTTTGTTTAGTAATGGTAAGTTAAAAATTATAAATACGATGAATAATATTGAAACTATGTAATAGGTGCTTTGATATATAAAAAATTAAAAAAATCACGTACTAAAAAAAAACTAATGGAGAATGAAATTAAAACATTAATTATTATTTATAACCAAATACTTTTAAAGTGTACTGTGTATTCGGTAAAGGGTTAAGTACATTATATGATTTTTTGACACATGAAATACATGAATTATTCTCCCAAATGTAAAACGCATCTGATGGTATTTGCGAGTGGTAGCGGTGGTTGTGTAGTTACAGACAAGGGTGATATTCTGTCTCGCGTTCCTCGTAGTTGTGTGCAGCTTTATATCTTTATCTTTATACTACATATTAGACGCTTTCCAACTCTTGTGCTTTGACAGAAAGCCTGAGCCTGAGTCGACCGAAAGAAGTGTAATGCGATTGGATGTGCTATTGTTAAACGCCCTTTATTACAAAGTGAAACCTGCAGTCCGATGCCATAATGCACCCAACCTGTTATTAAATCATATTTACTTCCATTGTGTATAAATATGTTTGTAATATTTATTATGGATAAAGTGAAAACGGTCGCTGCTTGTCCGTAATCCGTATTCTTCATAAATTATTGTAAAATTATTCAAATGGTATTCTTATTTTTGAATAGATTTCGTTTTCTAATCCTCTTGGCGTGATAAATAACGTTTGGAACATCCAGAGTATACCAGGAAAAGGGATCCCACTATCATACTATAAATATGGTTTTATAGAGATGACTGCACCTTGCGTTCAGCTTTCGTTGCGTACGTTCTAGTTTCAATTGGAAGTAGTAAAGATAAGATTCTGTTCCAGTTTCCGCGGCCCACGGGAATTATCCCGCTGCAAATATTATTACAGGGTTGAAAAAGACATTCTTCAAAAGTTTGATCGGCCAGAATAACAATTCAAAATTAATGGTTTTATGGTCATTTTTATGTAAGATTTTAGTAAATAATTGTTGTTTACCCTCTTGAGTTTGTTCATCTTACTTGATTGTTAGGTATTCCCCTGACGCGCATTCCGAATAATCGAAAACATTACCACGGCAGTCTTTTGTAAGTCAATACGCTTGTACCGGAGTTCCGCCGGCGGGTGGGAGGGTGGAGGATGAGGGAGGAGGAAGAGGAAGAAGGAGAAAGGAGGAAGCAAGGAGAGTCCCTCATTACGGAGTCGATGTTAAAGATGTCGGGGAGGGGGGGTATCAATTTTCATTGTTTTCATTGCGTGCCTCCCCGCCGCTCTGGTAATTCCTTTTTTCGCGACGCGGGCTTAAAAAGTATGAAAAGGTGTTTATTGTGTCGCGGCGGCCATTACCATTTGAAAAGGCGCGATCACATTTGAATAGACAACGTTATTTTACCAAATTTCGTTTATTCCAATTGCTCCGCCGACACTCCAGCCGACGGAGGAAAGCGCGCGGGTCAAACTTCATCACATCGCTGTAACATTATCTTATCACCTGTCTTCTGACTTGGCTCAATTGCAATCAATGGTAATAGTAATAACACTAATAACTTACTGAAATTATTCCCAAACGGCCAAAATAACTTCAAACGGAATAACAAAGGCCGATTATCTGAATAATGTTCCTCACAATTGTTATTTTAATTTACTAAATACCGTTTTTAATTATACTTGTCCATATTTTAAGTCCGCTCCGAGTGGTATTGACGATTTAATGAAAGACGATATTTTGTTTCCATTATGCATGCTAAGTGTTTAGGTAAGCAGTCGAAACACTTCGTTTGCTCTAATAAAGTATAGTATAGTAATTCTACGCCACCTTTGCTTATTCCCTGTCAGTTTTAGTTTTTCTGGTCCCAGAGGGTCCCTTTTTTTATAAGCTTCGCTATTTTTCATGATTGACAGACCAGTCAAAAATTTACTCTTTCTTGTGAATTTTTTATTTGAAACGCAAATCTTATTTTGGTGTAAAGTGCTTTCGTGTGTTTAAGTCGGCGGAATTTCGTATAAAACTGTTCGGATTCGTCATTCTAATACTACCCTCTCCATGCTGGTATTTTATACCCTGGCACTCTTAAATTTGTCATTTCGTTACACTGGAGGCTGTTTAGATTACTCTTTGCATAAATAACCTTATTGAAGAGCGAATATTTTCACAGCTTTCGTTATTCAATAGATCATTTGATATTATAATTACATTATGATCGTCCCCTTCTGTCATTCAGCTTTGAATTGTTTTATTCTATTGATCCTTCCCATTGTGCTAAATGCTTGTGGGTTCGCGGCATATTTTAGAAATGTGGCATTTCCCTGGCGAACTTAACTCCAGTTATCGGAGTAATAGTTAATGAATCCTCCCGCAGTAGCTCCGATAAGATCTCCTCGACAGTTCGTCATAGTTACGGCTCGCGTGCACTCGACATGCATTCCGTAAGCAAACAATGGGCGCACTACACTACCTACGTTCGCGGGCCTCAGGTAATCGGGCGCGCGTGCGACGCATCCACATACGGCACGCGGGGCTCGGGGCTCGGGGCTCGGGGCTCGGGGCTCGGGGCTCGGGGCTCGGGGCTCGGCTACACCAGATAGATGCATGTCTTGTCTGCGATCTTTCGTAGGGTATTTGTGTCAGCCTAGCTAATGTGCAGTGAATTGCCCCGCAATACTGGAGGTGGCGAGTAGCTGATTCGCTCACTTTCCGACGAAGCGACGAACTCCTTAAAACATTATCTGATGATCGTACATCTCGGGTTGTTTAACGGACGGAAACCTGTAACCTATCAAAACTTTGGCGTTGCGTCATAGTTTACAGCTCCGCTCTTTTAAAAAAGAAGTTTTAAAAGTTTGATGGAGTGGAGTAACCGGTATATCGGAGCTGACACTAATCTGGTTCGCTTGTTGGAGTGGCTGTAGATATTGTGCCGGGGCCGGGCCGGGGCCAGCGGTGTCCCCGCGAAGACAAAGCTCTGGAAATGAGCTGCCTCCTGTCACGCCCGACGCTTGACTCGTCTTCTTGATTGATGTCCCGGCGAGGTCTCCCGTTGCGTCTTTCTTTTACCATTGCTCCGATTGTATTTTAATTTCATTCTTTCGCCGCACTCTTCCCTACATCCACCACGTGTACACATCTTCCACTCTAGTACACGCCGGCGGCGGCGGCGGCGGCGGCGGCGGCGACGCTCACTCTTTTGTGTTTACGGACAATTAATTTGGAAAGCATCTCTCCCTACTCGAGTTTGTTTACTGCGGAGGTTGGTTGGTTGGCCGCTGCGTGCGTCGCGACTCCGTGGCCGATATCGTTTGAGGCCGAGCTCAATCAATTTCGTGACATGAAATCCTACATCTTTTCTATGGAAAGTAATTAAGCCATTGTTTGAAATCACGAAGCTTGAAAATGGTTTGATTCCCGAATGACTAGTCTCGGGGCACGTTCGTTAATCTTGACTGCCTAATTTCCTTGGCAGAAAATATAAGATTCTTCTTATGCACATCTGACATTTAGCGTTAATTGAAATGGCCGAGCGTTGTCGGCTGGTTGACAATCTCCGATCTCTGTAAATCTGTCATCTTGTATGAATCGGCCAATTGTGTCGAAGTGAACCCCCGTAACGAGGTCCGGCCGATTGTTTGAGTTTATCAGTAGTTGTGTAAGTGTTGAATTGGATTGGATTGGATTAGGCGGGCCTGGCCGACCAGATAGACAGAAGCTTGTTTAGCATTTAGTGGGCGGATCAAGTGAGTCTATTGAATTACAAAGGCGACAATCACAGCCTGACCGTTGCCCGCTAACTTATCTGATTTCCACCGCCTTATCTACCGAAATAACATTTACAGCTTATTTCTCTTCCATCCGTAACCTACCCAAACAAACATCATTTCCATTTACTCTGTGTTGGCATGCATGCGCTATTCATGCTTTGTTTTTATTTTTTGCTGAGGAATTGTCACGATTTTATGATGCTTGATACATTTTTACAACGATGATTGCTTTATAATAACTTTGATTAAGTCGTTCAAACATTATTGATGGCCGATGAACATCATAAATCTACTAGCGTTTATGATAATAGTATTTTTAAACGATACCTCTACTAAATTTTATCATTCAAACTAACGCTTTCCAAAATGTTTAAATAAATTTATTGGCATGATTGGCGTGATTTCATTTTGTTATGTTGACATGACCTAAATGTCATCAATGAATTCACGGTACAATTGTATCGATTTTAACTACAGTTTAAAGTTTAAATGCAATTTGATTGAATTTTTTATTAATTTAGTTGAATTTTAAATTTTTACATCATGACTTTTTAATTTTACTTCTTTTAATCTATAAGTGCAGCTTTAGTTTGAAACCTTTTCTAGTTTTGGAAATAGTCTTTGGCGTGGTTTCTAAAAAAAACTTTCAAACGGTGAGCTCTAGCACCTTAAAATTTGCACAGCCTTTTCCGTCCGAAATTTCTAGATCAACGCATCTATTTTCCAGCTTGCATTATCATGAACTTATTGAACATTAATAAGGCGCCAATATTGTCACTTTTAAATAACGTTTATTATTTTCGTGTTACGATTATTCCACAATACATGACGTTTTTGAGTTTATTTTGCTGTCCTCATTTCCACAAACCTCATTCTCACGATGTTTATCTGTACTATGAATCGGTGCATTTTCCAACAAAACTATAGCACATGTGTGTATTATCCCTCGTTATATTTCGCTCGGAGACGTGACAATAATACAGAGCGGCGGTTAAACACTGTTTGCATACACCGAGCGTCGATCGCGATCGCATCATCCCGCCAGCTTGTTGCACGCCTCCGCCACAAGGCCTCTCCTATTCCACCATAGTCCTTATTACTGTTACTTTGTTCCACTTACTCATTCGGGAATGATTATTATTTATACCGGCCCCGGTTTCAGGCCGGTCTGCATGTGCCCGTAGCAGAATAAAACCGGTCTGATTCCAATATTAATGTTTTGTATCGTGTGCTAAACATTACGATGAAATTCCAACACGAATAATTTAAACTTTCAAAAATGGAAGTGAAGTCATTTTGACGATTGCTGAAATATTGTTTCCT
Organism: Drusus annulatus; assembly: GCA_022651775.1. Lineage (NCBI taxonomy): Eukaryota > Metazoa > Arthropoda > Insecta > Trichoptera > Limnephilidae > Drusus > Drusus annulatus. The sequence goes on along the minus strand of JAGWCC010000357.1, from coordinate 932,717 downwards.
TATCCATCACATATTTCCTGCTTATTGAACGCAATCAAATGAAGTTTTGTTTTTATTGCGGTTGAAGGGTCACATAACACCGTCCGAGTCGCGAGTCTGTATTCCAAGTATTGATGGCACATATTTAACAAGTCCGTATTTGTATGTCAAACTTTAGTTGCCTTCAAATGGCTTTACCGCGCCCGGAATATGTGGTTGTTATGATCACGACACTGATGCTTTTAATTTATTTAGGTTCCTACATGTGTCCAACTAACGCCACTTAGGTAGGTGTCCCAATATTTGGTTGTTATGATCACGACCGCTCCGGGAAGAATTTATTTTCTGTTTAACCTCTGCACATGTGTCCAACTAACGCCACTGAGGTAGGTCCCATTATTTAGCGTGTCATAACGGCTCCGGGAAGACGGATTGTTCTGTGTTAACCTCTGCAATATTCGGTTCTTTTGATGACTTGTAAATGTAAGCTGATTTATTCCGGGTTAAAGAATAAATTCACTCGGGAACTAGGCGGCAACACCCCGTCGGAAAACGGCATTTACAACACGGCATTTTTCACGACTAATTAATTGTAAACATCGCTGTGTGGAATAACTCCCACCAACTAACGGCTTTCCATGTGTTCTTTTTGCCGACAAATCAATATTGAAAATGTAATTCGATCCACGCGTTTTATCCCCCTGACAATAAATTAAAAGGTACATATTTTTACCCCAATGTGGCTTCCCTGCAATGCCCCTTCGTTTGAAAATATTATTTAACACGAATAAATGTTCACACGGCCGTTGTTTGGATAATGATTCACTCCCTCGCTGTCTATCTACTACTTACCAAAATACCTGGCGATATATTTTTGGACTCCCATCAAGAGTAAGAGTGATACCCAAAACATGAGGTCACAGCACACGCCGAGCACCTTGCATTATTTCGTCAGGAATGTGTGCTTGGTTACGTATAAAGTATTTATATCTGGGCTATTTCAATTTACCTGAGTTCAGAATTCATTTCTCGGTAACTTTTGGCATATGTTCCAACGCCTCCCTCGCAGCGGCGCAGCGCGGCGCTCCGCCTCTTCGGAGAATATATCTGGCGGAAAGTGAACGAGCGAGTGTATAGGCGATAGGCAATAGGCAATAGGCACCCCCCCCCCCGCGTCGCGTTTAATGTCAGAAGCACGGTTGAATCTCTATCACCCTAATAAGTTACTTAATATTTGACCGACCTCGTAGTTATGATTTTGATATTTTATCTGGCTCGAGTGTGAATACTCAATTTGTCGCCGGTGCGATCGAGCGCAGATATTGGTATTCTCGGCAATGCGAAACAAGTAGTCTTCAGAGGTGCTTGTTCATTGTTTGTCGCTGTACAATTAATAATTTCATTAAAAATAAATAATTCACCTATTGTACGCCTAAGGTGTATGTCTATTAAATACATTTGCTCTACTACTTCAAGATGCAGGGCCACTCACTGCGCCTTTTCTCCTAACTGTAATTTATTTATATTAGAGCTAAATAATCAAAACCATTTATCCGGCTTTTTGAACAATTTTCCGTAACTTCGACATCTGCGTTGCGGAATAGTGTCTGCTGGGGCCAGGGCTGTGTGGGGGAGGGGACCCAGTTGAAACTGAAACCCCCCGCCGCTCGTTGACGGGTTCATCATATCAAAGTTCGATTAAAAATGTAAAAAGCAATTTAAAAGTTTGCTAGTTACAGCTCACTCGATCTCTATACGGAGACGGGGCGGCGTTGGTGTTTCCCGAGCTCCCGGCGCGCGAGCTTTTCACCGAATGACACGCGAATCAGCGGCCCTGCGCAAAAAGGTGTACACTCTTAACGATTTTCATTTGACTAATAATAATATTATAAATACCCTCTTTTTCCGGGGGTTGAACTGGATCCAAAGGCTGTATTTTTGTCCGAGCAAGTTGTTTCGAGCTCCGCTGGGGGGCTGTTATGCGCGGGCGGCCGGAACTTGCGGAACAACTTACGCACGCTTTTGTTTATTTGACAACAAATGTGATAATAAGTGAACGAGCGGTAATCATTTATTTCCATGTTTTTCTTTGACTCGCATTAATATGGTTATATTATCTCTTTCTTGTTATTTCGGTGAAAGTGTCAAGCTCGAGGCTCTTTTTTACGTTTCAAATATTTTCCGCACATTGATCCATCATTGTTGTCACGCACCTTCTGATGAAATGCTTTATCCGATTCAGATAAAATGTTAGTAATACTTGGTCGTTTAACAAGGTGTATTTATACTTTCCGACAGGAAATATTTCTAGCATTATTTGGAAACTCCGCCATGGCTGTTGAGCGGCGATTGCGTGCGCCATTATCCCAGTTTCCCGCCACAGCTGACTGTTTTTATGCGATCCTGACATGGAAGGTCGAGGTCTGTTTGCAAGAGTCTGTTTCACGAGATCTGCTTTATTTTTTCGCTATAATCTCGCAATTCCCAATCCCTTCGTTAAGTGTGGTGGAATCTTTTTAACAAAACCCTGTCTTATTGATACGTAAGTCTGTCGCATGTCCTAGACGAGAAAGATAAACACTCGCAATGACGTCAGATGGGTCCACTCGCGCTAATAATCCGGCGGATATTGTCTGCGGAAGGGCGGAAGGCCCGGTCCGCGGCAGGTGATTGAGCGAGGTCCCTTAGTCCTGCAGCCAGCCTAACGAGGCCCTTCCCCGGTGGACAGCAGACAACAGACAGCAGACAACAGACAACAGACAACCGGGCACAGCGACAGGAAACAACCGGAGACAATCGACACAAGGACGCTCACTCTCATGACAATGAAGATATAGCAAAAATCCAACATTTTTCCTTTTGTTCGAACAAAACCTCTATAATTAATATTAATTGGTAGTAATACTTAGTTGCTATTTTTACGACCAAGTAAAAATGTAGTTATTTTAAATATAACGCCTCAATTAATACTTGACTTATTTATATTACGCCATTTTTTTTAAATATCACCTCAAGGGTGCTTTATTAGGTCGAGTGTAGATGTAGTTATTTCCTATTTCCACTTGTAAATCTATAATCCATACTCCTATTTCTGCTAGCTATTTCTTACAAATAATTACGTTCTGCACTTTCCAATGAATTAAAAGGCACAAACGAGTATTGCGTTTAATTGAAAGTTCAGTCACCGTCCGATGAAACCTCTCAAACAAGGTAATTAAATGTCAAATACGTGAATTCGTAGTTACAGCAGCTTTATGGCTTCTTCGTTTCATTATCTCCGTCAACTTTACTTTCCGAGCCGTTAATGCTAACAAATAACACACAATCATACTGACTTATTACCCCCTTCGCGTGAATCACCTCGAGGGCACTTTACTAAACTGTACTTCAATAATGGACTTAAATGCACTTGCTCTCTTGTAAGGTAAACCATTAAACATTAATAAGCGACAGGAAATATGGAGGAAAAGAGTCAACGGGCGCCTTGAATGAATATCTCTACTAACTCATTAAGGGTGAAAAGTTTACCATCTGTTTTCATTAGTTAGTCACTATTAATCCGATTTCTAGTTGTAATATTTCATGTAAATGTTACCGTCTGTTTGCTTTGCATTGATTGCAGTTACGGCTGGGTTAAACTTGAGTTTTAAAATAAGTATTGTATCTTTTTGAGTATAAGTTTTCAAAGCACATGTCATGGGAGGGAAATCCGGCAAGTTTGTTTTACCACCGAAATAAGCAACTTATCGGGAGATTTAGAATCAATTTAAAACTTTGTTCCCTTGTTCCGACGCTAGATGAGATTTCTTTTTGTGCGTCGTCTCGCGGGAATGTGGAATCTAAATCTAAGATGGTTGTATCATAATAAGTGAAAAGTATGGAGAAGACGGTCGTGAGCCGAGAGCCGAGAGCCGAGAGCCCGAACCGCGGTTAGCACGAGTAGTTATCCGATTGGCCTTATTGGAAGATGTGCACCGGGAAAGTTATCGCTAACTTTCTTACATCTTGCATCGCCGTAGCGCTGGTGAAAGCTGAAAGCTTCAAAACAAACTCCGCTGTCTTGCCACCGAGCCGATTGTTCCTGCGAATACAAAACCTCTCGCGGGTCACTGCTGTATTATAACTCGCCGCGACTCCCGCAGGGCTTAGGTCAACTTAAATTATAACTTTAAATATGTATGCACCTCGTTAACGGCCCGGGAGGCGTAGTGCTCGTACCCTCCGCGTCAAATGCATCCTCAATTACCTAGTGCTTGCATTATACATACGCATTACCACATTACTACATTACTTCATTACTACATTACTTTAGTTACTCCGTGTTCATTTAAGGGTCATTTCTATTAGGCCCTATCGATAATATATCCAGCAAAATATTGTTTAGTTTTTCTGAAAAGATATATTCTGTTTATAGCTTTTCATCTAAAAGAGGGTGCAGTCGAGGGACGAGATTGCAACAAAACTTTGGTCATTACGTTTGAAGCAAATGTAATAAAATTGCAATTTAAATATTTTTTAAACTTTCCATCCACTTTGGCGCAAGCGGATTCACGGCTCGGCGGAGGCTCGGAGTTTCCATTCAAGTACACGGTAATATATCGTTGTTGGTTGTACCTACGCTTCCTCTGCTTAATATTTAGTATCATTCATAACATAACCCATCCTTCTACTTCGCTAGCTTCTCCGTTCCTTCTAAACACCCTCATTTCACCCCTAAGTTATTGGTCAAGGGGTTAAGTGATAACACCAATAACACACGATGCATTCAATGCCGGTAGGATGTTACAGTCTCTGATATCATGTTGTTTTAATTGCAATTCGCATGCATATGGATAACCTTGCATTCCCCTAACGTTGGGAGTCACTTTTAGACATTTTATCGAGCGATGAAATCCACAGCACGGGTGGTACATTGACCTTGAAAGCGCGTGGGATGGTCGCTGCGCGCTGTTTCCAAAAAGCGAAATTATTTAGGTATTATTACCAACGCATGAACTACATTATAAAAATCGTTTTTTTCTATTAATATTCACGGTCTGGATAATTCGATATCACGCTTTAATCCACACTGCCAATTAGATATAAAACAAACATTATTATAATACTGTCTAATCGATAAATAACATTTGAACATTCCTTAATTGGCACACTGCGGACTGCGTGCCACTGTTTCTTTGAATTAAATTAATTTATAAAATTATACATTAAATTATTGATTAAGAAAAGATAATGCGCTCGAGTCGAGCTTTTCTCGGAGGTTTAGCTTAACGTTTTAACAGTTTATCAATATATGCCTTCAGCAATACATTAAACAACACAAATTTCTTTATTTTCCGTATGCACTCTGCCTTGGTTTATTTGTGAAAATGATTTCTTCTTGGTGGAGAGAGTAAAGGTACCTATTACCGTTACGTCGAACAGAATTTGTTATGTTTTTTAGGTTACAAGATTACTTACTACTAGGCTCTGACCCAGATCGTAATCTATGGAGTAGTTTGTTTTAGGCGAGTAATAACGGAAAGTACACATAGTTATATTGAAGCCACCCTGTTGTGGGAATTTGTGACCGCGAGTATATTATTATGACATCTATCACGTACAGACTAAATGCTCTCCCCATAATATGATAGAAGGGATATTTATGGCACTAAAAGTTTGCTTCCAAAGGGTAAAAGTTATTCCCTACAGCGTGTCATTTCACGAGCAGGGTGCAGGGCAATTTTATAATCGTACAGACCTTTCGCTGTAGCCGGCTTTTAGTGCACATTTATGTTTTTATTTGCCGTGTAAATAGATCAATTCGAATACGCGCTCCAAGTAAGTAAGGTTGACTGTCTTCTGAATAATATAAAATGTTCGTGGCAATTCTTATTGACGGTTTCGGCTTCACCTTCACCTTCACCTGGATGGACACTTTGGTGTGGCAGCTTATTCTCGCACGGAGGTGGAGTGTGAAAGTGGCAAAGCATATTTTGGTGGTATTCTTGTGTTTATATCTTGTTAGGCGCGCTAAGTGCTGTGCTGAGCGCTGAGTCCACCATTAGTGTTGCAAATTGCTCACCATGTGACCAATGTTGAAGTGTCACCATCTCATTGTATGCCACCGTACACGAGGAACGTACGCCGTTTATAATCTTCAGGTTTAGTGTGATGTCAGTTTCAGTTGCAGTGAAACTTTCAGTCCTGTTCACACATCCCGGAGTCTTTCCAGGGAATGGCAGAATGGAAACCACTAAAAAGATATTTCCAATGATAACAAACCTCGTGGCTGTCATTTGCTAAAATATGACTTCCCCCGTCTTGATGGGTTTCATGGCATATTCCGAATTTTACTGTCTCCATCGTCGCGGTGATTATTGCCATAGCCCTTTATTGAAAAACTAGGAAAACCTATTCATAACAATAATTAAATAATAACCAACCTAACGACTTCTCTAAACCACTGACTTGACGAAACTACGTTTTTTTAACCGATCGTGAATTGCCAACACCAATTAATTCATTTTTTTTCCAAATTGGCATTATTCACTTTTTTATAGTTTCATTTAATATTTTTTCAATTATAACGGCGAACCGTGCATTATAAAAAAGCTTCGATTAAAATTAATTCAAAATACATATTCTTGTCCAATTTTTCATGAACATTTTTTACTAGATAACGAACTACAAAACAAATGCGGTTTAGCTCTTACAGTGTGCCCTTGGACTTTATCTGTGCCAATATCATTTGTGACAACCTTTATCACGCAGCTATGTACGAGTGTATCTACGCGTTAGTGTTTGTTTGTTTGAGCATTTCACTATAAACGTAAGTCGGTTGGATTGCACTCTTCGCCAATCTGACTGTATTGGAGTACGCTCATCCTTTTTCGTCCCTTATCTACCTATACCTAGACCTATGTACTATGGCATCCCCAATTAGGGGTACATTGTGTGATTGGAGGGAGTGGGGGCTGATCGATTTGGTCACTTAACACGTCTACGTTTCGATTGTCAATGTTGCTTTTTCACCAGGACTATACTGAAAGTATTTACAACTCTGAAACTTACCGCATATACGAGTATACTACATATATTATTAGATTAAAAACGCATCTATCAAAAACAAACGAACTGTCGATAGTCTGTAGAATTTATCGTAGTTTTGTCTTTCCTTTATACTTGGGAAATTATTATACCAAGCCGTTTCGCATACAATCTGTTACGGAAATGTACGTTAAACAAAGCGTATTACTTAATGGAGCCTATGCCGGCATCGACCTCAAAAAGTTTAGCGCTCTGAGGTCACGCGAGATTGGTTTTGAATTCGGTAATGTTAAACTGTAAATTCTCGCGTACGGAAATCCCAGCACGATGTTATAACAACCGAGTCTTACAATCATCTTGCGTCCGATTACCATCCTACTGTGAGTGTGTAGTTAGTTAGCTTTACAATAATTAGGCCAAATGTGAAGTCGACCTGGTCAACTTTCAAGGCTAGGTAGAATGTAGTATAAACACTCCTTGCTTCTAAATGTGTTTCTTATGTAAATTAAATAATTCATTGCGCGTAATGCGAATGATTTTTTAAAAATAAATGTCAATCTTTAAGAGAACCCGTAACTCGGTTATTTCAAAATCTGGGCACTTAATCATGTCTGATTTGTCCAGTTATCGCCTAAATTCAACGTCTTTCTAGCCTCGTATCGGTAGGGCCTAGGGCCTAGGGCCTAGGGCCGTGGGCCGCGGGTCGCGGGTCGCGGATCGCGGGTCGCTCGGTCCTCCGCATCTCGGCTCCGCCCCGCGCTATCTCGCCTCGCTGGGTGAGGACTGAGGAGAGCGGCCCGCTATCGAGTGCCTCCCGCGCCGCGCCAGTCAGCCCGCGACACCGACCCGAACGGTCGCGCGCTCCCTCTGCACCCAAACAAACAATACTGTCGCGCTGTCAGCTGTATCGCGTATCGCGTATACTTAACTTTACCCTGCCGCAACGTCTGTTGGGATTTGGATACTTCGGTATCAAGTACGCTCGAGGATTTATCTGGGAGCCACCGGCCTTGCGGCACCGGAGATCTCCCGTGCGACCCGCGGCACTCTTTGTTCGCGCGCTGGAGGCCTGTCCGCTGCGCCCGCCGCCCGCTGCTGGTGCTGACGGTCCCCGGAGCTGAGCTGGTGTGGCTGCTTGGCCAGTTACCCAGTTACCGTTAGCCGCGCTCTCTCGGTCGATGAGCTCGCGCTGTTTACAGTTACGGTGAACATTCCTCCGGTCACGCACGTACGGCGATCTGATTACCGAACTCGAGTATTATTCACCGGACAGTCGAACAGCCTTCGCGGTTTACACGGACACCCCCGCTTGATATGTTGAGAGTCTATAATGACTTGAACTTTTACAGTGTTATCCCATCTACAACTGAGAAACTATATCGTGCTACTTGAAATGAGACCTGTGTAATCAAATCGTATTTATCATATCATCTTACATATTGTAATTCTTTAAGCATATCACATTTGTCCAAATCATATTAATTTTACCAAATATAAATTATTAACCCTAAGTCGACTTTCCCTTTACGCCTGTGATACAAACAAAGAGAAAATATTTATTATTAGTAATAAGTTTTAAATGAATTAAAATCGTAATCATAACTGTGAATGTTCTCGTGTTAGTCGCGCATCATTTAGTTCGCTACTGCTTGCGCAAGTGTTCTTTGTTTACCTGAATTATTTGGATCAGAATGAAGAACGTGTGAAATAACACATAGTGAAATATTTCATAAAATAAAACACAGTGTTTACATTATCGCGCCGAACACTGCGCTTTCGGCCCGACAGTTATCTGGATTGTTGAACACTTTCCCGAAGAAGACGTATCGAAGTCCACTGCGGGGAGTTAGATATCGGCTAGCTTTCGCACAGACATCAACTAAACTTGTGGCAACTTGGAAACTTTGAAAGCGGTGTCTATGTACCTGTAATTCTGCTTGCTGCAAGTTCACTGTTCACTGTTCAATTGTCCACGAGTTGTCCGTGTTGTTATAACACCTGTTTGGAACAGGTTTTAGTGGTGCTGACCCTATTGACGAACACCCTACCCTAGTGAGCGTCCATGGACTATAGTATAGTGCACAAGTGGGTGATGGATTAAGTGCCGGGGGATCAGTGAGCTCGACAGAGTGATGGTAGTACTCGAGGGCTGCGGGCTGGAGGCCGCCGCGCTGGAGCAGCAGTGCCTGGACGCCCTGTACGCCCAGGCGGACTTGTCCCTGAAGGTGCTGCCGAAGCGATACATCGGCCTGCACCAATGGATGTCACCGATCGCACAAACCAAGGACCTCAAATTGCAACTGGTTTGTATTTATTTTATCCTTGAACGCCTCCAACGCCTCGGTCCCTATCCCATACCCCCGTAGGTACAATGTCAATAATAATCTCACTAGTGAAATCGCCCTGTGGAAGTTCACGAAAACAATAACAATTTAAAACTCACCCTACTCTACTTATTTACTCTGTATCGATATGCCTCTATTTACTCACGGCTAATAATGAACTGTTTCCCATATTAATATTCAATATTCTTCATTCAAAGGACTGTTGATATTTGCTTGTGACGGGAATTTTAGTGATTTGCCTACCATTTGAAAATAAATGAAGTTGCGCCATCGGACAATTTATTCTATTTTAGTATTACAGAAAAAGTTGCTGTATTTTAAAATATTTAGAACACAGACATTGTACTTGTATGGTACGGGTAGAGTTACCCACTAATAAACTTGTTTACAACATTTACACAAAAACCTATTCAAATTAAGTGAATGTAATAAGGATTTTTATAGAATCTAGTAAATTACAAAAAAATATATTTACTTAAATTATTATTATTCACAAAAGTTTTATGAGAAGCGAAAAGTCGAAACCACTGTTACACTTAAAAATCACACTACATAGCACAATATAAAGAATAATAATAGTCATATAGAAACAATAAATATATGGGTTTAAAAATAAAATAATGTGCCTTCGGAAAAGTAACTTCCACCTTGAAAGAAAAGTAACATTATAGCGAAAGCACTACACACTAAGGTGAGATTAAGTGTTTGCTTTTCCCGGAGGTGTGTCCAGCTCCCGGAAATTACACGTTCCACAAAACACCTAATTTGAAAGGTTATCGCACATGCAACCAGCCAACCAGCCAACCAGCCAACCAGCCAACCAACCAACCAACCCACATTGTTCGGAAGAAATTAATAGTACTTGGAGCTAATTAATAACAGTATCGCGAAATAATACAACATCGAGATTGAAACACGACGGAACCTCACGATATCCGAATTACAATTTCAATCAGCGCTTTAACAACCAACCCTTAACATGTCGTTTGTTTAGCTCCCACAACAAGCGTGTTTTAATATACTCTAGAAGTCACTATTTTTATCCCCCTTCTCCCAAATTATGAGTATTTCTTTGACATTTACAAAAAGACTATTTTTTATGACTTACACGACCGAAGGTAGCTCTTAAGCGGTATTACCAGTGCTCCCGTCCTAACAATAATAATCTTGTGATGCAGGACGTATCATTAAGGTCTTCCACAGACATGTTTTCATTTACTGTGGCTTGCGTAAATGATTGCCAATCACTATGAGATAAATACTCGCTGCTGGGAATGGTTTATGGTTACTGGATTACCGGCGGTTACTGCCCATCGCGCAAATTATCCGCCAAATTAAAATATCAAATGGGTCATTTATATTCATCGAATTTTCTAAACCTGCACAAATAATAATTAACATTCGGTCTTATTTCATTATATCATAGTCTATTCTAGATCGAAAGCGTTTAATGTCTTCATCACAAAGTTTGTGGTTATCGTGGAATACTTTTTATAATGTCTGATCTTATCTGAAATTGCGTCGTCAAGATTTCGTTATTTAGTCTAATCATTATTTGAATATATTTCCAAGTGAATTACTCAATAAAAGGAGCTACATAGCAGGGGGAGGTTTACTACAAATAACGGGGCAATAAATCCTTTAGTTGTGTTAAGTTAAATTCCGCTCAACATTTTTACCCTATATATCAACGTCAGTTCGGCACGAATGAAGGGAAAATATTTTCCCCACCACTTCAAGTACCTTCGTCGCTTCAGATTGAAGTGTGTCCTGAACCGTCTTAGCATCATATCTTCTCATATCGTTGTTTTTTGTTTTAATTCTGACAATCTATCCAATTGTCTAGTTCTAGCATTTCCGTAAATCTAACTTGTATTTTCCATGACAATGAATGATAAGGTACTCTGAAAAGCTGCTAAACCTTTTCACTCGCGAATCGCGTGTTTGGAAAATAATGAAATTAAAATATTCAAAAATAATTTAGAGATTGTTTGTGCTCTTTTTCGACTAAAATTATTACTTCATTCTGTGTTACGTTCTCGTTCCTAGTCAGTTTTTATAAATTCCTCCGTGTGAATCGATTATTTTATCACGGAACAAATGACGGTACATTCTCTATTACCGTTAACGTTGTTTTCAAACAGTAAAAGTGTATTACTTCCCCCCGTAACAAGCGTGAAGTTTAGGTATATTGATTAGTAGAGCGGCTGTATTGAATAGTGCCGCTATGTGTGCTATACACGTGTATCGCATGATTGTACTCGCCAATATCCTCGCTACTTGGATATCTACTATCCGTTGCAGACTGTTGAATTGAACTCCGTGCGCCTTGTACGAGTATGCATTATAACCCTATAACCCACCCGCTTCCATTGTCCGTACACTAAACACCAAAACGACTGCGCTCGTGTTACAAATCGCTCGCCTCGGTGTCTGCCATATGAATACACTTAATCTCAGTTTAATTGAGTTTCGACACCAAAAACTCCGGGAGCGAAAAAAACCCCTACCATCATATCTAATAACTCACGGCGGAGTCGTGCTAAGAGGGTATCATTGTCACCAATATGGGAGAAAGTAGGTGGTGCTTTTTGATATATCATATCATGTTTATTACGGCGATAATGTATGTCTTATCCTACATTTGAAACGATGTAATAAAAGTCACCAACTGTAAATCACACTGCATTAACATACTCAGTATTTTCCAGATCCGTCGTATTAAGTGAGCTTTGTAAATTCAATCTTGCTTGTCGTGTCGATGTTTTGAATAATAATTTAGCTTTGAAGGAGTTGGGCCGAATAATGAAAGCCTCCCATCTGGCTGGCAATGGTGGCAATGGTGGCAATCTGCCTCGGCGTATCCATCCCCTGCTGATATCTGCTGCTCGCGCGCGGGCCCTTATCTCACGAGGGTTGGAGCACGTGCGGAAGCCCAAATGTTCCCGCTCCTCCTCGACTCTTCCGTAACCGCGTTCCCGTTCCCGTTCCCTGGACGTGGGACGTGGGCCGTGGGCCTTGGGCCGTTTCGGTTCCTTCCACACCCCAGTAATGGAAAACCGCTGATTACATGTCTCACCTTCGATTTATGGAAAATACACACCTTCTTGCTGCTAAAGATAACCTACCTACCTACCTACCCGTTTTATACACGCTTTGCATCTGATTATCAATTACCTTCCTCTAAAAGCTACCCCCTTTTTGATTCAATTTCTAAAAGGTTTTAATTATCTTTATTGTATGTGAATGGAAAGTTGGTAGAAATATTGTACTATTATTAGACCTACACCGATTATTGAAAATATCATTGGGTTTTCAACTTACTGAAAATCAACTAAGATATTTTAAAAGTCAATGTAAGCATTACTGTTTCTTTTCAGTGTTTCCTATTAAAATTCCGCATTGCACGAATATACCTACTGAAGCCGTTTCTCCATTAAAAGGTGTAATTAAGAACTTGTCCGGCGCCGGCGTGTTTTCATCACTTGCGGAGGATTTCTGATAGCACCATAATTTACGGCTCCCTTCGGCTGAATACTGAGCACACTAATATCCTCGCTATGGTTCCTGCACCCTGGACCACGGCAAACGGACCCGAGGATGAATTGCAGCAAGCTCGTGAAGCACACCCCACCACACACCCCATACACCATACAAACACATCATACAGCATGCTTGTAATAACGATATGCATAAGCCGGGCCGTCGCGTCACTGATGGCTAATGACGTAATGACTGATGGCTGTTACAATGCCCGTTTGTTTTCAATAAACGCAATCAATTTAAAACTTGACATATTTATATATTGTTTTAAACTTTTCTATGTTTATTAATTATCTGTACAATGCCAATATCGATTACATTGCATATCGCCCGGAATAAAACCACTATCATTATCATCGTAATCTGTGTTATTCGTGTAATCGTTACTTGCGAATGATTTCTCGGCTTCTATATATGTAAAGCTACGCTTATACGGTATACGATTTTAATGAGTAAAATAATTAGTGCGCGCCGTCATCTATCTAGTCGTACCTATTCGCGAGCGTTCTTTACATTTGCCTGTTTGCGTTCCATTGTTTAACCTATAGCTCTAAGAGCCCATTATGTTCAATAAGAGCTTTTGATTTGGCTGGATGTAAAACTGCCTCCGTTTAATACTCCGCTGGCAAGTCTCCAGACCCGCGGATAAAACTTTAACCGCTTTTATGTGCTGTTAAATCCGAGGAATGTGTTTTCTTTAATTATCTCGAATACTTGAGATTATTTAAGTTGACCTACAATTTATACTATCCATTCAATTACACACCTCGCCAAATAAGAACTTTTGCTCATTTCTACTCGAGACTTAAACCTGCACTTTATATGAACTCTCTCTCTCTCTATTTCTTTCAAAACCATTGTCATTTTAAATTATTTCCGTTTATTGTAATTCTCCTCGGAAATGCTCCAGTAAATGTATGCCAGTTCCAACAAAGTCACCAGCATATATATATATTCATAAAAATCCGTGTATCCGCGAAAACAATACGAAATCCCTCTGTTGCCCACAAAGCCTTCGTTTGCTCACTACAACTTTCCAATGCCGGGAACTTGGGGCGGGAGCGGGGGCGGGTGGGTAGCTGAAGCTGTCTCTTTGTTCATTGTCGCACAATATGCATTCACATCGTCATACGTAGTTGTTTTTGCTAGGCGAGCAAGCAAGCAAGCTTTAGAGCTGTGTATCCACACTCCTTATCATTCTGGATTTAATAGCGAAAAATTCACCCTTCTACTTTATGCCTATTAAACTGAATGCTACTCGTATCTTGGAACGTTTGTTCGTTCAGCCGGTCTTTTCCATCCGAAATCTCCCCGCTGGCCAAAGCCGAAGCCACGGGGTAGAAAGAAAAGGAGTGTTCACTTTCAGTTGTGACAGTTCTACTCTGTGGCGGGCTACTGGGCCGAAGGCTGAAGGCTGTACCGCTTGCTCGCAGCTCTCTCCTTTGTGCAGGAACTCCTCCCTTCCTGATACATTCGTTTTATTCACCCAATTCACGCTTCTTTGCCCTTAATTAATGCACTCTTGTTCATAAAGGCCCGCGAGTATAAAGTTTAATGCTAGAGCAATCCTCGGAGGATAGAACTTTATCCATATAATACCTGCTGTACTAATATACTATACCATATTATTTATTATATTCGGCTAGTGAGTTGGCTGTTTATTTTGCATCCATACAATTGGTTACGTTATGAGTTGTGACACATTCGTTTATTCTTTAATTGCATTTCAAATAGCAATTAACGTATTACCAAACAACAATCACCGAATTTGTAAATGATGATGCCACATTTCTGTAAGCATCAATTCTGAAAGTGCATGTACATTTTTAACTATTTCAAAAGCGTGGCAGTCCATTCTCTCTTCATAATAGAATATACGTTTTTCAAACAGTGATATATTCAGTGAATTATTTACGATCGTGATGGATTCACTTACCTGTTTGAAAGTTGCTTTGCATTCCCAAGCTAATACTCAAATTTTAACTATCCGTCAGCGCGTTCATCATCGAAATTCCGTTCCACTAACTTCCTAATAAAATACAATATGATTTCTATATAATTATTTACGAGTGTGAACTTTTCTAAACTGGAACTAATGGATGTGTTAACGAATTTCTTCTTCAAAAAAAAGAAAGAATTTTCAATTTCAGCCAAGCGAAAAAGTACCTACCTATAATATATTTTAGAAAAAATTAAAAAAAATCTACTTTTAAAATGGGAACTAATATTATTTTATGGCAATTCAAGTTACATCCCGTGATCTTTCGCGAGTAATAACAACAACTAGCCCGAAATAAGCCCTCACTTCGATTATCGTTATTTTATTATTTTTATTTATAATTATTATGCTTTCTCAGAAAACTATATTTTCATCAGGTGGTCTCGGTAGCTCTCGCAATTGACTAAGTCAGAACGTTGCGGGTTTAATTGCCGCTCTAGTGCAAAAATACATTGTTATAATTCATATCATAATGATAGGTGAATTTAATATAGCACCGTATAGTCGTTAGATCACCTCGAGCAAAACAGTAGTAGCGCTGTCCATCTGAATGTTGAAGCTCTATAAACTAGAGATGCTTTATGTGCCATCTCTCGAGTTTTAGTGCCGTGTAATTCTCTACGGCCATAAACGCTAAGTGTGTATAAGACTTTTCAGTAATTATTCGCAGCCAAATTGTTGGCATTCATTCTTTCAAATTTCCAATCTAAACTCTTTAAAAATGCATTTTGGGTGTTTTTGGTCTGAACGCTGCACTTGGCGAAGTCAATCCGTCTAGCATGTACGAAGTTGTCTTATTTATGTCTAGAAATTGTCTGCAGTTCCGTAGTGATAAGGCTGTGTTTCCTTCCTTCGGGCCGCGCTGCCTGAATACTTCGGGGGCGCCAGCCTGAATACCCGATACGCGATTTCCACCCTTCTCACCACCATGCATAACACATACAGTACATAGATTATAATGCGCATTTCTTGCATTGAACCCTCACATAATCCATATCCCAGGTTTGTGCGATACCTCTGACCCAATAAACCAAACCGCAATGCGTTAGCTGATTTAGACTGGCCTTTCCGAATATATTATTATTAAAAAATAAAAGCTCTTTCCCCTCTTATAAATAATTCTCGTTCAATTCTAAACCGGTGCCCCGTTTATTGTTGAGTGTATTTCTCTGCAGTTGAATAATTCACACCCGAATGCGGCGGGGGGTGAGATCCGTATAGAGTGCATTTGTTTGTAGCGAATGTCCGAGTGATGGCGTCTCAGTGTGCCTGTGCCTGTAGCAGATTAAGGTGTACGTAGTACACCCACCCACCACCTTCCTACATAAGCACATCTCACTTATCATACTTCAGGACGTAGTAAAAAGCTATCGTGGGATTATAACGTAACTCCCTTGCCAGTCCGTAAGCCTACCCGCCTACCCACTCTATCCAGTAGTGTGGTGTGTGTGCCGGTAGAGGTGTGACAGGAACCCTCCTGAGATGAGTCGGCGCAGGTACTCGGGTAGCCCTGCTCCTTGCTCCTTGCTCCTGCAACTCCCGCGATTACCCAGATTACCTCTCCGCCTTCCCGCAAGCCTGCTCACTAATTTGGTACAAGACCCGCAGTATCTCGGAACCGTGTTCTGCGGTTTGTTTAACGTCACGTTACTCCGCGGAACGAACCACAGACGTCAATTGTATTCCGGATGTTTTGAGGTACTTACAAATCCCTCGATTTAGGTCATAAGTATAACATTTGAAAGTTCCCCTAGTTCTAGTTTCGGATGTGGCACCTCGGGCGCTATTGCATTTTATTGCTCTTTATTCTCCGTTGATTTGTTTTCTCGTAAAATTGCTTTTTGTCTCCCCCGGGAGAGAGATTTTATTTTATTTACTCCTTCCACCTACGGCGGATGATTTGAGGCGGGCTTTATCTGTGTGTATCCAATTCTGGCAATAGAGTTAGCACTCTCTTATTGCGAATTGAACTTCCCACTTGGAAATATTGGACCCCCTGCGACTTGCGCCGTGTTTGCCCATTTAAGTTGGTCTAGCCTTTCTATTGTTTATTGTTTCTATCTCTGCCACTGGCCGAAACTTTTAAGTCATTTCAAGTTTCACTCTTGCCGTCGACCCCGTGTGTGCTTTCGCATATTCGTCAGGTTCAATCTCAACAACCGACCGCAACGTAATGCTTCAGTTAAGCGTATCGTGAATAAAATGTTAACTACATTTGAGAAAATATTATACAGCTTTATTAGATCTTGCGCTTGTTCCTATTTATTAGGGTTTCCAAAGGCAGTGTTTTAATGTCATGTCTGTTACGGTCAGCTCCTTTAGCTAAGGTCAGCGGTACTCGGAGCCGTGGCCCATGACAAACCATCTGACTCTCGCCTCACTGAGCCCGACTGTAAAGCCGAGCTGAAGGAATTCTTGCTATTTTTTCGATCAATACCTCTCCTGTTCTGCCCACATGCCACACATGTATCACATAACTCACACGTAGTTGTGTTTATCTTAATATTAATATTGTGATGACTTGTAAATAGATTTCAAAAGCTTCCAAGTTAAGACATTTTCTTCTGTTTGAATAAAGTTTTTTATTACGAATGCGTCGCACAATGGATAATACTGCAGCACACTGTAGTTTGATTTAAACCACTGGTATATTCAGATTATTATGACTTTTAAACTTGTTCGAATAAATAATGCTGATTTTATTGCATCTTCAAATCCCCGTTTGATCGATGTATGTTATCGTTCCGCCGCAAATCTGCTGTATGGAAGACTTCCTTAGCTCTGATACCCGTATCGCGGTAACATGTTATGACGATATAACGGCGTGATAAGTCCTAAGCACTAATCACTCGCCGCGCAGGTTTTACTCCAGATAAGATTAACTTTCCGCTTGTACGAGTATGATGTTTGAACAAGGATAATCCGAGGCAAAGCTTATCATCACTTATCGTCATCGCTATAATCAACCCTTCGATATAACACACAAAGCAATAAATCTGCTGCAGAGACTCCACAGATTGTTCTGACCGACATTTTATTATAATATTAAGTATCTTTAATAGCCTCTGTTTGGATTTTCCCATCATTCATCTCTGGATTGAATATCTAGCCAATTGGAAGTATATTATTTATGTGTACACTGCACATTGACTCACTGAATGCAGATGCAATGCTTGATCTTCGTTACTTATTCTCTAACACGTGCAACACACTATCACAGTTCCAGTGCATTAAATATAATTACTATAATGAGTCTTATCCAAGTTAGAACACTCGGTGTTACAACGCCAGTATTTGCACCCACTGCCAGGTGGTGAACATTTACTGCTTTATTACCATTTTCTATCAATTATACAGTTAAGCAATTTACTGATATATTTTACGATAATAGAATGAATTACACACCTTACCCGCCTTGTGAATTGTGTCTGAAATAAACCCCCCTGATTTCTTTATGCGAGCCTTCCTCTCCCTTGAACGTGTCGGTTTATTAAATTTGCGCTGGGATTTGAATGCGACACAGTTTTACCGTATCGCGACCTCTCATATTTGGAAAGCCTCGGTGCATACCGCATACTGCACAGTGAGTTTATATCATACCCGTATTTGTTGGGACAAGTCTCGCAGTGTCTGCGCGGTGACAGATGCACCCGCCCGACACACTCCCACACGCCACCCACCGCCTGCACCCATACCTGCTTACTTCCTGCACAGCTGACATAGTTGCAACGTGTCAAAGTGGCAAGCGGCCCCTAAATCTTTAACTGTTACGTGACCAACACTCATAATCGAAATGCATGTTTGTTTCACGTCTCAACATAACTCGCCCGACCGCTATATCAACATGTTTTAAAAGGCAAATATAATTTGCACTTGACATCGAACCGTTCGAGGTCTACCGCTACACGAATGAAGCTGTCAAAGGAAATGTGCACGTTCATTAGTGTTTATTTAAAAAAAAACTTTTGTGACCGTTTAAGATTTGGCCTCGTTCATGTTCAAATAGTTACACTGGTGGCTAAGTAGATCATCAGAAGGAAGAAATTATCTAATGGACGTTGAAAAACAGACTAACTTTCCAATATCCGGATATGGAGTGAATCAAGTTGTGTTTATGCACAATATCGTGTGTTATTGTATGTATCGACGGTATCGCCCCCGTTCGGCAGTGCACGTCGTCCCTGATGAATTCCTTCCCCCAGAAGCAAGAAGCCACGTCCATTGTAAGCTGCGGCAGTCGTTGCTCCCGGGATTAATGGCTCCGCGGCGCTATGGTTATCTGCGCGCCATAAGTCTCCAGACTTACCTGAACAAAATGATTTTAAGACCGCCTTATACGTATGAGCGGAGCAAGCAACCCTCTGCCTGTTCGTACTATTTTGTACCGGGTCGGGCGGACATAAATCGGCCGTGTATTGCGACGGTACGGGAAATTGGAAACCTGGCCGAATCGCTTTTTCATCGATAAATACCCATGCGGTAGCAACTTTGGGGTACGCTACTTATTATTTACTTGCCGTGTGCTTGTCTTTACGTACACCTGGCTTGTACGTACGATTGGGTGGCTGTTTTTACCATGTCCGCTTGAAGCCTTTAGGTACAACGATACTCATATCGTCGCAACGGTGTGCCAAATTGGACAACTCCATAGCTCGTGAATTTGGCTTCAGGCCTTCACACGCCTTTATCTCCGAACTCACAATAAAAGCGTATTGTCTTTCAATAACGCGTCCATAATATGTTATGGTCTGTCCCACGAAATACGGCCCGTGTTAACCGTGTCATAAATCGAGGCAATTGTGTATTTTTATTTAATCAACAGGCCGTTACCGACGCCGGCGGTAGTACTAGCGCCAGAGCCAGCGCCGCATCCCTCCAGTGCCGTATCCCGCCAGCCAGCCTCCCCGTTTAACGGGTCGTTGTGCCGCGCGTTTACGGCCGCCGGTAATGAAAAGCAAACGGCTGAGCCCGCGAGCGTTAACGGGCCGTTCCGTTCCGTTATTCCGTTGTTTCGGCGGATAGCAGATACTCTCGCTCGCGCATGTCATCACACACTCGACTGTGCCGTTATACGAATCATTACCTACAACAAGCCACTGCTACTGGCTGCATCTTCTCCCTGAAACAAACCAGATGTTTAAATGTACTAAATAAAGAATTGTAACAAAATGTAGATTATTATTTGCTTTTGATGTTTACTGGCTGGTAGTTAATTTGCCAATTCGCGGCGTTCTAATCTCTCCTCTCGCGCTTTCAGTCATGTCACCAAAATGATCCCGACACCTAGTTTAGATAACAGTAATGTCTCCGGAACACAAACAAATAATGTAAACATTCGACGTCTTTATTGTGTAGTCTCGTAACGCGTTAGTAGGTACGTTTCCTATCTCTTGCTCGTAAATTTGCAACATTCGCCATTTCATTATCTCCTTACGCTCTCGTAAAAAGCCCACGCCCGCCCGACACATTAAACTTTTGTCCGACATTTGCCGTTCCCATATCTTCGCCATCACCTGTCCATAAAGTGGCTCTCGGTCAAACAACATCAAACTTTAATGCGACCTCGCGCGGCCAGTTCGCCCCATCAATACTCCCGTTAAAGGCGATGTTTTGTGTCTAATTATTAATTTGCTTTTTATGCACGGCGCGGTAGGTGTGCTGGACGTTTAGGTGAACACGGCCGAACGGGTTCTAGATGCATGCGTCTCTAGACACGGAGCGCAAGTTCAGCCTGGAGAGTTGCCGGTGGGCGCCAATGGCTCATGGACTGGGCTAATGTTCCGCGGAACACGTTTGTCTAAATCAGTCATTCCCAAAGTGGTCTATATCGACCCCCAGGGGTCGATTCAGACCTGCAAGGGGTCCACGTCAATGAAAAAAAAAATTGGGGGTGCATGAGACGTAAATGGGGTCCACGGGAGTGGATTCCATTTAGGCAGGCCGTCACCAAAATGTTGGCTTCCCGCAAATGTAATAATCCACCTCACAGATAGTACCTATGTAGGTACTTACGTAATACTATCTTATAATGGACTTTAATTCCCTAATTATATTAATAATAATAATTTTTGTGGAAGATATTTTGCTGATTTGCTAGTACTTTTCGATTTCAAATCTCTACCGACTAGTGCTTTTTTTTCGGAGGGTAAATTTTGTTGATTTGCTAGCACTTTTTGGGGGAGGATTTTTGTCGATTTGCTAGTACTTTTCGATTTCAAATCTCTACCGACTAGTGCTTTTTTTTTCGGAGAGGATTTTTTGTTGATTTGCTAGCACTTTTCGATTTGGGATCTCTGCCGACTAGTACTATTTTTTGATGAGTTCGACTACAATTGAAGTGTTCACCGCGAAGGGTTCATTTCAAAGAACTAGCAGTTCCTGAAGCGTTCACAAATCTTTGAAATTTTTCCCAACGCTAAAAAAAATCAATACTAGGAAAGCAGGGGGTCTATACAAAACAGAAAAAATCGACAAGTGGTCTACGGGACAAAAAAGTTTGGGAACCTCTGGTCTAAATAATAAACAAGACGGATTTCCATTTGAATATCTGTTACGTATTATTTATTCGCTACCTCCCGTTTTTTAGCCTCGGGTTTGCTTTGGTTTCAAAAGGAATGTTAAAAAAACGTCGGTAATAATATGTGGGTACCTACATATCGTGAAACGCTCTCTCATTTAGGTTAGCCGTTATTAACGACTACGCGATAACGGGCGAGCCAATAAAAACATTGTCTCTTTTTATGATCGGCTTTAACAACCAACCCCCTGGTTGTCACCGCGGGGTCGCTTTACCGTAATTGACGAATTGTAAAATGGCTTTACAAGGCAAGGAATGTAGTGAGTGTACCAACACTACACTACCAACCAGCCAGCGCCCAGCAGGCCAACACTGAATGAACACACTGCGCTCTTTGTTCATGGCACACGCTGCATCGCATTTGTATTCACTTGCCAGTAAGTTGAAACAACGCACTACTATGTTCCATGCCGTCTCTCTTGTGTGTAGGGCTTTGCTGGTTTCTCTCATCACCGGTATTGTACAAACACAACCCACATGTATCTACCTAAATCAGTCCCACAAAATAACAACATCTTTCGACTTAAAAATAATCATTTACAAAAAATATGTACTTGCTATTAATAAGAGTTTGTGGAAAGTGCCTTCCCCACTCTTTTGATCATAAGCACGTCAGAACTGATAATGGGGTTGAGTGAAACACGAGTGTGTTGACTGGATCATCTTCTGCCAAGAGCTTGTTTTTTCTTACAACTCGAGACGAATGGTGTTTCGATTCTTCAAGGTGCGAGATTCTCCGAGATCGAGATTTGGCGTGTTTTGGAAATAAATCTCTTTCAACTAGAACAATTTCAATAATATTATGTTATCGGTTATATATACATCGGTTATAATATCGTTGGTGTTTTAAAAAACCGCTGGCTAGACATTGACGAAAGAGTTGTAATTAGAAAATCGGCCACAAGTATTAAAATCGTCGTACAATGCGAAGATATTGGTGAAAAACATTCACCCACTTTTTGATAATTGATGATTTAAATGATGACATGGAAGTCAAATGTGTAATGTGAAGTTTTGATCACTTGCATTTACTATCGCGACAAAATGTTTAGTGATTTGAGTGGTGCGTAAAGAATTCATCGGATATAAAAGCGATCGTACCACATTTCACTTAGTCGAACATTCTATAATATTTTGGGCGCCGTTTTGTGTTATGTAGCAGTCAAACGTGTCCCGGGCATTTGGCTCACTGGCTGAGCAGGTAATAGGTACCCGATAGGTGTTCGCATAAACATGAATGCCCAAATATGAATTTATTATATACGTAACATGTGTCGATGTATCGTCATGGAATATACGGGTGACACACTTGCTGTGCAGCGGCCGACCGGTTAGCCACGCGCGCAGAGACTGCCCTATATCTATAACATTGCATTTCATCAAGTGCTTAAATAACAAGCTTCATAGAGAAATATCGAACAGTTTCAGCAGCGATTTCCTTTCCGAAGTTTATGAAAAGGCTATCAGCACTCACTTTCACACTCACACAATTCCAATCTGTTGTAGAGCTTTGGCGCCAGACTGTACGGAAGTAGTCCCTGTCCCTATGGTTGGTTAGAACATGAAATCGACTTAGGCGAAGTAATGAACGCGAGAAGCCGAGAACCTTACCGGCGACATGCAAATTAATTCCACCCACCCCTTTCACACTGCTTTTTGCTACCTACATATTCGGAGATTCACTTTTGATTCATACTGAAACTTATAAAGTACCGAAACTATCGGAGGTAGGAAATGTAGACTGCCTAGGCCTAGAGTGACAAGGTGTCACGAACACATCGGCAACATAAGCATAAGTTCTTATAAATGAAAACTCTAATAAATGTCATACATTGTCCTGGTGTTGCACTTTCTTACAAATATATTCAGTCTTCAAAATCCTTTGTAGGTCTCACAATTTTTCACATTACATTTCTTAGGTAGTCTCTGCTTGATAGGCAGTAAAATATTTTAACGAGTTACCAGATTTAGAAAAAAATAAGTGGAGCTTATCTTTATTGAGTAGTGGCCAATTAGTAAGTTTATTGTGGCCAGCAGTTGCTGTGGCAATAATGCGGCCGATACCGGCTAAACTTTTAATGGGTGTATTGCGATGATCATGCCTGACCCGGAAAAGTGAGCGCAAATTAATAATGCCAGTTCATTGTTACGATATTTCTCGTTCGAGTCGCATTTTATTAAAAAAACGACTAAATAATTTCCGCAGTCGCGAACAACTTCAGTTTTCCCGAAACTTTCGTCGTTACCTGAATGCAACAATTGCACGCTTTTTTATGCTTTCTCCGCATTCCGCTGTTAGTTACGGCTGCCTTCAACTATGTGAAACTTGTCTCTAATAGTGTTCCTTTTGGGATGTAGATGTAGTGATAGAGGTAGAGTAGTAGCCCTTGAGGTGATTATCCAAATATTATTATTAGTGTCGGTTGATTGACAATTCTCTGATCTGTAAATCTGAATACCGTCAAGAAAACCTGTGAAATGAAAAATCGGAAAGTGTGAGTATTCGATTAATCGCAAAATGCCATGTGACATCCCACGTGCCGGACCGGAGCGGACATTGGCCCTGATTGGTTGCCACGTCTGTGTCCTAATTGAATCACCTCCTATCTCCCAGCCCTCCCTCCTGCCGCGTCCAACGCTCAAAAGCAATTGGCCCTTCCATCGTCACAGCCAATTATGAAGTTTGATCGCGAGTCAATTTCCACCTCCGAGGACTATCACTGCACCCTGCACACAGTTTGTTCTCTGTGTGTTATGCATATCTGACTTATTATTCATAACTTGAATGTAAATAATCAGCGATGAGGTTATTGCGAATAGGTAGTTCCTGATGTTAATTCTAAGTTGGGACGAATGTGTAACTGCACGTTAATTGATAATTTATTTTTATCGAATAAGTCAGATTATGTCAATTAGTGTTTGAATCGGACCGGCTGTATTTATCTTCCCTTGGCCTGCGGGTAAGGGGGAATACTCCACCCCAGCCGGCCCAATCAATTTGAATGCGTTTAATCACCCTCGGACAATTGAATTATGGGACTCACCTATATCATTCCACGCGATGTTTACGTCCGACTGCCGTGTTTACGACTCTAATGGAACTCGCATTACGTTAAATTGATGCACTGCAATTATATGTTTTATCACAGAGAGTGGGAGATTATCCCGCTGTTTCAATTCTGTCTCATTGAAGACTATTATATAATGTTTTAATAAAATGAGCTTTTCATTATGCGAACAAATGTTCAGAAAATGTTTTTTTTTTTTTTTTTTTAATTCTACACCTGCTTAAAATGAATCGTTTTATTAAATTAGCCGATTGCTCATTTTTGTTTTAAATTTGGCGGCGTGTTTCTGTTGTTAATGTATCTTCTAATTGCTTTTCAGCCGTAACTTTGAAGGTGAAAAGGCTCGCGAGTATCTTATATCCTAATCGCATTCGTGTCGGAGCCGCCGTTAACGCGGTTAGCGCGCATCTTTATTTCTGTAATGAAAAAATATTCACTCGTCCCGCGGGCCGTCGGCGGTGCTGCTCTCAAGCCTTTGTTTTAATTCAATTTTCTTTCAAGCGTGTTCTTCGCAAAAAATTCCTGTATAGAGTAGAGTATCCGTGCCTATCCCCTGATTATACCAATTACGCGGTTGGCAGTATTCTTTTAGCGCTGCTCGCGTCTCCCCAGGGTGGGTGGCTGGTTGGCTGGCTGGCTGGCTGGCTGGCTGCGGTGGCTGGCTGGCTGGCTGGCTGCCTGCCTGCCTGCCTGGCTGCCGGGTTACCTTCCGTCACTCGTCCTGTCTGCTCCACGCGGCGGTCCGCTGTCTCCATCTGCAACGAGCCAGAGGGCGTACCTTTGTATGCGGTGTCTGTGTTCGGATTAACAGCCCGCTTTCCCGGGACATTAGCTGCAACCAACCGATATTACCCGAGGGCTTTTTATTTTTCAAGGAAATGTTCTACTATTTTTTCAAAGACTCGTAAACGGAGAAAGCTTTTTTTCTGGCTTGTTAGAAGTATCGGTATTGTATTTCGCTAAATAGTCGTCGGTTGAAGGGAAAAGTGAAATCGAATTTTCAAAAGCTTTTAAAATATTCTTTCAGAGGCTCATATTTCATTCGCCGATGTGTTTAGATTTCATGGGGAGGTATTTTCCACAGTATTGGTAGCAGTCATATTATGTTGTTCTTTCGCACCTCATTATTATTCTTCTTTCCCAAAGAAAATATTGATATCACTAAACATTAGCTTTGGAACACTTTACTGTTAACCCTTCCCCACCATGCCACGGCCAGGTGTGTTGAGGAAATTTATCGGTCCTCGTTAATTATTTTAGGCTTTGACTCCAAATCCGCCACCTCCTGCGATAATGTTCACGGTCGCCAAGTTGCTACCGCATTTATAACGTCTCACTTTTTTCATTTTACAATTACGTATTTCAATTTAGGTACTACATATAACTGTTATTATTCAAACATATTTTTTCTAATATGTTATTTGTTCTCGTATGATCTCGTATGTGAGTTATTGATTGTTCAACGTTTTGACAACTCAAGTGTTTGAATAATTCTAGCTTGTTTTGCACACCTGCAATAACATCGTTAAATTTGCTACGTCAAACATACTGGGGGTATTTTGACCGGCAAAATTGATTGGTTCCACCATCTTGTATTTTTTTACTGGAACGACATGTGAGAATATCCATAATTCACATTATCCCAAAAAAGATTCACCGATCATGGTTACCCCATATTTCCAAGGAATCCTACCTATTCTGTATTGAAAAGTCAATTGAAACGGTAGATAGATGTATTATGATTGTAGTGCTGTCCCGTCCCTCGCTGGCCAGTTGAAGTTGAAAAGTTTTTCCGCGGCAATTAAGTTTTCCATCGCGTCATTTCCCGCGCTAATGTCCGCCGCCCCGAGGTGTTAATGCCATTCCGGCGCTCGACTCAATTTTCTACGTCGTTGTTTTCTGATTGCATCCCCGTGTAGCGCCCTGTCGCTTCCTTTTTCCTTCTCCCACACGCACATTCCGCGGGTGGGTGGCGAGCATCACCCTTACACACAAGGTACATTCTTCTCCACACCCTGTCACAATACGCGTGTGGTGAAGTGGCGCGAGTACTTACCAGGGGTGTTAGTTGAAGTTTGCCGGTTTTACTCATAGATGTCGCTAGAGATATGTATACATTTCTATGATTTGGCATCTATGTCATATTTTTCTATGGACATTAACATTCAAAAATACACAAGCTACATTCTGCCAAAATAATAGTGTCATAGTTGTTTACCTCAGTGAATATGTCGAGTTTCGTTCCAAGTAAATCGCATTTGCGGCATTCGTTGCTTTTCTTATTTCATCAAAAGACAAAAACAGTTGAAGCTCATCGGTTGCTGGTGGAAACTTATGGTGAACATGCTCCAGTGATTAGAACATGTGAGACATGGTTTCGTCAATTTAAAAGTGGAGATTTCGATTTAACAGACAATGAACATCCTGGTGCAACGAAAAAGTTCGAAGACGAGGAATTGCAGGCGTTATTAGATGAAGACCCAACCCAATCGCAACAACAATTGGCCCAAACACTTAATGTGACCCGAGGAGCAATTTGTCAACGTTTAAAAGCCATGGGAAAGATCCAAAAGTATGGAAAATGGGTACCACACCAAATGAACGAGAGACAAATCGAAAATCTTGAGACAAATCGCACCGCCTCATACAGCTAAAGTAATGAAGAACACTCTCAAAGCATTTAATTGGGAAATATTATCGCACCCGCCGTACTCTCCAGACCTTGCCTCGTCCAGCAGAGCAGCGCTTCGCCAATTTTGAAAAAGTCGAAAAATGGCTCGTCGAATGGTTTGCCTCGAAAGAGAATTTTTTTTTGGAATGGTATCCATGATTTGCCTCAAAGATGGGCAAAATGTATAGAATCCGATGGTCAATACTTTGAATAAAAAAAATTGAGATTCCCTTGAGAATTTAGCGTTTTCTTTATTGAAAAAACCGGCAAACTTCAACTAACACCCCTGGTACTGTCTCTTTCCGCTTTCACTTTTGGTAGTCTACGTACCGAATTATCAATATTTAAGTTGAGGGCACTTTTTGTTGCGAAAATTGTTAGTTGAGCAAGAAACAGTAACTAAACACTGTCGATCGGAACTCCACGGCCACTCTAAAACTGTATCGTGCTCCGTAATTTATTGGGTCGGCCCAAACATTCAATCAACCATCCTTTCTTATAAGGAAACAACGCGATCCTCTGATCGACTTCTATTGTATTATTGCAGCGTGTTGAAAGCGCCCACTAGACTAGGCAAGGCAGACCCCCAGAGGTTTTTGTATGAGCCATTTTAACCCATCCCTTAATCATCTCTATATATTTTTAATATTACCGTAAATAAGTATTGTTAACAAATGAATCGCTTATTTCTCAAATATAAGATAAATGAGTACAGTGCAATTTATACAAATTACGGTACAACAATATGTAATTGTAGTAAAATAACAATAAAAAGGAATGCATAAAAGTATCCTCCTAAGTATCGATTCACATTGGTTTTGTTACTTCAAAATGTAAAAAGAATTATCTATTTATATCGAGCAGCCCAACTGCGATTCTGTTTAGTAACACAACACACGGGTTGTAGTACAACATTATATGCACTATACGGGACCATTTTAAATACACTCAACTCCGATCCCGCTGCATTATCACTCATACCGCTTTTATAAATCAGTGTAAAGAAAGAGTTGTTGCATTTGAAAAAGTTGCGCTCGGCGCATATTCTATGTTCATTTGTGAGGGGCGAATAATGGCCAAGTTGGCTGTAGAATGCCACTGTTAGATTTGTATACCTACCTACTGGTGCAAAATTGCACCGATGGGTTTCTGTTCAAGCCGGGCATTCCAGCTTGTTGCAGCATTACTGTTCTTGCTATTTTTATTTTGAAATTTGTGTTTACATAATTTACTTTTTCACCTGCTTGCTGACAGTTTTTCAATCTGATATTGCATTATGAATTGTATCAATATACGAACATTTGTTATTTTCCAAGATGTGAAATTTATCTCTTCAATGTATGTACCCACTCGTGCTGTATACATTTAAAAAATGTCGATGCTAAAATTTTCTGACTTGCAGACAAACCGCTATCACGCAAAAGCCGTCCTCGAGAAACTGGCAAAGCAAAATTTGTTAAATAATTGACAGCCAGTCTCAATTCACTTACAATTTCGTCGTTATCTAATGCAAATGCGCTGTTCGCCATTGTCTGAGCGTCGCTCGGCTCCTTTCAAAATTCCAACTGTGGGAAATTGTTTTCCCTCAGAGATATTTTAAAAGTGGGATTCATTTTTAATTCACCTCAACCAGCAGCAGCCGCGGCAGTCGGCAACCAGCTAGCTGTGTTGGCTAGCTAGCTTGCTTGCTCTCCGTTGCCGACGCCGACGCCGACATTTCCCCGTGTTTTCGTTCGATTGCCGCCCCCAGCGCGCAGGCGCATCCCCGACTCATCACTGAATCACGCTGCATTCATTCTAACTATTCAAAGGGGCTCGACTGCTACTTATTGAATCTTTCTCTTATCTTAGGATAGTTAGTAAATACCAATATGCGTATTCATTCCCCTTGTTACTTTGTCTTGCCGCCGAGAAGATTCTTTCAAAGGCACTATTTTAGTTCAACAGAGACCGAGTGTAAGTCAATTAGCTTTGTCGCATAACACCTCGCCCTGGAGACGAGAAACATTTAAGGTATTCTTCTTGTAGAGAGTGCTACCGATGAAGCGACGGGCGCCTCGGCGCGGAACATCTGACACTGACACTGCCACTGCCACCGAAAGTGTTTGTGACTTTAATTAGAAAACACAGTCGATGTTTTTCTGGCGAGATTGTTCCCCTCGTGCCCCCAGATCCTTGTTATTTATTTCCTCATCTTAGTGCAGGCAATCCTTGTAAAAAATTTACACGTAAAATGATTTATTTATTAACGCGTCTTATTCTGCTCCCCAAGTACCACTCGGTATGAAAGGCAAAAATATATACTCGGTTTATTTCGGATTTTGAATATTCTTTTCTACAACGAGTTGGCGGAATATTTTTACTCTGCAATATGTAAGCCGTTAGAATATAATTAAAAGAGTGACCAACTAAGTTGATTTACGAGTGTTCAATTTTTGGCAAGTTCCTTTGTTTTTTTAAGGACAAGTCAAATAAAATAAATTTGCCCATCGTTGGTTTTTCCACCATCACTAGTGTTTGTATTTTTTATTGTTTACTCAGCAGATGTCAGGTGTCGACGCACTCCTTGGTCTAAACGTGTCGTTACACAATAAACATAATTATTTATAACATTTTATGTCACGTACGGTACGTCTGTTTTGATTCGTAATTTGGCACGCTCCTGCAAATTTGATTGAAAATTATTATTATTGCTCGTATTCCTACGAATGCAGTCTCGGATATGAGCACATCGATACTGGGCATGGATCTAGAATTGTTATTAAAGCACATTTAGCAGGTTTATAGTTGAATCGGGAATACACATGTAATAAAAACGCGCAGCAGGTATCTGATGAATAGTTAGGCAGTGCGGCCAAGAGAGCGGGGGGTGGTAGCGAGTAAGTGATTACACGGCGCCGCCACATCCCTGTAATTGTTCCGGTCTGCTGGCGGCACCGGGCGGCCGCCGCCTGCAGCCCCGGATCCAGCCAGCCTCACAATGGGAGGTGACAATCGGCAATCAGCCGCCCCACGATTGAGCAGCTTTTCGCCGCCGCGATGCATATTTTATCATTACCGCGATGAGCTCTTTTGTTGGGCGCCAACTGTGCCGTGTTATATTTAAAGCGGACATTAGTTACCTTAGTATTAATCGGAAGCGCCCGGATTAGAACAAATAAAAGGGTTCATAAACACCTCCTCGCTATATATTCATATAAACCAACCTCCAAGTCCAACCTCCCCAATTTGTCGCATCTCGTGACCTTACCTTTGTAGCCACTCCCTGTCCCCCACAGTAGGTGGTAATTCTTCTCCGGGACAATGATGGCCCGGACTGGCACCGTCACTATGATTATTACATTCATTACGCACCGAGAGAGCGCAAATAGTCCCAACTTTGAACCGGTCCCCATTCATAGACACTGCAACAGTTCCGCCAGTTGTTCAAAACTTGCTTTATCCATGAGAGAACAATATTTTATTCAAATCCGGGATGTTTTACCGCAAAATACATATTTATAAAAAAGCAACATACCGCGCAACCGACAACTTGGAAACGTGTTTTATATTTTTGGAAGTTTTCGTTCATAAATCAAACGCGAGGAGAAGTACACATATCCACAAGTACGTATATACTGCCTGTAGACAGACCGTACACCGTAGACCTTGAATCCGGCTCGTTGCTTATATTTTTTAACGTTCCCTTGTATTAAGAAGATGTTTAATGTTGCCTTTTATTGTCCATACAACTTTGTTTGACAAACAATATAAACAACAAATTGTGCCAGATTTGATGCAAAATATTCAATGGATAATCAAATATTTTTGTGGATACTACGTTTACTCACCATGACTCAGATACAAGTTATCTCCATAAGGTAGGGGTTCAGATGAAGGTATTCTGTGCATTAGCAGAGTTTTATTGGTGCCAATCTAACCATAAGACATTAGTAGGGACCGCACTGCGTTATTACTAAACTGTACGTGTGTTACTAAACGACACGTTATAGAGAAGTTATCAGTGCGGTTGTTTGTTGGGCTATTCTGAATAGTGAGTAACAAATACCTGCAGTGGCTGTGACATGTGCGCCGTGGTGCAACCGAAGAAGCGCTAACCGTTCTGTTTTGAGATTTCGTTGCAATACCACACCAACCGCCCATTCCATTTCCCCTGGCTCGTGTCACTTTCTGTCGTACTTGAATACTATTCTCCATGTCACGATAACGTAATAACTGCTCTCTTCCATTCGAATGGATTTTAATTATTTCCCCTGCCAGTGTTCTTCGGCCAATATTGAATTATCTTTTTTAATTTTTTTTTATTATTTCTTAACTTCATGTTTATTTACAAAATAGTACATACATTGTTCTCCACGCTAGGAGTTCACCTGTGATGTGGAGGACATTTTTGGAATTGCATGTTAAAACAATTTTAAAATATAAAAGAAAATCTAAAAGAAGATAATAAGATAAAACAAGATAAAATAAAATAAAACAATTTAAAATATAAAAGAAAATACAAAAGAAAAAATAAAATAAAGCCACTTTAAGACAAAAAACTACAAATAAATAAATTTCTTAGTAGCACTATTATTATAATAGTGTATAATTAAAAATTAGGAGGATTTTAATTTTTTTTTTTGATTTTATGGATTTTTTCGTAATCCTCTACTAACTAGCTGGGGCTTATACAAATACCCCTCATAATGTCTATCTGACTAGTACTGCGGCGGCTCATTAGGCCTTATTACTATCACCATCTGATGGTTTCATTTACTTGACTGAGTTTAAGTTTACATTAGTGTTTTCTTAGGGAAAAGGTCTTAACTGGATAAAAAACCCTAAGCAAGGAAAAGATAAAAAGAAAATACAAAAGTTCTGAACTTATTACTGTTTGAAGAAAATTATTTGACTGAAGTTAAATATTTTATTTTTTCAACCTTGGGCTGCATCCTTTTCCATTTCTGAGGTCTTTCTGGAAAGGGATGCAGTGGCGTGGAGTGGTTTGGAATAGGATTTGGTTTGGTTTGGAATGGGTCGGCCACCATTTCCTCAGCTTCGATCTGGTGGTCCTCGTGGTAGATTGTCCGATGCTGCACTATCCTTAGACAATGTCGGTCAGGAGCTCCATGAGGATCACCAGTTTTTCTGCTTTGGATGTGCAGGCGGCGAGTCTCCCACGGACCTTAATAAGGCCCAGAAGGAGAGACATAATGTCCTCGTCATCGGAGGCTTTCGAGGGTCCCTGTTCTCGACTTTCAGGCTGCAGTGCACGTCGCTGCTCCGGCCGTGAGGGGGGGCTTGGCGGGCCGCCACTGGCAACGTTTGCCCAAGACCTGCCGTCTACTCTGGCTGTCGGGGCTGGCTCACGCGCCTCTGGCGCCCTGCGTTGCGGGGCGCTGTTGGGCCTCGCTCTGCGCTGAAGGGCAGCCACATACGCTACCCTTTTGGGGCATGCGCTGTAGTTAGCGGGGTGATCGCCTCCGCAATTGCAGCATTTGGCGGGTAGTTCGCGGTCGGTCTTGGAGCAATCGGCCGTGGCGTGAGCTCCCTCGCACTTGACGCAGCGAGCGACGTGGGCGCAGTTCCTGGAGCCGTGGCCAAAGTTCTGGCACCGGTGGCACTGGGTACCGTGCAGCAGGTGGTTGCTGCGGTACTTGGTCATGGATACCTTGCAGTAGCATAGGTACCTGACTGTAGCCTTCAGGTGACCCATATTGGTCTTCTGGCTGAAGTGGACGAGGTATAGGGGATACTCGGTGCCGGGCGTGGTCATCTCGACCACGACGTCGGCAGGGAAGCCTTGGGCCTCGAGGTCCTCGAGTATGGCCGCAGTGGGCATCTTCGGCAGCCCCCTGATGACGGTTTTCTTCACCTTTTCGGCCTCTGTGGTGTAGGTGTGGAAGGATTTTTCCTCACCTCTGAGCGCGGTTGTAAGAGCGCGGTGTGCTTCCACCGAGCTCACCATTATGCTGATGGAGCCTCCCCGGTTGTACCGGAAGTTGAAGGGGGCGGTGCCGATATGGCGTTTGATCTCGGTCGTGATCTGGTTGTGGGTCAAGCCATTGATGGTCATGACCACAGGCGGCACCCTGGTGCTTCTTCTGCCTGTTTCAACCGCCGCAGAGTTCTTGGAGCGGGTCGATGTTGGTGGTGTCGGGAGTGGTCTTGGGACAGGACGTTTGGATGGAGGAGGTGCGACCGAGGTGTCGTCCCCTACTTCCGGTAGGCAGTCAAACTTGTTCCCATGAACAAGCTTGAAGGTCGGTTTGGGTGGGGAATGCGGTCGCTTCGGCGCCGCAGTTCTCTGCCACTCTGCCTCCATAGGCACCGAAGCGGACGAGCTGGGTCCGGCTGCCGGGGAGGTTGGTTCGTCGTACGTAAACTCGTGTTTAGAGGTACTTGGGAAGTATTTTATCCCTGTGGCTCCCTTCGGGAGGTCGATGATGGATGTAATGGGTGTGGCGGTTTTGGAGTTAGTGGTAAGCGTGATATACGCTTGCCTCCTTTTGGTATAGCCAGAAACTTTTTTTGAGATCATGGCTCCGGGAAGGGTAATGGGTTGGGGGGGGGCGGGGGGGCCGTAGCAACTGACTGGTCGAGAATCTGAAAGAAACTCGAAATTGGAGGGGTTAGTGTTGCCTTGAGAAAGGCAATTTTTGCGAAAGCTTTTCGGCAGGTCTGGTTGCCGGCAGCGATAAACCTCGCGCACACCTCTGGTACGCGTAAGCCTCACTCTGCCAACGCGCAGTTCCTCCTTACGACCTCGTGAGTTTACTGTATTGACAGACCCAGGTCTGCTAATTCAGTAAAAAGCACTTATCGTGAAGTATTCGACTTCTTCCGGTCTCGTCTGTGAGCGTCTGCCGGGTACGACCGTCTCGCCTCGCGTCTCGGTCACGTCTCGCTAATCGGAGGATTTTAACCAGTTCCAAACATGTTTATTGTATTGTGCAAGTCTAGATGTTTTGATTTGTGTAGGAAGAGAATTATAAAGTTTAATAGCCTGGTATCTATAATGCTTTTGTCCGAAGGATGTGTATAGTTTAGGTATTTTTAGTTGATGTGCATGTCTTGATCTAGTGTTACGAGTATTTTGTGAGGTGACAAACGTATTTATATTTTTTACAAAGGAAAGTTAGTATATGTTTAGAAAATATTTTTTGTATGGTAAGCACTGGAAACTTTCACTGCGTATAAAACATAATATTATTTTAATTAATTCAGTTCATTTTCCGGTAGTTAAATTTGACAACTTGAAATAGAAGCAATGTTGACTTATATCATATCTGATTACTGTTTCGATCATACCTTCTTTTTATGCAATGAACACGCTTAGAAAGGATATTGATGTATGAAGGCTGGAAGGACCTTGACTATTCTGAAAGAAGTGGTCACTAAGCTATTTCGAATAACTATTAAATTTAGATTGCCAGTCTCTCCCTAGGGCCATTCCATTGTATGTCAAACAAAGGTTGTTCCGATTTCGCTCAATATCCGCAGAATATAACAGTCAAGGTAGAGTAATTAACTTGGCAGATTGATTTCGACTTATTATTGAGATTTTCCAATATTTTTATTTGTAGCTTACTCCCCCTCCGCGTTGAATCAGCGATTAATCATTGTGTCAAACTGTTGGTAATTGAATTTGAAATGTTTCACATCCCAACACCGAGCCGAGACTCCGGAGCTAGCTCACGGTGATTGGCCGTCGCTAATTCGTTAAATCTGCTTCGCATCACCTCTGACTGTCGGTGACATGTATTGCTTTTGTCGATCGCCTGTCTGGACATCTGGCTACTTTCTTGCGTCGAATGTTCCCTCGTTTTGGGTTGTTTTTCTAATTTACAATCGACGGTCTATGAACTTATCTATTAGTCATGTCTAAACCTTACCATATGTGTGTTTTTTTTATCGAATTTTATAAATATACTCATTTAGATCTTTCGTATTTCTTTCCGAATACATTTTCTCATCGTCTACACCAATTCATTCATATTTTACTCCGAGTTTTTTTGTGAAAAAAATTTAAGGCGCTTAACGATTTTCCATCTCCAATTTTCCCTTTTTATGAAAATACATTTCCGGCCGCTATATTACTCTTGGAAAGGGTACAAAGAAATACGCAATGCTTCAAATAATTCGTAGTAATCTTTTTCAAAGTTTGTTCAAACCATAATTTTTTTTAATAAATGTCATAAAAAAAGAGAGCTTGCCTTTCATTGTTATTACTGGTATTCCTGAGATGTTGCCTCTTTCCGTCATATTTAGGAATAACCAGTAACCGTGAGCCAATCACTCCAACTGTAAAAGCTCAGTCACCTGCGCTTATGCCGTTACACTTCACGCTAACCATTTCAGTGAGCCGCTGCAACAGCCTAATGCGCCGTTACAATAATTCTGTTTCACCGTTGAATTGAGTTGATTATAAGATGCAGCCAAAACGCGATCGACAGAGGGCCAACAAATGTACAGGTATAGGTATACCGGGCCGGGCAGTCCGATAATTGCCATCGCTTTCTATCTGTTGCTCGTTTAAGATTGTGTATTGGTTTGTGCTCTAATGCCGGATTCCTCGAAGCAGGCCTCGTGTTCCGCGGAAGTAGTGAAACGTCGGGTCCGTCCCGCTGATTAACTTACTATGTACAGTTCCACTGGATGGCCGCTGTGTGAAATAATGCTGTATTCTCAAGTTCGTTAACCTCGAGGCCCCGCTTCTAATTTTTATACTAGTTTTTAGTAATACCGTTGTAATAGTTATCCACGAAACTGTTACGGTAATGATTTTAGGAAATTGGTATTGATTTATTGCTATTCACGTTTTAACAGTATTACAAAACAGAAGCTGAGTGAAAATATTTTTTCAAGTTTCTGATTTGAAGACTATTTTTTGTTTTTATTCTTGTTGACACGCCATTTAATCATTCCGCGAAAATCCTACAACCGTCTTGCAAGTTATAAAGTCATGTTTCTCCTTAAATAAATCTTTTGGCAATATTGTTTATTTGATCTCTCGGCAACAACGTGAAAATGTCTTCGATACTCCCCACGGGATAAGCTCGGGAGGCGTGTGTCGGGTGTAAGCGGCCTCCTTCACCGGGGCCCGGCACGATCCCGTCACACATCAGCGGAGAGCAAGCAGCCCCAGCCAGCCGCCAGCCGCCAGCCACCGCTAAGCCGTGGATGGCGATGGCGACAATCCTCCCGCACTTACGCGGCACATATTTATTTTCTGCGAAGCCGCTGAGGGTGCGATCACACAGCGCACAGCCCCGCGACTAGGATGATCTGGGATTTATATCACACCAATATAAGGCTATATCTACATATTTCACATGTTTTACGTTATACTCGTAGGTCTTCTGAACAAGATTGTTTCTCGAAAATACGGCGGTTGAATATATTTACACTATTTAGGCCCATATCGGGCTTCCCACAAATATTCTGCTAAAATAAATCTCTGATTAATTTTATTTCCGAAGAATTAGCCTATTTAATATTTGATGTTTTTTTAAGTGGCCGATTGAACTGTATGTAGAGCTTAATCTGCAATCTGTCGATGTTCCTAATTTCTCGTGGATAATCCCTCGCGTATTCCCGTTATTCGGTTTTGATGGCGAATGTGTTTATTATACGAGTACGGGTCGGGGGTCGGGGGTCGGGGCATTAGCATAGCACGGTGGGCAGCATAGCATAAAGTAAATGAAACAACGATCTCGGCCGGCCGCGTCGATCCCTTTTATTGTTTTGCAAGTCAATTCTCTCGTCTAAACCTTTGGAGGATTGAAACATTACGAGAAGGAATCTTTACCGACAACAATTCCGCCGTCTTCGCGCGCCTCGGAACCGGCGACTGCACACGAATAATATTTAGAGGAAATATTACGTTTCCCCGGTTCAAGTTTTATAACTTTTCCAATAGACTGCGCTACTTTATATTGCCATATTTTACATCGACCTTATTTCGCATTACTTTCATTTGACTAACTCATGTTTTCTTTTCTTTCCAGGTAAGATCTGTTTTCCTTCTCGGCATTGCGATTTCTAGTCGGTGCTGATGCACCGCTTGGAGACGGGTAAGAAAGTTGAATTATTGTTGTGCCACGAGTGTTTCTAATGAAAGTTTCATATCGGTGGTTTTCTTCGTTTTCTACAACTTTCCGATGCCAATGATTCGACCGTTGTTTTATTGGTTTCTTGCAAACAACACTTCTTTCGTGATATTTCATGATTAGCATTTTCCAGTTTTGTTGTTTGCTTATTGAGAATAGTTTACGAGAAGCACACTAAATAATTGTATAACATTATGTGGTCTATTTTAATTTGAAGAATTTCGCTTTTGCCAACCAAACGAACGACCTCTCTTAATTGATTCATTGGAGTAACAATATATGGAGAGAGAGCTAATTCTTTTTACCCAACCTATACAAATTTGGGATAAATCACTTTCTCCGGGTTTTTACTTGGTACACCATGAGAAAGAAAGAGACAGCGAAAATTCCCAAATTATCACACCGCTTTTAAGTATTGTAAGGATGTTCTTCGTGTCCCGTGTCTCTGTTGACACCGCCCACACGTTTTGAAACGGTTTTTTAGGTTATATGCTATATTTTTGATTAAACAATACTTTGAAAAAAAGTGGTTATACGAATAAACAAAAACATTATGTCGACATGTGCTATGAACGGATGTATAAATACCCTAGCCCTAGTCATAACCACGCCCAGGTCAAAGTAAAACGATTTTAATGTGTAAAATCGTTTTACTTTAAGAATGTGAGGATGGTAAGGGTTAGTATTTATTAATTTAAAATATAGATTACTTACATCCTGAGTACATCTTCTGAAAAGATTTGGTATTTTTATAATCGATTCATCAGAAACAATTAAAATGTCAGTTTAAGTCAGTTTTGATTGTAAAAAGCGGCTATTGTTAATTGTAAATCAGCGTAGTAAAATATAAAGTATTTGGCGTATTTCCCTCTTGTGCTGTGCTGTGCTGTGCTGTGCTGTGCTGGCTGAACGTTTGTAGATATGGTAATGAGGCGGTATTAGCGGATTTCAATTCCCCGTGTCCGCGACCACACGCACGGCGGCCAACACCGGCCCGGAGCCTCACAGCGCGCACTGGAAGCCCGCTAAGCCGAGGCTGCACTGTATCGGTTGGGAAACGGTTTTATTCTTCTAAGTACCGCGGATTAATATACATACGTTTTTATGGAACTCGCTTTGTTCCTTATACCTGTATTCTTTAAAATAAATATCGTAAATCGGACTGAACAGCTCGCGCTTCGTACCGTGGCTTGCGGGACACGGTGGACCACCGGGCGCTTCTCCCCGCCGCCTCCGTTCCACGGGCCCTTTACTAATGCGTATTTATTCATCCCGTCCCGCCCCGCGACGGCGTGTTCGGCCAATTTGCATTTATACGCGTGCCATACGACTTTACCGCCAGGCGATAATAAATAATATATTCTAATTTTTCACGCCGAAAGGGAAGTTTAATGTAATCCGGCCGAGTAGTCCGTATTTTATACTTTTTTCCCCGTATGTGCGGAATGCCTTTGTATTTTAATAAGCAGCCCGCCGCCCAACCGCCCAACCGCCCAACCGACACCTACCGGCTCCGAGGCGGATAATATAAGTCAATTTGCAAACGTTTTATTTCGATGGAACTTTGTCGTTTCTCCGCCTTAGCTTTCCTGCGCGAGTCGCAATATAAGCTCTACCGCTTTTTTAAAGATTTATTTCTCCGGAATATATGAAACCTTTTTTTTATTAATTCACTTCCTAGAATATTGTTCTACCTTAAACACTACCTAAGTGGTAATAATGTGCCGTCTCCCTTCCAGCTTTTGTACATTTCACGGAAAGTGTTCTTCTCGAGTGCAATATATTCATCCTCACGGTTAATCCCTTCTTTTATTACATGCAAGAATTGTACTTTACTAGAACTTTTTTATTTGCACGAATTAAAATAGGTTTTTTAAAGCGTTCACATCGCAGTAAAAATGTATTTTTGCTGCCTACGGTGTCTTTTGAACAGGGCAATTTGGCTTCACAATGCTAAGTACGATTACAGTAATGGCTGTTATTGTGCATTCCGCGAAAGTTGTGCAAGATTCAGTAATTAAAAAAACTGGATAACCCTAGACCGAGAAAGAAAAGCCGCTCTCCGCTTTCTTTTGTGCTAAACGGAAAAACAACGACAATGTTAGTACGACAACGAGTACCTTTTCTTCCCACAATCCTCTCGTGGATTCGCCATTAAGACGGCAGCGAGATGAGCGGCTTTTATTTGAACATCTTCTCTTTTTATTTTTCTGTGGAATCGAAAATCCCTTTCCCCCCTTTCACCTTCCCGCGATTACTCTTGACAATGTAGCCGATGATTATTATTTCTCGTACTTGTTAAATATTCCGATATCGGAATGTATCCGGGACGCTCTCGGCGCCAAGAATATCTGGAAATATTAGAAGAGCGCTGATTGAATTATTCATTCGTGCCGAACGTAATATACATCGCTATTCCCTACATAGAAGGTGTTTTCTTAACTTATTGTGGAATATAATTATATCGCTTCGTAAAGATTTGGCACGTAACGGTTCCACGCAATTTGCCTTGCTTTTTTAACTTTATGATTTTGATAAATGTGTTCAGTAAACGTATTATGTCTTTAATTGCTGTAACTGTAACTGTATGAATCGTCGACAGGAAGAAAGTAAAGTTTCAAGCCATTATTGAGTGTGGGGCGGGTCCCCCACAATGGGCGGATTGCGTGCCGAGCCCGTCTAACGATACTTCATTATTTTTCTACTAAGGTTTCTTCCAACCCTTCCGAGGCTCTTCTGCCGTGCCTTCTACTCCCTCACCCCGCACTGCGCCGTTTACCACTTTTCACTATCTTGAATAAATTAGGCTGTATTGTTATGCAGATGAAATATTTAAGTGGACGGAACATTTTGAATGTTTTAGGCCGAGCGGGGGTCATAAGTCATCGACTTTAGTCGAAAGGAATAGGGAGGTTACCTGCCCCTGTCCCTGTCAAGTCGTAGAAATACACAACATCTCGATCGCTCCCATTTGTCGAGCGAATTCCTCATATTATTATTGTACAGTGTAAAGATAGATGCAAGGAATTATCTCCCGTAGCATATTTAGATGGCTCTTAACGAGTTGGTTACATTAATTGAACAAAGCCCTCTCGCGGAAGCTCTGGCTACTTTGCCACAACAACACCTTCAGTTATTTCGGCGGAAAGATAACACGGACCGTAAAAATAGTCGTTACCTTACGGTCCTTTCCGCTGTAGGCAGACCAGAATTGTGTAGGCGCGAAAAATGTTTAAACTCAAATGGTCTTTTAGCGAGCGTGTAAATTTATTTATGTTTTCATTTCGGGAATTGTGTGTTTCGCGAAGTTCTCGTTTTTAGACTTGAAGTTTGTGGAGTCTTCGATCCGATTTGTGCGAAGCGGATAAAGATTAAGATGGTCTTCGTCGACTGGACATGTTAAAATGTCCTCATTACGCGTGTGTTGGAGGCTCCCCTTCCGTGGGTGACTCCCGCCACCGCCAGCAAACTTAATAGCCCGGTCGTTCTGTGGGAATTTGCCATCGCGCAGCGGTTCCTCCATCTTTGAACGTCTCATCCCGCAGCGGATCTCAGTCACATCGTCATAATTTGTTGGGCAAGTCCGTGCCGCCGCATAAACCCGTCGACCCCGGCGCGACCCGCCCTGCTCGCCCGCCCGCCCGCCCCGCCCGCCCACGAGAAGGCCGGTACAGTACACCGAGTACACCCCGTACACCCCGTACACCCCGTACCGGCTGGTCGGTACGTCACTCGGAACGTTTACTAAATATTTGCCAACTGGAGCTTGCAAAATTACTTTTTTAATTACTGCCTTCAAACACGTATACATTCTTTACATATTCAAAATATATATCAAAAGGAAAACAACAAGACGAATGTTCCTACACGGGTTCTATGTGTGCCCTGTTTTATATTCAGGCTCGATGTTCCCTTTGTTTCTGTTTCGTTATGACTTTCAAAGCACG
This sequence comes from Drusus annulatus, assembly GCA_022651775.1. Classification (NCBI taxonomy): domain Eukaryota; kingdom Metazoa; phylum Arthropoda; class Insecta; order Trichoptera; family Limnephilidae; genus Drusus; species Drusus annulatus. Next base: position 891,468 of record JAGWCC010000357.1, on the reverse strand, counting down.
ACAATGAAAGTTCTGTATTTTATATTTATTATGTGTAACTACTCACGCGACCTGATAAACCTATGACTAGGACCTGGATTCTCATTGCAAAATCAGGGGCCAATCAAAAAATCAAAAAATACATATTCATGGTATTTAATTTAAAAAAATAGTAGTTTTTTTTAAATAAAAGCCATTCCACCCTAAGATTTACAGTACAGACCTTTTAACAAAACGTTAAGTAGAATGATTTAATAAAACAAATTTATAACTTTATTCCACTTTTATTAATAATTATTACTAATTATTATTATTAATAAGTATTCCACTTTTATTATTAATAAAAGTGGAATAAAGTTATAAATTTGTTTTATTAAATCATTAAAATGGAATTCCACCACGAATTAACAGTTTCAAAATTAGAAATAATTAAGTAGAAATTAAGATTTGTACAGCGCCCTTGAGGTGATTTTTTACAAAAACGGCGCTATTCAAATTATCCAATTATTATTAACTCGGGTTCAGTATTAAGCTCAAACATGATATACTAACTAATCTAAAATAAGTTTTTTACATGTATTATTATATTTTCTAAAGGTGACGTCTTGCTTTTGCGATGAGAATCAGGTTTCTACTTATGACTAACATTTCGTTTTTATTACGTTTGGTATTTCTCCTTTTTCAATATTTTCTTTCCTTTTCTTAGTATTAAGTGATAATATTGCCTGTATAAATAAATGTAAAATGCTGTCGACTGTTCACGTGTCACATAATACGGCGAAAGAAAGTGCCGGCCGCAAAGCAAGTGACAGCTGTTTCCGTTTCCTCGTACCGTATAGTTGATTCACGTGTAATGTGGCGTTGTTATGTTGGTGTTAATAACGTTCCCAACCTTAACAAACATAATATCTATAACGCATTGCTCATGCAGTGTTTGTGTATTCTCGTTATGAAGCTTTCAGTAGTTAGTGGGCGTATGAGGGAGAGCGGGGGCGGGGGCGGTCAGTGTATCAGGCTTTTGGCTGGCTTGCTGGCTTGCTGGCTTGCTGGCTTGCTGGCTTGCTGGCTTGCTGGCTGGCTCGGCTAATAGGCCGCTTAGCGTATCGCCCGCGAGGCCAGAAGCCGCGACCCTCCTTAGTCAGCCAGTCCCTCAGCAGTGTGTCGCGTGGCCGGCTTATTCCGCTTGATTTATAAGCCCAACGCTTTTCTACACGACGAATACTGTAATCCTGCTCTCTGTGCCAACCAACCAACCACCCCTACCTTCCCATCAATACACGAGGTTTGAGTTTGTTTTGTCGATGTTATACTTACGAATCTTTGTTCGTTTTGGTAGTAAATAGTATTTTTATCTTGGATTTAAATTACTTTTGCGATGCAGTAAACAATTATTCCCCTACAGGGAACAGTTCATCGGTGTTAATTTCCATAGTGATGTATTTGAGTATAAGTGTGTATGTTATTTGTTAGTGAATCTGTTGCTAGAACCCGCTGTCTAGTGGTGTGTTGCGTGCCAGACGGCAGTAAGCGAGGCCGCTTTTTGGTTTCTTCCTGGCCTCCTCCGTTCCATCCATCCATTCTACAGCCACCCAACCACCCCTTCTTGCCTTTTCGGTGGCTCGCGGACACCTCCGAGTCAGGTGTCCTAAACGCTTCTCTCGATAACCAACCAACCTTCAATAATCATTAAACTCTTAACACAAGATGTATTCGCTGTAGATATTTTTACTTCGATACGTATAACAATGGAAAGGACGACACGCTTTCCAACTGTTCCGATGAATATCTATTAGAAAATTCCATTGGAGGTGGTGAAGGGATCCGGGAAATAAATAAGCATCTAATAGCGGACGGACAATGAATGGGGCAAGAAGGAGGCGGCGGCGGCGGCTATGGGCTTTGGGCCGAACGTTTTGGAAATGTCTTGCAACATTCATGAGCCCCGGTTTATTTACGCGACTTTAAGCCATCAGCCGGCGCTGGCGTGCCAAGGTATCGGTGGCATGCTACGTCGAAGCAAAAAGGAAAACTTTGTTAGCTATATCTGTGGGGGTTCCGGCGTGGAGAGGGCTGAGAGGGGAGAGAGGGGCTGTCTGCTAAACTTTGCCACATTCAAATCGCACATCCGTTTCTATGATGGCTACGAGCACTTCTTGGAACTTGCTCGCCGATTCCCCAGTCCGTGCCACAGTCTGCCGACATTAATTCCTTTTTGTTTTGGGATTTTAGAATTGATAAATCTTATTACGGCTTTCTTGGAAAACGAATGAAAACTCATGTTTTGCTAAGCGGACCTTTTGAATTTTTTATTCGAGGTAGGGCATCTTAAAAGCTAAACTGTGTTCAATTAGAATATATTTGTTTCGATTCTCGAGTTGGATTTAGGTAAAGTCAATCGCGAGAAAGTATTTTAACCAAAGCTCCTTATCGATTTGCCTTGTTTAGCGGGCGTTGTATCTTCGGCCCATTCCCTACGCCTGTTTGTTTGTTACATGTACCCTACACTGTATACTGTACACTGTACACTGTACACTGCTCAGTTTGCACGCAATATGTTGCTTGGTGGGCAAACACCGAGCGGGCCGCACCTGCCCTCCTCCCACTTAATTTGCCTAAAAGCGCCGCCCGCGATCCCCGCGATCCCCGCGATCCCCGCGATCCCCACGACACTATTGGGACACTCAACTGTAGTACGTAATTTGACATTATTGCCTCCAAACTAACTTTATTATGCCATGTCAAATATAGGATCATCTATCTTTCATAAGTGTATCATACTATACTGGGACCCAATTTAATCCGATATGCTGAGTGGCGTTTTTTCACTGTTCATTCGAGCTTGTGATGAGTAGGTACGCAGAGTTACGTAATGTTTGCATGCGATAAGCTTGGAAGCAATTAGCTCAAATATCAGGTTAACAATTAAAAGGGTTACTTTTGATTTTATCTTAACTATAGTAATTTTATAGAGAGATTTTTTACTATTTCAAAAACCAAGCCACTTATTACTGATTTTTCTGGTGTACGGAAATACGCTTTGATTTTACTTAGTCAAATAAAATTAAATATTAGCAAAGTCTATCAAAAGATACATTTAAATAATCGGGGCAAGTTGGCACAATACGCCACTACAGATTGGTGATGGTTGTCGTTAGTATTAAATATTTAGACAGTTTATGTTTTAGTGGATATTCATTGTGAATAATTAAAACGTAGCGTTACATTAAAAGCGAAACAAAACAAAAAGTTATACTATAAAATAATGTTTTTCGGTTGATTTAAGATTCAAATTGAAAGTTACTTACTGTGATAATTTTTTTGTTTCTATTTTTGTTGGATCTCCGTCAATGTGTTTATTGGCAATAGCATGTCGTTCATGTTTATAGTTCTAAGCCGCACTTGTTTTTTTAATATATCTTTAATTTTTTGGACTACCAGCTCAACATTTTTTAGTATTTCTTGGGAACATTTGTGAATTTTCCATAATATTCCATGCAACCAAGCAGAAGAGTTATTAGCTGTGTGACAACCTACCCGCGTGACTACCGTCCTCGATCTCCCCTGCGATGTGCAAGTCCCTAAATATTTGGGGTTTTGGGTGTAGCCGCGCGGGGCTTCCGCTGGCGCAATGAAAAATATGAATAGATAGAAACTCTCTAAACCCCTCCCCGGGGTCGCGTGACCCGTCTCCACTCTTCACTTGTTCAGGGGCTTGCCGCACAGGGGTGTATCATTCGCCTACTTACCACTTGTCGATAAAGAATGTCCGATGTCGACATGCTTTCACAGTGCATGTTGGATTCGGCTGATGATGGTAACAAGCGAAAACACTGTTTGGGCAATCACGTGATTGTGTGTCGGCACCGCTGTGCGATCCCGGGGCCTGCGGTCTGGGCTCAGCAAATGAGCCGGTGCTTTTGGTCCGGCTTTATCCGATTGCGCCTGGTCCTTTGATGCCGCGGTTCCTCTCTGCAGACTCACTTTTAATCATCCCCATTCGCTTCATTAGGATAGCGCTGCGGTGCACTCGGTCGGCAAGCGCGCGTTCGATCACACCGTTCCATTGTCAATCATTGCCAATCTATTTCCCCTGCTCGCTTTGTAATGACGCTTTACAACCCCTATATGTTACCTGGCAATGTGTCCTTAAGGAAAGTGTCGTTTTTATTTATTTTGGCACTAATTCCGACAGAAAGTGCGTATCGCGTATCGTGAGCCAGGCCCGTTAACGCAATTACATCGCGATAATATTATCCGCTAATACAATAATTTACGTCGCGTCGCCACACCTGTGGGGGACCAAACGGCCGGAAAACTGGCCATTACTGTTACGGGGGGCGTAGTTTACACGCGTGACATTTCACGACCCAATATCGGGTGGAGCCGAGCCCAGCCGGCCCGTAGGGCACGCCTTATTTACCGACTTTCATTCTACCGGGCGTACGAACTACGAGTGACCGGTGCGGTCCTGGAGAGTAGCGAGCAGCAGCGGGCCGGCACTACCTAATCACATTACACGAGCTGCCACTGTCAATCGCCCATCATAGCGATAATAGTTGAGAATAGCCCCAATCATTTTATACGCATCGGTAATGTGAATGCTTTCGTCATTCGATGCCTGATTGAATTGCTTAGGATACTAAACGCATTTACATTTCAGTATTATTACCGCCGACACGACCGTCAGCCAAACTGCCTTAGCATTGAATTATGTACCGCCTTATTTATTACCAATCGATTCATAATGTACGAAAACATGTCATTTACCTGAGTGATGTGACGAGATTTATTTGCACTTATTGAAAACAACATTTTTGCACTATTTATAAATAGTAGATCAAAGGCCAATAAAGATTCCTGGATTATTTGTTACGTTTTTTGTTAAACACGAATTGTTATACGATTCTCGAATCTTGTTCAGTGACTAAGGCATATTTTTAAGCATCCATGACCTTATTATATCACGACTATACTCCAATGATGAAGGTTGCATTTCACTGAGAGATTAATCATGTCTAAATTTTACTGTTAGGTATAAAATACAATATTTTACGTTGGATTTATACTGTATTTTATCCACGACCTCGTCTGACAGCTATTTTCGAAGGTTTTGAAAAGAGGCGAACCCGGGGAGGAGATCTTTTGAAACTAGTACCAAATTATTATTTTCAGTATTGAAAGTACGTAATTGCCATGTGCATAAAAGCTCTCGTCTTGACAATTAAAATTTGTCCAAATACCTAACTGGTGCAAAAGAGACATGATTAATCTGTTAGTGAAATGCAATCTTCATCATTATTCATTACGGCATGAATTACTTACTGCATTTGCCATGCACTGTCTTAATATTGTACTGTACTCCACATTATACATACTGTAAAATAAGTTAATTCCTAAAGGCGGCTTCATAAAAGCCAAGTTTCAAAGTACAATATGTAAGTACTTGTTGTGTGTTCGATGTTGGCAACCTTGAGAATTGGATTCGTTTTTTATAAACCGAAAACAAACATCCTTTCAAAAAAGCAACTTCGTAAGGCACGCACGCTTTATCATAATGGCTCAGCAAAAATATCGTTTTAGAAAGTTACTCTCTTTTTTGGTTCCCAGGTTCCAAATGATGATCAAATCAGCATTAAAGCTGTGTATTGTTTGCTATCTGTTATTTCGTTCGATTTATGCAATTACGATTATCACAATAAGATACCTACCTACACCTACGCGAAATCGGTTCGCCACGAAGATCACTTCTCTGATCAACGTGAGTCTGTTTCAGCAAAAACGATAAAACTCATTCGATGTTCGGCTATTTTGAAATCGATTCCCCATTTATTTGATTCTTCCAGGAATAAAAAAACTACCAGTGGAATCGATGTTAGAAGCCACATTTGATTGGATCAATCGATTTTGAAGAAAATTGTGTTATTATTTCTATATCTCTCGTTATATTCCCGTCGAGAAGGGGTAGCCGGTTGGTCGGTTGGTCGGTTGGTCGGTTGGCCGGTTGGCCGGGTTCGGAGGTAAGCTTGTCCGCCGCGGCTGTAACTCGATAGCTCCACATTCGGTTATTCTGTCCGAACAATCTTCACATTTTCTTTCCACCCCCATACAGTCTTGTATAAAAATGTCGAAATATTGTATCTCCCGGTTATCTATAATTCGGTGAATCGCGGAAGTGCAATCTGAGTTTTTTTCTTTTCGGTTTAGGTGGTCTGTTGGAAATGATTCATTCAAAATAAAAAGGTCTAAATTTAAAATAAACAGCAAATCCAAAACATATGATCGATGATGCCCATAACTCAACAAAAAGTTGCATTTACACTATATCCGGAAATGAGCCGGAGTGCATTACCGAAATGCGTCAAATATTAAACTTTGTATATCTCTCGTGTTCGAACAAGATGATGCATTAAAATGCGCGACATTTTTCGGTGCACTTGTTCTTGACCCATTCAAGTGCCTGTGTCCCGACAATAAGTCTCTCGGGCTTTCACACAACTTTTATTGCAGTTGACTCAATCCTGACAAATGCGCGGGATTTATAATTGTATCGTCCGAGAATTTCTTATGAGCTACCCCGACCCCAACACAAGAGATTTCTTTTGCGTACAACGAGTTATTCAAAACGTGCAAAACTTTTTATGAGTTACATGTGTGTGTGTGTGTTTGCCATTTTTGTAGAATGATTGAGTGGCGGGCGTAAGGTACGTAATCGATCACGTAATTATATCATTTGGGAAACACGTTAAACAAGGTTCAGTCGAATTTAGAACAAAACAATCCAACGCCTTCTAGCCTAAACACTGATTGCTACTTGGCTCATCGTTCTCGGGGCGTTATTATGATTGCGACATAATACCTAGTTTCCGAGTGCAAGCAAGCTGATGTACACAATAAACTTCGGCCACCTTGCGCGGCTCCTGTTAGTGGTCCCGGTCCCGACACGTGCGTACTCCGCACTCCGGGAGTGAGCAGGCCTGAGTCACCGCTGTGACTCACGCCTCACAATGGGACTATGGGACGGGACTGTCTGCTGTGTCACTGTGACTGGTCCGACGGAAGAAATGCCGTGTGCCAACTTTTCCGCGTGATTGCACCGTGGGATATAATATATCTGACGGGATATAACACTGTTTTAACCGTGTTCTACTTTGTGACGCATTCAGTTCAAGGATTACACTTTCGAGGTGTCATTTGCGTACATGCTATTATTATATCTGCTTCTCGGCGTACGCAATATTTATGTTTATAAAATTCTCAGTTGTAGAATTTTGTTATCTTCGACTAACCATTTGTTTGGGTCGTGTATTTTCCATTAGGCCCACATTTGCGGCTGAGTTTAGTCGTATCTGACACAGTTTCGTCCCGACTGAAGTGCCCACTGAAGAGAGAGAGAGAGCGCCCGGCCCGACAATACCTGGGGGAACAGTGCGTTTGAAGGTGGTCCCGATATAGACCGAGTGCTGGCGGGCGGCCAACTCCTCGCGAACAGGTGAAGCGAGGCGGCGAAGGTGGATTCCAGATGTTCTTCGCGAAATGTCGGACATTCTCAGCCAACCAACCAACCAACCAACCAACCTCGGTTCGTGATGTAATAACGCCGACGGCATTCCTCCTCACTGTTCTACACCGGTGTTATTTTAAGACCATCTAAATTGACGATCCTTCGACTTCATTTAAATAGTAAATAACCCGTTACAATGTTAGGTGAGACAAATTATCACAATGTTTTGAACCGGTTTAATTCGTGTCATTTAATAGGAAAGTCAACCAGTGTGTTGATCGTGCTGTGGTCTCTAAGAACCGCCGAGGAATAGATAAAGCCGCCATCATACCCTCGATGTAATAAATGATATACCTATATCGAAATACCGAAATTAACAGGAATGTATTATACAACTAGCGGCAACGAATAATTATTTGAAGGTGTTGTCATAATGTTGATACATATTAAAGGTGTATGATACAAGTGGAGCTGTTGAAATTCAGCTTCCTGTCTTCTGCAATAGTTTGTATCAAGCAATATGTGGTGTTTACATCGCATCAGTGTTTAATCACACTCGTTTGAAATGACACGGATTCTCGTGTTAAGTAGTGTATCCTAGTTCCCTTATCTGCACCGCGCTTCCTGCAGATAGCGCCCTGCTGGTTGCTGGTTGCTGGTTGCGGACGATAGCTGTGGTCTCCGCTTCCTGTGCGCACGACTAACCGGCGAGCTGGTGCCCGATACGATGTGCATCAACGCGAGCAAGCCGCTGCCGATAGGCGATAGGCGATAGGCGATAGACGATAGGCGATAGCCGTACAATCGTCATTTCCACCAAGCTTTTCCTGGTATTTGAAGCGTACACAGATAATTTACATTTACCAATGAACGCTCGCTGATCCCTACAGTCCTTCAAGTTGACAATTAATTAAATGTTATAATACTTCATTTATGTCCCGCCATTTTTGTCAAGGGCGCTTTTAACAAGGCCAGAAAATAACTAAAAAACTGTACATATCTTAAATTACCATAAATATATTTCTATTCCAGCTTCATATCTTTTGATACCATTAATGCTTCATCCACATTTTCAAAGTTTGACGTGCATATGCATATATATGTATATGTAACCTACCAGCTCTGTTAAATGTTTAAGCAATACCTAACTTCAACTTTAAATGTTTGTTTCGTGATTGGACTAGGATTAATATTTTAGCTGTCAGTTGGGCTTTTTGTAATTTTATTTTATCAGCTATGTAACTTACTAAACTGCTGTGGGAGTCATTTAAAAAATATTACTCATGGATGGGGTTAAAAAATTAATATTTTATAGTTTATTTAAGTAGGGTGTACTTTGGTTGAAATATCACTGCGCAATAGAAATATAATACAATGATATTATTATTGAAAACGCTCTCCCTAGATTAGAAAAAGGAGATGAGTTCTGGTTAAAACATTTAACTAGCCGTAAAAATTCACGACTGTATTTTGTATTCTTATCCAGTTCAATCGCTTACAACTTGAAGTATAATACTCGTACCGACCTCCCAATATAAATTCATATAGATTGGCTAATCTGCCGTGACGGTATCATAATCCGACCAGCCACCGTTGCAGCTTGATTGACGACTAGTTTGAGTGCATTTTGAACATTTGTTCCGTTCAATTGAATATAATGCTTCACTTGGACTCAGCTCGTACATCAAACCGAATTGTAAGGAAGATTCACCCTGACGCCTAAAATATTACCATGTTGTTAGTTTTACACGTGAAATTTGTTTTTTTATCTTCCCATCCGTCTTTTTAATGGTTTTTATGCGCAACTCTTTGAAAACACACGCACACACACACAAACCCTCTTTTCACGACATTATTTTCCTTATTTTTTACTCGACTTAAAGATTCCGGTTTTCACGTTGCTCTTTTGATTACTTTTTTTACTTGATACCCGGGCTTACGGACATTTTTAAATGTCACATGTATTACGATTTCTTACGAATCAACACATTCCGTTAACATGTATAAATGAATGCAAGTAGTTGTATCAAATATGAAATTGATCATTCTCTATTTTTTCTTTATGATAAAGATTATATTATTTTCACAGCCTATTGTTGCATATATTTTAAAATAGAATCATTTGTCGTTGTCATGTGTAATATTCGTCTGCATCGCTAAGCAGATACGAGTCGCGGTTAGTAAAGCAACATCTCGAAATCAGCATAATCTCAGAAGTGGTACAGTGGTACACTGGTTGGTACCCGTGCCGGTAGGTAGTTTTAGAGGAAGAGAAGCTCCCGCAATACTACACCGCGACTAACGCCGGGGCTTTGTCACGGATTTCCCAAATGCCGGGATCACCTTCGCTGGTTTCAATTAGCCCCACTAGTCTCTACCCAGAGTACAGAGTACAGCCTGCCGGTAGGACCGGGACACGAATTCGAACGAAATATTCATTAAAAAAAGATTTTCTACGATATAGGTAACCGAGTTATCTTTGGAAACTCTTTGATCTCCCACTATGTGTTGTTGTTGTTTTGTATAATAGCTCGAGACTACATGAGCACGTGCCACTTCAAACCTGTTTGTATCAACTTCTCTAACGCGTGAATTTGTGAAAATCTAGTGTGTCCCCACAAATTGATTCATCCCCAGTAATTGATATTTAAATAAAAGCTTTCAAAAGTTATAAATTAATAATTTTAATTTTATTTCTAGACTAATTAAAATGGGTGGTCTCTCCAAGACACTATCTAGATGTGCAGTTGTGCTCGGGTAGAGCTTTGCATACCGATACAAATATGGCTACATATCGGAAGAAATTAGGAAAAAATAATATTAATTGTTTTCAAAGAAATATCGGATTGATAAAAATGATGGTATTTAAAAAGTTTTCGGTAGCTCAATTGGCAGAGAAGTTATTCCCGGATAGAGTAGAAGTTCGTTGAAATTTAGTGATACTGTTTCAATAATTGATTAATAAGTTGATTCTAATTGAAATATTGTTTCTTCAGCGACTATCGTCCTGAATAGAAGTAGTAAATTGTTGCGCGGCTGACTACTTGATGTATAATAATACACTGAGAATTAGTAGATATTATCTCGGCATTGGATGGTTTCTGTTTTGATCGATTTGAGTCGGAAAGATTTCCAGGTGTTTCCGCATTACACCTGTGCCTGTAACGAGGAATTTAGTTCCTGGCATATTTCACGCGGTGAGACTCGAATCCCGAGGGAATCGTTTAGCGTTAAATTAGTTGTGGGCCGCATTGTCTTTAATATACGACTAGATCCAGAGAGTCCTGTAAACATTATTCTCCCGGAGCTCGATTGCCGAGTCTACCGCCCGTGCGTACAATGAGGTACGGCACTCTTACACGTCGCTCACTACCACATGTTGGCAATATTGGAAATATTTATGTAAATCTCTTTTCTCGTTGTTATATTAGGTTAGGTTAGGTGATCATTTAAAGCGCGCTATTATTATAATACGAAGTGTACGTTATAAGACCGGCCCTTTTGTAAATACTTGTACCGCACTCCGGGGACACCCCTGGCGGCTGTATTCCAGTTTCAGGTCACCTTTAGTAGCCAAGATTAAGACAGAAATTGGCAAGATCCTCCCAGCGCCAGTGCGAGATCAAAACCCTGGTCGGATCCGTCGCCGTAATTAGGTGTGATCTCGGGCTTTCCCCTCTCCCTCGTCTAGCCGACCTAACCAGTAACCAGTAACCAGTCAGTGTTGGGTGTACCCACTGAATAACTGCTCTCTGCCATCCTGATGCTACGATCGCTTAACAAATACTCGTACAAGAACTTTTTTTTTTTTTTTTTTTGATTTATTTGATTTATTTTGTTACATACATTTAAAAATTACAAACTTATTTGCTGTTTTTAATATCGCAGCGTCAAAATGATAACTATTCTTGAAATTAAAACTATTATATACTTGCAAACAGTCGTTTTTATTGTATTCTTTAATATTTGAGGTAAAATTACCTAGAGAAATATGTATTTTTCCTTAACACGGTTGAATTAACATAATTTGAAATAGTAATAATTCAATTCACCAGAGACAAATAACATAGGTACGGGAAAAACAACCAAATAATTTATTTGTGTATAACTCCATTTTATAAAATTTGTAATTCAATCGAATTAAATTTAATATTATCATTCAGTTGTGCTAGTTTTAGTTTTGTTTTGTTTTTAGTTTATGTTTTGTTTTTAGTTTATGTTTATGACGTGGCGACTTCGCCTTTGTTGTAGCTGAATTCTCTGTTGTATTATACGTATGCAATTTTCCCTCCTCGCCGGTAAGTTTATATAATGAAGCAGATAGTACAAGTATCGTGGTAGACAGCAAGTCGTTATTAATTGAAGGTGCCTACCGCGGTCAAGGTGATGATCGCTTTCATTTCCATAAAACATTCCATTCTCTAAGTAATTACTTAGTTCCCAATGCATAACTAAGATCGTGTTTGCTTTGCTACACTTAGTCGCGTGGCTTCTATCGGTATTAGTCCACTTCCCACCACCTCTGGGATGCTGTCAGTATTGATACACCGACAGTGGAAGGAGAAGAACGCGGTTTCTACACTCGACGACAGAATATCCTCACGTGGTCTGACTGACAAAGGAATTTATGATACTTTTATTGTAATTTTATTAGCCATCGCGGTCTGCTTCAATTGCTAACAATCATATTATCCGAATTTAAACACTCCAACCTGCTTATCCGCAGCCAGGGCTTATTTTTGTTAGTGGTCGTTTACTAAGAATTAGCACGAGGTTGTTTATGTGTAGCCATCATGTATCAAACTAAGGCGTGATACATAATGCGTGTTGGTGCCACTTTTATAAATACATGTTGATTCTCTACCCATAACATCATTGTTAAATTTAGTTCCATAAACACACAAAACTTTAATCTAAAGGCTACTTTTTTACTTTCGATTTGTAATATAAAATGGTAATTAGGTTTGAAGATGACGGAATCCAAATACGTTAAAATAAATGGGCAAGCCTTTGCATATCACAGCTTCGTATAATGAGGGAAACCTGTTTCTTATACCCATGTTGAGGAAAATGCTTGCGTATCTAACAGTAATTTTATGTTATATCCCAACAAACTTGTTTATTTTTGTTTCCATCGGCATGCGATCCGCTATCGAATTGACAGCAGCCTTGATTGCACTCACCGCTTTGAAGTATTACAATTCCTCTTATTATGGTTCAGCGCAAAACTCTGTCGCAACATAATGTACATATTTAGTGAATCATCTCAGTCATCGTCCCTTTGCGGAATAATTGTTTTCGTCAAATAAGGCGTTATTTGCACGTTTGCAATTTGAAACAAATTAGAAGCAATCTAAATAGATTCTGTTGCGAAATATTGACCGTGCAGTTTGTAGGTCGCCAATCCACGCCCTTCTTTATTCACACCCTTACATCATTATACCGCAGGAATTGCTCTATTTTATCCGAAACTACATTTAATTTAAATGATAACATATAGACTTTTGGTCATTTTATATTATTTGTGATGATTAAGTGAATAATGCCAAGAAGGTAAGGTAATGGAAATACGGCATAGTTTTCGTTACAAAGCAGAATTCCTTCTTACTTTATGTTTGTAATCTATCATCGTGTGTTGGCTGGTTGGCTGGTTGGCTGGCTGTGTCTCTAGCGGAGAGGAGAGATGCTACCATGCTACCACGCTACCACGCTACCCACACAGGCCACGCGTGGGTAGGATATCCATCCACCGCGAGCCTTGTCTGTGGGCGCCAATGAGATTTCATTTTCTAATGTCGTTATGAAGGCTCAAATTACACGATTCAATTGTATAACAGTGTCGCGCCTTTGGCCTTCACATAAACAAATGCTGAAGGTTGGCCGTGTTTTTATTCTTATAAATGTCATTCGGGGCGGAGTGAGAGACGTGGCTCTGGTAACAGATTATGTTTGTAATATAGAAATGTTTTAAACATTCCCCCTTAATTTAGATGTTGTATTTAGGGATATTCCAGGTTAGCTTATCCTTATCTCCAAGCTGGTCTGGCTGGTCAGACTTAGATACTGAATAAGCGTACGCTTTCCCATAATCGCGAGAGATCTCGTTCTACCCGTCCCTCAGTCGATAGCTGAAACGGCATCCAGGAAATCCTGCGCGCATCCTGCAACTTCATTGTTTATCTCAACTCGCTTCGAAAAATGTTTCAATTGTGCGGGGCCTTTTCCGCTCTTGAACCGAGCGATCTGCGATTTTCTTTTCAATTCGTCTTACGGCCATGTACGGAAATGTTTATCTCCGCGGTAGGTGCTGCTGTTGGTGCTGTTGGTGCTACATAGCCGGTACAGTAAAATGTGTAACGGGTGTCGGATCATATATCGCGGAACACAGTTGCCGTAACAGCGACCCGCAGAGGGCGAGGCGGTGTTCCCCGTATCGGCGCCCTGTTCGATGATCGATCTCGGCGCCTTGTGTTTCGTTCCTTCCTCTTACACTACGCGCGGAATTTAATTAACCGGATCATAATTCGGCCTTTATTGCTCCGCGGGGTGCCGAGCCCTTCTTACATTACCTACATGCGACGGTTCAATACTTAGACGCAGAACATTACATTTTCACTATTTCAGCCGTTTTAACTAATTTAAAATATGTTAAAAGATCTAACAACCGTAAGGGAGTAAGTTCTCAAATAAAATGAAAGAATCGACTGTAGGGAAAACACAATGGTGTTTAACCTTCAAGTGCACGTCACGGGATAGAGATGAAATTCTCCCTCCCGTCACATTTCGTCTCGAAAGGATGAAATCGATTTAATAAATTCCTCACGAGTGTTTTATGCGACTGCGAGCGAGTGAGCGCCAATATCCCTGTCTGCTGCCGCAATCAGTCAGCCCGGTGTGTGTGTGTGTGTGTGTGTGTATATATAACACACACTACGCGATACATGCACCCGAGCAGTCATCCCCTCGGCTGACATTAGTCACTTTGTACTGTTACTCCAGCTCGTTATCATCTGCATTCTGTTTCTTGGAATTTATTTCGTCTCATCTCTTGCGGTTAGTGCGGTTTTTTAAATTATTAAATTATACTTATTTAATCTAAAAAGGGTAAATTTATTTATTTATTTACTCTACCTACATAATAATAACATGTAAATGCATATGTTTACATTCGGTTTATGGCGATGAATGCATCAAATAAATACTCGGAACGGCTCCTTTATACGATTCCTCTTCGACGAGTTAACAACTCAATGATAAAGAATTCAGCTGGCGCAAGGCTGCACACAGTGTTCGTTGCACAAAAGGGCCAACGGATACCTCCTTCAGCAAAAGGCTGGGCTTGCTTTTGAACAAATGTCGACACTAGATACAACGTTAAACGTGGAATTATTTTATGCTCAAATATCGACACAATGCTGTATGGAAAAATAATGGATTGTAATTATTTGAAATGTTATCGGAAAAACACGTTCTCTCGTGGGGTGTGAAAAGGGCATGTCACGCAGCGTTACGGGGAAATGAAGCAACATTTTATAACACGCGTGGGAAAATAAATCACGAGTCGTATGATTCGTGAAATTGTAAAATAATTAACACCGGCGCTTGTTGTAACAGCTTCGTTCTGACTTTCACGCTAGCTTCATTAATAACTTGCACAACTTCCACGGCTCCCGAAACGTGAAGTGGAATAAAAGAAAACAGATTACAAACAGCGCGCGTGTTCGCTGCCGTAGTGGTATCTGCTGTTGCAGGATCTGGATTCTGG
The DNA here is from genome assembly GCA_022651775.1 of Drusus annulatus. Taxonomy (NCBI): domain Eukaryota; kingdom Metazoa; phylum Arthropoda; class Insecta; order Trichoptera; family Limnephilidae; genus Drusus; species Drusus annulatus. Next base: position 876,223 of record JAGWCC010000357.1, on the reverse strand, counting down.
CGGGCGTTCGGTGAATCCTGGCATCTGAAAGGCAACCCTTTCTCTATTGGACTAATCCGCCCCCAAAAAGAAATCGTTATTCATCATTCCGCCACATTGAATGCCCTCGGTAGCTACTCGCTGCCTGCTGCCTATCGCCTACTGCCTACTGCCTACTGCCTACCGCCTACATACATTACCCGGTACAGAGAGGCTGTGTACTCGAAAGGCTACATTAATAACGTGAATGACTCCCCGTTTCATTCATTTCTCAGTCTATTAGCGTGAATACAAATCCCGGTGGAGATTTCCCGAATTCATCATCACTTTTTATTCATTACTCTTTGTAAATAAATCAAACACCGCGCTTTGCATTCTTTTCTCTTGTGCCTACTTAAGCCAGGTAGGGTTGATTAATCGAGCTTGACAACAACATTCATGTTTTTAACGTGAAACAGTCACTTTTCTTGAAATCGAAATTCGAAAGAGCAATTTTTCCAAGTTTTAGTTTACGGATTTAAATTTGATCACGGTTTTAGTCGGTAATTTTTTAGGGCATGGTGATTTTTCTGCAATGGATATTTCCATGCTCTTATTTCTAAAGGTTTTTTTTCGTTGACAGTGCGTTCGATACGTATAAAATCCCACTATACATTCAGTTCCTAACCTCTAAAGTCTAAACCTATCATTGACAGCCAAAACACAAACTTAAATGTAGGCAAATCTCCTGCTCTTGCTTTTCAATAGTCGATGACTGTCAAAGCTGTCTGAAATGTTATCTGAGCTTTTCCGAAATTCTTATTGCGCGAAACCAATTTTATGTATTTATATGTAGTTCTCATTCTTTGTACTCGCACTAAGTATGTATATTTTCTAATTATGTAATAAATGACGTCGACGGTTATTTGTTAAAAACATGTGAAAGTTGCAAATATTATCAACCAAAGCAAGTCGAAATGTTATCATTTGCATTGCATAAATAAATTCATCGCTCTAAAGAACTGGAATGTTGAATCGCTTTAACCGTTTCGGTGATGGGCTCTTCCAAAATTCTTGTTTTTCTTCTCATCGATCGATCACTCGACCGAAACGTATTTTCTTTCCCTATACACATTGTTTATTTTATCGAAATGTAAAACGGTAATTTTAAAAGTTTACTTTCAGAATAGGTATCTTCAATTTTAAGTCTAAATTTTATTTATTGCAAAAAACATGTTACTGTGGCGTTCTATAGATTTATTTCTCCTAAACATGATACTCAATCGTATATTTTATGTGGTATATGAAATTTTGTTATTTATATTCTACTTTCACTCCTTTTTTTACTGTAAAGTGTAATAATAATTAAATATTTATGGCATTAGAATGTCTCGTTTTGTTTTTAATAAATTTATTTACAGTCCCATTTTTATTTTAATGATATCCGCTGATTTATAACCATTTGTCTATGTCGTGTTCACTATCTTTTGGGTAATATTAGCTTTTCGCCCAATAAATCGTAGTTCGATATCAAATACACTTAAATTGAATGCTCGACTTGCTATGCAGATTACTTCCCGTAGTTCTCAGATTGGGCTTAACATTAATTAAACTTGTTTGAAAGCGGAATGAGTAGTAACGCCCTGCTCTACTCTACTAAGCTCTGGATGCTAACATCGCCATTGCCAGTTGTAATATTAATATTATAACCTGTTCGGAAGAGCTGCATTGACATCTAACGGGTGGCCCGGAACGATCGCACGTCTTGGTCCATTGTGCCATCGACAAATGCCAGGCGGATGGTGCATTCTTGGCCATGAAATATTCAGCCGGCGCGGGCGGGTTTGGCCGCCCACCGGCGAGGAATCCACCCGCAAAAGACAAATGAATGCGTTTGAATAGTAGCGCCCCAGCCAGCCAGTCAGCCAGCCAGTCAGCCAGCACATGTAGTCCACACAGCGCGCACCCCAGACTCTAGTAGCGAGTCGTGCGACGAGAAAATGAACATGCATAGATTTGCCATCTGCTCCAGAACAGATTTTAAATGATTTTCCTCCCGAGCCTGCCGAGCGACAGGCTTTCGCTGTTCAATTCCTTTATAGATTAGAAAAAAACCCACCTCATCAAAATAATCAAGCTCTCAATGATACTATCGAGTAATAATAGTTTTCTGGAAAAAGAAAAAAAAAATTTCAATATCTGCAATATTAAATATATTTTGTTCGCAACGCAATCGGTATTACATTTAATTTAATATCATAGAAAAAGTACCTTGATTATGCAGTTTCCGCAGAATCTTCCGCTCAATGGAGCGAAAAGTGTTTCCACAGTGAAGTTTGTGCCACTTTCACCGCAGACAACTGCACTTCAAATACCTTCATAGCCATTTATGATTATTGCTGTGTGCTTCATAATATAATATCGTTTTATGAATCATACGGTTATGCGGTCCCTCAATCGCGACCAATTAGTTGGAGGAATCCGACAGATTTAGCCCCCGACTAGCCGATAAAGCGCCAGCTGATGAAGTGCCACGATATAAGAATACAAATTGATGCTAACGAGACCCAGTCGAGAGTCACACTCCATATTTTATTTGTCGCGTTATCGATTCTTTCAGCATAGTTTCCTTGCGTGTAATTATTCGCCGGCCTCTGTATTTGTTCCCTCTACACAGCATCCCCTCCTGTGTGGAGTGAATATATAAAAACAGTTATAACCTTTTATTCATATTAACTTCAGCAGGGAATATAAGAAGCATCTTAACTGAAAAATACATCTTCTGTTGTTTCTTTGAAACTTATTTGGGATTTTATCAGAAAAAAGTTTAATCTTGCTTTTAGTAGCAACCCAAGTATATTTTTACTATGCGTGTTATTTTTTTAATCTCGTCTCAGTCTCGGGCTTTAAAAGGCACTCTCGTTTAAAACGGTGGATGATTTTCTTCCTCGTCTATGGTGCTCATATTTACTCTACCCTAATGAGTATTTTAGTTTCAGCTATTACTAATATTGAACCTTACGTAGTTTAGTGCCTGGTATGTATTGTCGCCCACCTCCTATTCGCCCATGTACTTTTTATAATCAGACCCTTCACAATAACGTCACGTACGAACTAGTGGGAAAAATTCAAACGTTCTAATAATAAGAACGAATACTAATTGCACAATCCAATCACAGTTTGGAATTTTTATTATGTTTTCATGTGTAACTACTTACCTACATTCTACGTTCAGTCCCATATTCGCAATACACAAACCTACCTGATATTCAGTTTCAAAATCAACACAAAGCTATAAAATAACTTGTTCTTATTGTTAAATCCATAAATATTCTTTGATCCATTAAATTCCCCGGGGCGTAACAAATAAACGAAAACTGGTATTAATATATTTACCTATGTTACGAACTGTCATGTTGTGCTTTTTGGGATAAACCATCAATAATGATAACTTTCAAAAGATAAAGAATAATTTGCGCAATAGCATCAACATTATATCATAGACTTTTGGAATTAAATTTAAACGGCTGAAAATATGAAATTAATGACCTACCTACCTATGTACTTACTCAACCTACTCAGAAAATGAACAGGGATGTAACCATGAGACAAGATTAATACACGTGCAAAATATGGTTATTTATTGTACATCTTTATTCTGCAGTGCCTTAGAAAAATAATTGAGAAAAATGGTTAATTTAACATTTATATATGACTCGAGGAGGCACGAAGGAATGGTGTGACTTGAATCTGAAAATCGTGTAGAAAGATTTACATAATAAAATACCTAATGTAGTTCTGGTTTAGTTCGTTATATTGCTTTTTAGTTATGGCGGTAATATGTAAGTGTGTTTTTTGATTAGCACATTCGACACCAGATCGGTGTTAGATTCCCTGAATTTGGGGACACTGGGAAATGATCAATTATTATTCGAATAAAATAACAGTAATGTGGGTAATCACGAACTATTTATTATGAATGATAGTTTTTCATACATGCTCTTAATAATTGAAAGTTGTGCACGACGAGGTTGGTTTGGCATTGTGCCTTCGGTCGGCAGTTATGAATCCCATTTCTCAATACATTCGCTAGACACTCGGACCATAATATGGAGATGATGGGGGAGACCATATCGCGCCGGGTGATTAGCAGCAGTGAGTAGTTAGCAGGTAGTGTCGGGCTTTGCTTCCGTAAGGCGAGCTGCTAAACGCAACGGTGGTGCATTATTCCACGAGCGTCCCAGGTAACTCGATACTAAAATTGCATCGACCGGTAATTATCCACCCTCGCTAACAGCCGCTGGATTTTTCTTGTAATTACATGGCGCGCCCGTCGCTGCCTGCGAGCAAAACAAACTATTGTCAGCGGATTAAATGCTACACGCTTTGCATTTCAAATCCGACACCCACATTAGCGGAAAAAGTTATTTGGTACAAATATTTATGAAAACATTTTATCACGTTTCATTGTTAGAGATTTTTTCAAATCGTTTCGCATTCATTGCGTTTTACTTCTCGTGTTTCAATAAGTTTATCATTCCTTTGTGTCTGACATTATAACTTACCACCTAGTTTGCTTATTTGATAAACGTCGTGACCATAATTAGATGCAGCGGTATCGGTGGTCGTGATACTTCTTATCATTGTTATTCAAATATTAATCACCATTAAAATGTCATTATTTTTATTCTACGTAGTTAAAAATAACATTTCTCGGATATGTGTTATATTTTCCTTTGGATAATCTGTAATATGCTAAGAATTCCGTCGATAGCAAAATGTACATTCGATATTCTCATTGCGAAAAGATATGACTGCATGTTCGTCTTTGGAATTTTCCAATTATCTAAGTTGAGAGCTTCGGGTAGTGAATAGAAATAGCGGCTGAATAGTTCAATACATAATGTATGGAGCACGGCCTCCCCAGGATTGTCATCCCTGATCGGCGATAGACGCGGTGGGAGGCGGGAGGTGGGAGGCAGGAGATCCACACTCGCACCACCTCGAAAACCAGATAATTCCTAAACCATACTTTAATTACCACTGCGAAATCTGCCAACTCACAAAACGTGCGTATGGATCGTTGCATGTTTTATTCTTTTCGCGTGCGTTAAGTATGGTGAAGCTTTTACATTTATAAGTAATTCAATATTTATACAGTTATGCTAATTTTATTTATACAGTTATGCTAATTTTATAATTGATCCGCTATTTCTTTTTAATTAGGGGACATAGACTTTTCGCAGGTAGATATGAGTTCAATGGCTCCATTCGCGTATTGAACAGAGCTTGTGCTGGTGTCTAGTAGATGTTTCTATTATTAGAGCACTGTGTTAGGTCGACAATTGAATCAGCCATGTCCGGCGGAGGATACTTGACCCCCCAACCTCGGTATTTTTATCTCCCGCTGGCCCCGCGCACCGTGTCCCATGCATTGTTGATGTAGAACCGCCCGCCGGGGTGACTTTGCATCCCCCGCGCCCCCCACCCTACCCTGCCAACCTCCGAATAGAGTCTTCTTATGTTATCCTAAATCTAGTGGTGTTCCAACGGATTAAGTATCCAACCACCCCTTAAAGAGTGAGTTGCATTATATTCGAGCGGCGTTTGGTTCTTAAAATAATAATAGGCGATATTTGGGCCGGCCAAGTCGTGTGTGTTGGTTGTAGCAGTTATATTATGTTTGATTTCCTCGCTTTTCCTGGCGTAATTTGTATTCCGCTCGGCGGCCGCTCCCTAATGGAGACGCGCTCCGGCTCCGGCTCTGGCCGCGCAACATACCCCGTGCTCCCGGCTTCCATGTGGCCGCACGTTAGCGAAAGCAATCTCTTGATTTATGGACTCGGTCTGAGATTTCTTTCTTGTTTCTTCGCCGCCGTTTTGCTTGTTGAAATCCAATTGCCGGCGACGTTTTCATTAATGCGGGCGAGATGAGGTTATATGTTTTACGTGCTCCGACAGAACGCAGCCGAAATAAACAAGCGACCCGCCAACTGAGGCGTAAGCTTTTTTATTTGACCCAATCCAGATTGATAAAGAAATATATCGAGAATTCAACGAATAAAGCGTACTGTTGTCGGAATATTCCGCTGTCTATATCGGAGCGAATTAAATACTTCGGTATATTTTCATTCTCATCAACAACGGTAGTGGGGATCGGGGAACGGGGATCGAGCCCCTTCCCCCCCGCAGCTGAAGTTAGGTAAAGTTGGCTGGAAACAAGCTATAAAACTGCACAGCTCCTTCACAAACACGAATGTTATTAATTAGCACGGGGAGAAGTTTAAGTCATTGATCACTGTCCAATCAGAAACGTCCGTGCGCTATACAGGATCATGAAATTTATGAAACCCTCGTCAAGGGTGCTACGACTAACTACAATATGTACACCCGAGAACATCCACATCTATAGGTTTGGCACACTAGCTTCACGACTTGGAGACAAACGGCCGCTTTCATTTGTTCATCACGTTTATTACAGCATTTCATTATCTGCTCAAGTTTTGTTAGCTTTTCAAATTATTATTTTTTTAACTTTCAGACGAGTTTTGAAACAGTTCTAATAAAATCAATTTTCAAACTTAGAGTTAGGATACATTTTCCCGATTGATCACTTAATTCTCACAGATAAAAGCACGGCATTATTAAATCCTCCGTCTTTTGCTTCTATAGTAAACCTAATAGGTGTAATTAGTTAGTGGCACCTGGAGTTATTCTACGTATCCAATTAAGAAGAAAATGCGGTTCATTATAGTTTTATGCTAATAAGTCTGAAATTAACCTTATAGAGAAACGAAGTACCTCGGCTATGGAAGTTACTAGTTGTTTTGAATTGGTCTCGTACCTTCACTTCTCGTCGTAAATTTAAAGGAAACATCAATTTAAAAAAAAAAAAAAAAATTTTTTGGGTTTAAATTCTTGCACAATATTATTATCACTCGAATGAAAGTGAATGGGAAGGTTAGACTTGTTGTCTCGAGGCCTGATAATATCTCGCTGCAGCAGTATTCCAATGCCAATGCACCTGTGGTGTGATGGTGGTTGCTTTGGTCGGATGCGGTATTCCGACATGTGCTGTTATTCACATTCCGGTCGGCAGGCGCGCGTGTCCTCGGCATGATCTAATAATCCAACCTGTGTGCTGCGCCCCCTCCCGCCATGACGCCGGAGCGGCTGTGGGTGCGGAACCACTCCGCCATTACATTAGCCTAATTAATCAGCCAGCCCACCTCTGTGAGGAACCCGTACACACACCTCGTAAGCTCTGGACTTCCTTTTTATATGGAAGATCCACACAATTAACATGCAATGGCTCACAGGGGGAAATAGCGCCAAATACAAACATACACATTTTGCCAACCACTTGGAAGGAGGTAGTATTAGAGAAACCATTTTGATATTTACATAAGGTGGAACATCTTCATTTCCAATGAGTGAGTTTCGTTACAAACATCGTGCGACAGATAAGTTTCTGTTCTTTTTCTTAATAGCATTTTCTCCTTTCCCGTTGTGTAGAAACCCTACTTTTTATTTTGTTGTTTCCTGTACAATTAAAAGTAGTTAGTGATGATTGAGAACCCTTCCTTTCTCCTTTGCTACCTGAAGCGTGGTGCAAGCCCAGCCCGAGTGTGAAGTTGTGTGCTCCCGTATCCGTATCCATTCCACCCGTGACCGATGTCTTCCAATAGGTGCGAGTATATACCTCGCGCACGCTTTCTTGTAGGCATGTCGTTAGAACGAGGACCTTCAGTAGCGAGCTAATGCATTTCATTTGTATTCAGCTTGCGCTTATTAGTAATTGTAATTATAATATAACGAGCTGGTTCGTGTAGATTAGAACAGCGAATGCTTTCTATGTACGTACTCATTTATCTTTACGTCTAAATACTGAACACGTTTTCCACATCGGGACTATTAGTGTTATTAAAAGGTAGTACGCCTCACCTTAGCGGAAAGATGATTCTGATAAGGTTTATTTGGTTCCGAGCTAGTGGTTTGACTCCTCCGCCACCAGCCAGTGTGGCGTATGGCGTACGGCGTATGGCGCTCGGAACGTCAGCCAGGTTTATTGCCACTGCCATGCACAAGTGGTTATCTCAGTTATTCGCACGGTTTTCAGAGTCACCTTTTCACTCGCATCGTCATTGTTTCTCTTCGGGATAACCCTCGTCTGAAACAATCATTCTTTTGCGATTTGATTTCTCTATTTAGTCTCTATTTTCATATTGAATTGACGACTGAGTGTGTTTGAAAACAATGAGCAACTTTCAGCCGTAGGTACAAATCGATATGCAGAGAAATAAGTATCGCATTCTTCTCACTCGTTTTGGAAAATGATTTCGGAAGTAGAAACAGCTTTCGTGCGTTATAACGACTGGTGTACGTATTTGAAGTTGAAAATTAAAGGGATATGGAATAAAGTCCTAACTTTTTTATATGTTATTTGTTATTTTTGCAGTTTAATCAAACAGCATTGACCTGTTTGTGGGCAATATGGTTAAGTCAATAGCTCACCGCAAAGCAAAAGCCGGGTAGTTGAAGCGCACGGGTGTACATTTGATGAGTCGTGGTGCATTTTGCATCCTCAATCAATGGATTTCTGATAACTTTCAATCAGCGTTGGCGTAACTCCGGAATACGCCGGCGCCGTTATGTTGGCTACTGCATTCTTCATTATAATGCTGGGATACCTAGTGTCTACGCGTATTCCTAATGCCGGGTTTTCATCGAAGCCAGGGTACTTCGTTACTACAACAGTCAATATTGTTAAGATTACATATATTTCTTATACCTGATTAATTCTACCAACTGTGAAAATAATAAAAAGTCTGATTCGCAATCCTAGCAAGATTATCTATTCATTAACGACGGACGAGTGTATGAGTGTGTACGTGTACTGTAAAGTGTAGTGTATGTATAATATATACCTCCGGGTGCGATGCGCCATCGCGGGCTTCGAACCGGGGATGTTTATAGACGGATAAGAAGTCGCGTGCCGAGGCCTAAGTCACGCCAACAGACTCGGGGTAGATGAGTGCAAAGCATTTACTCGCTATCTGCGAGAAGGCGGACGATAAAGCGACCACATTTTGCTTAATTGCCGAAAACTCGAATCCCTCCGAATGCATCTAGATCGGGCTCGAGTCACGCTACCCTCGGAGGTACGGAACGGCCAGCGCATAAATTCTGTTGATTCTATGAGATTTTATAGGCTTCCTTGTGTATACATCTTTGATTCTGGTGGTTGATAGCGCACCGGACTGCCGGACTGCCGGACTGCCGCTGTCCAGTCTGGAGTGGAGTATTTTACTTGTTCACATTCCTCGGAGGAAGCGTTGCTCCATCTAGGGAATATTACTAGCTTACTCGAGATAAGGATACTTTGATAATTTATGATACGGCATTTAGAAGACCTCGTATTACTGGCTACAAAATAAGTTGAAGAATTATTCGAACGCGGCGGAGAACGGGAACTTCGGCCGCTTTCAGTTACGAGTAAAACGCAAATCGTTTCAATATCCGGGCCGTGTAAGATTCAAATTTGATGGTGGAAAATGGCGCATTACACATACCATTTTCTATTGTCACACGGAAAAAGATCCACTAGCATCGCTTCTGCGGGCCTTTTCACGCTGCTCATATAAACCTTGTTCGTGTCGTGGCCCTCCATTGGATCTTTATTGCTAATCTTGATGCATTGATTCTTTGTCGCATTTTATTTATTTCTGGGCACGGCACACGCCCAGCTACGCCAAGCTACGCCAAGCTACGCCAAACTACGCCAAGCCCAATACAAATATTATAGCGAACCCGTCCCCACTAGTGAATGCGGGAAATGTCACACATACCTACGCCGGCTGTTTTAGCGACAATATTCCGATTTGGAAATGTCAGATTTATAAATCATCATTCTTTCTACTTTATGTCGGTCTCGTATCATTGCACTTCCACCAGGGATCATTCCCGAACATCTACCACGAAAATCTTAAAACATTTCTATTTATAAACAAGTCGTCGCGATAGATCTAAATAACAATGCGCTTGAAAGCTTTCTAATACTATTTAGCTACTTTAATTTGGTATTAGGTGTTCAGGCCGACACGGTGAACACAGTCGTCTGTCGCCTGTCGCCTGTCGCCTGTCGCCTGTCGCCTGTCGCCTGTCGCCTGTCGCATTGCCTGACATAGTTATGTATTCCAGATAGCTAGAGGTTAGGTGGTGGAAATGTTAATAGCGTATATGGTGTTGTGCTACCTGTTGACGTGTGTGGTGTGTGGTGTGTAGTGCGTGGTGTGTACGTCGGTCGCTTGGATGGATAGTGCGTGACGTTGATGGCTTCTGTGCCAGGAGGCGCCAGTCCGCGAGCGCTACCCATCCACTCCCCGCGAGTTGTGCCGACGCCCGCGCCCGAGTGTCGCGAGTGCTTCTATAATCTCACACTAGTCGATCGCCGAATTAATCACCATTTTCACCGGATATTAGTGTTTGATTGACTATTTTCATCACGAAGGTATGACATGAACCTTAGCTCTGGCATATATCGTCCGTGTTCTGGCACCGAGTCAACGTTTTATGTCGGAACAAGAACGGTGCATTTGGTGTTGTTAGTTACATTTTGAATGGTATTTGATGACATTAGAGTCGAGGTTTCGTACAGATGCAAAAAAAAACATTTGAACGACTTCCAGATTGTGGAAAGTGGAAGAAGTAGTGTTAATTTAAAAATGTATTCAGTATGAAGTGAGTAATAATAGTATTGTTTTGTTGTAACAGCAAGTCCTGAGGTCGCAGCAAGCCGCCGCAGCCGCAGCGGCCGGCGGTGCTGGCGCGCCCGGCACCGCCACCCTCCAGCTGCAGCAGTTCCAGCAGCAGTTCCAAATACAGCAGCTCGCCGCGCAGCAGGCCTTCACGCAGCCCCCCTACGTCATCAACACGGGTGAGTCATCAACGCTGTCGGTTGTCAAACGCTAACTACGCATCGTACCGTACATGAAATTTTGTCAGATTTTTGTGCGATGAATCAAACATGGCAACGGTGATTTTTTAAATTTATTTGTGGCGCGATCTCATGAATTTACCCAACAGCCCTCGTATGTATGAACGAGCAATAAAATAGCTGAATAAAATTTAAATTGTCTTATCTTTCAGTATTTTATTTTTCTTTTATATACCTGTAATGACCTCTATCCACACGGAATTATTAATAAGTAATATTAATCTTTTGTAATATGCCGTCACGGAACCTAGTTTTTCTTTAATTTGATAAATTGCCTTTCCGTTCAATGGATTATCTTCTTAAAATAGAAACACGCCATTCTCACACAATTATGTTTCTCGAGTCCTTTTATCCTATTCGCAATGTTATATTGACTGGATGCTATGTACAATTTTCGTGTTGATGCTAATTCCAACCAGCTACTTTCTATGACCTGCAGAGAAGCAAGAAATTGATTCCAACCCTCATAGGTAGGAGAGGATACTTTTGAAAAGGTTTAATTTTATAACTGCAGCTTTTCAAGTATTACTTTTAAATCATTCCTAACATTTTGTTATTCTAGGTAGTTCTTACTTTGTTCATTGATACGTTATAACTCGAGAGCTCAAAAGTTGACGTTCTGATAATAAATGATGAGAGACGTAGTGTCTTGATAATACTTAATAATAATACTTGACTAATTTATGTAGCGACATCTTTCTGAAATATCACCTCTTATAGTAAGTAAGAACGGATTGCAACGTAGTGTCAACATATTTTATGTAACATTCTTACCGAAAATTTCAAAGGTGATTTGGTCTGAATTGACATGCTTTTCAAGCACTGTATGCTTAGTAATTGTTGCTTCTCTGATATGTTAATTGGATGCCTATTCAGAAATGAGAGTGCACATGTATAAAATGAGGAATGTTGTCCCCAGGTCAAGATGGAGCACCCTACGTCAGCACCCTGATCACGGGCGTGCCCCCCTACTACGGGGTGGCGGCGCCGTGGGGCGTGTACCCCGGGCTCGTGCCCCCGGCGCCCGCGCCCGCCCACCAGCAGACCGCGCAGCAGCGGAGGCCGCTCACCCCCAGCCAGCAGCAGGAGCAGCAGGTTAACGTGAGTCCAAACGCCGTGCCAAAGTAGCGACTGAGTGAGTGTAGCGATCGTAGCCGGTTTCCTAACGACCTCTTCCCTTACAGGGACAAGGGCAGTTCGTCATCCCCTACCCGTACGACCCCAACTCGCTGGTGATGGGCGGGCGCAACGTGACCCCGCTGCGCCTCGTGTCCCCCGCGCCCGCCGGCCAGGCGCGCTCCTTCCAGAGCCAGCCCTCGCAGGGCCAGCAGCAACCCCAGCTCACCGGTAAGTCCCACACTCTCACACTCCCATCATTCCCATTCCTGATGCTTCATGTCATCAATGGAACACGAAACTTTAAATTATAGAAATACATTCATCGGTACTTGAAAGGCTTTTTTAAACAAATTAAACAATTGATTATTACCTTAACTCTTACTAACATTTGCTATTGTGAAGATTATTATTAGCGTCTTATTGTATTTATAATATGAATATCGACATCCACCACGGAATTGTACCGCCAGGGAATAATGTTCATAGAGCTCTCATTGTTTTGGGATCATCTCAAATTTGACCTCGACTATTATAATTATTTACATCTATTGTTTAAAAGGTGTCCTCATCTGTTGTTCGAAACAGAGATGAATATTTGAAGCAGGTGGATGAGTTTGTGTATTTAGGAAGTATGTTCTATCTATACCATATATATGTGGAAGTATGGCTGATGAAACTCCATTGATGGAGGACAGAACGCTGTTGACACAAATAAACAAAAATTGCACATAGAAGCGAAGCTAGCAGTCCACAATGGAGTGCTTATATCAACCCGGATGTATGGCAGTGAGGCATGGAACTGGCAGAGGAAGGATGAAAGTAGACTGAATGCTGTAGAATGAGATCCCTGAGACATATGTGCAGTAAAACCATGTATGACCTTGTTAAAAATATGGATGTCCGGAAAGAATGCAAGGCTGATGTAAGCGTAATGAATAGGATTAAGATAGGGACGCTTAAATGGTTTGGGCATGTAGAGCAAGTGGACGAAGAAAGAAGTGTGAAAATAATATATGACGCGAAAGTGAACGAAAAAAGAAGTCGGGGATGCCCAAGGAAGACATGGCACGATCAAGTGAATCAAATACTTAAGTCGGGCCATGTCAAGAGTCAGAATAACCGAAGAGCATGTATCAGGCAATGTACGAATGTGAATGAAGCAAGGAGTGTGCGCCAAGACAGAGTTGTATGGCGGTCCATACTCTCTACCCACCAGTACATAGCTACACTCCAGTCTCTGGGGCGCCAGGACGCCAGGGCGTCAGGGCGCATAGTCTGGCTTAGGCTTCACCCACCCCCAGTGCGCGGGCTTAAATCTCGTCCTCCGCCGTGTTTGTCCTCTCATTACCGGACACGTTACCGGCCATGTTCTGTGTACAGTAGAGTACAGCGATGGACTGTTCGCCCCCCTCGACCAACTGTTGACCTGGGACACTTGTTAAAGTGGATTTCCACTTTATTGCCCTCACCTCGGCCGGCGTTGTTTCTGTTTGCGGCAAACATTGGCTAGATGAAACATTCCATCCGGTCTGGGAATCATTTCGACTAGCTTTGCACGTTGCTTAGAATACTAGGAAGTCCAATGCGCCGAGATCCCCACATACTCGTATATTACTTTTGATAGTGACTCATTGATTCTAGCAATATGCACACGTCTTTATTGCGATACATTCTATCGAGCTTTTCGTGGTTTGTTCGTAGATCCACAGGTCGTTGAACCGAGCTTACCTGTTAGGTTAGAATACCTACCCCACCTTTTACATTCCAATCACAAATTTATGACTTAGTTTATCCCACTCGATCTAGTCATGCTAATTGGGTTATGCGGTGTGTTGCTATCATTTGTTTACCGACGCTAATTTATTATGCGTTAATGTTTTTTCTTATCCCCAACGACAGCACAGAAATTCCGAATAATAATTATCGCTGTAATACCGCCCACCGATTGTCATCGAAACGTATTTAATATTATTTGTATTCTCCCAAAGCAGCATTCTGTAAACGGTTGATGTATTTGTAAATACATAATAACTTATTGATCATGTTTTGGTCATTGTTGTTTTCGTGACGGGACTATCTACTCGTACTTAGTAATTCTTATAACCACCAATTTATAATATGATGCTCTCGAACCACCACCTGTGCAAAGCAGCCAAATAATGAGGCTTCGGTACTCTATTGACCACCTTGTTTTGTTTGTACGCAATACAATACGAGTATGTGGCCAAGGTGGGCAGGCTTGAAACATAAACACACACTGCAGCATTTTAACCTCTGCGAAATGTTTCTCATCAACGTTATTGTATATTGTGCGCGTCACGCATACGCGGAATGAACGATGGACACTCTTGGGAAGTCCGGTTCGTAGCCGTCTTTAACCTACTCTTCACATCGGGGAACACAATATTACATGCATTTTGTTTTATTTACGATGGTTGCCATATATTTTTTTGTTATTATTCATGTTTCGACAAAAGTAATTTTTGCACCGCGCTTCACGCTTGTACCGCGATAATTTAGGGGGTTGTATTGTTGTATATGATAATCTGAGAGGACTAAATATTATTTGCGTCCGGTTGACAAAAGTCTTTGTTGGTGTCGATTCACACCAACGTCCGATCGATATTGACGATCCAAGAGAGCTTTGTTGATATGGTATGAATATCGATCAAGGGTATATGTACCAAGACAGTTATGTGGTAGTATATCCTTCTGTTCATTTTTAGATATTTAACTACTTAGTTAGTTGTTAGGTATTTTTACATCGCAGATTTTATTTTTTTTAAATCATTTTTTTATCACTAAATAATATTTTTATTAATTAATAAAAATATTATTTAGTGATAAAAAAATGATTTTTAATAAAAAAAAATCTGCGATGTAAGTATTTTTATACTTCAAAATAATTATTTAACTTACTAAGTAGTTAAATATCACAAGGGTGGGCAGAAGGATATACTGCCACACAACTTTGTCTTGGCACATACTCCTTGATTGATATTCATAACATATCAATAAGCTTCTTTGCGGAACAATATCGTCACTGAGCGGATCCAAACGTTGGTGTGAATCGACACTTAACCGTAAAGATATTTTGCGAACACGAGTTTATACAAAGCGCCCTTGAGGTGACATTTCTGTCACGAAAACAGCGCTATAAAAATCAGACAATTATTATTATTATACGAATAACGGCTCACACTACATTTGTTTCGTTGTGTGTAGGTATTTAGAAATAAGCAGATATACTTTCATTCTTAGTGTTGCATTGCGAGTATAACATTCTTAACGAGGTTTTAGAACATTTCTTGGTGTGCTTTAAGTTCACCCTTTGCCGTCCAATCTGTTACCCAAATTAGACGTAGTTATCCAGGAAGCGTCCAACCCACAATTTGCCAAAATCGAGTTTTATATATTTTCTTATAGACAAATTCGAGATTTCTATCTGCTGAAAACATCCAGGCTTCAAATGCAATAGATTTTTAGTAATATGTTTTTTAGTTACGCACTTTGCAGATGACTGACTTAAATCAAAATTTCAAAACATTATAAAATGTAGAATAACACAAGTTTTTTTTTTTGTTTTTAATAAACACTTTGATAGATTATAAACTATCTATTTATATTAATACTCAAAGAAAAAAAAACTGATATTCACTTTACAAATGCCGATTACGCATATTAATGCTATTTTATCGTCATATATTTAAACGCCTTTTCCTCAGCTTTATCTTTTTGGGGTTGGACGCTTTCTGCTACTATATTTAGTCGTCCGTGGATTGAGTCCGCCCTTGGTAGTGCGTGGGCGTACAACTAGTAGCCACCAGCCGTAGCAGAGAAGCATATAACCAGCACCACTTCCACTACATAAACCATACACTTTTATTGTCAGTTTTACGGACTGCGCTAATTATCGCTGCCGAACGGGGCTAGATGTTTTATATGCAAATGCAGAATTCGGAATGTTGCCAATGGATTTACGGCGGGCTGGTCGGCCATCTGCCTTCTTTCTTTCTCTAAAATCTATTCATATTTTGTAATTTACATGAAAAGCACGATTATAGAAAAGTTGGACTAAACGTACTTACCCCAAGTCTTCAATCTTACTCTCGTCAATAGAAACACCCGAAGAGATGGGTGATAATAGTGCACGTTTACATCGACAGATTCTAATTTGAAAAAGCCAGATGTAGAGTATGCATAAATACATTCGTTAAAGCAAAGAAAAGGAAATAATATTGAAGACATTTAATGTGTCCTTTACAATACCAATATTAAAGTAAACAATTCTAACATTGCCAATATTAACAGTGTTAATAGGACAAATAACAAAAGGATAAGAACATATAAGTATACGGCTTTTAGTAGACCGTAAGGACATTGTATAACAAGGATACAAGTAAGGAGAAATTCGAATCCAACCAGCTTAAATATGTTTAAAAGAAATATGGTTTTAAATTTTATTTCTACATTAAGTTATGTTTTATATGCAAGATTTATTTTTATCAATTTTAAACGGTTTTTAAGACCCGTTTGAAGTCTGCACAATATTTAGGGGAGCTTATTCCAGAGGACTGGGTCAGAGACGGGTTTATTTGATTGAGACAGTTGAACTAATCGACTGTGTACGAGCAATGCGAGCAACCGACCAACCGACCAACCCGTGTGAGAACTGTGTCGGACTCGACGTTCGTACCTAGAGTCGACCCGACTGAAGGTTGCTATCTTGAAGTAACAATATATGGAGGGATAGCTGATTTGTTTTACCCAACCCATCCGAAATTGTAATAAATCACTTTTTCCGAGTTTTTACATCGTACACCATGAGAGAGAAAGAGACAACAATTTTCTTGGACCGCTTCTATATACTGTCGCAATGATCTTAAGCTGGCTATCTTCGCTGGTTAACGGCGGGACTCCGCCCACATTTTTTATTTTGCCACTAAACTTGACACAACTAAACGGTTTTTTAGGTTAGATGCTATATTTTTGTTGATAAAAATACTGTGAAAAAGTGGCTATACGAATACACAAAAACATTATGTCGATATGTGATATGAATGGATATATAAATACCGTAGCCTTAGTCTTAGCCACGCCCATTTGCGCCGAGTCGTGTTAAAATCATCAAAAACAAGTCCAAAACTGACTTCACTGCCTTGGCTTGGGCTACCTCTAGTATACTCTAAGGTTGCTATATGTATACGCGGCTTTCTTACGCCGTCAGTGATACCACTTGATGTTCGTGAAGGAACATCATTATATTTCTAATAAATTAAATAAATATTCACTCAATGATAAATTAATTTAATTGAATAATATTATGCAATGCCGTTCAATATTTTCTATGAAATTATTTAAACGCACCTGTTTGGTGCAAATAATATATGCACGGTCATTGAAATTGAATACAATATTTGACCATATTTAGCCTGTTGACATTCCTTGGCTCGAAAACACGCAAACGGTGGGATTCACGAATGCTTACGTTTCAATTCAAAATCTCATTAGGACAACTGTGCACACACCGGGGTGACGCGGCGCGGCCATAGTGTACAGGTACCTACCAGGTGGCTACCGTTTCAACTTGAAATTTTATTAAGCTAAGCTCAATTTGTTTTTCGTCACATTTTAACGCGATTTCATTTTCGATTCCCGTGTTTCAGACAAATCTAAACACTGCGTATCCAAACAATTAACGTGGCAATAGAAACACCCGCCCGCCCCTGCCCTCTCCCTCTCCATCCTTCAGTCTCCTCGCCCGTCACCCCCTCGGCACACTCCATTACTCTGTTATGGCGCTCATTTCGAACGAGTGTTGCCCGCTCGCGGACCAATTTAGCCTCAACAGGGTTGCCCTCTTACAGTAAGTAACACGTAGCGCTCTTTTTCATATAATATTGCATTATTTAAATTTTCCTTCGTTTTGCGATTTCGTACTGCAAACTTGGTGAATATACTACACAAACACAAGTATTGGAAATTAATGCTTACCATCTGTTTCTTTTATGCAAAAACTTGCTAACAATATTTAGAATTATATTTAAGTTCAACAAAGACTGTCATATTTTTATTATGCTTATGTCTGCATTTAAAAAACGAGTTTTTTTGTGCTTACTTTAATTGGTTTTGTATCTGTACCAATAAAAAGTATTTATTCGCAGCTAACAAAGGAAATACAACAATGCAAACTACTTTAATATTAGACTCCGAAGTCAACAGTTTTGTTATCAATCAACAGGTGTCGGTGTGCTGGTAAATAATTAGTATTGAGCCAGTGTTTGTGTGAGCTTATTAATACCGCCGTCGGTCAAGCCAGTATATCAGCCGCCGCTGAAGTTTTCCTATTTGGCGGTGTAATAAATGCCACAGATCTGTCACTTTGATAAACGACCCGCCACGACGGAAGAATGTTGTGATTCCAAACCCCTAAATATATTATAAATAACATTTCACTTCCTATTCCAGGTTGCTGAAAGAAGCATCGCTCGGTGACAAGTTTTGTGTTTAAAACGATAACAGTTATTTCTCTTTGATTTGGTATTCCACTAGGAGTAAATAGCACCGTGCCAAGTGCTTAATCACTGTTATGTATTTTTCTGATGAATCGTGTTTGGATGTTTGAAATGACCTACCCACTCACTCGGGCTGCAAAACGGACACGATCTTCAAATGGGTGGCGATTTAACAACTCGTCACTTCCACACCGACTGCACATTTATTAGCTATGAGCTTCTAGTAGAAGACAAGATTTAAATGCAAAGCAATAGATCTGTATGGTTATGGTACATGTATCAAGTGTTGGATCAAGTTTATTCACACGAAATACGTTATAATGCCAACACGCCAGAGATAACATAACATACTATAGAGAAAAGATCGTGCGGCGGGCCCGGGATACGAATAAGTAATGAATGAGTAAAAGCTAGTGCCGTATCTGGTATCCCTGCTGCGAGTCCTGTGGAGCTATTATCTGTCGCCACTCTCGCAGCTTCCACACTTCATCTTCTCGAGAAGGAAAATCTAATTTGCCCTCGCCCCGCGGGCCCCATCCCTCGCGAGACACTTGACCCCCGCACACCGAGATTCCGGGCCTTTTCGGTGGAGACGGTTGCTTTACAGCACCTGTCCTCTACCTCCTCACCTCCTCACCTCTCACCTCTCACCGAGATGTTTACTCGGTACACACTAGGCAGCGCCATATAGATGATAGTGTGAGAGTACCGCAGCCGACTGAGCCGCTTGTGCGGCCTAACGCCGAGCACCTGGAAGCTGGAAGGGTGTGTAAACCCTCGCCAGATTGTTTAAGAAAGTATTAAGGTAGCGAAATCGCTTAGGGCTGCGTCCCGCGGTGGCTGCCCAGCCGGGCACGTGCGCCGTACTTCGTAAATAATTCATTCGCGGTAACTGCTCTTCGTGTGAATTTTTAGTTACTCTCTGTTAATAATTATTCTGAACTGTACTTTTTTCCTTGTATATAATGGAAATCCCGCATCTTGTTTAAATTTCTATAAAACATATCTTCTTGTAGGTAGTGTTCTCATTTTGAAAAATGTCGAGTTGATTCGATACAAAAAAGGTTTGTATCGATGCTCGATTTAATTTTCTAAATGTATTAAAAAACTAAAATCAACTTTTGGAACTGTTGAATATAAACAGTGCATTATTAAATGTTGTGCTGGTATGTAAAACTGCTATAGCGTAGCAAGCATATGGTAAGTATAAGTTAAGTTTGCACATACTAATAATAAGTTGTAGCGAGGTGCGTTTTATGGGTCTTGTATACTATAGGTATATTTACCTGGCAGGGCTGGTAACACACGCAGCAAACGTGTGTTCACGCGCTGTAATGACGGATTAACGATGTTTGAAGAGCCGAAGGTTAAACCTGGAATTTAAATTAGTTTGGGTGGGCTTTTAAAGTTGTCGAATGTTTCACCTAACCCCCCCCCCATTGTTATTCTTCTGCTATTCCGGGGAAATGGTTTCCACAGAGAAATAATATGTGACCAGCCACCAACCACCAACCACCACGGAGACAACCTGCTATGGTGGCGATTGTGTGAAATTCAAAACTTATTACTTAAGTATTTTCTGTTGTCACTTTTGTTCGGGATACGTTTTCTAAAAGTCGTGCATATCGTATATTTTCTAGTTCGGTCCTAAACAAATGCGTTATTGAATATAAGATTTCCAATTGAAAATGACCGTTACAAAAAGGACTTGTTGCATTAGATTTAAAAAGCGGTAATGTCCACAGTTTTTCGGAAAACAAGTTGGTTGTATGTTTGATTTTCCTAATGCCCGAAACGCCCCCACCCTTGGAGGTGTTGGCGGAGGGCGGGCTGGGCCGCCCACGCCGTTTGGTCCCGCCCACCGAGAAAATGGCGTTTTAATTCTGAAGTTGGAAATTGGTCCGTTGATTATCTTTTCCTTTCCAAATGAATTCTGTATTCGTCTTTCATTTGGACCGACGTACTGCTGCAACAGTTTTATCTTACAATTGCATAAAGCCAATAATTCCCCAGAGATGATTTAGGAGTTGAAATCGTTCCTTCATTTGGAGGAGGGAAGTTGGCGTGCACCGCTAATGCTAATGGTGGGAGTTTAGTTCACATCCCGGGCAAACTTCCCCCGAAGAAACAACAGCGCACAAAGTGTGTTACGATTGTTCTTTTAGGATTTCTTTCGGGCGGGTAATTTATTTGTTGATTTTAATGAGCTGCCGCTACTTTAAACTCCGCCGGACTGCTGCTGATTGGCCAACTTTAGCCGTTTCCATTCATTATCAACAAGTGAGGGTATGACAGCTATAACTTGCCGGGGGACAGTGATCCTGTTGACTAAATTCACAACTTTGTAGGCGATTGTTGGACAACGTTAAGCGGGTGGCCATTTTTCATTCCGTGGTGGTATTGTTAGTTAATATAATATAATATTTTTATAAATACATATATCTCTATATATTCTGGAGTGACGACACTGTTTATAAAAAAAATTGTATTTTGTATATAATTATGTGTAATTTAGTTAAGCATGTCACAAATTACCGTTATATAAAAAAAATATGTATGAAATATGATTGTTATAAAATCAAGTCGAAACCTAAAAATACTTTTTTGGATGAGCATTTTTTGTAATTCTCTAATAGGTTTCTAATGTTAACGTCGTTCAAAGATATTTCATAGATACTTTTCCATTTGTATCATCGCTTTCTTTCTGAAATTACATTGTACATTTCCTCATCACGGCGCGCTTCTCAAACTTAATTGCAATGATATAAATTCAATATTAAATGTAAAACGTATTTCGAGTGATTAAGTTTGAGATTTGCCACCTAACCCTAACTGTACATTGCCATGTTCACTGTTCACACCCCGCAAACCATGTTCCACCGAAACTGTCCGAGGAAAAGTCGGCCAATAGCAGTCCGTCTGTTCAGTTTCACTATTCACTATTCACCAGTTAACAGTTAGTCTCTACTCCAATTAAGCTGTACACAATACGAACAGTGTTGAAAGAATGTTATTAGCCAGGAAAAGCTTTAGTTCGTGTTCATGAGTAGCTGAAATTATCTTGGAAAATTTTATTATTCAACTTTCGATAGTTAAATAAGTTTTAGTTACCATGTTCGCTACCAATTACAAGAAAACTTTAAATATTTTCAGCCCAAATTTTGCCATTCGTCGGGAATTATAACCGGATAATTTGGTTGAAAATTCTAGTTCGCGATTTATGTAGCGACTAATAATGGCTCTAAACGAAAATGAACCAGTCATAATTATTATTCGCTTACGATTGCGTCACGCTCGATGTCTAGATCGCCGGAACCGCCGTGAATAGTGAACCGTCCAACCCCAGTCTCGAACTGGTCGCATTCTCGAGCTAGATGGTTTAGTGGTCAACTCTTGATTGCGTCCCGCGGCTGCAGCCTGGTAGAATAGCGAATGTGAACGGCGGCCGTGGCAGTGCGGGTGGAATGTGGTGTGTGTGCGCGTGGTGCGTGTGGTGCCCCACTAACCTTGGTGCTCGCGGTCAGGTGTGTCGCAGTCCTCGGGGCTGTTCCCGGCCGCCTTCGCCACCCTGGGACACCAGGGCAGCCCCGCCGCCCCTCTCTCAGGTCTGTTCTCTCACTCTATTCTCCTCTCCTCCTTTCCTCGCATGCAAGAAACCCTTCTGACTTGACCATTTATTTACCTGTTGGTTGTGTAAATGTGTTGTTATGCCAAAGATTTTATCGCTTTTCATCCCTGCCATCAGTTCATTTAATTTTCCCTTGTGATTCGAATGTCTGCCCTATTTGGTAATAATGGGAGAGAGACTCGTAAGTTGGACACGAGAATGAAATAACGAGAGTTGTTCCGCTCCTCAGTCTTCTTTCGCTGCTCCATTATTTTAAATCATCAATTTTTAATCAAACAGTCATTATTTTCTCCTTAAAATTAGAAAATATTTTACCCTGTGTCCCAATATTACCACAATTTAATAATATTTATTATTTTATTGCTGTACAAAATCAACAATAATTTTAGATATTAGCGTAACTATGACAAACGAGAATAATATTAAAGAATGTAAATATTATTATATTTCACTTTAAAAAAAAATTATTACAAAAAAAATAATTAGCCTTTTCATAAATGTACAGCCTAATTATAATTGTATATTAGTTAAATAAGTGTGTATATAAATTAATCCACGAAGGTTGATTTGCGTAAAAAGCAATGAAATCTTGTGTAATATTTGATTGCTATTGTTGATATAAACCGTGCAGTTGGTAGTGTTGTGTAAATAAGTTGTAAGTATGATGTGTGTGGCAGGCGTGACGCTGGGGTCGGGCGCGCGGCGCGACAGCCTGGAGCGCGCGGCGGCGGCGGCGGGGGGCGCCTTCAGCCCCGGCGCCCTGGAGCAGTACGCGCGCGGCAAGTGGGTGTCGGGCGCGCCGCTGTCGCCCCCGCTGGGCGCGCAGGCCGGCCTGCAGCGGCTCGTGTCGGCGGCTCCGGGCGCGGAGGCGGCCAAGTACAGGTCAGTACCCAACCACCCAACCACCCCCCATTCTATCATCATACATATTTTTAATTCTTTCGAGGTAGGCACGGTATGCCACTGCAAATTAGGTATGTTTATTTAGAGGAAATTTATTTAGAAAACCCAAAATTGTTGTATAAATATCAACAAATCGCTGTGCTAGTTCAATACAATAACATGATTGGTATCTTTGGATTGCTTATGTTATATGGAATTAAAAAACACCAACAAGCCAAACTAGCACAGCGAAATATAGAATTACTAATACATACTTCAAAGGCCTGATAATAATCCAAGAGATCATTCCTATTCGGGATTTATTGAATGAATAATGAAGAAATAACAAGTAGACACTCGCTACTGTAAATATGCTTTGTGGGATTTCATGTTCACATTCCACATATTACTAAACTTGACTGCTAAGAAAAGTCAATTGTGTACTTGAACTTTCACCATTGTAAAAAAAGAAGGATGTTAAAGGCCACAATATAGGAGTGTTCACCGGAAATATAATTTTGATTGATTCAATCAAGATTATTGACTTTTTGCCATTGCAAGTTGATTTTCTGAAAAATTATAGACATTTTTACTGGCAATTTTTTGTACAGGTGTTCAATTTTTTTTTTGTCTTTATAATATTTGTAAATTTTGTTTGATTTTTGCAAGTTTTTTTGACTTCTCAGTAGAGTTGTGTTGGTTGTGCAACTTGCATATTGAAGACTGAAAAAAAACGCAACATGTACATAATAATATTATATAATCTAAGTTGTTAGTGCTGCCTTCTTCATTCATGAAAATCATGTGACTAACTATTTACATAAAACACACTAAATAATGCACACAAGTGCATTTAACACTAATCATGTAAATTTACTGTTTATAATACATAAGCCCCTTCTCCTAACCGAGGTATCGGACGTGTTTGCAGTGTCCATTATCACGGCAGATGTTTAGATGCTCAAGTCGTGGTGATGGACACTGCGAGGCTGCCTGAAATGTTGACTCAAAAAGGAGGAAAAAAGAAAAAACACCTCAAAGTCAACCATCGTAATCTCTAATCATAATGATCATACCACGGGTCATATTGGCTGCAGAACAAATATTCCAATGTGTTATTTGTAGGAAGCAGTACCCCATGTTGTCATAGTATAATACATTGATTATCGTTTTAGGGCGGTAAGCAGTCTGGCGCAAGGACTGACAACCAATGGAATGTTTGGATCTTCTTCCTCGCTGCTCAGCAAACTGAGCGGAGTGGGAGCCATGACAGGCGTGCGAGGTATGTAACAATATAATTTACCAATTAACAGCAAATCTATTTGAATGTGTCTACCCTCATATAAATATACCTTTTAATTTAGATATCTTTCTCTAGTTCACAATAATTTATCCTTTGTAATGCGGCACATAAGTAACAGGGGTAACTCGGTAGTTAGCAGTTTCCCAGAGTGAAATTTTCTAATGTTTATTATTTTGTTTGCAGAGCATGTATCCCTAGCGGCGGGAGTGACCCCCATGACCCCCATGGTGGTGGGGGGAGACAAGCCCCCGGGCCGCTCGGGGCTGCTGGAGGACTTCCGGAATAACCGCTACCCCAACCTCACCCTGCGCGACCTCACCAACCACATTGTGGAGTTCTCTCAGGACCAGCACGGCTCCAGGTAACACATCTTCTTTCTAGGCCAATAGATTTTTGTTTGTGTTCACACATTTGCTGCTGCCTTGTACTGTGAAAAGTCACAGCACAATGAAGTCGCGACACCCGCGAGTGTGAGCATGATCTGCAGCGAATTAAGTGAAGATGATAGTATGTTTATAAGAATCAGGGTAAAAAATGAAAATAGTAAAAATATGTTTTTGTTTGTTTAGGTTTATCCAACAAAAACTGGAACGAGCAACAGCAATGGACAAACAACTAGTGTTCAGTGAGATCCTAGGAGCAGCCTACAATCTGATGACCGATGTGTTTGGCAACTACGTTATTCAAAAGTTCTTTGAGTTTGGCACTCCGGAGCAGAAAACAACTCTGGCCCAAAAGCTGCGCGGCCACGTGCTGTCCTTGGCGCTGCAAATGTACGGTTGCCGCGTGATCCAGAAGGCGCTGGAGTCCATCCCCGCCGAGCAGCAGCAGGAGGTGGTGCGCGAGCTGGACGGCCACGTGCTGAAGTGCGTCAAGGACCAGAACGGCAACCACGTGGTGCAGAAATGCATCGAGTGCGTGGAGCCGCATGCGCTGCAGTTTGTCATCAACGCCTTCCAGGGACAGGTGTACGCTCTCAGCACGCACCCCTACGGCTGCCGGGTCATCCAGCGCATCCTGGAGCATTGCACCCCCGAGCAGGTAGAGAGTCTCGCTTCCATTCTATTTATTTGTCAAACTACTAACCACTATTTCCTGCAAAGGCGCCATCCAACCCGCATACTACCACCAATGTCACATTCCAGGAATATCAGCTATTGTTTCACCACACCCTCGTTGAGGCTCGACAAACAATACTTTTAGATGTAATGAATAATCAGGTAGCGACTATTGCTGCGTATCACACATACCTTCAATAGTCGAGACCATAACGACATCATTTTAACCTGTCCATAAACTTATAGGTTGCTCCAGTTTTGGCGGAGCTCCACTCCCACACGGAACAGCTCATTCAGGATCAGTATGGAAACTACGTCATTCAGCATGTTCTGGGTAAGTGACAATGATTTTCTTAGTGCAAAACAGACACTAGTGAGTTCTTTGTGGTCTTCAATACCCATTGCATATTAAACTTTGGAAAATAATACTATTATATTTTACTCTTAAATTATGTATTCAATGGTGTAATAAAATTAACTTACTCTGATGATTTTTACAAAATGATGTTTATGGTAATGTTTGTTGCAGAGCACGGCGCAGCTGAGGACAAAGCCATCTTGATTGCCGGCGTGCGCTGGAAGGTGTTGCCACTATCGCAGCACAAGTTCGCCAGCAACGTGGTGGAGAAGTGTGTCACGCACGCCACACGCGCCGAGAGGGCCGTGCTCATTGATGAGGTCTGCGGGTTCAATGACAAGTGAGTACACTTCATTCCAATCTCTATTATTCACTACACTAAAAGAACACTGCAAGAAATTAGTTAATGCAAATGATTCATGGACTGTGTAGTGTGTAGCCCCTAGGACAACGGTACACAACCCGCGGCCCGAGCTCATTTTGTATGGCTCACTTCATCAAAATGTGACATTACTGAAAATTGTGAAGATTTTTTGCTAAACCATACCTCATGTCCTAAACCATGGGTAAGGACTTCCAGTCCACGGGCTGTATGCGGCCCAAGAAACCATTTGGTCCGGCCCGCCATAGCAACCGAAATGGGTGTTTGCATATTGGGCACCAGAGACCAAGAGTCGACAAAACACCACTATTACAAATTAGCAGTGGGGTGCAGGAAACATCGTCTATTGTCAGGTTTTGTAATATGTAGGTAACTGACTATTCGTGAAATTAGGGTCGGAAGGGAGACCAAAGTCATATAAAAATACCAGTAAATTTAGTTGTCTTCTCTTAAATTTCTTCAGGATTGTCGCGATAATCGTTTTTTCAAGTCGTTCCTGCATATATTCAAAATACCTAACTATCATTGTATATTTGTGATAGATCGCAGTTCTTTTTGTTGGAAAGGAGTGAGATATTCTATAGGACTGTATGTTTCAGCGCCCTGCACGTGATGATGAAGGACCAGTACGCCAACTACGTGGTGCAGAAGATGATCGACGTGTCGGAGCCCACGCAGCGCAAGGTGCTGATGCACAAGATCCGGCCGCACCTGTCCTCACTGCGCAAGTACACCTACGGCAAGCACATCATCGCCAAGCTGGAGAAGTTCTTCATGAAGGCGGCTGCAGACCTGGGACCCATCGGGCCCCCCCCCAACACCGTGCTCTAGGCGCCTTAACAACCAACCACTGCATTCCCAAACAAACAAACAACTGTGGCCAATATTGTAATTTAATCCCTTTGACTAATTCAAGAGATGTTCCATGATGACCATGCAAACAAACAAACAAACATGCCTTCGTATCCTTTGGATTCTAACGAAGCGAGCAACTATCTCACGCGATAGAGGTGTCCTTGTTTGTGTTTTATTAAATATATATGTAATTGATTATCTGCGATTATGGCGGAAATGAAATCTGCGTGATTTATTATTTCTTTTCTTTAACTAGAGTAATTATTGTAATAACTTTATTTTCTTACTTAACTGCATCATGCCTGCAATGATTATCATTCTTAAAGTATTATTTCCATTATCATGTGAATAGGAATATTTTTTCTTTAATTTTATATAAACACGTAAGATTTAATTATAAAAGTAATTTTTATTCAGCGGACTTTTAGCTGGTCGAAGCCAGATCATGTCTCACTATTGTAAAATCGGAATCAAATCCTAATTAAGCCGAATCTATCCTAAGTTTAATCCCAATCAACAGTTAGTAGATATCTCCGATTGCTGGACCCGACTAGTGTTAGGTTAGGCTTCTGTTCTGTTGGTTCTTCTGTAATGTTCATTCAGTCGGATGGACGACAGTAGTAAGTTTCTTTAGGTTTAATTTGTTTATTTCTTAGTTTAGTATCCATTGTGTAATCTCACAATAAGACTTCTCAGTAATATGTATTTGCAGTTTTATTTTTTTACTAAAGAAAAGTACGTTTTGAGTATTTTTAACATTTAAAATTGTGAAAACTTCGCAATAAGTCAATTTCGAAAATGATTAATTTGTGATTACGTTTGTAAAGATAACTATTGTTTGTGTAGTATGCCAGATGTATGGAGTGTTAACGTGTAACACTTTTGAGCGTAATTTTGTTTATAAGAGCAATGTAATTACATTTTGTATGGTAGATGGTAGTCTACGTGTACGTGTAAGTTTGTTAACATGTAAGTAATGTTTATATGTATTGTAAAATGGTGTTATCCAATGGCGGTCACTCAAGCAAGCAAGCACAGCATTGATTGTATTGTTCCACCGATCTACAAATGAGATTAGATGTTGCCGTATTGATGTTTGCTCCCAGCCGACAGATACCTCACAGATAACTGACAGTGGTTTTACACTTTTGTACCGCAACAAGCAAACAAACTAACTAACCCCACCCACCTGCTGGGAAGTTGGTCAGCCCGCCTTCTCAAGTGCCCACCCACTCACTCGCCCCACTCCAAGTGGATTCAGTTACAAATTTTAGTAGTCGGATAGTCGGTCTAGTTGGTTAGCTAACCCTAATGTAACAAAACAAGATAGAGCTAGCTTTAGGAGGCGGCGTCGCAGGACCCTAGCACCTGTAGGCAGACGCAGACGCAGCAGACGCTTCAGTTCTCTCATCTGGTATTTTATAGGTTTGACTCGAGTCTAGGCTAATTGTGTTATTATTAGTATACATATATTATATAGGTTATCATTGTAACAAACAAACAAACATTGATGGTGTTTAAGTGTTCATTGTAATTAAATGAAATTGTATATTTTGGCTGGCTAAATTGGATGTTGGATGTAAGGAGGAAGACGGAGGATGGAGGAGGACAGAGGAGCGTGAAGGAAAGTTGGTTTAGTCGCACTCGGCTGTGCGCAGATCATTTCTCCCTACTTTGTTTGTGACAGTCTACAGTACAGAACACGCCCATGCATTTATCAGATCTGTTAGTTGTATTAAGTTAAGTCCAGAGTTCAGTGTTCAGAGTTCCGTGTTCAGTGTTCCGTGTTCCGTAGGAGTTGGGTTGTATTCTGTAGCAGACATACGCAGGTAGAAGAGCTCACAGCACCCCGACTGATGTATAGAAAAACTAAAGTTTCATTATTTTAAAATAAATAAATAAATACCTTTATTGAAAATAGTAGCGTGTAAATCCTAACCATTATTAACGAAACTTTTCATTTTTGTAGAAAAATAAAAACTAAACTAAAATACAGTTTACATATTGGATTATATAAGTGAAAAACCGTTTTTTGTAAAGTGTAATATTCATGTATAGATATCTGTGTACGCACGTTCGTTCCCCCTCCAGTGTTGCTTGCGCCGGAGGACCAGACGTATAAATATTAACCTAGGCTGAAACCATGAGATGTGACAGTGTATACATAGTAGCTTCTAGACTAGACTAGACTCTAGCTGGGATAGGGGACCCGAAGACAGCAGCAGTGGTCTCTTGTGCGTCTCGTGCGTACCTCTCTCGTTACGTAAGCGATAGCTTCCTAAGTAAGGTGTAAGGTGTGAGGTGTGCAGTGACTTATTTCCTTTATCGTTATCTCCAAGTGAGCACTCGGCCACATTCTCTAGCCTCGTCATGGCAAACTTTAATTTTAATCAGCGACTCTTACACATATACATATATAGTTTTAATTGCCCATTTGGAATATAGTACTATAACACACACGTTTGCTTGAATTATGATTATTCATTTTGCATTTAAGTTCCGCTTATAGTTTGATCGGACTCACTGCTGGCGCCTAGTGGCTCGTGGCCAGCGGATGGAGGGCAAGTGCCAGCGTGCACGAGTCGAGTAGCGTAGTGACAGTTGGTTGCCCCAGAGCGGTCACTTAGGATTAAAAAAACCTGCACATTTGTAATTTACCCTTTACGTCAATCAATCAAACAAACAAACAAACTAACTAATCAATCAATCAATCCAGAGACAGGTTAGCGAAATCACCCATTTTGTAATATGGTATTAAATTGTTGTATATGGCTGTACAAAAATATGTAACCTTAAATGTATGAAATCTAAAGTTTAATTTACTAATACAAAAAGACTGTGAAGTGTCGTGTCCGCAGTGTATATTGATGGAGAACAGGAGGAGCCGCAGGCCTGGCGCGGCGGGGTGCAGGCTGCGAGCTGGGGCGGGCAACTGTCCACTCGGACGGATTGTACGGCAGTTTGTACAGCATGCAAGCATGGACACTTGTGTCTACACAACAAACATACAAACAAACAAACAAACACCCTTTAGGTTGTCTTAGCTAACATTTATATTATATGAACTACTTATTATGAACATTATAATAAAGCATTTCTGTAATAATTAAAACTTCTTTTATTCCTTCATGTTCCCAATCAATCATTCCTCTTATACCTCCAGTAGCAGGCACGTGCAGGCGGCTCTCCAAGTGTTGAACTGAACAAAGTAGCTATTCCTCTGACCGCCATCACCATCTAATGGCGATTCCGTTTGGGTTTGGTTGCCTCTCACTATTAATAAATGAAAATGCAGCAGGTTTGATGGTTCAGATCCCGGTCGCACCTAAAGTTGGGTTTGAGCCATCACATTTGATAGACGATTAGTGCCATTTGAATAGTTCCCTGGTAACCACTGATGCGCGGCCCGTTTCAGTGTTTGATCAGTCATAAGTGCAAACCTTATAATGTGTATATCATTCTATTAGTTTTGCAGAAAAACGTTTTATCTAGTAATGAAAAATTGTTGGTTGTATAGAAATTCAATGAACCGAAAAAACAAAAAAAACTATGTGGGTGTTTCATTGTATTTAAAATATGTATTCACAGCGTTTTCCCTTCGAAATAACATAATTTTACTATCAATAATAATTAGTATCTTAGATTGGAGTACATAATGCTAGATCCTTAACTAAACATGCTCAGGCATGGGTGTGTGGAGGGGTTATTCGCTGTCCTCCTTGTCCTTGCGGTGGGAGGACTTCTTCTTGGAGCGGTGTCGGGAATTGGGGGAGCGGGAGCGAGACTTGTGTCGGCGGGATCGCGATCGGGAACGCCTTCGCCGATGGGACCTACACAAAGGAAAAATATATAAAACAAGTGTTGTTATGAAAAAAAATACTGTTTAGTGATTTGGAAAATTGACACCATATCCATCTACAGCGTGCGGGTTCGATTCCCTCCGAAATGTCAAAATATTTACAGGTTGTTAGAGCTGTTGTAAGGAACACATTGTTTTTACACGATTTTGACATAATACGGTCAACAAAGAGTAATGGTTAGTATCTGTTCATAGAATACCCCAACCCGCACACTACTCAGCGCTTAAAGGGTCATGGGGGGAATAATAGGGTAGGAATAAACAATGTTTTATTTTTGACATCCTAAAGAGATTTTTATACAATGGAACTTATCTCCCGTTTTCCTTTACATATTGTACTGTATTTTTTTACACAGTATTTCTGTGTAACATATACCCCGTTTAAAACCACAATTCTGTTTAAAACTATTACAATTATTGATTGATTAGGACAAAGTACAAGTAGTTCCCGTAATCACTGTATTGGCTCCCACATTTATTCAAAATCAAAGCGCCCTTGAGGTGATTTTCCCACGAACACGGCGCTATAAAAGTTATCCATTTATTATTATTATGTATGTAGTAAGAGAAGTCTAGTTCGGTATCATTTGGCGACACACTATTTATTACAGTACAAGGGCGATGATTTTTATTGAAATAATAGTTTACAACAATAATCAAAAACATTTAGAGAAACGAATGTGACAATATAAAGAATAGTTGTTGGTTTTTACCATATTTGTATTATTAGTTTAGATTTCACACAATTCATTCCGCCTCACTATTTGTGTTGAGGCAGCATTTTTTGCAGATAGTGTTTAATTATGTTCAAATATCAACTCGGGCAAAACCCCCTGTTTTTGGAGTGTCATGTAGCCTTAAATAGCCCAAGGAACCGTTTGTCTTAGGAGAGGAAACTTACTTTTCACGATGTCTGTCAGGTTTGATGGATCTCGACCTGTCTCTCTCTCCTCTATCTCTGTCCCTGTCGCGTAATTCTAATTCTCTGTCATCTTCTTTTCTCGTATCCTGCAATATAACAATTATTCAAATTAATCACCACCTATAGTAAACAAATTAACATTTATGTACTTATAACTAAAAATGACTGTAAAAAAACATCAGCAGGTACTACAAATATTTTTTAAGGCCCATGCATTATTTTTTTGTTTGCTACAATCCCGCAGCAGTAAAAATATTTTCTTATTTAACATTGTAATATACAATTGTTTTAGTCTGATAGATATCGTTACACTAATTATGTAATAAAACTTACATCTACATCCTTATCTCGGTCCCTCTCCCTCTCACGTTCTCTATCCCTATCTCTTTCCCTATTATCCCTATCCCTGTGCTCCATGTCTCTGGGCGGGTAGAGGTGTGGCGGGGGAGGTCCGTAGGGTGAGCGGCCCATTAGGGGCGGCGGCGGGCCCATGTTGGGGGGAACCAGGCCCATGGGACCCATCGGGCCCATACCGGGCGGGCCGTGTCCCATGGGGGGCGGGCCCAGGTTCATGGGGCCGGGAGTCAGTTCCTTGATGTCTCCGGGTGTCCATCCAGCCTCGGGACCTGTAACAAAACGAACTTAACCACTGCAGAGATGTTGTCCAGAGAAGCCGACTTGTTCGCTTTACGATAATTTAGGAGGTAGTAAATTTTTAGATAGCCCGATGGAGAGTACGTTTGGAAAGCAGTGGGACGGGCTGAGGTCGATACTCACAGCTTATAACCGAGCTTAGAGAAAAGGTTTGAACTACAAATCTTCAATAAAAACATGCGGGAATATAAAGTTCACAATCACAAGTTGATCTTTTTAGAAAAAGTCAAAAGTTACCCCAGTTTTCCTCCTGGTGATATGGTGGCGGGTAGAAGGGCTGCTCCGCGAAGAACTCTGGTCCCTGCGGGGGTGGCAGGCTCATGTCCGGGAAGCCCTTAGTCCGAGAGTATTCTCTCCTGTCTGCTGTCATCACCTGAGCAGACAGATTATTCATCAACAGTGTTAGGTTAGGTTGACCCACTTTTCAATGTGTAATTTAGTGAATAGTGAGAGAGTTAAAAATACGGGGGCCAATTAGATATTTACCTGAATAGCGTTGTGCAATGTGTCGTGCAGCGAGGGTGGGGGCTCTGAGGTCATGTCATCCAGCATGCCGTCCCTTCGGATACCTACAATCAACCATAACCATCATCATTATCAGCCATCGTCTATTCATCATCAGAGGAAGGACTCAACAATAGAGTGCAACTTGTAAACTGCTGTTGCTATTAGTACTGGGCGTTATCTATATTTAGAAAAAACCCCAACGCCGTTATCGTTGGCGATTGTTAACTGTTAAAAATAACCGTTGAAAATAATGCCGACGTTGACTATTTTTTGGTAGACTATCAATATAATACTATATTTTCTAAATTACATATAAATACACAAAGCGTCCTTGAGGTGATTCTCCCACGAAAACGGCGCTACAAAGTTATACATTTACTATTATTATTAAGTCTAGATGTTGAATTATATGCACTAGTATTGCAAATGCAATAGTAAAAAATAGTAAAAAAGTCAAATAATATATTGCGTCTACTAAAACTTAATTTATTTGCTTACAAGGTATTTGCACTTTGGCCGTGAAACAAAACATAAACATTAGACAATTACACCATTAATCGTATTCTTCAACTCACAAAAATACATCGAATGTACGCGCGACAAGTAAAAACGCGCCAAACTAAACGAGTAGCAGATTGACACAAAACCAACTAGCAAAAATAATGAATAACGAGTCTATCGGTTATATTAAAAATAATCCCCTGTTGAAAAATAACAGTTCATTGAAGAAATTGGGAGATATTTCATAGTTATAACGTAATATATTAGTTTACTTGTCGTTATTTTCGTCGCTTGATTCTAGGCGCCACGTGATCGGCCGTTTCGGATAGGAAAATACACAAAGACGTATAGTAAGAAGAAATGTAACCAAAAGATTATTCCAAACTACGCAAAATATTGTGCACGAAGTACAGACTATTTACACCTTTTTTAAAGACTAAAATAATGGGTACATGACAATACGATGCGTCGTTATAATATATCTAGCTGTTGGATATTTTGGAATTATTTAACATAGCAGTTACATTTTAGGTGCCGTCGTTATTTTATCTAGCCATTATTTTATTCGCTTGACTCTTGGAGCTACGTATCGCGCGTTTCGGATAGGATATTCCACGAAAACGTCTGGTAAGAAAGGGTAAAAAGATACGCAAAATGTCGTTTACGATGCTTTAACTCTTACACCTTTTTGTTTACTTGGCGCTAATGCTAATACAATAGCTAGTGTGGAGATTTTATTGCGTTGAATAATATTCGTATGTAGGTACTGATATTTTCAATAATAATATCTAACTGTTGGCTCAAATTTTCGTCAATAGCGTTAGGCGTTGGCGGCATCTAGCTGTTATTTCTAACAGCTAGATATATTTTGATACAGTACTAGTTGCTATAAGTATTACTTGTATAGGCACTAAAATGACAGAGCACATATCGCTGTGCTAGCTCAATACTATAACAAGTAAAAAAAAAAAATTGTCTTATGGGTGTCTTGATTCCTCATGTTACAAGAAATCAGAAAACACCAACAAGTCGAAAAAAATTTTTTTTTACTTTTTATAGTATTGAACTAGTACAGCGATATTATGCTGGTTCAGATGTCTAGATTAGATCATGTAATAATGGGAGCCCTGAAAAAGACAGCATTGTCAATCTCTTTTGATAATATTACCAAACAAACATTCTTTCAGAAAAATGAGAATCAATAAAAAGGTTGCCTGTTTCAAAATGTATCTTTTGATAACATGATATTTTTGTACACAGGGGACTGAATCAAAATCAAGTAATGTAAAAATAATACAATTCTTATGTCATGAGAACTGTGGAAAATAGTAAGTAACACAGAATTGACAATACTCTTTCTCACCCTCACTTTATTTATCACGATAATTTTATTTATCACGATATTTAAGACACAACAATAAAACAATCAAAAACTAATAAGTTCATACTCATATAGTCGGGGACGCCTGAGGAAGACATGGCACGATCGAGTGAATCAAATACTTGAGTCAGGCCATGTCAAGAGACAGAATAATAGAAGATTATGTATGAATGTGAATTAAGCTAGGAATGTGTGTAAGACAGAGTTGTGCAAGTTCATCTTCTGTGGCTACCCCTGCAGTGAAACGGCGTGATGGTTAAATAGTTAGTTACTTTTATAAGCCGAGTAGCAAACCTTAATGTGATGTACTGATTTCACTACAAAAGTAATCAATAGAGTCATAATTGTAAACTGAAATAAATATGTCGAATTCTGTCATAAAAATAAACAATAGATGTAAATCAGCTAAGTTTAAGAAGATCATTTTCTATACTTAGTCTGTTGGTTCTAAGTTTCTAATATGCCTGTATTAAATTGTATGCTTTTGGTGAATAAATCAACATAATAAAAATAATGGACCGGTCGGTAGCTGAGTGGACAAACGCGTCGGATTCCCACCCGGGCGTCGTGGGTTCAATTACTCTACTGGCTAAGTCCTCCATCATTGCACAAGCAACATCTTCCGCTTATTATGATGGTAGTAGGAGTTTTTCAAATATGTCTGGTTATTCGTAATCTGGGAATGTTTGTCTTTCTTTTAAAAAAATTAATTAAATAAAAAAAAAATAAAGAAGAGATGTTTTGTATGGAAGAGAGCCGCCAAGGATTGGCAAATTTTGAAAATTTGAAGGGAGGCCTATGTACTTAGCTGAATGCCGAAAGGCCCATAAACACTGAAGAGATAAGCCGATAGAAATGTTTCCTCACCTCTGGTGAAATTCATCAAACATTTTCAAATATCGAAATTCTTTAATGAACAGAAAATTAATTATATTAGCCTGTCTGGGGCCGAGGAGTCGAAAGGTCTTGTGAAATGGCGACAACCGTTTTCATTAAAATCGGTATAGATCACACTTCCAGGGATTATCGGTTCAGTGCTCGTAAAGAAGGAGATAATAGTAGCTCTTGGCAGTCAAAATAAAATAGTGAATTCAAGTGACCTGGTGGTGGTCCCGCCTTCCTGATATTGACCACCCCCATGGAGGTGTACTTGCTGTTGTCATTGAGGATGGGTGTCAGCTGCCGCAGCTGCTGGGCCCCCGGCGGGCCGATGCCCCCCAGCGGGCCGAGCCCCACCCCAGACTCCTGCACACGAATACGTTTCTGGCGCTCGCAGTAGGCACGCCACGTGTCCTCGTTGAAGCCGTAGTTGAAGTAGTCTGAAATTAAACACAGTTCATTATTATAACGCAATTGAAATATTGTAAAGGGAAACAAGGACAGAGTTCTGTCATTTTGAGAGCTTCTTTGCGTACCTAAAGTAGTTCACGACAGAGTTCTGATGCCAGCCGAGACTGAATGACACCCTTGGCATGTATGTGGTAAAATCACATTTAGTCAAATTGCGAGGGTAGTCTAATGAATAAGAGTAATAACGTGATGCGTGGAGGGTTTGGAGACAGCAGAAGGGCAAAGTAAGGAGAATATATGAAGCGCAGTATAGAAGTTCCAGGAAGACATGACACGATCGAGTGAATCAAATAACTTAAATGAGTTGAAATAATAATTTAAGAGTATGTGCGGATGTGAATAAAGAAAGAAGTGTGCACCAGGACAGATGTTTGTGGTGTATCACCCAACACGTCTGCCAGTGGTGTGTGAAATGTGATACATTTTCTAAGATTTGCGATCATCTCAACCAAAAAAAAAATTTAATCATATATATATCTTTACACATTTTTTATGGAATTTTTTATGCTGTTGACCAATATCATCCCCTATTTTCACATAGAAAAATATTACTATTTCCTTACCCGTTAGATCGGCACCAGGTTTCCTCCAGGGTTTGTCTTCCAACACGCCTATGTTGAACTCCTGCGCCGGCACTCCGTTGATGGTGCCAACCGATTCAAACTCATCCACACTGAATTTCCCAGTCTGCTTTTGCTTGTCGAGGTTGGGCTGCACTATGAGCCCTCCTCGCTGGAATAGAATGTGAAAACATATACCCATATTGCTAATTTGATTAAATACCAAATTATAGAAAACACATAATTTTTAAGGAACTTATTTCACAAACCTTTATGTTTAAATTTGAGTAAGGCGCAGTGGGTGAGGTTTTGATGTCTCCTATGATAACTTTGACATCATCTTCACTATCATCAGAGTCAGAATCGCCATTTTCATGTCCATCATCAATCTGGTCCTCCTCTGGTTGCTCTCCATCCTCAAAATGTTCATCATTTAGATGAGATTCATCTCCTTTTTCTTCTTCATCTTCCGCTGCCGCCTCATCAGATGTTTTTTCTGGTGTTTCTTCCTTTGAAAAAAAAACATCTTGGGTTTAAACAATAAGTGAATTTTGTGCAATTGTTGCGGTATCTAAGTCTTTTAAATATGTTAAGAAGACAAACAGAGTTCTTAAAAATATATTAAAACACACTGAAGGCCAATATTCATTCAATTACATCAATAAATGTTATGTTTCATTGAATTTGTTGTACAAATTATTTAGGTTATGTTTTTCAATGTTTGATTGATGACACTGAACTTATTTTAAAGAATTGTTTACTTACAGGTGCGGCGGGAGTTGAATCGCCATTGGGCAATTTTTCTGCTTCATTTTCTGGCCCGTCTGGATTGGAATCACCATATAACCAGTTGTCATCATTATCATCAACCATCGAAACGTCCGCCATTTTCGGTGGTTATTATAATATAAAAAACATGTGTTATTATAATATAAAACATACGTATT
Source organism: Drusus annulatus (assembly GCA_022651775.1). Taxonomy (NCBI): domain Eukaryota; kingdom Metazoa; phylum Arthropoda; class Insecta; order Trichoptera; family Limnephilidae; genus Drusus; species Drusus annulatus. The sequence continues at coordinate 838,488 of JAGWCC010000357.1, read as the reverse complement.
TATTATCGAGAAAGTTATTCGAGCACTTAAGGTAAAAGTAATTCATATTTAAAAATTCAACCAACTTCTTTATTTATAGCCGTATTTTGCGAGTGTTGTCTTGAAGATGAGTGCCTTAATCATATACTGCTACTAGCGATGGGAAAAGCTTCACAGATTTGTGAATGCTTCACGAATTGATACTTCTTCAAAATGAACCTTTCACGATGAACCCTTCAATTGAAGTAACATATTAATCACAGCATTTCTCGTCGGGGGGGGGTTAGCGATAAATGTACCAAATAATAGTCACGTTTTTTTCTTAATAGTTTTATTCGGGACAGCTCTCCCAACCACATAACCCACTCCTCCATTATTGTATAACAAAAATTATACCGTGTAGAAAAACTACTTCTTTCTTTCTTCTATGTGTGTATTAATGAATTGTCTATTACTAGTTTCTTGTCTATTGTTTCTCGATGACAGCTGCCCATATGAGTTGTTGGCGGTATCATGCCTTAAAAGGAATGATGTACAATAAGTATGCATAGCCTTACAGAGAATTTGCAAAAAGCAAATGTAGTAATTGCGAAATTTTCAGTTTCTGTAAGAGCGATGTGAACGTTTTTCAGGGCTTGAAGTACAATTTGAATATTTCTTACTGTACACAGTTTGACAGTTTGCTTAGCAATAGGGTGAATATTGCGCAAATGACGATTCATATTACAGGCATTGCCTCCCTTTATGGATATAACTTTAGAACAAAAGTTGCATTTGGCCTGGTAAACCCCAACTTCCTTAAAATAAGCCCATATTTCACTTTCTCGTTGAACGGCCATCCATAATTTTAGGTAGAGATTATATAGTCCTATAGACAAAACAAGCACAGAAATCATAAGAAACTGTCACGGGTACATGCGAGGGAACGGATAACTAAAAAGATACTTCATTGCTTCATTCATTCTTCGAACTAAAATCGAAGGAAGAAGGGAATGAACAATTGAACTGTGGATGATGCAATATTTCAGTCTTTCGAACGAATGAAAAATTGAAGTTCGAAGTAGATGCCATAGATTGTTCAATCGGAAGTACCAACTTAACCAACTTCAATTGAAGTATTTGTTCAATGAAAAATGAATGAAGTTGGGACTGCTGTCAAAAGAAGTACTTCTTTGAAACAGTTCTTTCAAAACTGTCACAACGCTAACTGCTACCAAAGCTATTAAGTTGAGTTGACAAATACGTCACGTTTCCATCCAAGCGTTGTGGGTTTAATTTCTCTCGTGACTAAGTCATCCAGCATTGCAAAAATAACATTTTTCGCTTATAATTATGGTAGTAGGAGTTTTTCAAATATTGTCGGGTTATTGGTAACCCGGGAATGTTTTTATATCTACAAAAAAAACAAATATTCGTTAAACGTAAAAATATAATAAACATTTCTTTTGTGGAAATGTTTATTCCCACCGTGCAAAATAGATTTAAAAATTCACAAGATGTTTTGGCAGTTTTCAAGGATGACCGCGTGCGTCAGTCCGTTCAAATTAAAGGCTAGCCACTTAACATTGCGCACTCGGTAACGTGCACTCTGGGGTAAGTCGGCATCGTTACTCCAAATTCTTATTTTCTCAAAGATTATTTAATCAGTATTGAAAAGTATTAAAAAAATAACACACTAGAAACAAATGCTCCAAACGTATTCGTTGTTTTAAACCAGTGATTATACATATTTTAAAACGTTATTTTTAAAAAAATCAACTTTTTCGTTTTTTGAGTTGCAAACCGGTTCATCGAAAACTTCCTGAAATCATTTATTTATCCATACGCTTAGTAAGAGAATTTTATAAAAAGGTGCACAACACTACTTGCGAAATCGTTTAGGATTTGGGGTATGGATCTTTTTTTTTTTTACAACATTTAGATTTTTTATTCAACCAAGTGGGCCATACGAAATAGCCTGCAACCCGTAGGTTGCGTATTACCGTTTTACACTATTAAAAATACGGATTTATTCAAATGTTTTAAAAACAATTTTGATGTTTGCCTTGATTCGGGGGCTTGGGAACATAAGGGCGAATCTGCAAAAAACACATTTTAGAGATATACGATAAAACTGTTTAAAAAGAACGATTCTCTCTTTCAGAGGTTATATATTTGAGTGAAAAAATACAGTTTACAGAGTTTTATTGGATGAGTTTAATATTTCTGTGAGAGTTTTATCGAATGAGTTTAATTTGGAATATATTTTTTAATGTCAGATCAGTACTTAACTCAAAACAACATTTTTTGTAGTTTCGCCCTTACGTTCCTAAGCCCCCGAATAATTATTTGTGGTTATATTCAAATGGAATTTAGGTCCATTATTTTGTTGAAAAACACCTTTTAAATATACCCGAAAACAGATATTGAATCTTTCGCTCGTTATTCTCAAGTACTAATATGATATTTACATTGAATTTATTTTTTTTTTGGATTTAAAAATCTTAATTCATTGAACAAGGAAAATAAAACTCTCATTTTTTTCATTTTGTATTTAAACAACATCGATGGAAAAATGATTTAAAATAAAACTTTTTATCATTACAACTGACCCCATATTTTTACGTTTAAATTTATCATTTTTTTTGTAACTAAGGTTCCTACATAGAGAAAAGTCGTCAATATTGTTTCGGTTGTCTCTTCTCTTTCTTTAACTCGTCGGCAATATGGGTGAGTGCGTGTTGTAAATTTAAGAAAATAAATCTTCGAATATCAAAGTAATCGAAAAAGAATCGACAGTGTTTTTAATTTTATTTAATGTTGTGATTAATTTATTTGCACTATCCAAGATAATTTTTGTTTCTGATCCGTGGTTTATCCGATTATTCGGTACAATGAGAGTGAGGCATTGCTTCCCGGTGACAGTTTCCTTTCCATTGCTCGGATGTTCTATTGCCAAGTTTTGTGATTGTTCCGAGGTTCTCGAATCTCCTTTAGAAATGGCAATAATGTTAACAATAGCCGAGGTTTGGGCAGAACTGTTAGATGTTTTTCTTTTTATAGGTTATTGGACATTTCAGTACATACTACTAATTTTCAACTCGTGTTTTTAGGTATTAGCCGAGATCACTGGCATAAACGCCGGGCCACCGGAGGCAAGAGGAAGCCTATGCGCAAGAAGAGGAAGTACGAGTTAGGTCGCCCTGCAGCCAACACAAAGGTTAGTCAAAACAATACTCTTTAAAATTTGATGACCCACGACCTAAAATTGTAGGTTAAATATTGTTACTTTACACTTGACGTGGATACAATGGATACGAATTGTAAACTCTACTATTAAGGTTCAAATCCACGTTAAAAACCTTTGGTGCATTTCACCACCTTGCCAAAACCATTGTTTTTTTTCTTGAGCTTTCATATTGCTTATTTTTAGGTTAGGTTTATTTATTATGTGTTCATACTCGATTGAGTGAAATACTCCCCAAACACATTTGCAGTTCGATAATGATACAATCTCAATCCAAATCTAAGACGTCTTTAATCGTTTGAGAATATATTTATTATTTTGAAGTATACTTTTACTAATTATTTGTTATTATTTTAGCTTGGTCTTCGACGCATTCACGTTGTCCGTACTCGCGGAGGCAACTTGAAGTACCGTGCACTCCGATTGGAGGGGGGAAACTTCGCATGGGGCTCAGAATGTAAGTAAAAAAAACAATTTGACGTTGTTTTTTCTTCAATATGCCTGTCTTTGGTCTTTCATTACCGTTAATTAAAGGCAGGGTTATAATAGTTACATTTTTTCCCCCACTCTCGAGTTATTCTCAATGATGACATTAATGCTTGAGCTTCAGTAAGGTGTAGTCTGTTCTGGATAGCATCTAGAGGCACAACATGATCAGCAACGTCATAGTTACTCTGAGAGATTGAACTCTATTGAAATATATTTGTTTTTACTGTTTTGAACTTAACTAAATTTGATGTTATTTATGTGTTGCCCTGCACTCAAAGTTTACCTTTGAAGGGTAAAGTCAAAAATTTGTAAACACCAGATGAAGATTTCTATGCAAAATTTGCATTTCATGATTCCGTTCCACTCCTAGACCCGCCTCTGGCATTATTTACTGAAATACTTTCCTGAAGAAGGTTAAGTTTAACCGAAACCGGTCGAATGTTATATGTGAATAAATAAAGTGGCTTAAAACTAAAACATGTTTTATTTAAATTATAATGTCAAGCTACAAAGTGATTGCTTCCTTCGATACAATAAGATTGCATTCAGGCAGTATTAAAAAGCAGCCTGTAATGTTTTTGTAGCTACTTTAAACATTACCATTGTGTGATCAGTGGTTGTTCTCATTTATTAACCTTAAAAAGACTGGCATTCTATTATTTTGCCTAAGTTTGTTCTAACACTATGCGTAATATTCACATTGATTTAACTCCGTCACATCATGTGTACGCAGAGGCGACAGTACAGTTTAATATGCAACAGTGATTTAATTAAATCACGATTTTTGTCTCCAGGCACTACCCGCAAGACCCAGATCATCGACGTTGTCTACAATGCATCCAACAACGAGCTGGTGCGCACCAAGACCCTGGTGAAGAACGCCATTGTGGTCATTGACGCCACGCCCTTCCGTCAGTGGTATGAGAGCCACTACGTTCTGCCTCTGGGCAGGAAGAAGGGAGCTAAACTGGTGAGTCCAATCTATAATACATCACGACCTTGTTAAAAATACATTCAATGGCGTTCTTTGTAATCATTACTTGTTTTTATTCGCAATACACCATTTGCCGATGACATGACAGGGCTTCACAATGCCCCTCTGTCCTTGTTCCCTGACAATAGAACTTTCTCCCAATCATATATTTCTAATGTCCAAATCTTGTTAATTGTGACTCAATAAAATATTATACACACCCTTTCCTCGACTCCTTCCACACCAATGTCGAGTATCACTCGACATTGATTTTGTTCCACTAGCTCCAATTTCGATGTGGCTGACCAATATGCCTCCATCATAATGCTTTGAATTATAATATAGTATCATGCGATAACTGTATATAAATTTGTTTTGAAGTTCAACTTAATTAATGTGCTGCTTCCTAAACTTATTCAGATAGTGTGTTTTAAAAATGTTGTCTATTTATTCTTAGTCAAATGATGAAAATTTTGCGTGTCATATGATCTTAATGATTACCAGTGCAACTCTGACCCGCTCTGTCTGCTACCACTGATCCCATGCATCGATAGTTGTCTAATTTGTGTATTGATTGTGTCCTCAGACTGAAGCTGAGGAGAAGATCCTCAACAGGAAGTTCAACAACAAGACCGCCAAGAAGTACACCACCCTCCAGAAGACTGCCAAGGTAGAGCCAGCGCTTGAGGAGCAGTTCCACACCGGCAGACTTTTGGGTAAATATTAACCGTCATACATCGGCCAACTGCTAGTCTACTATTTTGAGGTTATACAAAAACCTCCGGTGGCCTCTGAGTTTCGCCTTTCTGCTCATTGGTTTTCTAAACAAAATTAATATTGCACCCATTTTCCTCCTACAATAGGGATCTGAATCTTCTTGCCGTGCTAAATCACAAATTGACTCTTGCTTCTGTGTTAATTTAGTGTTCTCAATGATGACAACAATGCTTGAGCTTCAATAAGGTGTAGTCTGTTCTGGATAGCATCTTGAGGCACAAAATGATCAGCAACGTCATAGTTACTCTGAGAGATCTCAAAATGCTCAACACATGTCCAATAAATCCCATTCATTCCACCAGAGGCCGTATTGAAAGTTTGCTATTTTTTGACCTTATGAACCCAGATTATACTGTTAGTAACTTACTCTTATTCCTCGCAGCCTGCCTGAGATCTCGCCCCGGCCAGTGCGGACGCGCCGACGGTTACATCATCGAAGGAAAAGAGCTGGAGTTCTACCTAAGGAAGATTAAGTCTAAGAAGGCTAAATAAGCTACAAATTATTGTATAAAAAATAAGAAAATGTGACGTAATAAAAACTATTACACCGGAATTCTTGCACTGTTTTTTTACCTTTATTTCTTCCTGAAACGGAAGTTCCACTCTCAAATGAATCTGAGGTGATGCAATTTTTATTCTACCCACCTCAACTTTTATAGGCAGAGAGTAAACAACAAAAGACTGCACCTTGGAGCGATCTGCTTCATTTTCACATGTATTGACTTTCAATATGAATAAGTAAGTTTCTATTGACAGTTTTAATAGTGGTATCTGTCAAGATTTTCTTTTCACAGTAAAGGCTGAGTTATACCAAGCGGCCTGTCCGCTGCTTTTGTCAATATCTATGGATTTGCATTGTTCAAGGCATAGTGCGGATTTACTATAAAAAATATATTAACAGTGGATTGCCTGTGGAGTCGCATGATGGATATTGACAAACTTGTGAATATGCTGTCTGTGCTAGTCGTTTGATATATCTCAGGCCTAATACATTTTTTAAAAGAGAAATTTTGAATATTGTCTCGTAAAGAAATAAAATGAGTAAACTACCTGAACGGACCGGTTTCGCTGCCGCTATAGCTACATCAGGGCAGTATAATAATAACTTTAATATGGATTATGACGCTTTCTATAAGGTAAGCCGGGGGAAGACGCTCAAGCTTACCTAATTATTTTCCACGTCATTAGATTGTCACTTTTAGTAGTCGCCTATTACTCCTATTACATTAGTAACCAAACGCATGTGTCAGAGTGTGGAGCTATTGAATGTTTTTTAAAGAAAATATATTGGAAAAACGAGGTATGTACCCCTTTTTTGGGGGTCTATGTAATTTAACATCTGATAGTATTATTACCTTAAGAAATCTTCTGCACACGTCCGATAAAATATTGCCGACGCATACAAAAGTTTGAAATTTTCTTCCGATTACGTCTGCGATACGATATGCTCACTATGTTTCTTTTGTTGAGTGTGGTTACTAAAACTGATTCTAGCGTGCTTTATATCTACACACCGTCAAGATCAAACGCGACCGTCCGATAAAATATTGGTCATATATACAAAAGTTTCAAATTTTCTTCCGATTACGTCTGCTTACGATATATTCACTATGTTTCTTTTGGTGAGTGTCGCGACTAAACCAGTATTTATGCGTGTTAAAACTACACGTCCCGCGGCCCAAATTGGTCATATATACAAAAGTTTCAAATTTTCTTCCGATTACGTCTGCTTACGATATATTCACTATGTTTCTTTTGGTGAGTGTCGCGACTAAACCAGTAACTAACGCTGCAACTTCAGATAAAGAAGGAATCTTCTTTATCTCCACTCAACAATAAAACGCAATGGCGTCGATACCCATTCTGACAGTTTACTGGTTCTTATCAATAAATATGTTAAAAACGAAAGCAGGTGGAAAACAAACGTTTTAAAGGACAGTGTGCTATTATTTGTATCACTACATTGTTTGCGGGTTGTGTTTGTTGCTGTTTTAAATCAGTTTATTACCTTACTACATACCCTTTAGTATAATAACGACATATTTTTAATATGTTTTTAAAACAGTTATGACATTCGAGGTTAGATTTAAAATTTGTTGGATTCTAAAGAATAATCTTAAACTCCGAGAACCTATACCCATACACGATATATACATATAGATTGTGATAGGATGGAAAAAAGCTGAAAACTTAGAAGAGAATGTGGTTATCCAATATGATGAAATTAAGCAATACATCAATTGTCGATATCTAAGCACCCTAGAAACTGCATGGAGAATTCTTTACATGATCAATCTCACTCAATTTTACTTTTAGCTCTACATTTACCCGATAGTCAGTCTGTTTACTTTGTAGAAGGACGGGAAGAAGAAGCTCTCAGGGAAGCATCTACAAGAAACACCTCTTTAACAGCGTGGTTCCAATTGAATAACCAACATGTAGAGGGACGCTCTTTTCTATATCAAGACGTACCAAATAAGTTTATGTTTTCAGATGACAAAAAGTGGACAAAAACGACAGCGGGGAGGTAAAAAAAGTTATTGGACGATTACCTTCGATTTCTCCAAGAAATATAGAACTTTATCATTTAAGACTAATCCTTCTAAAGTGCCTGGAGCTACATCCTTTGAATCTTTGCGAACTGATGCGGCGAGTTAAATGAAGCTAATTGTCGATATAGGAGAATGTCGTATTTGATGCCTAAACCTCTCAGACATCTATTTGTTTTAAAATTAATACAATGTATGCCTTCAGATCCGTTACATTTGTGGAACGATTTAAAAAAAATGCATGTAGGAAGATTTTTTCTATCATGATGTTAAAGAAATAGCTATTATTTTTTTGTCTTTTAAACAAACAGGGTATGCTTATGAAGAAGAATTCATCTTGCGGAATGCAGGGCTTACCTGAACCCTGTGAAAGTTGCAGTTTCGGACAAGTAACTGATTTTACTGTAATTTCCGAGAACACTTTAGGTGAACTGATGGCTGCAAAACTGAACGATGAACAACGTCAAGCTTACGATTCTATTTTAAATAAGTTTTTTCGGGTGAAAATGACGACAATAAATGTTTCTTTATCGATGGTCTCGGGGAATAGGTCAAACGTTCCTTTACGAAACATTGATTCACACCCTAAGAGGTTAAGGTAAAAAGTTTAATCAGTCGCTTGGACAGGTATTGCAGCTCTTTTGCTACCGGGTGGCGTAACGTGTCATACCGCTTTTAATTTACCCCCTCAATTTACAGGATAATACAACATGTAAGGTGACATCAAAGAATCCTAAAATTATAACAGAAGCAGATAATATTATATGGGATGAAGCACCGATGGCTCCAGGTGTTGCTTTTAGAAGTAACCGTACTATACGCGATATAATTGGAAATGATTTAGTCTTTTTGGCGGGGACTTTCGACACATACTTCCGGTGTGTCGACGTGCCCCACGATGACAATTAATTGCTTTTGGCCTTAGGAGATGGTAAAGTTCCTCCTGTAGAAGGAACATCAGAATCATCTGAGATTTTTTTCCAATGTCAATATGATTCAATGTATATACGGCGACAGGCATACAGATGCTGGTGCTTTATGAAAGACTCACCGAACCATATTGTATGTTCGTGCAATTAATTAGGATGTACTTTAACGATTAGAAGGACCAATGAACACTTTTCATTCTGTTGATATCATCATTAATGAACAAGAAGATTTAAATGATAATGAGCAACTTCATTTTCCTGTTGAATTATTAAATTCTATGGGAGAGAGAGAAAGCATTTTCTCTTTCATTAATTACTAATAAAACACAATTTATTCTTTGCGTTGTCATGGATGAACGAGATTTATGTTGGAGTGAAGGGTGTTCCTCTCATTGTCTGCGGTGTTCAAAATAATACATTTAGAATATTAATTACAAGAATATTTTTTTTATATGCTTAAATATTTGAAGTAAGCATGCTATACCGTGCATTGGCAGTAGTTACTGTTGTAATTGTTATTGTCTTACAATAGGGCTAAACCTTATAAATGGTCGCCAACACTTGAATTGGGCGCAGCCCAACCAAAAGCTTGGGAATATATTTTTTTTCATAATTTATTTCAGTTTCATTGCATAGTAACATGCTGTTTAGACAAGATTTTTTGTTTGAGGTTATGTTGTGTACTTGTGGGATTATTGGCATTTTCCCCCACCGATGGTGAAGATGCCATTTTGAAAAATAGTTTAGTTAAGTGTCCATGAACACTTGTTTCATCACTTTATATTGATTGACTATTGACTAAATGTAAGGACTCAGGGAAAGTATTTGACGCTCGTTTAACATTTCATAATCACATTGAAAAGATCTGCAAATCAGCCACAAAAATGTTAGGTTTTGTCATTCATAATTCAAAGGAGTTGATAAATCTTGCAGTGATAAGGCTGCTTTACTTTAGCTTGGTGCGTAGCATTCTCGAGAGTGGATCTCTGGTATGGGGGCCAGAGGACACTGTCTATGTACTAATGGTCGAGAAAATTCAAAATAAATTTTTACGGTTCCTCTACATGAGAGAGTTTGGTTTTTATCCATGGCTGTTTCCAACAGCGTTTATCTCGGGAATGCTGGGTATCTCCAGCCTTAGTTCAAGGAGGGATGTATTACTGCTTTTTGCTCATAAACTCCTGAACGGTGTATTATGAATACCTGACATCTTGGCAGAAATTGGATTTTATGTCCCTGATAATTTCACGCGAGACCGCCAACACAGGCTTCTGTTTCTTCCCAGGTGCAGAACTAACTTACCAATGGTGATGCCCCTGGGAAGACTAACTAGATTAATAAACTGCCTCGCAGGATATTTGGACATTTTTCACACGAGCTACAACGAGTTTAAGCAAGAAGTAACTATTCAGTTTTAACTTCATTGTGTACTATTATAACTGTAAAATTATGATTTTTTTGTGTTATTTTTATCGCTTTTGCATTGTAATTGGTATAAAATTGTTTATGCAAAATAAAATATTATATTAGTTAAACAATACTATTAGAACTATTTTATTTTGACGAACAACTACGCCGAAGACGTACATTATAATGTCTTCAAGATATATTTAACAAATAAAGCGGGAAGTGTCAATGGGAAATCAAAACGTCATAATATTCCACTAAGGACTCTTTTACGCCGTTTTACAAGTAATAACCCTAAAAAGGGTAGTTTAGGGCCGTACATATAGGGTTAAGGTCATACAACACAGTGGTTGCAACCACTTGATCGGTCTTTTTTCAATCCCTTAAAATCCTATTGGAATAAAGCACGTACTTCTTGGATTCGTAACCATTCTGGTCGTAAAGAAACTACAATACTACAATACTACTACGAAACTACTCAGAGTAACAATATAAAGAGACCGTACTAATTTGTGACAAATCGTTGACAAACTCGCAAAATATAGCTCTCTCTTTATGCTCGGTTCTATACGCATATGAGAAAAAGAGACAAACAATTGTTGAAACCAATACACGATTTGGGGCGGGCTAAATACCATGTCCGCGATATTTGATCTGCACGAACTTCATTCACGTTTGTAGTGTCAGGCGAACGGACTGTCAAAAGTGCGTAAATAGTTAAAAACTTGAGTTATTTTTTGTCCGATATCTAGCAAAACATCATGGCCATATGTGCTATACTTGGTTGCTTCAATCGAAGTACAAAAGGACCAAAAACAAACAGTTTTCACACGTATGTACCATAAAAATCGTCTTTTTTAGTTAGATCTCAAATATTTAACATTCTAACCTACAAAACAACTAGTAACTTACACCAATATGTAATTAATCTTTGGACTATTCGTTCCAATATAATAAACTTCCGTTTGAAATGAGTTTTAGTGGATTCGTAATATTTTTAACTTAGAGATATTTACTAGACGTCACATAAGAAACCATTACAAGGGGGAATCCCCATATTGTACGGCTTCTGAAAGTATCCCGGTCTCTTTCTTTCTCATGATACTAACGCTAAATTGTTGGCAAACAGATAAAGACAGAATAGTGTTTATCTCTTAGTTATATTTATAATTTCGGTTGCGTCCCCAGATTCAGGGCTATGCCAAAATTGGAATATTATTATTTATTTAATTATTTTTAGATTTCCAAAGGATGAAAAAAGACGAGAAAAATCTAATTTCTTTTTCTTTGATTTAACAAATATGTTAATATGAATTCATACGTTTCATCTGGATTTTTATACCCTTAGCTTCTAGTTAATTGTTTTTTTTTAAATCTATTGATGTGCACATGCACTATTGTACCCATTTCTGAACCTGTTCTCTGATGATTTATGATAACGATATGCATCTAGATAGTTTTAATTTTGTATACATATTATATATTATTTTCTCCTTGTTAGTTAGAATTATTAGCTTAATTAATTAAGTATGAAGCGCACTTGACGTGAAATATCACAAAACTGTGCTATATAAGTTCACTGTTATTATTATCTGCATTCGAAATTTCCTTACAAAATAACGCGGGACGGAAAACATCCCTACAATACTTAAAAGCGGTGTCATGTTTTGTGAATTTTTTGTGTCTCTTTTCTCTCTCATGGTGTACGACGTAAAAACGCAGAGAAAGTGATTTATCGCAAATTTATATAGGTAAAAAAAAAAAATTGATCTCTCTCCATATATTCTTACTCCAAGGTTAAGAAAATGATTTAACATCTGTTATCACCGTACATTTTTTTTATTTTACTTTTGTTTGTAAACTATTTTGTTGATGGAACTGAAGTTCATTTTATAATATGTATTATAAAATGTTCTGTACTAATAATTTAATTCGTTTATATTTTTATCTATAAATAAGATTTTTATAATCTTATTGATTAATGTATATTTGAATAAACAAAAAATATACAACATTCATTCTTTTAATGATTTACAACTACCTACTCACAACAAAATACCTAATTTACTTAATTTGTGACAACCCTGTTAGTGATTTTTACTCCGAGTTTAGGCCACACCCTTTGGTCATTGCTTGGTCAAAAAGTGCGGACAAAATTTCGCAAAGTTAGGTCTCTAGATATTGTTACTCTAAGGTGGGACCTTACCCCGACGAAAGGGGGGATGATGCCATTTTAAGTTTTTTTTACTTAATTTATTTTTTATTGTTGTTCCACCACTATTTTTATAATTATTGTTCTCTGTTCTGGTGATAAAGTATTTTTTTATTAAATTATATTTTGTATTTGAGGTTAGGACCATTAATAGTTATCCAGTCACCGAGCTAAGTCAAAATTAGGCATCTTCCCCCGACTTACCTTACATACTTTTATTACAGAGTGAGTGAAGCTACGTGGTATTGAAGCTATGTGGCATTAGCATATAATACTGTCACCACAAAGTTTATATAAAATAAGACTAACTTTAATTTTTTTTTTTAATTAAAAAATACATTATTTACAAGATAAGTTAACATAGATTATCAATACATTTTACTTTCTCTAATCAGATAATATTCTCTAGGCGTCTAGGGCTTCACCATAACCTGGACAAATTGAATAAAGCCTTCAACAATTCAAATGCTGTTATGATGGACCACTCGGTACATTACATACATATCACGTAAATTAGTACAGAAAGGTTGTGCAAAGAAAGACGAAAACTCGCATGTAAAAAATTCTGATGTACTCAATGACGTTACGTAAATATAGGCACGTTGTAGTGCTCTCAAAGGGGCAAGCAATAATCACGCTAGTTGGTGTGATCGGTGTTTAAGCCGATTTAGTACTAAACGGTCACGCGTCGCTTGAGGTCGTTTCAAGTAAGTATGGAACGCGGTCCGAACTTCGGATCTGTTTCGTTCATACACATATATTCTATGAATGTCTATGTTTGTCATACATGACCGATATTTGAATGATGAATTCACTGGTAACGTGTGTGTTTTGCTTGCCACATTTTGTGTTAATATTCTAAGGCTATAACGTGTCTATATATATGTAACGTCATTGGATGTACTGTCCTAATTGGTGCAAGACACCTGGCGGCTCCCGTCCAAAGCATTTCTTGTCATTCACACATGTACTAGATTTCTAGAACCCAGGAGACAAAATATCTAGATGTCTTCGGCAAAATTCATTCCATCCTTCCCAATTTGCCATGTCCTGGCGTTGAGCTCAGCTGTAACCTCTCTGTTAAATGCGCCATTTATGAGAAGTAATAATTCCCCAGTCCGTCTGTTGCAAATGGTTCACTTGCAAGCGCTTTCCATACGAAAAATACATTTATAAAGCATAGCTCCATCAATTATTTGTATCACAATATTCTGGAGTTGAGTGGGTTCATTATTTTGCCCGCCATCAGGGCGACGTGGAGCGACGAATCCATCACGAAGAACAAGAATGGATGGGTTGCCGCAAACTCAACAGGGGGTCGGTTGTAAGCATAACCTACAAATAAAAATACAAATTAGTCCAGCCATATTGATTTTATTGTCCTGTAGTGTGCAAATAAACTGTTTGATTAAAACATCATGACGTGTTGGACTCTGTACTTAGGCCATGTTGGAAAATACTTATTAATCTTGGAGTAAGAATATAAATGGAGAGAGAGCTAAATATTTTTACCCAACCTATACAAATTTTGAGAAATCATTTTCTCCGGGTTTTTACGTCGTAAACCACGAGAAAGAAAGAGACAAGACAAGTTGTCACACAATATCGCACCACTTTTAGGTATGTAAGCATGTTTTCCGTCTCTGGCGACTCCGCCCACTACGTTTTGTTAAGCGACATAATTCAACGGTTTTTGAGGTTATATCCCATATTTTTGTTGATAACAGTACTGTGAAAACGTGGTTATACAAATAAACAAAACATTATGTCGACATGTGCTATGAATGGATGTAAAAAGTGTGTCCACGAAAACCCTAGCCACGCCCGAGTCTGGAAAAAAATCAACAATCTTGACTACACTGTTTCGCAAAGCTATCCCTCCTGGTATATTATCGCTCGGAGTTATTAATAAAACAACAGTTTAAAAAAATATTTTGTAGATAATCTAAATAACTTTATATCCAGGGAAATTATTTTTATTTAAAAAATAATATGATAATATTTATTATTAAAAATAAATATTTAAAAAAATTATTTATCTTATCAAAATGGCAGCATAAACAATTGTTTGTTTTTGGATTGACAGCTATTGTCAGTCAATATGGAGTCAAAGCTTCATTTATGCGAATTATTTGAGTTGTGCATCAGTTTGTTTTCAACTTTGCCTACGAAGAAAGCGCTAGGCACAAAGCCAAAGTACTTAGAGGGAAACAGCTTTTAACCCACTGCACAAATAAAATGCACATCCAATATCACAGTATGTACCTACTTAATGTATTATTTGTTTGCTATTAACCAGCAAACAGACCAGCGACATCCGGGTAACATAATATAATTAAAGAAATTAAATAAAAAACAACTTTGAAAAAGACCACGAATATTTATTTTTATTTTTTTATAACCGACCGGTTTCGCTTAGCCTAAGCATCATCAGGCTAAAAAAATAAACTAGTTAGAAACCGGTCGGTCATAAAAATTAAAATAATATTCGTGGTCTGATACAAAGTTATTTTTTCATTTCTTTAAATGTGTCAAACCACAAAGTTATGGCTTTCTACGAAAATATTATATGATTATTCCCGTTTTATATAAACAGAAGAGTAACGCGTCCTGGTCAGGGGTCAAAGAGGAATTGTTCATAGATTTTTTTATTCGGTTTTTCCCTCTTCACTAAAAGTCTTCATAAGATGCCTCACAAAAATAACAAACAATTTAAAAAATAGACATTTTAGTAACTATAAAAACATTAAAAATACCTAAAATATCAGGTATTTTGTTCATATTTTTTATCTTCCTGACCTTTTTTTGATTTATAACGACTTCGCTCTTTACTGTAAGTAGGTACGTACCGTTAAAAATGTAATGATTATACTAGCAACCTTATTATATTTCTAAATAAAAAAAATCTAATACAACGCGATGACGCGACAGTGGATGCAAATTTTAGCGATACACAATAATTTGAGGTCATGCTGCCAGTATTATTTGTCCATGTGTTTAATAAAGGACGGTAATTCGCCGCAGATTGAAACTCCGCCATAATACGTCAATAATGAGACCTATAATTACCAAGCACACAGATATATTCACAATAAAATCGCCGGGCTCCATTGTTTGGATTTGTCTTTGAAATCCCTTGAAATATAAAAATTATGTTATTGCACGAACACGGGAATTAAATGTTTTCGAGTTGCATAAAACATTGATGTTTTTTTGTTGTTCCTAAAACAAAACAAGTTGGATGACTCATTTTTTCTCGCTGTATATGATGACTTTTTACTAATGAAGTTTTAAATTATAATGGATTTTCCGCCATTGATTCTTGCACGTCTTTCAGGATGCGGGTTTCGGTCTTGTCCGACCGCTCACATAATACCCATACAAACATTGTTTTAACACGTTGTTTTTAAATAATATTATTGCCTGGTTTTTCATCCTATTTTGTTATTTACGCTGCCCTAACAAAGTCACGTGAAAATAAGATTTAGCTGTTATATATATATATATATATATAATTTTGTTGCAATTATTCATTAACTGTTTGCAATCGACGTTGAGAATTGAAATAAAACTGTGTTTTACTAGTGGAGTTGCGACGACACACATCCGTATTGACGGGGTCCGCATTTCTCGATTTTCAATTTAATAATATTTTTAATGTTATTTTAAAATTTAATTATTTTTCTTATCGCGACTCATTCCAATTGTCTGATTAGAAAATTTGGCAATCGTATCGTAATATTAATTCATTTCAGTTTGAATTAAGGTTGACGGAGTCCGTCTTTATCCAATCAGTTACAGTTCCTTTAAAAAAATATATAGTGAATACCGCACAAGAGTCCCAGCTGCTCCCAACCGTCTAGAGCCAGTGAGACTATGGCATCCCCAATTGGGGTATGTTGTGAGGCTGAAGGTAGTGGGAGTACCTGGCTATTCAGATCTGATCACCAAACACGGCTAAAGCCATTTCAAGCAACGCTTTGATTCTGAATGGTGGTCTTTCACCAGGGCGATACTTTGAGTATCTACCACTCTGGATAAGCCTACGAACCTTTTAGGGTTTACAATAGTCTGTATTGCATCAAAGATCTCGTTGAATGTGCACCAATATACTGCTACTGGTTTTCTTTTCGACAAGGCCCCTTCTACTTTTCTCATTCGAATAGATGAAAAAGTTTTGAGAACGAGAAGTTGACTACCACTTTCATGTTCGTGCCTTGGGTAGGGCCAACCAGCCCCCCTAGCATCATCACAACACATCGATAAATTTAAAGTTTTATCGACAATGTCGGTACTTTGTTTAGCACTTTCGAGCACGAGTGCAGATCGCCGAGGATCAGCGGCCGTGCTTAATAGTGTTAAAAAAATATTTGTCAATTTTATATTGTCGATAAAACTGTATCGATTTGTTTGTGCTAGGGGCTCTGGTCAGCTTTAACGTCTCAAAAACACAAGCGTGTCTGATTTCGGTAAAAAAAGAGATCAATGACTGTCTGGTCCTTTTTAATGGGAGGACCTTCCTCAATAAAGACTCCATTGAAATGCTTGGAATAAGTCATTCAGACCAGCAAGTATCGGCTCCATAGAAGCTCGAGTAAATCTGACTTCCAAGTCATCTTTGGGGATGCTATGTGGAGGGTCTTTTGAGGAAAGGAAGGAGTAAACCTGGCTGTTGAAGAGGGTCATGTTAAAGGAGGGAGGAAACACAGAGGCTGGAAAATTATTCCGCAGCCGAGCTGTTGAACATAAGAACGAGTCGTAGAAGCGACCCGTTCTCATGTGTTGAATGTCAACCGTGGACAAATGCCCGCGCGTTTAGTGAGTTTCCCGACTATGCACCGGTGCCCATGGAATCAATGACGCAAGTTC
The DNA here is from genome assembly GCA_022651775.1 of Drusus annulatus. Taxonomy (NCBI): domain Eukaryota; kingdom Metazoa; phylum Arthropoda; class Insecta; order Trichoptera; family Limnephilidae; genus Drusus; species Drusus annulatus. The sequence continues at coordinate 821,078 of JAGWCC010000357.1, read as the reverse complement.
CTCGGAGCATCTTCCATTAAAATACCTATAGAACAAGGACAACATTCCCACCTGACGTCTGTGCTCCAAAGAATGAAATCAGTTTGTTAAGAAAGGAGAATCTATCAAACGGACTGCCCGTTTCTGCACAGAGAAAATATTTTTTTTCAGGAATTTAGGGGATCCAGACCAGAGATGGCTGCCAAATTCAACAAATTTCAAGTGTATCCGACAGTAGAATTTGGGAGCCACCTCTGAGCTGAAGCTCCAAAATACTTGATAAACTTACTTGATTATGTGCAAACGAAGACGGTTCGTCTGATTAACAATCCGTTGACGCACCGATCGCCATCTCCAATGCATAGACGGAAAGTAGGTTTGTTGAGTCTGTTGTACAAGTATTTCAATGAAACCTGCGTGAAAGAGCTGGCGGCATTGATCTCCTGCGCACAGCTGCACGTGCGTAAGCGACGGACACGAGAAGAAAACCCCGGGCTTCTTCAAAACTCGCATGAACAAATGCCTTTCTATAGCCCCTTACTTGACCCGCCCCACAACGTTGCCCAGCCGAGTGGGAATATAGTTTCCCGTCTGTACACCGTACAGTGTGACATAAAAAAAATCGTGAATTGCATAATAATAATAATAAATGGATTACTACTAAAGCACCGTTTTCGTATGAAAATCACCTCAATGGCGTATATCATGCACTGTTATTTATAATTAATACAAATTATATATTAAATAAAGATTCTTTGTATTCTCTCCTCATAGTTGACTGTAGGTACCCATGTATCTACATTCAAACTTTCCACTTAGTAACAAAATCCAATCAGTGTTTCACATTATTTTAAAATATTTTAGCAATTCAATGCACTGGCGCATTTTCTCTGGCCCAAGCAACAGGGCAGTTAAAAAACGCAATGCCACTCTGTCCATCAGGAATTTATCTTTTTTACACAAAATAATTTTTGTTATTTACCGTAAAATATCTACCTATGTTTACAAAAGAGAAGTAAATCAAACAAACCACTAAACTAAGAACGGAGGTAGGTACCGATCCGTAGTTGTTTAACTAGCGGGATTTTGACTTCAAAAGCACTTAGACTTTTGTATGAAGTATCTATTCATATGTGAGTAGGTACTAAGCCAACGAACGTTAGTAACTCAAGACTTAGACAGAGGTCTAGAGGTTTTAAGTGACAATAATTAATATTCATCTACGATCGATAGAATAATTTTCTATTAAAAACAATACAACCCACGCGTAACGTTTGATCAAAACAATTGTAAACGAAATACCTATATAAAAAAAAACGTAAAGCGAGATAAGGGAATTCGATAGGGAGTTATGTTATGGAATTATTCATAGATGGATTTAATCTTAGAGTATATAGAGTGGTATCTATCCAAGGCAGTGTAGTCAGTTTTTGATGATTTTTACCTGACTCAGCGGACCTGGGCGTGGTTAAGACTAAGGCTAGGGTATTTATACATCCATTCGACATCACATATCGACATAATGTTTTTGTTTATTCGTATAACCACTTTTTCATGGTATTGATATCAACAAAAATATAGCATCTAACCTAAAAAACCGTTTAGTTGTATCAAGTTTAGTGGCATAATAAAAATGTAAGCGCAGTCTCGCGGTGACCCAGGAGCCCAAGATCATTATGACAGTACATAGAAGTGGAGTAATCTATTTGCTGTCTCTTTCTCTCTGATGAGGTGTACGACGTAAAAACCCGGAGAAAGTGATTTATCGCAAGTTTGTATCGGTTGGGTAAAAATAATTAGCTCTCTCTCCATATATTGTTTCTCCAAGGATTTAATTTTATGTATGACGGCTTCCATAGTCGAGTGGTAAGACGCTCAACTACGAATCCCATGGTCGCGGGTTCAAACCCGGCGTGCGCCAATAACTTTTATTTGATTAATATGTGTAATAACGCATTTAGTTCATATAAAATAATATTAAGTATATTTGCGGCACGTTCCAGAGTGGTAGATACTTTAAGTATCGCCCTGGTGAAAGACCACCATTCAGAATCGAAACGTTGCTTAAAATGGCTTTAGACGTGTTTGGTGACCAGATCTGAATAGTCAGGTACTTCCCTACCTTTATCTTTCTCTTACTCATCTCCTTCCCCTACACACTACTTTCAGCCTCACAACATACCTCAATTGGGGATGCCATAGTCTCACTGGGTCTAGACGGTTGGGAGCAGTTGGTACTCTTGAACGGTATTTACTATTTTTTTATTTTTTTTATGAATGGGTAAGCGAATCTAGTGTCAATATATCGATACTTATAGCGAAAGCATGGTGTTATGTACCAACCTATACGGCGATTGATAACACCTATTTGGTTGACTATCTTTATCATTGTTTGTCGCACCAATGTATGCATACTGTAAGATCAATGTTGTTATTCTAACTATCAATGTAATTATTTGGGTATTAATCTATAAGAAATGATATGTCAAACTTTACCCCAACTGAAATTGACATACCTTGTAAGCATTGATTATTCTACCACTATATTTCGTAAACTCCAAGTATACTATATGAGAGAATCATTATCATTGAAGATCTCGGACACAGTTAATATCAGTTGGAGTAACACTACGCTTCTGGTGTAGACATTAATTTGTAAACTTCTAGTTCTTACCCATTACAAATGTAAAGGAACTTCATAGTATAAATAAATAAAAATAAAGTACAAAAGTGTTTTAGGACCAAAGAATCCATAAAAATGCGTTATAAAAAATGCGTTTTTTTACAGTGAATACCACACAAGAGTCCCAACTGCTTCTAACCGTCTGGAGCTAGTGAGACTATGGCATCCCCAAACAGGGTATGCTGTGAGGTTGAAAGTAGTGTGGAGAGGAAGGAAATGAAGAAGAGGAAAGTTGAGAATAACTGGCTATTCAGGTCATTTCAAGCAACGTTTCAATTCTGAATGGTGGTATTTCACCAGGGCGATACTTAGAGTATCTACCACTCTGAAACGTGCCGCAAATATACTATATATTATTATATATGATTTATTTATTTAATTGTATACGCCCTTATGGTCTTTTACATAACAGTGTTATATGTATAAGATAAAATAATAGTGACATAAAAATAACATACAGTAAATGATTAGCACCCAAAAACATAAGTAAGTTAATAGAAATATTATAATGCAATAAATTAACAGTAATATTTTTGAAAGAGGTATGCTATTATGGTATGTATTATGACACATATTGATTATATTAAATTTATTTTCGCACGCCGGGTTCGAACCCGCGACCTCTGGATTCGTAGTCGAGCGTCTTACCATTCGACCATGCAGGCCGTCGATGCGTTAAATTACTCAAACGATTGGGAACGCATTATCTACTCAAATAATGTTAACTGCAGAGCATACCACCCAGAGACGAAGAAACGTTTATTTTAACCGAGTAATGCAATTAATAATTGATTGTAAGTACGCCGTGCGCAGGTAACAAGCGAATTTCGCAAGAATTGCGCATCGGAAAATGCGGATAAAGTTTCCAGAACGAAACGATTCGTTTCCAAACAATGCTCTATCTCAGCCTCACATCCGCCGAAGAAAATAATTGTACTTTAGCAAGCATTGAGATTTCCATTAGAATGAGTTACGTTGCTTGCAAGGATGGTTGGAAGTTTAATTATACGCGGGAGAACAGTATGTTCCTTGACTCTGGACCTCATGCACTTACTTATGTTAAATTACTATGTAAAAACCCATCAGGGCGACAATAAATAAATAAGTAGAGTTCACGGGCTCCAAATCGTTTATATTATATTTAAACCTACTTACTTTTTTCATGTGTTTACCGCACAAGAGTCCTAAACGCCCAGAGCCAGTGGGACTATGTCATCGCAAATTTAAGGTATGTTGTAAGTGATGGAAGTGGGGAGGGGAAGGAGATGGGAAATAAGAAGGTTGAAAATTACCTACCTGGCTGGTCGCTAAACACGGCTAATGCCATTTTTAAAGCAATTACTCAGAGTATCTATCACTCTGGAACTTATAGATTATCTGGAAATACGTTATATTTTTTTTGATTTAAAGGAACTTTATGTGATACAACATAAAAAATAAAAAATAAATATCGCACGTCGAGTTTCGAACCCACGACCTCTGGGTCTGAGGTGGTCATAATGATACTACGTTTAACATATAAACCTTGTTCCACCTACTCTCACTATTTTCCTGATGAAAGATCACCATTCAGAGTCGAAACTTTGCTTCAAATTGTGGTAAAAGTTGTGTTTACTGACCAGATCTGAATAGCCAGTAACTTCCCAGCCTTATTTTTTCCCATCTCTTTCTATTCCCCCACTTCCTTCTTTTTTATTTTTAAAAAGAAACGCAAACATTCCCGCATTACGAATAACCTGACAATATTTGAAAAACTCCTACTGCCATCGTAATATACGGAAAATATTGCTTGTCAGCAGAGGAATTGAACCCACGACGCCCGGGTGGGTATCCGACGCGTTTGTCTATTCAGCTACCAACCGGTCAGCCTCACAACATTCCCAGATGAGAATACCATAGTTCCACTGCCTCAAGAAATTTTGTTTTTTACGGTATCACGTAAAAACATCACAATTATCGTACAAATGCGTAAAGTTGGTGATAGATTCTGTCACGGTTTTTACCCCTACCATATTTCGTGATGATATTTAAAATATATATCATAATGATGTGGTAAAGTAATCAAATTATATATGATCACACCATCGACGGATCATTTAGAATAATAAAATGTCTGCACGCATGTGACAATCATACGCAATTAAAACAAACGTCAACCTCGTGAAGAATGCCTCGCCAGCGAAAATACAACGTCGCCAATTATCAGAGAAGCCATTGTTTCATATTTGTAATCAATCTTTAGCTACGACAGACGTTTCCCGGGGCCTGTGCTGGTGGACATTAACGGAATTGGGTGGTTCATTCAGAATTGAAACGTTGCTTGAAATGCCTTTTGTCAACTTTTTCGACCAGATCTGCATAGTCAGGTACTTCCCAACCTTAGAGTATATAGAGTGGTATCTATCCAAGGCAGTGTAGTCAGCTTTTGATGATTTTTACCGGACTCGGCGGACCTGGGCGTGGCTAAGACTAAGGCTAGGGTATTTATACATCCATTTATATCACATATCGACATAATGTTTTTGTTTATTCGTATAACCACTTTTTCACAGTATTGTTATCAACAAAAATATAGCAAATAATCTAAAAAACTGTTTAGTTGTGTCAAGTTTAGTGGCATAATAAAAAATGTGGGCGGAGCCCGCGGTGACCCAGGAGCCCGAGATCATCGCTACCTTAGAGTATACTAGAGGTAGCCCAAGCCAAGGCAGTGAAGTCAGTTTTGGACTTGTTTTTGATGATTTTAACATGACTCGGCGCAAATGGGCGTGGCTAAGACTAAGGCTACGGTATTTATACATCCATTCATATCACATATCGACATAATGTTTTGTGTATTCGTATGGCCACTTTTTCACAGTATTTTTATCAACAAAAATATAGCATCTAACCTAAAAAACCGTTTAGTTGTGTCAAGTTTAGTGGCAAAATAAAAAATGTGGGCGGAGTCCCGCCGTTAACCAGCGAAGATAGCCAGCTTAAGATCATCGCGACAGTATATAGAAGCGGTCCAAGAAATTTGTTGTCTCTTTCTCTCTCATGGTGTACGATGTAAAAACTCGGAAAAAGTGATTTATTACAATTTCGGATGGGTTGGGTAAAACAAATTAGCTATCCCTCCATATATTGTTACTTTAAGATCGCTACAGTTCATACAAGCGGTGTATTATATTTGTTGTCTCTTTCTCTCTCATGGTGTACGACGTAAAAAAACCCGGAGAAAGTGATTTATCGCAAGTTTGTATAGGTTGGGTAAAAATAATTAGCTCTCTCTCCATATATTGTTACTCCAAATTCCCAACCTTTCTATTCCACATATCTCCCCCTACCCTCCCCTCATCCTTCAGCCCCACAACATTGCACGAGCGGAAAATGCCAAAGCCCCACAGGCTTTTTGCGTTTGGAACTCTTGTGTGATAATCACAAAAAACGTCTTTATTTGGGGGATGGGTAGAAACTAAATACAGCATTGATAAACGATGAAGTATCGTGCTATCCGAAATAAAGAACCTATCAAAAATTTGGGTAATTTCCTCTACTCATCAACCACACTTATTCTGACCATTGATTAAACAATATGGCGTCTTGAAAATTTCAGAATGAGAGAGTTTTTGCAAAATTTCGTGACGCCCGAGCTCACTTTTAGAAATTTTCTAGTTATGAATGTTAAGATTCGTACTTAACTGAAGGCGACAATATCGTATGTTGGCCGAATTTATGAAAAATGTCATCTTGAGTGTCCCATATCGGTGTTTTGAATAAAGGCATACCTGTGATACTTGGACCGCTACGTTGTAACCTCTCATAAGCCAGAGTAGTAGATACTCTAAGTATCGCCCTGGTGTAAGACCACAATTCAGAATCGAAGCGTTGCTTAAAATGACTTTTGTCATGTTTTCTGACCAGATCTGAATATCCAGGTACTTCTCAACCTTCCTCTTCTCCATCTCCTTCACCTCCCCACTACCCACAGCCTCACAACATACCCCGATTGGGGATGCCACAGTCCCCCTAGCTCCAGACAGTAATGAGCAGTTGGGACTCCATAAAAAAGTACACTAGGTATAACGATATTAAAGCATGGTTGGAGCTTTTGAATTTTGAACCATTAAAATCGATTCATTCGAATTTGTTTGAAGTTCTACGGAGATCCGTTCGAAATAAGCAAATCTCAATCCGTTTAGTGAGGGAGTCGTTTGAATCCGTTAATTCCATTGAAAACGACACTTACGAAGGTTGTTTGCAAAATGCGAGAAGTGTCAATGTCCGCGATGTGGTGTGGTTTTGATTTTTGGTTTTTGATCTCATCTAGACAAGTAAAACTGTCTTTTTTCTTTCTCGCTATAAAGTCAAATAACCACATTAAAAAAATCGTTCGCAGTGATCAAAACATAATTTATAATAATCAGGTCTTAAAAATGCCGTTGAAAAGCTCAAAAAACGTAGGCTACCTTACTAATATTTCCTTAACCACAATCTTAAAAAAATCCAACCTGTGTGTTGCATAATTTTGAAAGAGCAACAGCGAGTAAAATCACAGGTAGGTTCGATTAAGCTAACCAAAACCATTAAAAAATAGCAGATTCAAAAGGTAACAATCCATTTTCAAGCGTGAGAGTAATAAGAGTGCATTAAAAATAAGGTGCATTTTTTTACAATTCAGATAAAGGTACCGAAGGTCCTGATAACTTCCTCAAACATAATACCCTCAAGAGACTAAGATAACGATATTAACGTCCCTTAAATAAAGCGAAAATTCTTCCAACCACCAGGAGTAGTGGAAAAATTACCTGATGCGTCATAGAGATATTTGTTTCTACGCCTCCAAGGTTCGTTTCCTGGAACAAAATAGCTAAATTTGAGTAAAAACGTGACGGTCCGTTGGTTTTACAATCGAAGAGTCCATTACGAAGTTCAGATGAGTTTTAGGGTCTTGGTCCGTTTACTGCGGATTTTATAAATCTCACCTCACAGCTAATCGCATCTAAGAATCCTTTTGGCACTTTGATTAGCATAGAAGACCACATTTTTCAATTTTCGTTTATTTTTGTACAGAAGAATTCCAACAGTTTTCTTCTTGCTGACTTGATTTTAGTTTTCATAATACAGTTCGTTCTGTTTTAATGAAGTCCGGAAAGCATTAGGTATGGGTAGGTAGATAGATAGACGGGTGGGAGCTCCATTGTAACAACTCTTTCTGTTACATGCGTTATTTATGAGAAATCGTCGAAAGAGAGACAGGTTACAACGGATCTATCAGCGTGTTTGTAGCGAAAATCTTTGTTTTCCCTTTACTCTCTTTGGTTCGAGGTGTATTTTTACAGCAGTAACTCGCCTGTCTAGAAATCTATTATTCTGTAACTGCAGACGGCATCAGAACCCAAATATAACATATTCAGTTAACTAAGTGTCAATACATTTCTAATTGACACTTCACAGTGTAACACATAGCAATGTATCAGTTTCTTTTTCACAAATTTACCTACGAAGAAAGAGATTCTTTATATTAATTATTTCTTATTTTGTAACTGTTAATTCATGGTGGAATTCCAATTTAATGATTTAATAAAACAAATTCATAACTTTATTCCACTTTTTTATTTTTTGAGTGGACCGGTTTCAGCCTATAACGGCCATCTTCAGACTAGTCAAAATAAAAAAGTGGAATAAAGTTATAAATTTGTTTTATTAAATCTTTATATTAATCTTTTTGTTTTAACATTTTTCTTTTGAGAATCTTGATAGGTTTTTTTGGTGATTCTTGTATGAATTTGATAAATACGATCGATTTTTTATTTTTTTATTTTTTTTAATAGTTTTTGTGTTTAATTTGTAGAACTCCATTTTAATTTTTATATAATTCAATTGAATTAAATTTAATATTATTATTATTGAGTTCTGCTATTTTAAGTTTTTTATTTTAGTTTTTAGTGACAGCTGTTTCGGCGTTTAAGGCCATTGTCAAACTGTATAATATATAATAATATAATAAATAATATTAATATTAAATTTAATTCAATTGAATTGTATAAAAAAAAAAAAAAAACGATCGAAGTGGTTCCCGTATCAACTTCTTCTTCTAAGCTAGAGAACTCGACTTGAGACTATCATACATATTTTATCATCACGACCTCATCGATTTTAGCCGTCTGCCCTTGAATTGAAAAACTACTCCGCGATGACTTAAGCCGGGTACTAAAATAAACGAAAAAATAAACGTCATGGGAATTTGCCTCTGGCGTAAAAACGCCACACTTCCGTTTTACATGGCAAGAATTAGGATTCTCTATGGTGCTGGAATAATTCGCAATTGGTTACAAATAGGTACAAATTACAAGGTACCCTGGTGTTTACCTACACTCCGTAGGCGATTCATGGACATTGTACCGTAACGAAGAGGATAACCAATGTTGAGGTCTTTTCATTTGCTAGATTGGCAAAGGAAAACTAGAGAAGAATCCAAACACACCTCCGAATGATATTCCTTTTTGCCTTCTTCATCTTATAACAAAACATGGAAAGCAGAAAAAAGGCATATAAAACAAGATTGTATGTTATTTGTTTGTAACAGTAAGTTTTGCTGCGTCTTTTTTTGTCACAATAATTTTAGGTAAGTATTTATTCTCAACATTTTTGCTGTATTGAATAATTAAGTCTTTAAAAACTTACGTTTTACAACGCTGGGCTCCATGTATTTTCTTATCGTGACAGTGATGGCTTGTTCGATGTTTCTTGCATAAATATTTCTTTGGTCAGTCATCGGCTTGAAGTCATCTTGTCTCGGTTCAAACACATCGCAAATTCCCAGCTATGAAAACAAACAAATCAGTGAATAAAGCAGCCATATATTACGAACGCAAAATAAACGAAGGAACCAAATTAGCTTGTTTTATACCTTTTGAAGGTCAGTTGTAAGGACAATCAATCCCTTTGAGCATGAAAGCTGGCACCCAAGCTCTGACGTGAGTATCGCTCAACATGTTGTTGATATCTCTCAAACTTGGTGCTTGTCTCGATCGCATATCCCTTATCAGATCATTGATACCGAACTTATAATCCGGCAAGATAATAAGCAGGTAGTAGTCTGAAGTATCTAGCGGAAGTTTCACAGCCATTGACTTCAAATACGAGACGTAGGCGAACTCTAGTATCGTATCATACGTCATGTAAGTTATTTGCACTTTGTTGTAGCCATTGGCCATGAAAGAGTTCTGGTATTGCATACCCCCTCCATTATTATAGCTGGGGCTCCTGTAAACAGGGCGATAAAATCCAAGATGGTCCAGGAAAAATGGCGCAAAAACTTTCAATTTTTGTAATGACCTTTTGTTCTGATGACGCTCATTTGCTTTTCCGTATTTCTAACCTGAATTGTTATTTTATAATCTTCGGTTGTTTCTATGAACGTGTTAATTGTTGAACCTTCAGTGGTCAGGGCGTGGTCATCTTCCTGCGATATTCCATCTATCGTTGACGCAGGAGTGTCAGTATATTCAACAGTGCTAAACATTTCTCTCATGAGAGTCATTCCTTTTGTTGAATTTTCAAGAGTTGTTAAATCTCCGATAAGATTTGAAGACTGTTTAACAGGAGGATTTCTTTGTAACTTTGTTTCCAGCTGGTCTAATGATCGAGCCACTCTTTCAGTTGAATTGTTTTCAGATTCATTGCTATCTGTTGATCCAGTTTCGGAAGCCGTCTTTGAGTCATCACCGTCATCAATATCGTTTGAACTGTCATTTGTTGGGCGGAGTAGAGATGTCACTTTCGTCCTCATAGTTGTGCTTGACATATCGCTGAGTTTAGTATACAGTGTTGTAGGAAGTGTTGTCTGAGAAAGTGGTGTCAAAGTATTATCAAAAGTGCTCATCATCGAACTATCCGTGTCTTTTGTGGACCTAATTTCTCTCGAGTTGGTTGAGGGTTCACCGTCGTCTGTCATATTCATCGCAGAATCATTGTCTGCCAAATTCATCTCCTCGCTTGAAGTTTTTTGAGATCGGGCTTTAGTTGTTTTGACAGATTCTGTAGTAGGATCCTCTTTTGACTCTAATGAAGATTCCTCATTGCTGTTTCCAATAAATATGGTGCTATCAGATTGAATTGTTTCAGCTGACAAAGAAGGTCTTGTTATTAAAAGAGTTGCCACACCTGATTCACTCTGTGTTGACATGGCAGAGATTTTAGTCGTTTCAGATTGAGAGGTTGGATTAGAAAATCCAACGGTTGTAGTAGTACTGCTTTCAGTAGTTTTTATTGTAGTTCGGGGCGTTGATTCTACGGGTTGAGTTGTTGAGGGAATTTTCGAAGTTGTTGAAACAGTTGATTGGATTGTAGGCTTGACTGTTTGTGTAGTAAGTGGAAAATAAGACGTTGTTTCTGTATTTTTTACTTCATCAGATTCGGTAGTGATTGCAGTTGTAGACGTTGTCAACTTTGTTGTTAATATTTGTTGTGTAGTTAATGAACCTGCTGTTGTTTCAGTGCTTTCATCACTCTCATCTGAAAACCTTGTGTCTAAAGTTGGTATTGTTGACTTCGTTGTTGTAGTTAGCGGAACAGCTGTTGTTGTTTGCGTAATTGGTGGGACAGATGTTGTTAATTGCGTAGTTTGTGGAACAGGTGTTGTTGTTTGGGTAGTTGACGGAACAAGCGTTGTGGTTTGCGTAGTTAGCGAAACAGGTGTTGTTGTAGGCGTTTTTGCGTTGTTGGTGGAACATACGTTTTTGTTGTTTGAGTAGTTGATGGAACAAGTGTTGTTGTTCGTGTAGTTAGTGGAACTGGCATTGTTGTAGGCGTTGTTGATGGAACAAGCGTTGTTGTTCGCGTAGTTAGTGGAACTGGCGTTGTTGTAGGCGTTGTTGATGGAACAAGCGTTGTTGTTCGCGTAGTTAGCGGAACTGGCGTTGTTGTAGGCGTTGTTGTCGGCGTCGTTATTTGCGTTGTTGAAGGAACAGGTGTTGTTGTTCTTTGCGTAGTAGATTGAACGGGCGTTGTTCTCTGCGAAGTTAATAAAACAGATGTTGTTGTTTGAGTAGAAATCGGAATAGTTTTTGTAGTTTGTTGTCTGGTTGTTGTTATTTCTACAGGCTTTGTTGTATTCGTTCCAGCAGGCGTTATTTCGGTACTTTCTTCGCTTCCTGAAAACCTATTATCCACTGTTTGTGTAGCACGAAAAGTAGTTTGGACGTTTTCTCTTCTCGTCGTTGCCGCGGGTTGTGTTGTTTGTGGGAAGTACGTTGTTGGTACGGGGTCTTTTCTTTGGGTTGTGGACAGCATGGCTACTGTGGATCTTGGTGTGAATGGAACAGGAGTAGTGGTTGGCGAGACTTTCCTGGTTGTGGTCATCGTCATTTGCACAGGTTGTGTAGTCTGTGGAGTGTACGCAGTTGTCGCGGGGTTTCTTCGCGTGGTTGACATTTCAGATTGCGCAGTCAAGGGGTACAGAAGGCGTAGTTCTGGTTGTTTGCGGTCGCGTTGTACTTTGGAATTGGGTGGTATACGGAGCAAATGTAGTTGTATAATAGTTTCTTGTTGTGTACATCCCTTCGTCGTATTCGGTAGGGGGTTGGATCGAGCTCGTGTAGGTGCTATAAGCCTCCGACATTTGAGAAACGGGAGGAGCCTCCGAATTCGTCGGACGGGGAGTCGGCATTTCAAAATCGTAACCATAATACCTCAGTATGTCGAGATAGTTTTGACGAAATGTGATGTTTTCATTGTTGAATGAGAGTCCGGCGAGGAATCCTTCTTCCGGTATGAAATAACTCTGAAACAAAAAGATAAGATCGAGAGATGTCTAAAACTAGTCAACAAATTTGATAATTTAAATAAACAATGACTCTAACTCGATATAATTGTTATGTTGCGGAATCTCTCAAACAATGGGGAGTGGATGAGGTGTTCGCTCGCTGTTAGGTTCACCAATGTACTTCCTAAACGAATGATTCAATCCAAACAAGCCCCATTATTTATTATTAAGTATTTAAAATCATATTATAACGTAGCAATTATTTATCACGATAAGAGCCTTCAAAGTGTCCGGTTCTAAGACAATGACAACAAATAAAAATTTGTATCCTGTTCGGCGAAAACTTGTGAAAATGTCATTTCGTCACAACTAATTTCAAATGAACATGATGGTTTTTTAATGTAAGTACTACACAAGAGTTTTAGTATCCGGAGTCGGTGACACTCCAAATGCTGAGAGGATGAATGCATTGGGGATGGGAAGGAGATTCGGAAAGTTGAAAACCACCTGCTTATTTAGATTTATTTGATAAGCTGACGAACTCCATAGGGTAGTGGCCTACGCATTTGATTTTGAGTCGGGATCGTTATGGGTTCGATTTTCGTGTCGCTATCATATTAAATAACCATGGGGTTTTTGAACCCCGGAAAAATAATTTAATATGGGTAGGCAATAAGCTGAGCAGGTCGCACGAATCTGTTGATAAGAAGGTACCTATAAGAAATTTACTCGTGTTCACGGTTGATTGGAAATTCGGTATATTTTTAATCTAACAATTCGTTTCTACAATAAATAGATAAATGTAATTCTAAAAAATAATAGAGGTACATATCGTAAAAGTAATAATGAATCCTTGTCCGCCAAGAAATCACCCTTAAATACGGTCAGGACCGGCCCTGAGTCAAACGGCGCCTGGCGCAGGTATTTTTTTTGTTCAAACAGAAGATTGGTACCAACTCGTATCAAGTATAAGACGAGAGGCGCGGGTTTTTATTCCGCGCCGTCGGCCGGGAACTTACGGATTTATTTTCCGTCCATCAATGGTATGTTTTTTTCCATTTGATATCATATATATGAAGCACTGTGATTATGAACAGGAGTCATAAAATGGGATCGAGTAAGAAACGAACATGTTAGTACCTACTCAGAATGCCGGAAGACCGACTTCTGCATAAAATACTGGCAGCAATTCTAGAAGGACAACGTTCAGTGGAAAGCAACTCCATAGGCTGCACGAAGAATCTTATAATGCGCTGCCGGAAACCATCAAAATTATGCCTATACTATCAATAAATTCAAAATAACCTGTAAAAACTATTTAAAATGCATATAAATCAAAATAACAAGAAGTATATAAGTTAAAATATTAAAAGTCAAAAAAGAAAATTAAATAATTAGCTACTTGTAAACTTGAATGTACAAAGTAACTAATATAAAAATTAAATAAAATAAAAGAAAGGCTGGGCCTGCAATGGACGGAGGCCGCCGAAGTAGCCCTGGAAATAGACGCTGGAGGCTCAAATAGGACAAGGGGAAGAAGATAATATTCATATCTACCTAAAAAAATCAATCTTTTAATCCAATATGTCATTTCATTTCCCATTCCTTTTGAAATAAAACTGTTTTATCATGACTCACGAATTTTATAAGCCAAATAAAAAGTATGTCAATATTTACACATCATTTCGTGTGGCGGAAGAATAATGGGCCTAAACGCCTGATTATGTCACAAATGAAAGTTCGCATCGATGGGCCGAATTCTGGCTGGCGGACACCATATTGCATTGCACGGTTAGTCCACCGAGCCAACCCTAATTGGCCATCATTGAACACACAATGGACAGGCAAGGTCAGAATAATGACCACTTTTTGTCAAAAAGTTAATAACTGTTATCTACAGTTCTATCGGCATCGTCTGTCATTTAATATCCAAATGATGGGCGCCATTATTGACAAATAGAAAATGACAGGTGATTTTTGTGATTGCGTGTGCTCACATTCATTTTCAGCGTCGTGATTTTTTTTCACTGTTCACACAACTTGCCTACGCAACGAGATTTAAAAAAAATGAAATGACCAAAGAATTAGGCACTCTGGCGTCGTAAATTTTCTTCAAATTTTCACGATTTTACGAACCAACAGTTAAAAATAAAAGTTTTATAAATAAAACAGATAAACTTTGTTTATAACCACTTATTAAAATTATTCATTCAAATTTTAATATTGTCCTGATGATGGAAGGGTGCTTTCCAAAACCGGTCGACATAATATTGAATAATATAAGTGGTTATAAACAAAGTTTATCTGTTTTATTTATAAATATGGCAAGCCACAAAGTAAATGCTTTTTACGAATATAAAAGTTTTACTTTAAGTTAGAACTTATTTCATCTCTTTTCCACAACATCGAGTGGTAAGACGCTCGACTTCGAATCCAAAAGTTGCGGGTTCAAACCCGGCGTGCGCCAATAACTTTTATTTATAAAAACATACCAACCAATAAACTAATCTAACCAATCTCGAACCATTCTCTAAACCCCTCTGTTTTCCCTCCCAAACTGTGTTTTCCCGCTAATAATCAATCTGTCAAAACCGACTGTTTTTCTTCTGTTTAGTACCTACCCAAAAATGGAACCCATTCAAATCAGAATTGAAATATGACAAGAAAGTACCTACCCCAATTTAATTAAAATTTTAAACTTTTTTTAATTTAGGCGGTTGAAAATAAAATGCAGTGCCTACCTTCGTAAAGATGGAAAATAGAAATAAGGCAAAAAAATCAATCTAAACCGGTCTTGCATTCCCTAAATAAACAACGCATCTACATTTCTTGCGTAAACTAACAGGGAACATTGCGTAACATTCTACACAGGTATTTTGTCTCGTCTGCTTATCATTCATTTATCGTTTTCTAAATTCATAATTACTTTCGATTGATCTTATCTCACCCCTTTTTGAAATTCAGTTTTTCGAATTTGCTATAATTTTTTTTTTTATTGTCATCTTATCATCGATTCTCAATATATATATTTTTTATAATTTTATTATTTTGTATTCAGTGGAAACTTCACTGGTTGGTGCAATATTAAACTATTATATTAGAACATTGCTGATATATTTTTTCATATAGATATTTTTGAATCAATATTAAGTAATGGCATAAACTTAAATTACTATTTGATAATTTAAAGGTGTCGCATGTCGTAATAGAGGATTAAAACAAGGATTTAATTTATTTTAGGATTTAATAAATTTAATTTATTTTAATGTGGATATTATGACAAATCCAAAAATTAATTACACATATAATTTTTAGATAATAGTTAAAAATTGGAAATAAAAAATAAAACAGTCGATTATGGCTAGCATTAAAAATTGTCAGGAGAACAACTATAAATATAACTTTGACACTCTTGACAGAAGAGGTTACCATTAAGAGGCATAGTGTACATATATTTTGACGCGAGACATTGGCCGTTTTATTATGATGTGTTTATAAATTGTTTAAATTTTCAGTATTTCATTTTTAGATTATTAACACGCATATTGAACCGTTCTGTCTTGAATCCTAACCGCAGGACATCCAGGCATAAATAATAATACATTACACAGATAAAAACCCGCTCCCGCGCGGCTTAGTCAGGACACACACATCAAAAGGAACATACTGAGTTAATCGTGAAGGACCGTAATCGGAAGAAAATTTTAAACTTTTGTATGTATGAGCAATTTTTCCATCGAACGTGGCAGAAGACGGCTTACGGTATTAATACTCTCAGATGAAGGTTATTTTCATGAATCACCAGACACTATCATACCTTATTTTTTAATCGTCTGCGGTGGGCCGAAAAATACAGTTTATTTTATGTTTTTTTTCTGACTTGGCTTAGGTTAGGTAAGGTATGTAGTTTATACTCAAACTAGATCTGAATAGACAAGAAGAAGTTCCTTGGCAGGGTGGTAAAAGCTTCGGCTCTAAACGCAGAAACCGCGGTCACAAAACACGGTGAAGTGCAAATAAAATTGAAAATTTTCGCGTTGGTACACAATTGAAAACAAACCAAAAGATCACACATTATTCTAGAGAGAAATAAACTAAATCGACATATAATGGGTCATCACGAAAACATTATTATTTTACAATTAGAAAAATAGCAAGCCAATAAAAAAATAAGTCCTTGGCTATTCAAAATGGAAGAGTGATTGATATGTGTATTGTGTAAATAGGTATGTGAATAGTAAAAATCTATTATAATTTAGAAAAACCAAAATGATCAATAATAGTTTTTAAATGTCCTCATACGAATCCACCAAACAAGAGGGTAGGTACTTTTTATTGCCTTTTACAACAACTTAAAAACGGATGAGTATTTTTGTTTTGTTAATATTTACCCTCAGTTTCCTATGTATATCTCGAAATCCAACTCGAAGAATATTTCTATCACCCGGGATTTGAAGCGTGTCCCTAATTTGCAGGGCGGAATACCCTTCGACGCCCTCATACAGGGCAACGAGAATCCCCGTTAGCCCGTACGGAGAAAACGCGATGTTGTTATCATTCAAAAAATTATGCTCGTACAAAACGTTAACCCCTAATCGATTCGTTATATCAATCATGTAATCCAACGGTCTGTAATTCCTTTTGGAGCTCCATGGCTCGGAATCCAATGGGGTTTCGTAAGAACATACCGCACTTTGAAAAACAAACACAGTTATCGCGACGTTTAGCGTCCGGATTTGAAAAAACATCGTGTCGTGTTAACTCGGAAACGTCTGGGCGCCGAATGGCAGCCATGGAAGGATTCGACATGGGATGAGTCGTTACTCCATCAAACCAGTAGAGCGCTATTGCTTTTATTTTTACCATCAGCAATCCCAAGCTCAAGGCTATTGAAGGTGAACGAACCTGTATCTTCTAACGCCGTTTCGTACTTGGCGCCATTTTCGGTCTTAGATTATTTATATCT
Organism: Drusus annulatus; assembly: GCA_022651775.1. Taxonomy (NCBI): domain Eukaryota; kingdom Metazoa; phylum Arthropoda; class Insecta; order Trichoptera; family Limnephilidae; genus Drusus; species Drusus annulatus. Next base: position 803,699 of record JAGWCC010000357.1, on the reverse strand, counting down.
CAAGTATTTTAAACTTAATATTGTCTTAAACGATTGTCTGTCAGAGGAGGTGATACTTTTATGTTCGAACAGATATCGCATTCAGTAGCAGGTGCCGAATGCTTTTTTCGACAATAATAGTTTCGCACAGTTAATTTGCACAAAAGCCGGTACTATAACAAATTTTCGTGAATAGCACCGATGAAAATTTTGACTGCTTCTAAACAGATACAAATGTATTGCACTAAAGTACAGAAAATAATTTCAAAATAACTTTTTAAATATAGAAATACATTGAACACTAACTACTAAATTTTACTGAGCAACTAAAAATCAATTCTTCGGCTTTGTCTACATCAACCACACTAGACATGTTGAAATAAATTCACACAAACAAATGTAACTTACAGATATTTGTTGGGATTGAAAATATAAAATAATTACAAATAGAAGCTTGCATTTTTAAGCTGGTTCAACAATATTCGTTTCAAAACATTCAAATTGAAGCGGCTTAGGAAACTCGGGCATTATCTAATATTATAATGTTGGTTGGCTTGTCAAAACCATAGACAATTGGCGCGCTTTTCATCTGTCAGATTGTCAAATGCCAGGTGCAGTTTCGCAATTTCAACAACGCTGTTTTTGTAACCTGTGTTTATTTCTTATAATTTGTGTGCAATCTATTGTTAGAAATGGAAGAAGCTTCAGGTAATGCCACATTATTGTTTTTAGCCCATGTCCTTTACCTAATTTTTCATCTTATGCATTTATTTCGTCTCGAAATGCCACTTTTAAACTACGCAATAACAATGTTGGTTGTCAGTTGATGGTCTCATTTTCTGTTTTTAGCCGGTAGATCCAAGAGGCAGAAGATTGACAAGCACGGGAGATCAGCAGCGTTTGAAAAACTAAAGCTACTGAAAGGGTCTAAGCGTAAATATGAAATAGATACATTGGAAAATGTTTACGATACCGTTGATGAAAGCGAGTACACAGATCGTGTGCTTCAGAGACAGGACGACGATTGGATCGAAGACGATGGTGAGTATCATTTAGTTAATATTTTACATCTCGGATTGTACCGATAAGCTACAATCATTGCGCTGCACAATATAGTTTCAATCAGTTTCAATGTTCAATTTCTTTCCTTATAAAACATGGGTCTCTTCAATAACCAGTTTCACTTCTCTCATTAAAAATACCCCCACACAGCATTATTTCCCTCCCTCCATTCCTTTCACCTTACAAAATTTCCACATAATAGCAGTGCCATATTTAAAAATTAACTGGCAAAATTATTTACAAAATTCAAATAATTTAACCAGTTAGTAGACAAGTGGAACAAAGCCATGGGTTCCCAACGAGGTGTCATGGGTTCAATCATCTGCTAGCTAAGTCCTCCATTATTACATAAACAACATTTTCCATTTATAATGATAGAAGTATTTTAATTACAACGTGTGCATGTACCAGTATCTTGCAAATTTACCAGTTGAAAGGGCATTAGCTATGTTTAGTGAACAGATCTGAATAGCCAGTTACTCCTTAACCTCCCTCTTCTCCATCTTCATATCCTAACTTCCTTCATCTTTACAAAATTCTCCAAAGTTGCAATGCCATAGATTCACTTGCCCCAGACCTCTTGGAAGGTAATTCAATAAAATAAAATTCAAGTTCATTTTTATAACACTACAGCTCTCCTTCTGCCCACAATTTGTAGTCAATTATCACAGCATTAACTATAAAAAAACAATCGAGTGATAAACTGTTTAATTTCCAATTACAGATGGATGCGGCTACATCGAGGATGGTCGCGAGATCTTTGATGATGAGGAAGGGGAAGATCAGTACAGCGCCAAGGCTTCCAAGCTCTAAGGACAAAGAGAGCAGAGCCAAAAAGAGGAAAGCCGGAATATCAGCACCAGCCGAGGAGGGATCGTCTTCCAAAGGGAACATCCGGAGAATGCTGAGTAACATGACGGGCAAGAAGAAAGAAGTAAGTGACCGGTTTTCAGGTTTAAAAAAATACATGTACATACGAGGCCTGTTCAAAAGAAAAGATAAATTTTGAATTTTCGCGGGCTGTGTACATTTGACTATCGTTTTTTTTATTTTTTATGTTGGTACACATATGTTTATCATATGTTAGCATTATCAACCATTTTGGATTAGTGGTTTGTTTTTGACAACTGGAAAGGTTAGTCACGTTTTTGTGTGTTCTTCGATTTTTTACTTTTTGAAAAAATGGATCAATAAATAAAATCCATGATTTGTTTTTCCACAACTCCAGGACGCTCATCGTCATTAACATCTTCTCGGCCTTCTGTAAAGCGCTTGTACCACTTATAAACACTTTTTGAGACAAAGTAGACTCGCCGAATGCCACAGTCAACATTTTAAGTGCGTTGGAGCACTTTATTCCATTTTTAACGCAAAATTTAATACATATTTTTTGATCCATTGTTAAAAAAAAACACTTTTGCAAGGAAGAAAAAAACGCAATTTTTTCAAAACACTAAGAAAACAGAACTTTTATTCTGTATTAGAAACTCACGCATTGAAAATTAACATTTCACAAACTGTAAAAAATATGTACAGGAAAAAGCCACACATCACTCCAAATTTTTTTTTCAAAGTAGGCCTACAATGGATCAAAAAATTCTGTTATTTTCTGCTGCTTCTTGTGTTGAATCGACTTTTTTAAGCGTAGTCACGCCATTTTTTGAATGAACATTATGCGTGTATTTTGGGCACGAGGCATTCCTAGAAGAGGCCGGTTAAAGCGGCGGGATGGTCAAAGCGGCGCCGGTTAAGAGAGCGTCTACTGTATATAATTTTATTGTTATGTAAACATGTCTAAAGTAATAATGTTTTTACAGCCTACTCAAAAACGTATAATTTTTAAAAAATAAAATAAAAGGCTATTAAACTCCAAGATTTTAGTGCAAATCTTTTCACTACGTAAATATATAATAATAATAATATTTGGATAATTTGTATAGCGCTGTTTTTGTGAAAAATCACTTCAAGGGCGCTGTACAAATGTTAATTTAAAGTTAATATTAATTCCTAGTTTATATAAATATACAGCAACACACTTACCTGGCAGGTCACTCATAACTACACTTAACTACTAAAGGTCACCATAATACGGGCATATGCCTATTTTAGAGGGTCGTAATACGTTAATCTGTCACAGATTAAAAAAATATAAATAATGTTGTAAAATTTTAATTAAAAAAAAACGTGTTGAAAAGTGAGTAAGTCCGGTATTCACTTTGGGTGAATACCATAATTTTTATTTAAATAAAATTTTTAGGCATACTACTTCAACACTCTTTTCAATCTTTCTTCTTATGTAAAACAAAGAATATGGTGTATTGGCTTATATTTTTTTACAGTTTAATTGTTTTAAAGTTCCATTGGTCATGATGCTCACCATTCAAGGGTTTTTGTTGCTTAAGCACAAAGATTTTCTGCTTCATGGTTAGGATTTTTATTATTATATAAGGATTAAATTGATTTAAGCGTCTTATCGCATATGTGATCCATCGACGGCTATCCCCGTATGCGGATGTAACTTATATGATTCATGAAGTTTTACTAAAACACTTACACTGATACACTGTGTCAAAACGTGCCGCATGATGGGATAGATTGCATTGAAAAGACAGCAATTATAACAGTTAAATATTTCTGTAATCCACAGGATGTTAAAATATCCGATGATGACATTCTCTTGGACATCATGTCAGAATTGAAATCTGACACTCCGCTTACCTCGAACGGTGCGTCCAAAGCCAGCTCCGCCAACATTCTACGCTCGTCCAACTTCGTGCAGCACAGCAAGAAGGACGCGCAGGACTATTTCAAGAACCTCGGCGCCAGTAACAAGCCCAGCACGCCCACGGCGGGGAGAGTTATCAATCCATTTGGTATCAAGAAGACTGAAGCGCCTAAACTGATAGAAGTTAAGGTTAAGGTGGAGGTATGTTACAATGATGTTATTATATTCCACGTGTAATTCATAAGATTTTGTATAAATTCATGCTTTTTAAAACAAATCTGTGTGCAAGGTAGCAAGCTTTTACCAAATGAGTTCACTCACCTTCTGCTTTTGCCTTGTTTTTCAAATTATTAAATTGTTTATTATGTTCTTTGTTTCAGTAAAATTATGTATTGTATTATTTTTTATGACCTGGTGTACTAGATAACTAAAAACTCAAATCAACTCATTCCCTTATTCATTTCCCCATGAAAAAATTCCTTGTTATTGATTTCACAGCCAGTCTTTGGTGGGTTATTTTTTTCGTTGTGGAGATGTTTCCGGTGCCTTCTTCTTTTGAATTTTTTTGAAATATCACATAACTGCTCTACCTATATAGTAAATGCATATTATTATCGTTCGTAAATAATATATACTTTGATAACGTTTGAAACATATTTGATGGTTAGTTTTTAATGACTACTTTAAATCAATATTTAAAAATTAGCTTTCATTAAATTATGATATTGTATTTTCCTGTGCCACATTAAAATTTACTGATTGTTTTTATTTTCAGGATAGAAACATGGATCTAGATATATTCGACCCGCCATCACCAAAAAAAAATAAAGCAACGGAATCACCGCCCGAAATCATCAAAATAAAGGAAGAAATTCAAGATACCCCCACACAACAAATAGAAGAATTTAACACGCAAGACTTGCATTTTGATGATATCGATTTTGACGATGCAATCCCCGAGAAACCGAGCAAACCTAAACCCACATCGAATGGAAAATCATCAGAGATCGACGACGTTGAAGGATTAAATGCTGACGACTTTCTTGAATCGAATTTTGATGTGTTCGATAAAACAACCAAAGATGAATCCAAACCGATTGCTAAAGTTGAGTCAATCAAAGCGTCGAACGGATTAAACGGTTGGGCCAATATATCAGAGGATGCGTCCTCTACCCAGAATTCTGCAACATTAGAATGTACGAGTTTACCGCTGACAACAGATAAGGATGGGGAAAAGGTGTTGAGGTTTTATTGGTGGGACGCTTGGGAAGACCGGTATATGAAGCCGGGGGTCGTGTTCCTATTTGGTAAGGTGTATGTGGATCCATCTAACCCGGCTGCAGGATGTGTCTCGTGCTGTGTCACAGTACGGAACGTGGATAGAAGGCTGTACTTGCTGCCCAGAGAATATGTAAGTATAAACCAATGCATAAATTTTATTATTTCTAATTTTGAAACTGTTAATTCGTGGTGGAATTCCATTTTAATGATTTAATAAAACAAATATATAACTTTATTAAAGCATAAATTTTATATAAAAAAATCCAACTGACAATTATTATCCATGCTATAAGGCTAAGGGGCTATTTCACCACCTCTCAATAAACTACTATTCATTAGTTAACTCTAATCATCGGAATATTCGTTAGCTATCTCCTTCCTTAAAGTTTGGCTGGCAACGCCGCTTTTTCAAACCTTATCCCGTCTGCTGTCACGTCTGTCAATACAATGCCGTTATTTCTATCATAAACATAAACTAACTTTCACAACACAACATTCGCGCGCGAAGCTCATTACATCCCTCTCACCAAATAGTTAAACGCGTCTCTATATTTAAATAAAACATATTTCTATTTTATAACTTTATTGTATTATTCAGGGACTATTTCACCACTTCTCAAGAAGCTGTCAACGTAAAGTGCACCCCCAGTAGTTAGAATCTATTTTCTGATTTAAAATGGCGGCGTACTGTTTTGACAGCTGACAGTAAACAGTTTTCTGTTGAAGTTGATTTTTTACTGTAATTATGGAAGTGGTTGAAGATTTAAATATCTTAGACGAACAGGACATGGCGGAAAGACGTAGACCGCGTGTTTTCAAACTAAGAGTCAATTTTTTATCGTCTTAGATGACATTGACAGGTCAAGATTTTTGACAAAAAATGCCGTAAAGGAGATACAAAATCAAGGATAAAATCTCTCCAAGAAGCGGTATGTAATTCTAATATACGCCTTCACAATATATCACGGAATATATACTATGAAATAACAACAATCTTTGGCAGTACAATATACCCACATACAACATGTTCATGCTTACAAACTATCAACCTTCACCAAGCAATAATAGACACTCCCCAATGCACTTCACTAATATAATTTAATAATAAAGTTATAAAATAGAAATATGTTTTATTTAAATATAGAGACGCGTTTAACTATTTGGTGACAGGGATGTAATGAGGTTCGCGCGCGAATGTTGTGTTGTGAAAGTTAGTTTATGTTAGAAATAACGGCATTGTATTGACAGACGTGACAGCAGACAGGATAAGGTTTGAAAAAAAGCGACGTTGCCAGCCAAACTTGCGGGAAGAGATAGCTAACGGGTATTCCGATGATTAGAGTTAACTAATGAATAGTAGTTTATTGAGAGGTGGTGAAATAGCCCCTAAATCAAATTAATCTCATACTAACACAATCCAATAAGATAGTTTCTTACATATAACACAGTTAATAGGCGTTATATATATTTTTAATATGATTTGAAATAATAATACCATTTTTTACTATTTTAGAAATTGGACAATATAACTTTGGAAGAAGATGGAAAGAATCCGGTGTCCATAATGGACGTTTACGAAGAGTTTAACACCAAGGTTGTCAGCAGGCTTGGCATGAAAGAGTTTAAGTCCAGGAAGGTGGTCAAGAATTATGCCTTCGATCTTCCAAACATTCCCGCTCAGTCAGAGTACCTTGAAGTTAAATATGCTGTAAGTGCCATTGACATTAACTATACTTTGGGAGTATCCGAATTTTAAGAAAGATCTTATTAATCTAAACACATGCTACTTCAACCAAACCTCAAGCAATCAAAACTGTTTTATAAAATCAGACTAAAGCCTCTTTTGTAAATTAATCATGGGATTTAATCATGTAATTTTGTAGATAAATTTACACCATCGAACGGTAAACAGATATTCAAAATGAGTTGGTACAAGTAACATATTATCTAGGATATCTGCAAGACTTAAACCGAACTCCCAAACAATGAAAATAGGCCAATTGTTAGATATTGCCTTTGACGATTAAATTCATGCATTTTTTTTATGTTTAAATATTTTAGTGTTTTTTTTCTAACAGTTGTTAAATTATACAAAACTTCGACTTTATCATAAATATATGAATAAATAATTTCCAGGCCACCTACCCGCCCCCACCCACCGAAAAGCCGTACCTTACCTTCTCCCACATATTCGGGCTGACCACCTCCGCCCTGGAGACCTTCCTGCTGCAGCAGAGGATCAAGGGGCCCTGCTGGCTGGAGATCAGGGGCGCCCAGGACGTGTCCAACAAGATCTCCTGGTGCAAGGTGGAGGCCAACTGCCTCACGCCCGAGGATGTGACGGTGCTAAGGAGTGATAACCTCCCACCTCCGCCACTGGTTGTTGCCACGGTAAGTCAAACAGACCACTATTTTATTTATTTATTGGACAATTTTCAAGGGCCCTCCTTCTGCACTGTGTATAACCACGGGATTGCCACCTGATTGACCACCGGTTGACCGAATCTCTATCAATTATTGCCAGCCTCTATCAACTCTTTTTAATCCCATGGGGTCGATCCATTGGCCTCACCGGTATATGTGAAAAATCCCAGCACACTCAAAAGTCACGAGCCGCCACTGCCTCTAATGATGAAACAAGAGACACGTGTAAAATTGTTCAAAATTTCACAAACATTTGACATCCCTCTAATTGATGATTATTGACACCCCCAATTTTCTCTTCATATTTTGCATTTTTCTTAACACTATTACGTACTATGTTGGAGACAGAATGAAACACAAAGCAAATATTAACCGCCTAACGAACTTCCTAAAAGTGTCATATAATTAATTGTTTCAGATCAACACGAGGATGGTAATGGATCCCAAAACCAGGCTGAACAAAATAGCTATGCTGACTTGTCTGGTCAACAATGCCTTTGAAATACACAAACCGGCCCCCAACCCTGCTTTCCATCAGCACTTCTGTGGTAAATAAAAATATTTTACTTCCTTAGACCGGTTTACCTGTCTATAGGGATCTAAGGGTTCCTTCTTCTTTGATTATTGTTTATGTAATCTTATGATTTGTCTTTTTTCAGTATTCACTCGTTCAACTAATGAAATATGGCCTGTCGATTTGAAGCAGGCCATGGCTCAGTACAGCGGAACCAAACTAACCAAGTGCGAGTCTGAAAGAGAACTGTTAAATTACTTTCTCGTCCAGTTCTGGAAGATAGATCCAGATCTAGTTGTGGGCCACGACCTACAAGGATTCCAACAGGATCTGTTGATCGGCAACATCCTGGATAAGAACATTCCCAACTGGTCACGATTGGGCCGGTTAAAAAGAACCGTTGTTCCAGTGAGAAAGTTTGCAGCAAGAGATGCATTCTTAGGTAGACTAGTCTGCGACATCAAAATATCAGCCATGGAATTGATACGATCGCGAAGCTTCGATCTTGAAACTTTGTGTACAAATGTATTAAAGCTACCGGAAGGCTCAAGAACTGAGATTATTCCAGACGATATCTTTAAATATTACGATTCCAGTAGAGATCTATTGGAGCTTGTCTCGTTAACGATGCAGGACACTTCTTACGTGCTGAAGATGATGTGCGAACTGAATGTGTTGCCGTTAGCATTACAAATCACTCAAATCGCAGGTAATGTCATGTCCAGAACTTTGATGGGCGGAAGATCTGAGCGTAATGAGTTCTTATTGTTGCACGCTTTTAACGAAAAGGATTACATCGTTCCCGATAAGATTATGGGCAAAAGGGGAATCAAGGATCAGGAACCTGGAGAAGGAAATGATGAAGAAAACAGTGGAAATAAGAATTTGTCTAAAAAGCAGGCGGCAGCCCGTAAGAAGCCGGCATATTCGGGGGGCTTAGTTTTAGATCCCAAAAAAGGATTTTACGACACCCTCGTCTTGTTAATGGATTTCAATTCCTTATATCCGAGCATCATTCAAGAATACAATATCTGCTTCACCACGATCAAAAGGAATTCCGCGTGTTCCACTGATGAAGAGATCAATGATTTAGTTTTGCCAGAGTCCAGCGTAGACCCGGGTATACTACCAACGCAGATCAGAAAGTTAGTCGAAAGCCGAAAAGATGTTAAAAGACTGATGAAACAACCCAATCTATCTCCCGAACTTAGTATGCAATATAATATAAGACAGTTGGCCCTAAAGCTTACTGCTAATTCAATGTATGGCTGTTTAGGCTTCACATATTCCAGGTTCTATGCCAAGCCTTTAGCCGCCCTCGTCACATTGAAGGGCAGAGAAATCCTCATCAACACAAAGGAATTAGTACAAAGACTAAACTACGATGTAATTTACGGTGATACTGACAGTATTATGATAAACACCAACTCTCTGGATTATGATCAAGTATTTAAAATCGGTAACGAGATCAAAAAAGAAATCAATAAAAAATACAGACAGATTGAACTAGATGTCGACGGCGTGTTCCGATACTTGCTTTTGCTGAAGAAGAAGAAATATGCAGCGGTTTTATTGAGCAAAAATAAAAGCGGAGAATTCACCATGACTCAGGAATTAAAAGGTCTCGATATTGTTAGAAGAGATTGGTCTCAATTAGCCGCAGAAGCCGGTAAATTCATCCTGAATCAAATATTATCCGAACAATCTGCCGATGAGAGAATTGAAAACATTCAATCACACTTGGTCAAACTTAAGGAGGATTTGAATGATAACAAAATGCCTCTTTCGATGCTTACAATAACAAAACAGCTAACCAAAAATCCGAACGAGTATGCAGATAAAAATGGACAACCCCACGTTCAAGTTGCGCTTAGGTTAAACTCCAAAAGTGGAAGGAAGTTTAAAAAAGGAGACATTGTTCCGTATTTGATTTGCGAAGACGGTACTGCCAACCCAGCAATGCAAAGAGCATATCACATAGAAGAATTAAAAAACAACGAAAACTTAAAAGTAGATGTTAACTATTACCTAGCACATCAATTACATCCGGTTATATCTCGTATTTGCGATCCGATCGAAGGCATGGATTCAGCGAGGATAGCAAGCTGTTTAGGTCTCGATCCGTCCGCATACAAGCAATCAATCAAACGGGAAACAATTGAAGATGACACTTACGAACTCGAGAACGAAAAAGAAAAATACCGACAGTGCGAAGATTTCTCATTCACGTGCATAAGTGATAAATGTCTGACCGAAAACAAATTGCGAGAAGTTTTCAGAACAGTTGACAAAGAAACAGTCACATTTTTAGAGAGATGTACAAACGAAAATTGTAGTCTACGGCCTGTTGAATATCTGCCGACGATTCTGAATCAGTTGACGAAGCAAATAAGAATTTATAACGCAAAGTATTATGAGAATTGGCTGATCTGTGAAGATCCTGCTTGCACGAATCGAACTGCGAGATTGCCCCAGTGCTTCGCGGGTGGCTATCCCCTCTGCAATATGTGCGAGAAGGGAGTCATGTTCAGAGAGTACACGGAGAAGGACCTCTACTATCAAATCAGCTTTTTCCATTATCTGTTTGATCTCAACAAGCAAAATTCACAAAGTGAGTACATCATTTAGATATTTACACTATGTGTTTGATTCCTTTTTAAATTACCCTCTGTACAGATATTTTTCTTATAATTTTACTACAATAAGCTTAGTAAACACACATTATTATTAGTTCAGTTTGATAAAATTGCATCTGCATCTTCTATTAATGGTAAACAATGTAGAAAAATTTTGAAGAGTTCAAAATAGTAAGTTAATATACAGGGTCTGGTTTTATGGTAGCAAAAGCAGTGGCCATGGCGTGCCGTAAAGTACATATTTGCACAGCAATAATATTATAATGCATCTCGTAATGGTCCAATTTTTCAACAATAATTGTTATTTTGTTTGGTCCTATAAATCCAGCCCTGATAATAACTTACAGTTCCTAACTGACAATATAATAATTGTTTCCAAAAAAGTTTGCACATAAAATGATATTTTATTGATTGTCGATTTTAAAATAAACTTTTATGACTACTTAGCCCTCAATATTATTTTAATAATATTCCTTCTTTCCAGAAATAAAGGTACCGCCTCACATAACCTCCGCCTTCCACTGTCTCAAAGAATCCGTTGAAGATGCCCTCTCTCAGTCCTCGTACTCGGTGATTAACCTCAACCAGCTCTTTAGCTTCTTCGACCTGAAGACCAGACCTTCGGTCTCCGTCATCAAGTCGGAGAAACTCAGTATTGAAGCCGCACCTCCCGATGTGGAGGACGATGAATACAACTCGTATATGGAGACCTTTTAGATTAGAAATTTATTAATCTGTACTGAAATGTGTAGTGTCAATGAAACAGTGATAAAAACACTGAACAGATAATCCCTAGAAGTGTGATCTCTACCGATTTGAAAGAAAACTGATGTCGCTAATTTACAAAAGACCATTCGACTCCTAGGCCCCAAACAGGCCAATGAAATGGAATTTCGATATTTGATCAATTTCACACCAAAGTAAGGAAAAAATTAGCTCACTCTGGGAACACAGACACGCCCACAAAACACTTCTATTGAATTATTTCTTCACTGGAGAAAAAGTAATGTTGTGCAGGTCCAAATAACAAGTGGTTTATTTTCAAAGCATACATAGCAGAGTTGTGTGCTCTGATTTTTAATGTAATGTCGGGGAATTTAAAAAATTACTCTTTTAAGCAGCTAATATTGTAGAATCAGAATAGTTCATTTCAATAGTTTTGATAATTTTTTTATCAGGGAGCCAACCCTTTTTTTTGTTCTTTGTCTACGTACAAATATTTGTTAATTACACATTATCATAATATAATATTTAAAGGAAATTTTCTTTGTGCTTTATATTCTCTATCGAGACTTTATTTTTAGAAGTGGGTTGGAATGTAACGTGTTCAATGTTACATTATTTTATATTGCTAAAAAAATGTTCTCGTAATTCGATTAATGTTTTTGAAAAAAAGGTGTATTTTTGTAAACTTTATATAAATAATACTGGCTAGTCAAAAGTATGGAACTCATTCGGTCCTTACTATATTATTACTTTTACAAATTTTTGGTAGACTTAGGGGCTATTTCACCACCTCTCAATAAACTACTATTCATTAGATAACTCTAATCATCGGAATATTCGTTAGTTATCTCCTTCCGCAAGTTTGGCTGGCAACGCCGCTTTTTTCAAACCTTATCCCGTCTGCTGTCACGTCTGTCAATACAATGCCGATTGCCGTTATTTCTATCATAAACATAAACTAACTTTCACAACACAACATTCGCGCGCGAAGCCCATTACATCCCTCTCACCAAATAGTTAAACGCGTCTCTATATTTAAATAAAACATATTTCTATTTTATAACTTTATTATTAAATTATATTAGTGAAGTGCATTGAGGAGTGTCTATTATTGCTTGGTTAAGGTTGATAGTTTGTAAGCATGAACATGTTGTATGTAGGTATATTGTACTGCCAAAGATTGTTGTTATTTCATAGTATATTCCGTGATATATTGTGAAGGCGTATATTAGAATTACATACCGTGTGCTTCTTGGAGAGATTTTATCCTTGATTTTGTATCTCCTTTACGGCATTTTTTGTCAAGCGAAATCTTGACCTAAACTCAATGTCATCTAAGACGTATAAAAAATTGACTCTTGGTCTGAAAACACGCGGTCTACGTCTTTCCGCCATGTCCTGTTCGTCTAAGATAAACACTTCCATAATTACAGTAAAAAATCAACTTCAACAGAAAACTCGCCTACTAGACCAGCCAGCTGTCAAAACAGTACGCCGCCATTTTAAATCAGAAGATAGATACTAACTACTGGGGTGCACTTTACGTTGACAGCTTCTTGAGAAGTGGTGAAATAGCCCCTGAATAATACAATGAAGTTATAAAATAGAAATATGTTTTATTTAAATATAGAGACGCGTTTAACTATTTGGTGAGAGGGATGTAATGAGCTTCGCGCACGAATGTTGTGTTGTGAAAGTTAGTTTATGTTTATGATAGAAATAACGGCATTGTATTGACAGACGTGACAGCAGACGGGATAAGGTTTGAAAAAAAGCGGCGTTGTCAGCCAAACTTGCGAAGGGAGATAACTAACGAATATTCCAATGATTAGAGTTATCTAATGAATAGTAGTTTATTGAGAGGTGGTGAAATAGCCCCTTAATTGAATAATGAATTTATTTTTCTTGCTAGCATATAATAATTTTTTAGACTCAATAAATTGAAAAAAGTTTTTTTAAATTTATTTATTTGTTAATGTTTTACAATCTAATTTATGTATTATTTTGTAAGACTAATATTTAAGCTGGGATCCAACCAGTTACATGCTTTTGACAACCCCGTATACAAAAAAGTGAAACTCTATTGACATCTATAAAAATATAGTTACATTGTTTGTTAAGAGGAACGGCCATCCATGAAGTGATGGAGCAGCAGACTATCAGTATTGCCAAGGTATGTACAGTGTAATTTTTTTAAATGTACATCAAAGAGACCCTTCATTTAGAGATAGTGGGTCTCCCATCATCATGAGCAATATGTAATGAAAAATTGACTATGTATTTAAATAATACTGGCCATCCCTGTTAACCAGCGATTCTCGGCCCTTTTCAGCTTTTGATCAAACGGGCTGAAAATTTGCAGTTAACGAGGACCATTCAAATGTCAAAATAATTAGTGCCATATGAAATGTTAATTTTTACATAGCACTAATCGCTGATCAAAAATCCGTCTCTATTGTGGGGGAACATCAAGAAACATTGATAGAGAAACAAATTTAATATTCTTGTTGATCAAATTTGAAAGGTTGGTGATCTCTGATGTTTCAATTTAAGAATCAATTTCTCATACTGTAATAACATTTTTGCATTTAGGCTGGCATCATGACCTGCCTCAATGCCCGAGTGTCGATTCTGGCCGCGGCCAACCCCGCCCACGGCCGCTACAACCCCAAGCGCTCCATAGAGCAGAACATCCAGCTGCCCGCTGCGCTCCTGTCCCGATTTGACCTCCTGTGGCTGATTCAGGATAAACCCAACAGGTTAACCTTTTGTTTTAGCTGTGCGTAGTCCTCAAATTACAGGTGTTATTTTTCACTGAAAGTTTATTACGTTGATACTAGAAATTTTAAGAACATAATTTTTTTATTCCATATTATTATTGTTGATACGGAGACAGTCTGCATAGCTCCCATAAGTAAATAAATATTGCATAATCGTAAAAAGCATTTACTTTGTGGCTTGCTATATTTATAAATAAAACAGATAAACTTTGTTTAAAACCACTTTTATTATTTAATATTATGTCGACCGATTTCGGAAGCACCCTTCCATCATCAGGAATTTTAATATTGTCCTGATGATGGAAGGGTGCTTTCGAAACCGGTCAACATAATATTGAATAATAAAAGTGGTTATAAACAAAGTTTATCTGTTTTATTTATAAATAAATACTGTATTATCGACTCACCTTCTTTGTTGCAACTCATCCGTTCCTCAATCATCATTCTACTAATTATGTGTATCATTCTCCACTGTCCAGAATGTCGAGACTTGTTAATTCAAGCCATGGTCATGAAATTTTTTATACCAATCTATTTTTGTCATTCTTTCCGATAATAATCTTCAAAGAATACAATTTATTAAGTCTAAAATCATTGACTATTTTTGTCATAATAAAATATTTTGTATGTGCTGTTCTTTCTCTGTTGCTCTGTTTTTCTCATCTGTGTTGTATATTTTTTGTAATTAATTGGACAGTGGTCAAAACCCGAATACAATTTATTATTTCTTGTAACGCCCGGCTATCATTGACTAAACTTGTCATTAATTCATTCAGCAACATCAATAATCGATAATCAGGCGACTTACGGGAGTTTCATCTGTGTGCTATGTATTTTTGATAGAAATATTGTTCTGTAAATTAATCTAGCACAGCAATTGGACAGTATTTGGTCGGGTTAATATAAAAGTAAAATAAGATTCAAGCCCTTAACCCTTTAAGCTATTTCCTATGTTTCACTTTATTCTTTTAATAGTAGTCTAGTCCTTTTAATAAAATTTACTAGAGCTATCGCTGGGTGTTTGGCGATGTCTCCTGGTTCCATGCCCCCCAAGTAGGTGGTGAGCTTAATTTTGGGGGGGTATTGGCACCATAGATCTCTTTTCACCTCGTCACCTTTTCTACAGCTGTAAGTGGTGAATGACTTAAATGATAAATGATTTTAGGGATAAGGATCTCGAACTGGCGCGCCACATAACCTACGTGCACACGCACAGCAAGCAGCCCCCCTCGCGCGTCAAGGCCCTGGACATGGGGCTCATGCGCCGGTACGTGTCCCTCTGCAAGAGGAAGGACCCCAACATCCCCGAGGATCTGACTGATTACATCGTCGGTGAGTGTGCAATTCAATTTTTTGGTTGATTGTGTTAATATTTATAATTCGGACACGCCAGAACGTAATGTGATTATGCGTGTTTTAATATGGGAAATCCCAGTGCGAGAGGTATAGCTAAAACCATTATTATAAATGTTACCCAGATAAATAAAGAAGAAAAAAATGTTGCCATATTTTCTAATGTTACTCATGCTTATGAATTCAGTTCCGTGCTGCCATCCTTACTATTTTAGCAGTAGGTTCACAATTTTCTATTGAAATCTATCTCTACCTTGTAGTAAGAATATATATGCAGAGAGAGCTAAATATTTTTACCCGACCTAAACAAATTTACGGGTTTTTACATTGTAAACCGTGAGAAAGAAAGAGACAAGACAAGCACATAATATCGCACCACTTTTAGGTATGTAACCATGTTTTCCGACTCCAGCGACTCCACCCTCTACGTTTTGTTGTGACATAACTCAACAGTTTTTGAGGTTATATCCTATATTTTTGTTGATGACAATTCTGTGAAAAAATTGGTTATACAAATAACCAAAATAATACGTCGACATGTGCTATGAATGGATGTAAAAGGTGTGTCCATGAAAACCCTAGCTATGCCCGAGTTAGGAAAAAATCAACAATCCTGAATACACTGTTTCGCAAAGCTATCCCTAATAATAATAATAATAATAACAGTGAACTTATATAGCGCAGTTTTGTGATATTTCACCTCAAGTGCGCTTTATGCTAAATTAATTATGCTAATAAGATTAACTAACAAGGAGAAAATAATACATAATATGTACAGTCAAACCCTGTTAAGAAGTTTTTCAAGGGACCAGCCGAAAAAAACTTCTTAAGCGGGAAAACATCTTAAGAGGGTTTTCAAATTTCTCAAAATTTTGGATTAAATTTGACATCTAAATCCAGGTTTTTATAACATTGCAATATGATGGATAAGTAGATAAAATAAATATATATGTCATTATGAGAAGACAAAAATTACTTTACTCTAGTAGAATTTAAAATAATAATATATAACTACTTGGTTTCGGGTGTTTTACAGCAACTAGGAAATATTTCATCAAAACAATTTGTTCAGAAACTTTTTGTTTGCTTATTTGAACTTAACTATGTATGTTCCAAAATACAAAAAAAAACTAAACTATAAAGTTACTTATACCAAATAATAAAGAAAACAGCTCAATCTTTTATCCCTGCAGAAAGAATAATACTAAGCGACTGCGAAACTCAAGGAAACCATTTGTTTATTTTCATTTTAATAATAATACCTGGGGATGCACAGAATAAAACACAACAAAAAAGGGTGGGAAAAGATGACAAAATAAAATGTGTCATCCAAATGCCAAGTATTATTTAATGTAAGAGTCTAAGGTTTAGTCATTTTTACAAAGTGTTACAAATTTACAAACAAGTCTAGTAAAAAATACGATCCCATATTCTCAGGCAGGCCGGGTAAGCGTCGTTGCATAAAAAAGGTAGTATCTACAAAAAATCTTATGTTGCGAATAAACAATCAAAAAACTAAACAATTATACGATTTACTTTTAAACTCGTTTTAATCAAAGTCAAATTCAGTGTTTTCGCTGAAAAGTTGCGTAAATTAAATCGCAGACGTTTCCAACGGCCGAAAGATTCACCAAGTAATGGTTTTAGAGAATACATTTACCGCGAAAATTTAAATTACGCGGCGGGGTTACCGTCAGGACGATCTGGACATGCAGATTTACGGAGTATTGATTCGAGTAATTATTCGATTACACGACGTTTTCTCGCGGAATTTGAAATTTCGCGGCATCGTCGTTATCGCGCCGGACGGCCTCTCAGATGCAGATTTGAAAAGTTATTATTCGGTTATACGACATTTTCACTCGGAATTTGACATTTCGCGGCATCGTTATCGCGCCGGACGGCCTCTCGGATGCAGATTTGAGAAGTTATTATTCGGTAATACGACATTTTCTCACGGAATTTGATATTTCGCGGCATCGTTATCGCATCGGACGGTCTCTCAAATGCAGATTTGAGAAGTTATTATTCGGTTGTACGTCATTTTCACTCGGAATTTGATATTTCGCGGCATCGTTATCGCGCCGGACGGCCTCTCGGATGCAGATTTGAGAAGTTATTATTCGGTAATACGACATTTTCTCACGGAATTTGATATTTCGCGGCATCGTTATCGCAACGGACGGTCTCTCAAATGCAGATTTGAGAAGTTATTATTCGGTTGTACGTCATTTTCTGACGGAATTTGATATTTCGCGGCATCGTTATCGCAACGGACGGCCTCTCAAATGCAGATTTGAGAAGTTATTGTTCGGTTGTACGACATTTTCTGATGGAATTTGATATTTCGCGGCACAGTTATCGCAACGGACGGCCTCTCAAATGCAGATTTGAGAAGTTATTATTCGGTTATACGACATTTTCCCCGCGGAATTTTAACTTTCACGGTATCATTATTGCCACGGACGGCCTCTCAGATGCAGTTTACGAAGTAATTATTCAAGATTATACGACATTTTCACGCGGAATTTGATATTTCGCGGCTGCCAATTTAATTATTAAAAATAAATTTTGTATTTGATTTGAGTAGATGCCACCTTTTTCTTTTAAACAGTTAGTGCACCTAACTACCTAGCGCCCGTATTGGCGGCAGTTAAGTAATAACTGTCTATCTTTGTCGCACTCATGGTGTCTTAGGTGATCTGAGTAGGTGTTCCGATTTTTAGAATTAGCATTTCAAACCTTTAGAATACGACACAGCCTAGTTATGCGATAATGAACTCTAGAGTACGTTACTTTAGAGCCCATTATCTCATAACATTACTGTAATAGTCTAGTATTCCCTGCATTTGGTTAATCCCAGCCGATGGGTAGTAACAATAGCTCAATTTTAGGGTTTTATTGGACCCATTATAACCGGCCGGGCGGCCGGCCGGCCGGCCGAAAGATCAAAGAATACCGGCAATAAATCTTAGAATTTGTCCTGTAAATCCTTTTAAGAGGGTAATAATTTTGTTGGGGAACATATTTTCGATCTTCTTATGCGGGAAATCTTCTTACACGGGAAACATATTAAACGGGAAAAAAATGCGTAATTTGTATGGGAATTTTTCGGGGATAATGAAACAGGCCTTCTTAGGCGGGAAAACATCTTAAACGGGAACTTCTTAAGCGGGTTTGACTGTATTCAAATAAAAACTATCTAAAATAATGATCGTTATCATAAATCACGAGAGAAAAGGTTCAGATATGGGTATAACAGTGTATGTGTACATCAACAGATTAAAAAACAATTTACCAGGAGCTAAGGGTATAAAAATTAGATGAAACATATGAATTCATTTAAACACCTTTGTCAAATCAAAGAAAAGGAAAATATGATTGAGGACAGTTAATATGTTGGCACTTAAAACATTAATATTCAAGTATTATAAGTAAACGATTATAAAAATGCAAACAGTGTAAATATAGCAAGTAACAAAAGAAAATGAATATTTCATGACAATGAGTATATGGTTTTCAGTATATAGTGAGGACATTGAGTTATAATGATAGAAGAAAGGAGAAAAACCGAAACAAAGCAAATTAGGGACGTTTTCTAAGAAATTAAATTTTAATAAGTTACGTTTTGTATGTGGGATTTTTTAAACAATTTGGTTTTTAAGACTCGTTTGAATTCTGCTAGGTTCTGTATGTTGGCAAGTTTTGTGGGAAGCTTATTCCAGATAACTGGACCAGATATTACCAAAAGCGCGATCATAGTAAACAGGTTTATTTGATCGAGATGGTTCAATTAATCGAACAGCAGTATCTACGTTTGCTGACCTCAAAGTAAGTTGTCTACTATTTAAGGCTTGTCGGACACACAGTTCCGATATATAGGCTGGTGCCATTCCCTGCAGTGCTTTAAAAATTGTAAGGCAAATCTTAAACTCTATTCTTTCAGGGGTATCGGGAAGCCAATGAAGGCGATTCAGAAGTGGAGTAATGTGACAATATTTGGACTCACTATATATCATTCTCGCCGCTGCATTGAAGACGGACTGTATTCTGTTGAGTTGTTTCTGAGGGAGGCCAGCATATACACTATTACAATAGTCCATAATGTGAGACGACAAAGGAATTTATAAGTGATTTAGCCAGCATCAGAAGGAAGGCATCTTCTGATTGATTTAATCTGCCTTAGATGGAAAAAAATCCAGAACTCACAGCCTTTGAGATTTGCGCGACTCAAGAGATATACAATTGTCAATAATGAAACCGAGAAATTTTATATATTTGGAAGGAATGATATCGGTATCCTGTATTTGTATCGGACTGGAGTCAAGAAGGGCCTGCCTTCCGGGAGAAACTATCCAGATAAATTCTGTTTTGGTCGGGTTAAGTTTGAGTTTATTTACAGACATCCAACTTGAAACTGTATCAATAAAGTCAACTACCTCATTTTTTTTAGAATGTCTTTTTCATCCGGAGAGCAAAACTTGAAAATTATACGATCGTCTGCATAGCTTTGTGATTCAAATCCAGCCGAGTGAATGAGGTGTTCAAGACGATTCGTATACAGAATGAAGAGAATGGGAAGATGGAACCTTGAGGAACTCCAAATTCAATTGGAGTTTCAGGTGAAGTAAATTTATTGAAAGTTACTGAGCCTACTCGTCCAGACAGGTAAGATTTCATCCATTGGAGTACCTCACCCCGAACGCCAAATTCGGTATCAAGCACATTTAGAAGGATGCTGTGATCCACCGTATCGAAAGCCGCACTCATGTCAAGGATAGACACCAACCCTAATTTACCGGTTTCCGTGCCAACAATCAGATCTGAAATGACCATAAAAGGACAGTCTCTGTTGAATGAAACTGTCTGTATGCCGATTGATTTTTCGCAAACAAAACCAGCAGAGTTCAAATACGCCACCAATTGCTTAGCAACGATTTTCTCTAGCAATTTCGCTAAAAACGGTAAGTTGGATATAGGCCTGTAGTTATCCCGCATTGTCAGCATCAACATTTTGTTTTTTAAGATAGGAGTTATTAGTGATTTTTAAGTATGCCCGGTACAAGTGAATTTTTTTAGTGACTTCTGGACAATGATGGTAATCACAGGCGCTAAATCTGAAGACACTTTTTTAAAAGCCATGTTGGCAGAGGATCTTGAGCACATTGCTTATTCGGGCAAGATATTAGAGCCCGTGTTATATCTTCCACCGTAATGTTTGAAAATGCAGTAAATTCTCCAGACAGTGGCCTTGGTGCCGTTACGGAAGGTGACCCTGCTCCACTGAGGGCTCTGATATTTTGCACTTTGCTGCTAAAGGAGGCTGCTAGAGAAGTCGCTTCAAGAGAAGAATTAGTCGGAATACTAGTATCTCCACATAAGGTTTTCAAGTGCTGCCACAGCTTTCGCGGGTCCTTCTGTTCATCAATTTTGTCACACCAAAAGTTGGACTTTTTTCCAGAAAACTTCGTCTCTATATATTTTTTGCTGGGCAATCCATAATTGACGATTAACACTTGTCGGCTTCTTCCTATATGTTCGCTCTAGTTTGCGCATTTCCCTCTTCTTCGGTATAATAATATCCCTCCTGGTATATTATTGCTCTGAGAGCTCTACCATGTTTTCAAGGAAGTCCACTATTATCTACCATTTGTGGTGTGCTTTACAATCTTTATTGCATTATTTGTATAATTTTGGTACGTAAAATTATGTTCTGATTTGTTTTGACTGATTATATCTTATCTCACTCCAGCTTCATATGTGGACCTCAGGAAGGAAGCTCGCAACTCCCGTGACATGACTTTCACCTCTGCCAGGAACCTACTGGCCATCCAACGCCTGTCCACAGCACTGGCCCGACTAAGGTAGGCAACTTACACCTGTGACATATCAATTTTTCGACGAGACTGCCATACATATTGATAGTACCCATCATTATTTATAGGAAAGGGAGGATTTTCCTTTTTTTAATGAATTCTGTAATTTTATTTTTAGATTATCCGATGTTGTTGAGAAGGAAGACGTTTCTGAAGCCATCAGACTCATGGAGATGTCCAAGCAGTCCCTCATGCACGTTGATGATCCCCATGCCCAGCGGTAAGCTAATAAAAATAAACATTATCTGCAAACTGACATGATCAAATACAGTTAAAATAATATAACCCAAAGCAATGGCATGTGGAATATGTTTTGCTGCAATAAAAATTCGAACAATGTTCAAGTCTGCCTGTACAATGTGTTAGCAAAAATTTGAATTATTTATTTGTGAAATTTGTTTCAGCACCGTTAACCCATCTGACAAGATCTTCTCGCTTATCCGAGAGTTGGCAGGAGCAAGCAAACTGGTGAAGATCAGCGAAGTTGTGGAGCGATGCGTCGACAAGGGATTCAAACCTGACCAGGTGAAATATTATGATCTTTTATATGAGAGTTAGCACAGTTTACAGATATGAGGAAGATGTTACACTTCATGGGTTCGAAACCTGTGTAACTGGTACAAATACAATTTCGCTTAATTATTCCGGGCTGCAGCCTGCAGGGTGAAGATCGCCCTGATGATAGCAACATTTGATAGGAGAGGCCACCTGAAGACAAAGATACCAAAGTTTCCCAAACTGATTGGCGAATGTTACGCCAGGCCGCACTGGACTCAGCTAAGTTGTGTGTTTGGGACATGGCTTAGGCCAAATTATCGCTCAGTGGTCTCTTAGTTTGATTGGGAACAGCGGCACTTACTGATGATTTGAATCGCAATGCAAGGTGTTCTAGTAGGTGAATCTAGCAGAAGGTCCACTTAGCCTATTTTTCAAATGTTCACAGGCTGCATAGAGTACATGATTTTTCGTTGGGAAGGTTTTTAAGAATTACAGCAAACTTTTTGTTTTATATATCCATGTGTGCCGTATGGAAAAGGCTTGTGGGCTGTGTTTTGCATGACTGTCAAAGGCAATGTAACAATAATAACCCGCCAACCATCCTCTTATTTCTGTTTAGGTTGATTCCTGCATAGAAGAATATGAAGAACTGAACGTCTGGCAAGTCAACCAGGCCAGAACCAAGATTACCTTCATATAAAATGTTCATTTTACTTCTTTACCTGATCATTAATTTTATTACTTAATTATTAAATATTGAAATAAGTGTACAATAAAACAATCTGGGTAAACTTACTTTTTTCCAAAAATTCCCTCAAAAATCTCATCCGATTGTTTTGCTACAATTTTATGTTAATTTGTGAATTGTATAAAACTCATATTTAAATGTTGTATTGAATGTGTAATACTGTTGTTTTTTGTAATAAAATTGTTTCAAATTTGAATTACTTTCTTGTTATAACTGGTTGATACACTCTGTATCGCCCCGGTGAAAGACAACCATTCTGAAAAGAAACGTTGCTTGAAATGGCTTTGGCCGTGTTCAGTGATCAATAGTCAGGTATTTCCCAACTTTCTTCTTCCCCTCCCCACATCCTCCAGCATCGCAACATTCCCCAAACTCAAGATAGTCCCAATGGCTGTGGGAATTGAGACTTGTGCAGTAATCACATAAAAAAATGATTTTGGCCATCTTGTGGTGACAATTCCTATTGTTGGTTAGGTTAACCATTTTTAATGTAATGCAGTCTTCTGCAATAAGAAAGAAGGAGAATCCATCCTGGTTCTTTGATTTCCTCAGGCATAACGGTTGTGATCTACTAATTCCATACTTTTCCTCAATCTTTCCTTTCGCAATGAGTATTTAAAAAAAAAATCTTAAGACTTCATGATAAAAGTAAAAAATTAACTTGATTACAAATGTTCCTACAAGTGAGTTTTGAAAATGAATATCAACTTTATAAGGTTTCTGAGCATGGTTTTGCTCCTCCCTACAAATCTGGTGATGGATTTCAAAGTGATAATTTATTAGGTTCTTACCTTCATGTTTTTCATCCAGTTCCTACCTATCCAACCATTTCGAAATATTCGATTTCTGTATTCAACAACACTGTTTGAAAAAATTGACATTCAAACAGAAGAGTTTTGATGTGAAAAAACGTGTTGCTTGTTGGTTTTGGTTTTCACTTGTTCGTCGGTTTTATTGTTCTCAAAATAATATATATAAAATGTGATTTGTGAATTAAGTAGACTTAAATCAGTGTGGTATGTGCGAGTTCGTCAATAATACAATTGTTTAAGAAGATTTCAAGAACTGATAACTTCAACTTCATCGGTGAGTGAATTGATTTCCTACTTCCTTCATTCCATAATCTGTCCACATCTATAATTAGACACTTCCATCAAGTAGTATAGTTTTTTGTTTAACAGTCCACTATTTTCCAAATTCATCTGAAGCTGAAAACACATTGGGTGTTTTATCGCAGCTTCGGATCCAACATATGGATTGATCATAATGCAAAATTCTTTGCAGCTCCTTTCAATGAAATATCGGTAAAGCAGACAGCATAGACACTTCATGTCAGTTCTTCCCAGATTGCAAATACAAAATAAGTTTCCACAATATTCAGAATTTCAGTTTATATCATATAGCATTTTTTTAAATGTACATGCATCGAGTTCCTGATTTCACAGCCTGTAATCTGTCGATGTTGATAATGATAATAAGATTCTTCTAGTACCCTCTCTTGTTGTAGGTTGGCTATCATCAGGGTAGTCTTCATCCTCTAGGCTCGGAGCAACTCCAGAGAACTGCATTCATAACAGTCACCAGTGGCGGCTCGTGGCTTTTTAGTGTTCTAAAGTGCCAAGATTGAAAAAAACGCCATTATTGATGTTATTGTATCTGAAGACGATTTTTTTTTTTTCAAAATTTCAATTTTTTGTATGAAGATATTTGAGAAAACCGTGCAGTGCACCACCAAAACTTGAAAATCCTGAAAAACTTCATACAAAAAAATAAAAATCATTTTCGGCTACAACATTAATAACGTCGTATTTTTCAATCTTAGCACTCTAGCATACTAATAAGTCACGAGCCGCCTCTGACAGTCACACAGCTTTTAAAGCTATTATGTTCGGAGTCTCCCTCTACTGTGACTTCCATCAATCTTTCCCTATCATGTAAGTAATCTTGTATTTGTTGCGCCTCATAATGGTCAAAATATTGAAGTTTTCTTTTTATATCTATTACAACTTTACACATTTTGGCCAGTCTATGAAGAACTTCTAATTTTTATTACCCTTTCTATTCAGTAGACTGCTGGTAGTACTAATACTGCATTCCTTCTATATTATTCTTGCTAGTGATTTAGTACTTGCAAATTTTCAATTTCAGCAGTTTTACACTCTATTTTCCATTCCCTTGAAATGGGAAAACAAACGAGATTTTATTGAGTTAAATTACAAATATTTTCCGACATTTCTAATTTAGACTTTGTAATTGGTAGCCATTTTACTTGTTTAGTATTTTACATTTTAGTTATCATCTTAGACCCAAACCAAAATGCTTACAGGAATCTGCTTAAAATCAAAAACTTATATAAATATCCATAGATGGTGCCGAAGCCATTTTTCTTCGTCCAGATTCAGGCATTCTCCGCCCGTTTAAATTTAATTTTCATGCGGTGCAAATGACCTTCCTGTTTTCCATACGAAAATAAACCGAAACTTTTATGCAATTTCGAGAATACGGCTAAGTAAATGATAAACTCAGAGATTGTCAACTATGTAGCATTCAAAAAGGTCACCTTTGAAATACCAACTGATAATCACGGAAAACCTGCAGTTATTTTATTATTAAAATTATTTTTTTTTACTGTAAATTGAATATTTATTTTATGCAGGAATTTCATATCAAATATGTTTTTTGTTAGGGGTATACCATTTTTAATAATTTATTTAGAAAAAATCACGGGATGTAACCATAGACTAATAAGACTAACAACTAAGGATGTAACTTGATTTGCAATGTAATCTGACAACGATCAAAACTAAAAATCTGACATTCAAATGTCATTCAATTGTTTTTTTGTAAAACATTATAAGGGCACCTCTTAATCTCTTGTCTATATTTAAAAATATATATTTTTTACTTGTCGATTTTCATCCACAGTTATAATTTTGAAAATTCACACTCGTATCTTGTACATATACACAAAACAAATTATTTATAGTAAATTAAGGTTTTTTTACAACTGTACGCGTAGGTACTATACTTTAATTAATATGCAAAATGAGTTTGGTTTACATACGATTCATAGTAATAATAACATGATAATTTTAATAGCTCTGTTTTCGTGAAAAAAATCACCACAAAAGCCTTTTACAACTTATTTTTTTAAACCTATAACTAATGACTTATGAAAAGATGTTTAATAAGGTACTCGTAGTTTTATATTTGAAAATATTAAAATGTAATGCAAATTAGTATTTTTTTGTATGATATTATTATTTAAGGTTGTTTCGCCCAGATGATGACGAAGGCTGTATAATCTTGTCATGTTTTCATTGTTAATTTCTTTTACAGAAAATATTTAATATTAATTCACAAAACTGATAGAAATTATCGTAAGTCTCGCGACGGTAAGAAACCGCAACACCGTTAATTTTAAACAATTCTTTTGACATTAAAAGGAGCAGTTAAATTCGGGAAAACAAAATAAAAATAGAACTCCAAACAAAAGTTATCAAAAACCAAAGTGATTAAAATATACACCAAACTAGAAATATCTAAAATAATTGTGACCTGCCAGGTAAGTATATTCCTGTATATTATGTCTGTACATAATATATATAAATTAATATTAATATGCCGTATATACGTAGTTAGTAATAAAATGGAGCCTAAGAATTTAAATTTGTACAACGATTTTTCACATTCACATTATCCCAGTATTATTATTTATTTAAACTAGAAAAAAAGCATCCCAAGAAAAATAAGATAGGGAAAAACAATAGTTATAAAAAAGTATTAATGGAAAAATATTACTTTTTTCAAAATTAAAAACACCATTATATTTTTTTGCGTGAGCGCGTATCTCGAGCGGTGTTCCAAACCGCTTGCAGAAAAGTAAAGTTCGCAAAGTACCTACATAATATTATACAGACAGGAACGGATTTCAGTTTCCATTAATTTCGTGGACATGATAAGATTAATCAGAATTCCAAGAAAAAAACACACCGTACAGTAATAATATTATTGTCACGCTATCGTTGTCATAAAAATAGCACACAACGATAATATTGTAATCAGTGAATCATATAGGTGACAGAGATTTGCAACAAATGTGTCGAATGGTTTGTGTAGAGAGACGGATTGGCTGCTAAACATATCGAAAAAATGGACGCAAGTAAGTAATGCAGTATGGTTAATAATAAAGAAAAAAAAGTGTTTTTTGCAGTTTATAACAGAGTGCAATTCGAGTACATTCTGGGAAGGCTTATCGAGTGAATCAAATGCGAGTCTGAATAATATACGAATTATTATAAAATATAATGTGAATGATGCAATAAGTTGCATGTCAAGACAGAATCGTGTGGAGTTTTTTCCTCTCTGCCTACCCTGAAGTAAAAAGCGCTGTAGAGGTGTTGTTTCTGCAAATTGAAAAAAACACGAGTTCAAAGCACAGAATGAAACCGAAGTTTGTACTTTACGAGGAAAGAGATCTCGATCTTCGAATCATGACAGCAAAACCGCGCGTTATAACTGCTACTCTATGGAGTCTACAATTTCCAATATAAATGTCTTGAACAGTCAAGTAAAAGTTGAATATGTTATAGCGAAAAAACCATATTCGAAGCGCACCGGGGCAGGTTGCTCGCATCACGAAAAGGACCAAATAATTTTCCCGCCGGGCATGCGCCCCTCCCGACACGCGAGCTTTTTGCCGGAGCTTTTCGCAGACAGGCCGCCGACCGCCTTAAAGCACGTACAAATAAATACCAAAATCGCTTACCACGCATGAAATTATGCACACAAATACAACGCAGCACTGCCTACATTTACCTACCTACCTACTATAGGCACGTTGGGCAGTCTGCGCGAAATGCCTTTAGGCCTAGATCCCTTCATCAAATAAAACGAGAAAGCCGCAAATTTTCAGTAAAAGCAACAAATCATTATTTTCAAAATGGGAGTTTTGATTGTGCGATGCTTGTGTACTTTTACTCGGTGGTATTATTTTGCTTGGCGCATGCCTTAGCTGTGGTAACGGCGTAGATAGGGCTTTCCTGTACCGTCCGCCGTTCAGTCTGGTTTAGTCGTCCGTCGAGAGCGCACGCGTCGCGCGCTTTGCCGTACCATTCGAATTCCAGTATATATATTGTTTACCGCCGAGGAAGTTGTTCTAAACTAAACAATATGTATAAAATGCCGTGTAAATATACGTGTTGTGCGTTCAGTTTGCTACTGCTGGTTTTAGTGAGTAGTGCTGCCTCCAAAAATGTGGATAATTCCGATAGAACCTTCGAGGAAAACAATTGCAGTAAGGTGAAACAGTTCCTCGAGACGAGGAACATCTCGACAATACCGGCTAAAGGCGCAGACGACAAAGGTAAGACACCGGCAAACCAACATAACACACTTTCATAAAACGCAGTTTGATATGTCCACGCTTATTTTAGTCTGCCGGCTAATTCTGTACCGAATGTACAGCAGTGTCTCCGCTAAAATAAACTATCAGCTGTTGTGTTGTTCGTATTGCTACAATGCATAGGTACATAATACCATCTGTCAGATTATTTCGAAAGCTAGACAGATCGCGATCTATTTTTACACTTTATTTATACGTAGCAAGTTGTCAAAGCCAAACACAACGTTTCATTTAGAAATATACCTACCTACACATTGAACGTTATATTAAAGTTTTAAAAGTGAACGTCATTCGTATTTTTACATAGAAATTTCGACCAATTTACTTGCATGTGAGAAATGTTATTTAAACACAGGTTAAAATTTAATTTTTAACACTGAAACCCAAATTTAAAAGCAAGCTTAGACATAGCTGCAAAACTGTAATTTATCTGGTGAAATTTCATTATTAGGTTATCGAGTGACAAGATTTGAATAGCCAGGGTCGGTTTCACGACATTTTGCGCTCGGTGCAGTAAGTACTATCATGCAAATCGTAAAAAAAATCCGTGAAGAATTTAAAAGTCCCATGCTGTGCACGCCAACTCGCGTTTGCCTAGTGCTTCGCCTCTAGTGGACGGTTTCGAATGTTGTCAGGGCAAATATAGTATAATTAAATAAATATAATTATCTCATATTGTGGGTAATTTTTAAATGAATTAGGGAATATTTAAATACGGATTTTGTTTTCACGGCCTCCCCTCCAGAGGTTGCACCTATTTTCTGTCCTGTATGAACGTATGGCGGATCCAGCGCTGTGATTAGCCAGTTACCTTTTGCAACTCCTCTGTTCCTATTTCATCTTGCTGCAAATAACACTTGGAGCTTGAAGGAACAATATATGGAGGGATAGCTAATTTGTTTTACCCAACCCATCCGAAATTGTAATAAATCACTGTTTCCGTGTTTTTACATCGTACACCATGAGAGAGAAAGAGACAACAAATTTCTTGGACGGCTTCTATATACTGTCGTAATGTTCTTAAGCTGGTTATTTTCGCTGGTTAACGGCAGGACTCCGCCCACATTTTATATTTTGCCACTAAACTTGACACAACTAAACGGTTTTTTAGGTTAGATGCTATATTTTTGTTGATAAAAATACTGTGAAAAAGTGGCTATACGAATACACAAAAACATTATGTCGATATGTGATATGAATGGATGTATAAATACCGTAGCCTTGGTCTTAGCCACGCCCATTTGCGCCGAGTCATGTTAAAATCATCAAAAACAAGTCCAATACTGACTTCACTGGCTTTGGCTTGGGCTACCTCTTGTATACTCTAAGACTTGGAGTAAGAAAATAACACAAATCGTAGGAGCGACAAAATCAAGGACTCGTTGAAAAAAATATCTCTTTAACTGACGTGAGTTTTTAAAAATTCTAAACTACCAAACTTATTTGTGCAGTCAGGGGCGTCGCTACTGTAAATATAAGGGATACGAGTAATACTTTTTTGTTCGTCTTTTAGTATAGGTAGGTACATATTTTCGATTAAGTTATGTAAAGGTATAAAGTATCTTATTTCATATAATTTACGTTTGTTGTGAAATTTTTACAGCGATCATATAAAATCGTGCAAGTTCCAACTTGATGACTCAGCAATAGAATGCTTTCTGAGAAAAGTGTAAAAGATCCGCATGTTTTTTGCAAAAGCGACAAACACCCGAATTATATGTACTATTATGTATTGGAACTGGCAGAGGAAGGATGAAAGTAGACTGAATGATGTGGAAATGAGATCCCTGAGACGTATGTGCGTAAAACCACGTATGACCGTATTAAAAATGTGGATATCCGGAAAGAATCTAAGAGTAGCTGATGTAAGCGTAATGAGTAGGATCAAGAAAGGCACGCTTAGATGGTTTGGGCATGTAGAGCGAATTAACGAAGAAAGGAGTGTGAAAATAATATATTCTGCGAAAGTCAATGGAAGAAGAAGTTGAGGATGCCTGAGGAAGACATGGCACGATCAAGTAAATAAAATACTTAAATCGGGTCATGTGAAGAGTCAGAATACTGCAGTATAACACAATTTTTAATGATATTCAATTGGATTTAAATAAATTACCTACATCTAATTACTGTCAATGAAAAGGTCTACACTATAAATAAAACTTAAGAGTTTATACATTATTTTATCGATTATTTAAATACTATCTATGTTAGGTTATTTAGCCTTATTCTGGTGTATTTATCACTTCTAGTAGGTTGGCTATCATCGGGGCCATCTTACCAGTTAAATACATAGGTTTTGTTTTCATAAAATATGTTAGTAAGGTAATCATAATTTTAAAGAAAGAGTTTTTGCAATAATTATTGTAGGTGCTTTATTTAAACTGAAAATGGTGATCCAATATTTGTTTGACCGGTCGGTAGCTGAGGGGACAAACGCGTCGGATTCCCACCCGGGCGTCGTGGGTTCAATTCCTCTGCTGGCTAAGTCCTCCATCATTGCACAAGCAACATTTTCCGCTTATTATGATGGTAGTTTCAAATATTGTCAGGTTATTCGTAACGAGGGAATGTTTGTCTTTAAAAAAGTACCGTTTTAGCAATGACAGGTTTGACTAAGGCTACATACCCTCAGTATCGCCCTGGTGAAAGAAAAGGTTGTTTGAAATGGCTTATGTCACATTTAGTGATCAGATATGAATAAGGGTAAGGGTCATAGTTTTAAACCTTTTTATTTCCCATCTCTCCTTCCTACTTCAGCCTCACAACATAGCTTTCATTGTTATTATTTATCATTGATTGAGTGTTTGTAATTTTATATTTGATGTATCCTTTGTATTTATAATTTTTTTAAACAATTATTGTACCCTAACTGAGTTTTTGTAACTGGGTTGTTTTTTTACGTAAGTGAAAACATCTGTTAAAACCCAGTATAAATAAATAAATTAAGGATGCTATAGACCCACTGGCCCCGGGTAGTCGGGTCTCGTGTGCGACAGCAAAAAAAGTGTTTAACAAATAATACCTTTTTTATTTATTAATATTTGTAATATTTTCAAATTAAGAATAATCAATGTATGGCCATTGTCACTTAATATTTTTTGTATAAATCAAAGCCTTTTTGAGGCTTTCCTAACGATCTTGTCGACAGACATTAAAAATTATAGTATTATTTTATTTACTACCCTTCAGGATTGATTTATTTTTTCTTTCATGGGATTCATTAGTGTCAATTGAATCAATAATATGAAGTTATTACCGATTCAAGCAAGTAGAGGGAAATCAAAGTCGGGGTCGTTTCAAGAACTTTGGTAATTGAGTTAAGTTTTCGTAATTGCATTAGTCGTTATGATATTTATTGCTTTGTCGTGTCAGTAAAAATATTCTCAGAAACCGACATGGCGGTCACCCAAAACATTGTTGTATTACTCAAAATTTCCCAGAATTTCAGTCATTTGCTTTTGAAATTATGTTAATATTTCTTAATGTTTGCAGGATTATTCTCATTGTACCGACGATGGATGATTTTTAGTTGTCGGCTTTACAATGACTGCTTTTCGCGTACGAATAAAAATGTATCTTACAATACGGGAACATTCATAATTTACGTCCATTAATATGCAAAGACCTGTAATTGGAGTACCTACCGAACTAATATAAGTGATTTAACTAACCATCTGGCCATTTCTTCGCAAGGGTAGGCAGACGAGACGGACCGCCACATATCAATCCGTATCTTGGGCACACACTGCATTCAAACTTAAATTTCTATTATTCCGACTCATGCGACATGATCCGACTCAAGTGTTTGATTCACTTGATCGTGCAGCATCCTCCTTCGGAGATCCCACCGACACTCTTTTCTCCATCCATCTGCTCTACACGTCCAAAATTGAGTATCTTACGTGTATGATTTAACCCGTGTATATATTCGTTCGGTTCGTCACGCTGTTTCTCCGCAGGGGTAGGCGGAGTGGATGGAACACCAAAAAACTTTTAGCATTCGTTGGTTTATTCACATTTATAAATACTCTTCTATTATTTTGATTCTTGACATGACACTATAAAATAGTATTTTATTCAATTGCTCGTGCCATGACTTTGTGGGACGTTCCCGACACCTTATATCCGCTTATCTGCCGTAATTAACACACTGTCGTCACAATAATAATGATTTGTATAGCGCCGTTTTTGTGAAAAATCACCACAAGGGCGGTGTACAAATATGATTTCCTAGGCTCCATCGGATAGAAAATGTCTTGAAAATATGCCAGGTTTACGTTTTATAAATGGATCAGTTTACAGTAGATATAGAAAGGTTAAGAACGCGTGCGTAGACCAATTCACTACGATGGCCACCTCTGTTTATTTTATAATACTCTGTTTAATCTATTTATGCATCAAGCTATTTTAAAGGTATTACTGCGTAAAACATTTTTCCAATTTTAAAAGCAGAAAAACCAAGTGCTGAATTGAAAAACTCTGGAATGGTCATAAAACTTGCACAGCTTTTCCTATTTACATTTTCTAATTTAACAATACTATTTTCAGCTGGAAAATTATTTATATCATCTACTATGGAGCTTTAAAATATCAATTTTACTTTCGAAGAATAAGACGTGACGCCACATTGTTTGTTTCAAGTGAAATTAAGGAAATACCGAGACCGTGGAACTTAATGTTTGTCAGCTTTTTAAACACCAATTTTTTTCAGTCAATAATTCGGGAATATAATTTTGACGTTCCTATGTACAGCAATCCAAATCAAGGACGAAACTGGGAAGTTAACATTATTATTACAATTGGATAATCAATGTTATAAACACGCCTATTTTTCTACCTATGTTCCTAAAGTCATTAACTGGAAAGTAAAACTGATTATTACAATTGGATTATCAATGTTATAAACACACCTATTTTACTACCTATGTTCCTAAAGTAAACCATTAACTGGGAAGTAAAAATGATTATTACAATTGGATTATCAATGTTATAAACACACCTCTTTTACTAGCTATGTTCCTAAATTAAATCATACCGAAATAATGTAAGCACTTTCCTAACACTGAAATAATTTCGTCTTTGTTTTACCTAGTCCTAAAGATTCAACAAATTCCCAAGGTTATGTTAGTTTACGAGACAGAACGTTGTGCCAGGATTTAGGAATGCTGCAACGGCTGTCTCGGGCGCAGGCCCTTTTTGTGTTTTATAGGGTCATTGCCACACGGCCTCCGCACAGACCCCTTTGCATCCCGCTGCATCGGTGCCGATACCAATAAAATGCAATACAAAGGGGATCCCGTGGACTTGTGTTTTTGCGAATGTGTGACCAATTATTTTGCTGAGTAGATGGGGTTATAAATTCGGTTCAGTTGTGTGTCTCGAAATAATAGTTATTGCCGGTTTAAGCGGTGATGACCTTTACATCTATAGAGGTTACACTAGAATTTCTGGATAACAACTGGTTTCTCGGGGAAAAATGTATTGATTTTTTGTTTCCTGATCTGGATGAATACGTGTTTATTTATACTGGGTTCTAACCTTGAAGTAACAATATATGGAAGGAGAGCTAATTATTTTTACCCAACCTACACAAACTTGCGAAAAATCACTTTCTCCGGGCTTTTACGGCGTACACCATGAGAGAAAAAGAGAAAACAAATTTCTTGGCCCGCTTCTATATACTGTCATAATGATCTTAAGGTGCTGGTTCGTTGAAGTAACACTGGCGGGACTCCGCCCACATTTTTTATTATGCCACTAAACTTGACACAACTAAACGGTTTTTTAGGTTATATGCTATATTTTTGTTGATAAAAATACTGTGAAAAAGTGGCTATACGAATACACAAAAACATTATGTCGATATGTGATATGAATGGATGTATAAATACCGTAGCCTTAGTCTTAGCCACGCCCAACTGCGCCGAGTCATGTCAAAATCATCAAAAACAAGTCCAAAACTGACTTCACTGCCTTGGATAGATACTACTCTATGTACTCTAAGTTTTTAACAGATGTTCTCACTTACATGAAAACAATCCAGTTATAAAAACTCAGTTAGTGTACAATAATTGTTAAACAAAATACAAATACAAAAATACATCAAATATAAAATTACATAAAACTCAATCAATGATAAATAATACAAATAAAATCAAGATACTCAAAGAGAGACAAAAAAAATACAATATAATTAGCGCAAACAATGTAAAAAAAAGCAATATCAGGATATTTTTTCTGAAACTGTACAAATCATCGACAAAAATGTCTACATCAGCACACTCTATTCATTATACAGTCGGCACATTTGAGACAGAGGGCTAAAGTAGGCAATATTATTTCTGAATGTACTTCGGTGGAATGTGCTATGGCGTCTTAAATAGCTTGGCCGTCATTTAGAAACCGGTCCAGTCAAAATAAAAGTGGAATAAAGCTAAATTTGTTTTATTAAATCTTATACGAATTAACAGTTTCAAAATTAGAAATAATAATGAGAATAAAGTAAATTTATTTCAATACCGCTAAGACATACTTTAGTATCGACATGACCGTGAATTATTTTATGTAAACATGTTAAATCAGTTATTTGCCTTCTAGTTTCTTCCGTGATATGATCTAAGATGGTCATGTAGATCACATTTAAAAGATAACATTCTTAGGATTTTTTTAACAGATTCAACAATGTTTTCATATTTGTAGTAATGAGGATTCCAAATAGCGATTCCAATAGTGTTATTTGTTTTAGTTGACCAAGCAGAGGGCCGTCGTGAGTTATCGACAGATAATGTTTGCTATTCCATAGCCATCGTCGTTCTCACACGTCTGGCGTGAAAAAACGAAAAAAGAGATAAAATAACAGAATATCGAAAGATTCCAATACAAATTTAGAATATCAAGTACCAATAGAAATCTCTGAATCGTATTCTTTTATTGTGCCTTGTGACATGTCACTGTTAGGGATAATTGGACGTAGCTATGCAAAACGCGTCCAACCCAGAATTTGTCAAAATCGAGCTTTACCTTATGCTTTCTAGAGATGGTCGATATCAGAATTGGGGGTACCTGCGGTTCCGGTGACCGGCGAGGAACCGGTTATTTATCCAGTTCTTTTTGGAATCGGTTCCTAGTGCCAGAAAAGTTGCACGAAGGATATTTTTTCGAAAAGTACTAGCAAATCGACAAAAGTTCCTCACCAAAAAAAAAGTACTAGTCGGTAGAGATTTGAAACCGACAAGAACTGGAACTGGTTGTTAAATATCACAAGGGTGGGCAGAAGGATATACTGCCACACAAATTTGTCTTGGTACATACTCCTTGATTGATATTCTTACCATATCAATAAGCTCTCATGCGGAACAATATCGTCACTGAGCGGATCCGGACGTTGGTGTGAATCTACCATTACTCGTAAAATAGCCCGCGCGCCTTCTCAATTAATGCAAACACGAATCAAGCAAACTAAAAGAAAAATAAAATATAAGAAATTAATATAATATAAGAGTTCATCCCAAAATTTAAGAAAATAAATTGTGTTATGGATAATTGAATTATTATACTAGATAAATAATCTGTGTTATTATACAATCCATCAACTCTGATTGTGCTGAATGAGATATACCTCTCTGTGCCGAATCTAAATCGAGATCTTTGTTATATTAGAGATTAGGATCTTCGATTTCTTTCGCCTTCGTTTCGACGTCATCGAAGTCAACATCGAAGTGGTTTGTTTTGTCTAGATTTTAAAATGTTTGTTCACAGAATCAGAACAAACGTGTAAAATCCTGTTCCATCGCGCGTCTCTGCAGGTCGCTCAGGTGATCGTAAACCTTGTTGTTTTTTCTTCTCGGTTCCTTTGTTTGGCCGCCGAAGTCTTTGGCATTTGCAAATAAATGTCGTGTTTAATTCTCGGCATCGGTAAGCCTATTGTTTAGTTTATTTTACATGTCTGCTACATTGTGGATTTATGCTGGCTTTTGAAAAAAATCGTTGACACTTTTGGTAAATGGCATTAATGAAGATGGCGTATCGTTACGAAAAATAACGTCACTTTGTAATAATACACGAAAAAAAATAGTTGTGCGGCTATTGTTTAAAATCGCTCAATTAAAACCGTGCTCAACCATATTATAGCTTGCGACCTCAGAACAAGACGAGTATATGGAGAGAAACCTACATATTTTTACCCAACCTATACAAAATTTACGATAAATGACTTTTCCGGGTTTTTACGTCGTAAACCGTGAGAGACGAAGAGACTATACAAGTTCTCACATGATATAGCACCACCATTCGGTATGTAAGCATGTTTTCTTTCTCCCGCTTCTCCGGCGACTCCGCCCACTACGTTTTGTTATGCGACATAACAGGACATAACTCGACGGTTTTTTAGGTTATATTTTATATTTTTTGTTTATAACAATACTGTGAAAATGTGATTATACAAATAAACAAAAACATTATGTCGACATTTGATATGAATGTATGTACAAATACCCTAACCCTAGTCCTAGCCACGCCAGAGTCAGGAAAAATCATCAATACTGACTACAGAAGCGCTCCCTCTTGTATATTATTGCTCTGAGCTTGCAACCTACCGTCTATAACTAAGTGGCTACTTATAACTAATGACAAACATCACCATTTCTTGTAACTTACGACTCGCTCATTTCTTACAACTTATGGTCGGTTTTCATGAGGACAGTGTTTAGGACAGTGGTAAGTGTTACCATTTACCACTGTCCTCGTGTAAACTGTCCATTTTAGAAATGGTCGATATTCCTGTCCCGGTTAAAAGGAACCGGTTCCAAGCCGGTCACTGGAACCTTCGATATTATTTATCTGAGGAACCGGTTCCATTTTTTTGGCAAATGAAAATCGATATCATTTGTCCTAGGAACCGTTTTTTGTTAATTTGCTAGTACTTTTCGATTTTAAATATCTACCGATTTCAAATTTCTCGACCGACATTTGAATTTTCCTTTCGGGGAGGAACTTTTGTCGATTTAATAATAGTACTTTTCGATTTTGAAAAATACAAAAATCTCCTTCATAATATGTATACAAAATTTTTTGGCACCAGGAACCGGTTCCAAAAAGAACTGGATAAATAATTGGTTCCTCGCCGGTCACCGGTAACTGGAACCGCAGGTACACTCAATTCCGATATCGACAGTCTCTAGTCTATTTAGTCCTTTTTTAGGACAGTCGTTTAGTTACCACTCACCACTGTTCTAAACACTGTCCTCCCGTAAACCAATCATTAGGCTGACTTATACGTAATATCTTATGTATAACTGATAAGCAAATAACAACTTGTACAATACATTTATATGTTACAGTTTTGACCTTAGGTCTTATAACCTTCTTTATTGAAATTCATCTCTTCACAGTTTTTTTTGTTTGATTTGTAGAACTCCATATTTAAAAAAAAAAATTATGTTATTTAGTTTTCCTAGTTTTAGTTTTTGTTTTTATTAATAGCTGTTCAGCGTTCAATGTCATTATAAAACTGTTTGATCAGATCTGAATAGCCAGGTACTTCCCAACCTTCCTCTTCCCCATTTCCTTCCCTTACCTACTCCCTTCAGCCTCACAACATACCTCAATTGGGGATGCCATAGTCCCACTGACCCCAGACAGTCGGGAGCAGTTGGGACTCTTGTGAGGTATTCGCATAAAAAGATTAGAAAAACAGAAAAATATCTTATACAAGTAGAAAAATAGAAAAACAAACCCTTAGAATGAGTGGGTATTAGACAGGTAGCAATAAACATAATGTCTTATTTACGCTGAATTCCGCTTCATGAATTATTTGTTATTCCATGACCACAACATAATTAAGGGTTCGCCTTAATCCCCCTCCTATTTGAACAAAACGAGAGAGGTCTATTAGCCCTTATCGATATATCGTTAGGAATTATTTAAAATTTTTCCAAATACCAACCTTACACATGCCGCCATCTATGAAATGGATTGCTTATTGTTATCATATTGTACACACGTTTCGCGATAAAATCATTCGCAAGTTCAATTTAAATGCCATTAGGCCAATTTATCGACTACATAGGGCTTTCAGGAATGTTAGCTAATTTCAGGTAATTTGCAATGCCACATTCTAAATACCTAATTTATTCATTTATTAATTCCCCCTATGACAGCTGTTGACTATTTTTTGTAAGAATTATTAAAATAAACAATTGATAATATAATTATCAGACCGATAGCGACGTTTTTTTACTTTCTTGTGTGGCTTCTTTATTCCCTCTTATGGCCACCCAGGGTATTTATACATCCATTCATATCACATGTCGACATAACGTTTTTGTTTATTTGTATAACCATATTTTCACAGTATTGTTATAAACAAAAATGTAGGATATAACCTAAAAACCGTTGAGTTACGTCCTGTTATGTCTCCTAACAAAACGTAGTGGGCCGAGTCGCCGGAGACGCGGGAGACGGAGAACATGCTTACACACCTAAAAGCAGTGCTATATTGTGTGAGAACTTGTCTTATCTCTTTCTCTCTCACGGCTTACGACGTAAAAACCAGGAGAAAGTGATTTATCGTAAATTTGTATAGGTTGGGTAAAAATATGTAGAATTAAAAATACACTTTTGTTTGAATCCACTATATTTGATATAAATATGTCGACTAGTTTCCATTCAACTGAATCTTCTTCGGGACTTAAAAATATACTACTTTGTTATTTTTTTGTTATTGTTATTATTTAATTCATCATGCCAATCCACCAAAGTGTTTGCTTATTGTGAAAAAAAAATGTATGTAGCTTTCTCTCCATATATATTCTTACTCTGAGCTCTTAACATACTCCAATGCATACTTACAAAAACTCCTACCACAGACTGTAGCCATCACCAATATGTATTCCTTTAGTCAAAACATTACTAAATGGCTAATGAGTAAGGACCGCAAGGAAATTGAAGACCTCCTAAAATAGCACTTGAAATTCTTCACCACGACAAACTAGAACATTTTTTAAATTATTCTACTTGTACTCACTGTCACTTACCTCAGAACAGATTCTTATGACCTAGTGAGGTAGGTAATGTAAAAAAAAATAACGTAAGAAACAAAAAGGAAATATTTTTTTATTCTTTTTAAAAAAAATACAGGATGCCATAGCCCGGGCAGTTGGAACTCTTGTTCGGTATTCATATTTAAAAAAATGGTAGGAAACCTAACAAATAAAAAACATAAAGGAATTAATATTTTTCCTTATGTACAATTTATTACTGTAGTTGTTTCTGCTCGTCCCTGTCCCTGTTTAGATTTAACGGTACGAGATTACACAAATATCTTTTTATTGCTCCATTCAAACAAATGCACAAATAATACGATAAATTCAATATCACGTAATCACTAGTACCGATTTTAGTCGACAGTCATTTCTCTCAGCCGATAAAATCTCCGATTGATTCAATAAAAAAAATCGAAACAATCGATAGTAATAATAATAATTTAATGTGCGATAACAATCTACCATTGATTGAACCATAATATTATCACATAATTCAAACTGAGATATTATGGTTTGATACAATCTTCATTTAAACGGATAGAAATTTTCTGTGGGCATGTCCGTGTACTCGAAGTAAGCTCATTTCTACCTTAGTTCGACTGAAATTTATCAAACATCTAAATTCTCATTGGCCTGTCTGGGGCCTGGGAGTCAAAAGGACTCATTAAAATTGGTGATATCAGTTATATTTCTAGTTGTTAGTAAGTTAATCTTTTTTGTTTGTTTGGTGGTTTTATAGGTGCCGCTAGCTTTATTTTTTCAATGTCCATAACGACAGTTGTTAAGCCGCCCTTGTTTGGTATCGTGTCTTGTTTTTGTCAGTGATAGCGAAATCAATTAAATATCATATTTTGAAAATCAGTAACTTTTGGAGCATTTTTTGTTGTTGTTTGTTTTACATTGAATACCGCACAAGAGTCTCAACTGCTGCGAACCGTCTAGAGCCAGTGAGACTATGGCATCCCCAATTGGGGTAGGTTGTGAGGCTGATGGAAGTGGGGAGGGAAAGGAGATGGGGAAGAGGGAAGTTGGGCAGATCTGGTCACCAAACACGGCTAGAGCCATTTCAAGCAACGTTTCGATTCTGAATGGTAGTCTTTCACCAGGGCGATACTATTAGTATGTAACACTTTAGAACGTGCCGCAAATATACTATACTCGTATATTGTTTTAAATCAATTTATTTTTATGACACATCAATTAAATAAATTATATTTGCGCACGCCGGGTTTGAACCCGCGACCTCTTGTTTCGTAGTCGAGCGTCTTACCACTTGACCACGGAGACCGACAATATTGGCCGTCATGTCAATTCCTCTGCTAGCTAAGTCCTCCATCATTGCACAAGCGACACCTTTCGGTTATTATGATGTATGTAGAAGTTATTCAAATATTGTCAGGTTATTCGTAACCCGGAAATGTTTATTTTTATTTTTAAATCATTGTATTCACCACTTTATTTAACGGTACTGATGTTCAAACCAGGCCAAACTAAGGAATCTCTGAAGTATAATTGGCAGATAGTGATATGTTCGTATTTATATCAACATCAAAGGTTTTAAATAAATATTCGATAATAAATATTAATACGTAAAAAATATAAAAATTATGAAACTCGACAAAATATAAAATTACCGAGTTTAAAATCGTAATTAAATGTTTTTGGGTAGGCAAAAAGGTCACCGCATCACGGAAAACAATTCACAAAGGCTTTAAAAATATAACATTTTGTTTACACGAAGTTTTGTTTTTTAATAAAATATCTGTACTGTTCCTACCCTTTCAAAAACACACATTATGTAATTTGATATCATGCCCTAAAATCGAACAATAAAAAATAATACATAATTTAAATAAATAGCAATATTTTACCAATTTTGCCAATATCATGTGTCTTCTTGAGTGTAAAACTGTATCTCTCTTTTTCAGTTTGGACTAGAAATAACAAAAATAATTGTATTTTCGTAGAAAGTAGTCGTCACTTTGTAGTTTGACATATTCAAAGAAACGAAAAATAACTTGGTATAAGACCACGGATATTATTTTAATTTCGATTTCGCTTAGCCTAAGCACCGGTGCTCATATTCTTCGGCACGTTCCAGAGTGGTAGATACTCTAAGTATCGCCCTGGTGAAAGACCACCATTCAGAATCAGAAACGTTGCTTGAAATGGCTTTAGCCGTGTTTGGTGACCAGATCTGAACAGCCAGGTACTTCAAAACCTTCATTTCCCATCTCCTTTCCCTCCCCCCTGATTGGTGATGCCAGCTCCGGACGGTTGGCAGCAGTTGCCACTCTTGTGCGATATTCACTATAAAAATACATAGAAAGCTATATGATAGAATTTTACAAATAAATCATATTATAGATCCATTTGAGAGTTCAGTTACGTAAAATATGAAAATTCGTACTGCAAAGAGACGGAGAAGAACATTACAGAATCAATCGACTGACTTTACAAAAGCTATCCATTAGCCAAAAGATGATAATTCGATTGAGATGTACTAATTCATGTTTTGATGGGACACTCGTGGAGATTGTGAAAAATATTCTGTTACCAAGGACGTTAAAAGCTGTTCTTTTGATTAGATGTTTTTTTAAAAGTGTTTGTAGTAACTCTCACGCTTTTGCTTGTCGCGTACGGACTCGCGCTGTCGGAAAAATCGACCACTTAATTATAATCACAATTTTTTTTCAATCTGATTACGTTGTGTTGATTGTAAAAGAGGCTTATCGCAGTCATGGAAAACGTGTAGATATACGAGTACTTTATGAGGTTTTAGAGAATATGTAAAACGCTGGACGAATAGCCGAATGTTTGACGTAACGTGATCAAGGAACCGCATATTTGCCAATGCGTTGGTCGAATTGCCGAATGTTTGCCAATAAGTTGGCCGAATAACCGCATTTTTAGCCAGCTATTTGGCGTAAATTTGGGACAGCAAAAACGTGATGCATTTGCTACGAAACACCCAGATATGAAATATTGGCACTATTTGCATTGTCTTAGAACCATCACATCTTTTCTTCCGTTTCAAATACATCAATGATATAACAACATACGAATTTGATCAAAAAGCTCTAATTTAGTTTGTTTTTTTTTTTTCTTGCAATAACTCCACACAGGAAGACCTTGAGGGAAATAATTTCACTCAGGGCCTATGTCATCTTTGAGGATGCTGTGTGAAGGGTCTTTTTGAGGAAAGGAAGGAGTGAACCTGGGTTTTGAAGAGGCCCATGTAAATCGTTCCATAGCCGAGCTGTTGGACATGAGAACGAGTCGTAAAAGCGACCCGTTCTCATGTAACCGTG
This sequence comes from Drusus annulatus, assembly GCA_022651775.1. Lineage (NCBI taxonomy): Eukaryota > Metazoa > Arthropoda > Insecta > Trichoptera > Limnephilidae > Drusus > Drusus annulatus. Next base: position 761,340 of record JAGWCC010000357.1, on the reverse strand, counting down.
TACAAATGTTGGGTGCGCGTTTGGCGAGTTTCCCGACTATGCACCGGTGCCGAAGTGATCAATGACACAAGTTCCTCGGAGCATCTTTAATTGAAATACCCGTAGAACAAGGACAGCATTCCCACCTGACGTCTGTGCTCTAAAGATTGCAATCCGTTTGTTAAGATAGGAGAATCTATCAAACGGACTACCCGTTTCTGCATAGAGTCAAGAGTTAGATTATTACAACTGTTAGTTTCTATATTTACTAGTTATTATTTGTGAAAAATCACGGGAAGTAACTTGACTTGCCAAAAAAGAATATTAGTTCTCATTTAAAACAGAATAATATATATTAAAATACATTATAGGTAGGTACTTTGTTAGGTAGGTAGGGATTTGAAAAGATTATTTAAAAAAATTGATAATTTCAATTAACATCAGCTACTAATTTAAAAAGTTCACACTCGCCCGGTCGTACGTACTCACATAGGTAATTATTTATAGTTAATTATAATATCTTTTCAGTTGAAGGACAATTAAAATCGACCCGATCGAAAGCACCAAATGCGATTGTACCAACGTATTTTTATTTACATATATAATATATCTATTCGTGATAAAATCCTTTTAATGCATTTGATATTTTGAGATACAGATTACATTTGCGATTAGTAAGAATCAGTGTTGTTAATCAATAATTCCTCAGGAAATAGACATTTTTAATTGTAACATCAAAAACATACGATTCGGAAGCAACGTACAGTGATAGTTTTCAATTGCTACGGGTAATTGAAAGTAAACATTCGACATTCTGGCATTTTCTGTCACTTTCGTTTTCATGCAAAACGTGAGAGAAGGACAAAAATAAAATTAATCAAACTTGATATTTTATCTTCTAAATTAATAGTTCTCTTTAAATATTAAAGATGGCAGCACTTTCGTTTGTAGCTAGCACGTGTATGGTTCCATAGCGAGTGAGTACGACAGACGTTTTACGGTATTTATCAGATTTAGCATGATGAATAATCATCATTGTGAATGACTAACGCTGGTTCTCTCCGGGGTCCACTTTTTATTTTTAGGGTACGCTTTTTCCAGAGTATAAAAGCATGTAACAATGTAAATAAACTTTATTAAGTTGTTCTTAAAAACTTTGTTATTCGCTATCTGGCGCCTGCATAATTTAAAACGGATAGTAAAAATTACACAGAAAACACTCCACAGCAATGATTGCACTTTGTTAAAATGGTCCATTGGGAAACACCGGCGCGTTGTTCGTGTTCAACGAAATAATTTGGGCTTTTCGTTGTAGAAGTTGAATTTGTTCACCGTTTGCTTGATAAGTTTTTGCATTAATTGAGAAGGCGCGCGGGCTATTTTACGAGTAAGAATGCAGGTGTGATCCTGCCGCCGAGAGCCCCGTTGTAATTTCTGTGTGTTAAATGATCCGCTTTAGAAAAATAAATTATGGTGAATACCGCACAAGAGTCCCAACTGCTCTCAACTGTCTAGAGCCAGTCAGACAATGGCATCCCCAATTGAGGTATGTTGTGAGGCTGATGGTAGTGAAGAGGGGAAGATGAAGGTTGGGAAGTACCTGGTTATTCAGGTGAATGGTGGTATTTCACCAGGACAATACTTAAAGTAAATGAGCTCAGCTTTCAATTTTTTTTGTTACATTCGTCGTTTATGAGATAGAGGGACATGTTACCAACGGAGCTATCAGCGGTACAACCTCAGAGCAATGATATACCAGGAGGGAGCGCTAGTGGAGTCAGTATTGATGATTTTTGCCTGACTAGGGCGTGGCTAGGGCTAGGGTATTTATACATCCATTCATAGCACATGTCGACATAATGTTTTTGTTTATTTTTACAACCACTTTTTTACAGTATTGTTATAAACAAAAATGTAGGATATAACCTAAAAAACCGTACTGGGCGGAGTCGCCGGAGACGCGGGAGACGAATAACATGCATACATACCTAAAAAACGGAGCTATATTGTGTGAGAACTTGTCTTATCTCTTTTCTATCACAGTTTACGACGTAAAAACCATGAGAAAGTGATTTATCGTAAATTTGTATAGGTTGGGTAAAAACTCAGAGTAACAATATAAAGAGACAACCGTTGACAAACTCGCAAAATATAGCTCTCTTTATGCTCGGTTCTATAAGCATATGAGAAAAAAAAGAGACAAACAATTGTTGAAACCTATACACGATTTGGGGCGGGCTAAATGAAATGTCTTCACGCACAAACTTCAGACACGTTTGCACTGTCAGGCGAACGGACTGTCAAAAGTACGTAAATAGTTAAAAACTTGAGTTATTTTTTGTGTAATATCTAGCAAAAACATCATGGCCACATGTTCTATGCTTGTTTGCTTTAATCGAAGTACAAAAGGACCAAAAACAAACAGTTTTCACACGTATGTACCATAAAAATCGTCTTTTTTTTAGTTTGATCTCAAATATTTAACATCCTAACCTGGCAAACAACTAGTAACTTACACCAATATGTAATTAATCTTTGGACTATTCGTTCCAATTTAATAAACTTCCGTTTGAAATGAGTTTTAATGGATTCGTAATATGTTTAACTTAAAAATATTTACGAGAATGTCAAAAATTTTCAAGAACGGGGAATTTTGTATTTCTAAAAGTATCCCGGTCTCTTTCTTCTCATGATACTAACGCAAAATTGTTCGCGAACAGATAAAGACGGAATAATGTTTATCTTTACGGTTTTCTTCGCATCCGATTGGCTGGAAGCATATACGTCATACCTCCCTTGGTCAATCAAAATTTCGTATAGGTTACCTAAGGGTAAAAATGTCTAGCTCTCTCTCCATACATATTCTTGCTCTGAGGTACGACTACATGTCCGAATACACCTACTTGTCCCTGCATCGAAAAAAGCTTTACGCAAACGGCGCCATTCAAATTGGCCAATTGATTGTTGTAATATGTGGAAATGCATTTCTCCCATAGACCATGAAATAAACTCCCCTGGGTTGCCCCCATCGCATGACGCATTGGTGCAGTGCACTTCAGGAGGCCCTCAAAGCGCATTGAAAGCTTTGAAATAAACACCGGCGCCCAGAGTGGGCGGGTTGTGTGCACCGTATACAAAACAAACAGTTTGTATGATTTCTTGCTTCATCCCATTTTATTTTCGTGTGTTAAAAAAAGGACGTGAAAATCACTTTTAAACAGCCTTGGTAATTTAAAATTACGTCTTCGACGACTAAGTGATAGAGTGATAAAATTCTTAGCTCTGTTTTTTTTATGTTTAAAAATAAATAAATATATATTTAAGGAGAAAATACACATACAGACAGTTATTTACAATATATATAAATAAATATAAATTAATATATATATTTTCAAAAGTAAAAAATTGAAGAACACACAAAAACGTGACTAACCTTTCCAGTTGTCAAAAACAAACCACTAATCCAAAATGGCTGATAATGCTAACATATGATAAACATATGTGTACCAACATAACAACAACAACAACAAAAAATCGATAATCGAATGTACACAGCCCGCGAAAATTCACCTTTCCTTTTGAACAGGCCATTTCGCCTGTATTCCAACTATTTCCCACGGATTAACATATTGAGTAGCTGATAAATAAATCTAAACCCATATTTTTTATACAAATTTAAAGTGAAAAATAAATAAATCACAGAATACAGAAAAAAAGTGCAGTGTTTAAACATGAGTAGCAGTCGATAAATGATTGGGTTGTACAGAAAAAAAGTGCAGTGTCCAAACAGAGTAGCAGCAGATAGATAAAATTTAAAAATAGTTTCGTGTAGAATGGAAATTTAATATTGAAAATTTTTGTAACAAAACATTGTGACTGACTTTTTTTGACATTAAGGCCAGGCGCGCACGGGTGACTTTTGTCACGGCAACAGTTTCTTCACCATCTCCAAATCTATTGGAGTGTATGGAGGTCCGCGCACGCAGCGACGTGACATTAGGGCGACTTTTGAGTGACGAAACTGTCACCGTGTCTGTAGAGAGTACTTTTGTATGGGCGCTCGCGCACGGGTGACAAAATGTCACTCGGTGACTCATCCGCCTGTTCGAAATCCATTGCCGGAATGAAAGGGTGACGGGTGACACACCGTGTGCGTGCTCGATTGGAAGACAGTGACGAAACTGTTGCCGCGACAAGTCACCACTAACTCCACACAGATTCATCTTTAGGGATGCTGTGCGGAGGGTTTTTTGAGAAAAGGAGGGAGTGATGAGGTCTTGAACAGGCCCATATTGTAGGAGGGAAAAACCACAGAGGCCGCAAATAATCCCATAGTCGAGCTTTTATTGAACACAGGAACGAGTCGTAGAAGCGACCCGTTCTTGTATCGACCGTGTACAAATGTTGAGCGCGGATTTGGCGAGTTTCCCGACAGTGCACTGGTGCCGAAGGGATCAATAACGCAAGTTGCTCGGAGCATCTTCCATTAAAATACCGGTTGAACAAGAATAGCATTCCCAAAGTGGTAGATACTTTAAATATCGCCCTGGTGAACGATCAACGCTTTGAATCGAAACGTTGCATGAAATGGCTTTAGCCGTGTTTTGTGGGATGTGAATAGCCAGGTACTTCCCAAACTTTCTCTTTCCACTACCTTCAACCTCACAACATACCCCAATTGGTGTTGCCATAGTCACATTGGCTCCATGCGGTTGGGAGCAGTTGGGATTCTTGTGTCGTGTTTCCTTAAATCCTAAATGCTCTTGCCTTATTTCCCTGAATTTTCCGAGGGTGTTGGATTCTAAATAAAACAACTTGCTAGGTTCTCACCTTTTGTCTATTATCCAGTCCCTACCTATATCCCGGTTAGTTTGTTCTTTGAACATTTAATGATTTAATAAAACAAATTTATAACTTTATTCCACTTTTATTTTATGACTGGACCGGTTTCAGCCTATGACGGTCATCTTCAGACTAGTACATGTTGTTATTAACCTACGGCTTATATACTATTTTTGGGGATGTCAGGGGAAGTAAACAATGATTTTACTTTCTTGATTGATTTTACTATGACAGTCATAAAATAAAAGTGGAATAAAGTTATAAATTTGTTTTATTAAATCATTAAAATGGAATTCCACCACGAATCAACAGTTTCAAAATTAGAAATAATAAAATGTTCTTTGCCAGCCTTAAAACAAACCGGCGACGGTGTCGCTCCCAACCGGCAAAAGTCGTAGTACCACCGGCTCCAGACAGAATCATCGCATACAAAATGTAACGAACCACAAAACCTGCACGATTCTCTAAAACTTTCATCGCCCTTCGAGTCGAGTTAACCGCCAAGCTCGAGTTTAATAGTTGAGGCGCTTCACACGGGAACGGCGCTCGCTCAATTTTCGCATTATCGCCTCACTAGTTGTTAATAAGTCCGGCACACCGAATACGTAATTAATTATAAATTGAGGCGTCGAGTCGCGCCGCGCTGTGTCCACTTTCCGCCGGCCGATGAACTCGCGAAGCGACCAGTTCGCACACGCCGCCAGAACACACGTCATAATTATTATTCATAGTAGGATTATAAAACGGCAGAGCGTTGAAAGTAACGATGGACGCTGCTTGGTGGTACATGTTTGTTTCACACCAAGCGACCGCATTAGCAAGCTGACACGGTTAACTTTTCACAGCATTTTGTAAATACAAATGTAAGACGCTCGCCTACGAATCCAGAGGTCGCGGGTTCGAACCAGGCGTGCGCAAATATTTTTTATTTAATTAATATGTGCCATAACACTTATAATTAATATAAAATAAAATATTGTATATCTGCGGCACTTTCAGAGTGGTAGATAAAAGTATCGCCCTGGTGAAAGACCACCATCAGAATCGAAGCGTTACTTGAAATGGCTTTAGCCGTGTTTGGTGACCAGGTCTAAATAGCCCGGTACTTCCCAACCTTCCTCTTCCCCATCCCCTCCCCACTACCTTCACAACATACCCCAATTGGGGATGCCATAGTCTCACTGGCTCTAGACGGTTAAGAGCATTTACGACGCTTGTGCGGTATTCAATATATTTAAAAAAAAAAACGATTCTGTTTTATAGTTAAAATCTAATATACAAGATAGAGCGCTGCTGTAGTCAGTTTTTGATGAATTTTGCCGGACTCGGCTAGACCCAGGCGTGGCTATGACTAGGGTTAGGGTATTTATACATCCGTTCATAGCACATGTCGACATAATGTTTTTGTTTATTCGTAAAACCCCTTTTTCACAGTATTATTGTAAACATAAATACAGCATATAACCTAAAAAACCGTTGACTTATGTCCATTTATGTCGCATATCAAAACGTGTTGGCGGAGTCAACGGAGACGCGGGAGACGAAGAACATTCTTACAATACTTAAAGCGGTGTGATAATTTGGGAAATTTTGCTGTCCTTTTCTTTCGCATGGCGTACGACGTAAAAGCCCGGAGAAAGTGATTTATCCCAAATTTGTGTAGGTTGGGTAAAAATAATTAGCTCTCTCCATATATTGTTACTCCAAGGTTAAAATACTTCGAACCAGTTAAAGATTATAGAGATATCACAACTCTTTTAGCTTTTAATGGAAATGACTTTATGATCCGCACGAAAACTGCAAATTTCATGAAGCTAGAGTTTACCGATCGAGAGTCTGCGTCGCTTAAAGAAACAGATTCACTGGGTAGAAACAGAATCGAAATATTGTTAGTCGCTGAATACAACTTTTCGCCAGTTTTACCTTTGTTGACACGTTATTTTCTCGCGTACATAATATTTCGGTGTGCTTAGCAAAGATAACAAGAATTAGCCGATAATAGACTTGGCACGTTTTATCAAAACATTTCAGAATAATGCTTTAACAGACTGCAGGCATATTTATTCTGTGCCAGTCTCAATTAGTTGGAAATATTATATTTACTGTGTTGCCATGTCCTAGCGGAGTGTAGATTTAACAATCTTGGTCCCTTGGAGTAACAATGTATGGAGAGAGAGCTAATTATTTTTACCCAACCTAAACAAACTTGTGATAAATCACTTTCTCCGGGTTTTTACGTTGTACACTACGAAAGAGAAAGAGACAACAAATATAATACCCCGCTTCTACCATATGTACTGTCACAATGATCTTGGGCTCCTGGGTCACCGCGGGACTCCGCCCACATTTTTTATTACGCCACTAAACTTGACACAACTAAACGGTTTTTTAGGTTATATGCTATATTTTTGTTGATAAAAATACTGTGAAAAAGTGGTAATACGAATAAACAAAAACATTATGTCGATATGTGCTATGAATGGATGTATAAATACCCTAACCTTAGTCTTAGCCACGCCCAGGTTCGCCGAGTCAGGTAAAAATCACCAAAAACTGACTACACTGCCTTGAATGGGTACCACTCTATATACTCTAAGCATGGTCCAATATTTTTTTATGTGAGATCACGATCGATATTTGTATCTCACTCCCAGTACTACACTGCTAACTAACTTACTAACTAACCATCACGCCGTCCTGAAGAGGTAGGCAAATAGGGTAAACGGTCACAAAACTCTATCTTGGCACACGCTCCTTGTTTCATTCACATGCATGCATCGTCTGACACATATGTTTCTGTTATTCTGACTCGTGACACGACCCGATTCAAGCATTAGATCCACTCGCTCGTGCTACGCTCATATCTGATAGTATTATTACGTTAAGAAATCTTCTGCACACGTCCGATAAAATATTGCCGACGCATACAAAAGTTTGAAATTTTCTCCGATTACGTTAAATAAATGCTCACTATTTTCATTGAGTGTGGTTAGAAAAACTGTTCAGCGTGCTTTTATATCTAAATCAAGATTGTCCGATAAAAATGGATATAAAAAAGTTTCAAATTTTCTTCCGATTACGTCTGCTTTACGATTTTCACTATGTTTCAAGTGTCGCGACTAAACAGTTTTAAAATTTAAAACTAAGTTTTTTAAACACGTTAAATTTTCCCGATTACGTCTACGATATATTCACTATGTTTCTTGGTGAGTGTCGCGACTAAACCAGTAACTAACGTTGCTCCCAGATAAAGAAGGAATCTTCTTTATCTCCATCAATAAACGTCGATACCCATTCTGACAGTTTTGGTTCCTATCAATAAATATGTTAAAACGAAAGCAGGTGGAAAAACAAACGTTTTAGGTTGTGTGCTATTATTTGTATCACTACATTGTTTGCGGGTTGTGTTTGTTGCTGTTTTTAAATCAGTTTATTACCTTACTACATACCCTTTAGTATAATAACGACATATTTTAATATGTTTTTAAAACAGTTATGACATTCGAGGTTAGATTTAAAATTTGTTGATTTAAAGAATAATCTTAAACCCGAGAACCTATACCCATACGATATATACATATAGATTGTGATAGGATGGAAAGCTAAACTTAGAAGAGAATGTGGTTATCCAATATGATGAAACAATACATCAATTGTGTCGATATCTGGAAACTGCATGGAAATCACATGATTCTCACTCAATTTTTACTTTTAGCCTACATTTACCCGATAGTCGTCTGTTTAAAGGACGGGAAGAAGAAGAGGAAGCATAAAAACACCTTTTTTGTGGTTCCAATTTATTAACATGAAGAGGGACGCTTTTTTATATCAAGACGTGACAAATATGTTTTCAGATGACACAAAAAGTGGACAAAACGACAGCGGGGGGAGGTAAAAAGTTATTGGATCGATTTCGATTTCTCCAAGAAATATAGAACCATTTAAGACTAATCCTTCTAAAGTGCCTGGACATCCTTTGAATCTTTGCGAACTCGATGGGCGAGTTTGAAGCCATGATATAGGAGAATGTCGTATTTGATGCCTAAACCTCTGTGACATCTATTTGTTTTAAAATTATACAATGTATGCCTTCTCAGATCCGTTACATTTGTGGAACGATTTAAAAAAATGTAGGAAGATTTTTTCTATCAGAGTTGAAATAGCTATTATTTTTTGTCTTTAAACAAACAGGGTATGCTTTTGTGAAGAAGAATTCATCTTGCGGAATGAACGTGAAAGTTGCAACAACCTGATTTTACTGTACCGAGAACACTTTAGGTGAACTGATGGCTGCAAAATGAACGATGAACAACGTCAAGCTAATTCTAAAATAAGTTTTTCGGGTGAAAAATGACGACACAAAATGTTTCTTTATCGATGGTCCGGGGAATAGGGTCAAACGTCTTACGAAACATTGATTCACACCCCTAAGAGGTTAAGGTGCACCAGTCGCTTGACAGGTATTGCAGCTCTTTGCTACCGGGGGCGTAACGTGTCATACCGCTTTTAATTTAACCCCACAGGATAATGCCTTGAATCCCAAAATTATAACAGAAGCAGATAATATTATATGGGATGAAGCACTGATGGCTCCAGGTCATGGTTTAGAAGTAAATTTACTATACGCGATTAAAAATGATTTACTTTTGGCGGGGACTTCACTGGTGTCGTCGTGCCCCACGATGACAATTAATTGCTTTTGGCCTTAGAGATGGTAAAGTTCCTCCTGTAGAAGGAAATCAGAATCATCTGATGTATATACGGCGACAGGCACACAGATGCTGGTGTTTATGAAAGACTCACCGAACCATATTGTATGTTCGTGAAATTAATTAGGATGTACTTTTTAACGATTAGAAGGACCAATGAACACTTTTCATTCTGTTGATATCATCATTAATGAACAAGAAGATTTAAAATGATAATGAGCAACTTCATTTTCCTGTTGAATTATTAAATTCTATGGGAGAGAGAGAAAGCATTTTCTCTTTCATTAATTACTAATAAAACACAATTTATTCTTTGCGTTGTCATGGATGAACGAGATTTATGTTGGAGTGAAGGGTGTTCCTCTCATTGTCTGCGGTTCAAAATAATACATTTAGAATATTAATTACAAGAATATTTTTTTTTATATGCTTAAATATTTGAAGTAAGCATGCTATACCGTGCATTGGCAGTAGTTACTGTTGTAATTGTTATTGTCTTACAATAGGGCTAAACCTTATAAATGGTCGCCAACACTTGAATTGGGCGCAGCCCAACTAAAAGCTGCCTGCAGGGGTTTGCGGGCAAAAATCTCCGCGGAGCGGGTTTTATCTGCTAGTATTTTTTATTACTATTAGATAGTCAGATATCAAATCCAATTACAGTAAAATGGAAAACAACAAACAATAGATTTTCTACAAACAAACATTTTAAAATTAATAAGTTTTTTAAACATAGGTAATTATATCTATATATAATACATGATTTATTTAATATAATTTATTTTTTTATATGAATACCGCACTAGAGTCTCAACTGCTCCCAACCGTCTTGAGCCAGTGAGACCATGGCATCCCCAAATAGGGTATGTTGTGAGGCTGAAGGTAGTGGGGAGGGGAAGAAGATTGGGAAGAGAAAGGTTGGAAAGTACCTGGCTATTCAGATCTGGTCACCAAACACGGCTAAAGCCATTCAAGCAACGTTTCGATTCTGAATGGTGGTCTTTCAGCAGGGCTATCTACCGCCTTGGAACGTGCCGCAAATATATTTTTTATTATTTTTATATGAATTAAATGTGTTATGACACATATTAATTAAATAAAAGTTATTGGCGCACGCCGGGTCTGAACCCGCGACCTTTTGATTCGTAGTCGAGCGTCTTACCACTCGACCATGGAGGCCGTCATCAGTGGCGGCTCGTGACTTTAGTTAGAGTGGTAAGATTGAAAATAACGTCATTATTGATAGTTGTTGTAGCTGAAAACATTTTTTTTTTTTTTTTCGAAATTTCAACTTTTTGTATGAAGATTTTTCAGAAATCCGTACGGTGAACCACCGAAACTGAAAAATCCTGAAAATCTTCATACAAAAAATAAAATCTTGAAAAAAAAATAAAAATCATTTTCGGCTCAACAACACTAACAATGTCGTATTTTTCAATCTTAGCACTCTAGCACATTAAAAACTCACGAGCCGCCACTGGCCGTCATATAACTCTTTTAAAATTTAACACACATACGCCTCAGGAATTTCAATTAAACTCTATTCATACTTTCAATTTGTAATACACACTAAAACCATGTTTACTAGCGAAAACTTCACTGGTGAATGCAACATACTTATTACTTTACTTATCAAAGCATGTATAAAACTGTATGTTTTCCCAAATAAATAAAAAATCGTCGGTGGAAAGACAAAATGGCTCAAGTGACATTTTGGCCAAAAATGAATAAACATGAAGTTTTGATCAGTTTGTTTTTTCTGCGTCGAATGCGCTGACTCTCGTTTGATTCTTGAATCTTTTGTGGCCCTTCATCCATTTAAAATATATTTACCATTTGGGAGAAGGCTTGACAAGTTTGGGACTTTAGCTTTTTATCCCTTCAGGTAACTCAGTGAGAGCATTGAGTTACCAGAGTAAACTTTTTTTTTCAAAATCCAACCAGGTACAGAAGACTTATGAATTTTATTTCCAAAAAAAAAAAAACTTTAAAGTGCTCTGGTGTAAACTTCCCAAAATGGCGTTTCAGCCCTTTTGCCTTTCCGGCGACGATAAATACAAATGCATAGTGAAGTCGGTAGCTGAGTGGAGAACGCGTCGGACTCCCACCCGGGCGTCATGCGTTCAATTGTAAGTCTCCATCATTGCACAAGCAACATCTTCCGCTTTTTATGATGGTAGACAAAATTGTCAGGTTATTCGTAACCCGGAATGTTTGTCTTACTTTTTAATAAAAATAAAATAAAGATGCAAAAAGTCCATTAAAGTTCCAGTTGGACATATTTTGACTTCAGGAATGTTGTGAGGCTGATAATGACGTGAAGAGGGTAAAAACTGGAAAACAGAAAGGTTTAGCAGTAGGTACCTATCTGACTATTAGGATATGGTAACTAACATAGCTGTAGCCATTTCAAGCAACATTTCGATGTTTTCTCAAATGAGTTATGAAAGTTTCTTTAAAAATGGAACGACTTGCAAGTATACAACACTTTAATTTATTTATATTCTGCTTGTGAAAAAAAAAACCATATAATTTTTATTGCACGCGGCGGGTTTTTGAACCCGAAACCTCTGGGTTGTTGAGGTCAAGAAGTTTACTGCTCTGTCGGTCTCGTTAAACTTTTTTTATTACCTACTCATTATTATTGATTACATTATATCTAATTTGAATTATTTTGTTTTGATTGATTTATATCATTAAAACACGCGACATTCGTTTCGATTTTATTTATCACAGAATATACATGTGTGTCGAAGCTTTCTATTTTAGGACAGCCAAATTGAATGCCATTTAGGGTGCCATAGTATCCCCAGACTCTGGACAGTTGCGACTCTAGTACGGAATCACACAAAAAAAATACCATTAATAATCAAATCACAAATATTAACTAACTAACCATCACGCCGTTTCCCCTCAGGGGTAGGCAGAGAGGACGGACTGCCATATAACTCTGTCTTGGCACACACTCCTTGCTTAATTTACAATCATACCTGGCTATCGTCTCATACATACTCTTTTGTTATTCTGACTCTTCACATTTGATTTACTTGATCGTGCCGTGTCTTCCTCGGGCATCCTCGACTTCTTCTTCCATTTACTTTCGCATGATATATTCTTTTCACACTCCTTTCTTCGTTCATTCGCTCTACATGCCCAAACCATCTAAGCGTCCCTTTCTTGATCCTATTCATTCACAAATATGAAACAGAAAAAAAGACATGTGGCCGAAATATCGCAGAAATTTATTTATGAAATTATAACTTTTCACTACAGATCGCTTGTTCCCTTCTTGCACTCATATGCTAGCCGTATCCACATAGTATATTTTTTTATCAATTAAATTCAGTCGGAAGTCATTATGTGTGTTTTCTAAATTCATTAAAAACATTATGTGAATATCTCAAAATCACTTCTTAGAACTTCTATCTCAAAATCAAGTATCGATATGCAAAACCATGTTTATTATACCTGCCCAGCAATTTCAAAAATACCCGAAACTCTACTACCGTTACGGTTTATTAGATAATAATAAATATTGAAGGCCAAGTCTTTGTCAAAGCAAAATGCTGCCAACCTCTTTGGGCATTATTCTGCTTTGCACTTTAGTCCGGTCATAAAATCTGCATACTGAAATGGACTTATGGATGCATCCTTCAACCACTTCATTTCGCAATGCAAGCAAGATTCTGTCACCAGGTAGCAAGGCGCATCTCAATTACACAACAATGCATATTGAACCGTTACCTAACACGAACCTTTTTACCTGGAATTACGTTGTTGGCTGTTACCTTTGTTTGGACATAGGTAAAAGCCGTGACACGTAACTCAGTCATGCCGAAAAATAATATATATTTTTTATTAATGAAATTTTTGATCCTCGTGTTAAAAGGACATTTCATTTGCGTGTCTATTATTTTGTTGTCCATTCTGCTGTGTTCCCTTTTTATCTATTCTCTTTACAGATCATGCAAATTAACCACATCCTGGTGACAAACTTCCTTTTTTCAGTGAAGGTCGAAATTGAAAAACGATGCTTATTTCAGTCTTTAGTTTTATCACAATTATTTCTAGTAACAATACGTAAAAACTACCTGTAGAACTAAATGATAGGTAATATTTTGTGTCTTTTTTGGACGAAAGCTTTGAATTGGCAACGAGGTATAAAAGAAGAGAAAGGTGTACCAACATGACGAAACGAATCTTTATTGAGTGCACGTGCAAGGAGCTCCAAAATTGGTATGCGAATATTGATTTTTACCTAAACATAATTGTGATATTTTTCTACCGGTATTTCAATGGAAGATGCTTAGAGGAACTAGCCTCATTGTTTCGTACGAAAGGGAAACATGCCAAACGCGATCCCAAAATTTGTAATTATACGGTTGAAACCGCGAATGTGACATAAATCAAATGTTCAGAAGAGAGAAAACAACGACACATGCGATATGGTCCTTGGATGAAAAAAACGACATTCTGTGGATAAACACACTCGGAAAAAATAATAACGAATCGAATTGCATTAAAAAGCGCCCTTGAGGTGATATTCACAAAAATGGCGCTATATAAATTAGCCAAGTATTAAAACATCATTTTTGAAAAAAAGGTCGCATACGCCGCGTTGTATGCAGAACGACGCTATGTCACATGAGAACGGGTCGTTTTTACGACTCGTTCTTGTGTTCAACAGCTCGGCTGTGGAATGTTTATACGTCCTCTTGTGTATCCGCCCTTCTACAACACGGGTCGTTTCAAGACCCAGGTTCACCCTTCCTTTCCTCAAAAGACCCTTCGTACAGCATCCTTAAAGATAACATAGGCCCCGAAGGAAATAATTTCTGTCAGGGTCTCCTTGCGGCGACTGTTTCGCAGCTGGGGTTAAAGCATACAAGAACACCCGCAGTACATATCTTCGCTGGAAAGGAAAAGAGGCTTAAGCGACACTTGTCAAAAATGAGTTAAATAATTGCATCGAATGCTATGACTTTCGTTTGATTCTGAAGACTTTAGTGGCCCTTCAGCCACCTAAAATATATTTACCATTTGGGAGAAGGCTCGACTCAAGCGACACAAGTTTGGGACTTATTTTAGCTTTTCGTTACCTGAGTTAACTTTTTTTATTTAAACATTTTTTATAGGAAGATTTTTTAAATATTACAGTTGAACTGCACCGGACGATGGCTCAAGAACCGCACGGCAAGTAAGTGCTCTGGAACGGGACTTTTAACTCACAATATTAATGAACCGCACGCCATGGCGATCTGAACACGACTCTTAACTCCCCAATATTAATGAACCGCACGCCATGGGATCTGAACAGGGCTACTTGATCAAAAATGGTCAACTTAAATCATACTCAACATATGTTTATGACTGGACCGGTTTCAGCCTATGACGGTCATCTTCAGACTAGTACATGTTGTTGATAACCTACGGCTTATATACTATTTTTAGGGGATGTCAGGGGAAGTAAACAATGATTTTACTTTTTGATTGATTGATTTTACTATGACAGTCATAAAATAAAAGTGGAATAAAGTTATAAATTTGTTTATTAAATCGATAAAATAGATTCACCACAATCAAATGTTTCAAAATTAGAAATAATAAAATGTTCTTTGCCAGCCTTAAAATTAACCGCCAAGCTCAGTTTAATAGTTGAGGCGCTTCACACGGGAACCCGCGCTCGCTCAATTTTTCGCATTATCGCCTCACTAGTTGTTGTTAATAAGTCCGGCACACCGAATACGTAATTAATTATAAATTGAGGCGTCGAGTCGCGCCGCGCTGTAATCCCACTTTCCGCCGGCCAAACAACTCGCGAAGCGGCGCCAGTTCACACGCCCGCCACAACGTCATAATTATTATTCGCCAAGTAGGATTATAAAACGGCAGAGCGTTGAAAGTAACGATGGACGCTGCTTGGTGGTACATGTTTGTTTTCACACCAAAGCGACCGCATTAACAAGCTGACACGGTTAACTTTTCACAGCATTTTGTAAATACAAATATTTTATATGTGTAAGACGCTCGCCTACGAATCCAGAGGTCGCGGGTTCGAACCAGGCGTGCGCAAATATTTTATATTTAATTAATATGTGCCATAACACTTATAATTAATATAAAATAAAATATTGTATATCTGCGGCACTTTCAGAGTGGTAGATAAAAGTATCGCCCTGGTGAAAGACCACCATCAGAATCGAAGCGTTACTTGAAATGGCTTTAGCCGTGTTTGGTGACCAGATCTACATAGCCCGGTACTTCCCAACCTTCCTCTTCCCCATCCCCTCCCCACTACCTTCACAACATACCCCAATTGGGGATGCCATAGTCTCACTGGCTCTAGACGGTTAAGAGCAATTACGACGCTTGTGCGGTATTCAATATATTTAAAAAAAAAACGATTCTGTTTTATAGTTAAAATCTAATATACAAGATAGAGCGCTGCTGTAGTCAGTTTTTGATGAGTTTTGCCGGACTCGGCTAGACCTAGGCGTGGCTATGACTAGGGTTAGGGTATTTATACATCCGTTCATAGCACATGTCGACATAATGTTTTTGTTTATTCGTAAAACCACTTTTTCACAGTATTATTGTAAACATAAATACAGCATATAACTTAAAAAACCGTTGACTTATGTCCATTTATGTCGCATATTAAAACGTGTTGGCGGAGTCAACGGATACGCGGGAGACGAAGAACATTTTTACAATACTTTAAAGCGGTGTGATAATTTGGGAAATTTTGCTGTCCCTTTCTTTCGCATGGCGTACGACGTAAAAGCCCGGAGAAAGTGATTTATCCCAAATTTGTGTAGGTTGGGTAAAAATAATTAGCTCTCTCCATATATTGTTACTCCAAGGTTAAAATACTTGGAACCAGTTAAAGATTATAGAGATATCAAAACTCTTTTAGCTTTTAATGGAAATGACTTTATGATCCGCACGAAAACTGCAAATTTCATGAAGCTAGAGTTTACCGATCGAGAGTCTGCGTCGCTTACAGAAACAGATTTATTGGGTAGAAACAGAATCGAAATGTTGTTAGTCGCTGAATACAACTTTTCGCCAGTTTTACCTTTGTTGACACGTTATTTTCTCGCGTACATAATATTTCGGTGTGCTTAGCAAAGATAACACGAATTAGCCGATAATAGACTTGGCACGTTTTATCAAAACATTTCAGGAATAATGCTTTAACAGACTGCAGGCATATTTATTCTGTGCCAGTCTCAATTAGTTGGAAATATTATATTTACTGTGTTGCCATGTCCTAGCGGAGTGTAGATTTAACAATCTTGGTCCCTTGGAGTAACAATGTATGGAGAGAGAGCTAATTATTTTTACCCAACCTAAATAAACTTGCGATAAATCACTTTCTCCGGGTTTTTACGTCGTACAAAGAGCAATGATCCTGGGCTCCTGGGTCACCGCGGGACTCCGCCCACATTTTTTATTATGCCACTAAACTTGACTCAACTAAACGGTTTTTTAGGTTATATGCTATATTTTTGTTGATAAAAATACTGTGAAAAAGTGGTTATACGAATAAACAAAAAGATTATGTCGATATGTGCTATGAATGGATGTATAAATACCCTAACCTTAGTCTTAGCCACGCCCAGGTTCGCCGAGTCAGGTAAAAATCACCAAAAACTGACTACACTGCCTTGAATGGGTACCACTCTATATACTCTAAGCATGGTCAATATTTTTTTATGTGAGATCACGATCGATATTTGTATCTCACTCCCAGTACTACACTGCTAACTAACTTACTAACTAACCATCACGCCGTCCTGAAGAGGTGGGCAGATAGGGTAAACCGTCACACAACTCTATCTTGGCACACGCTCCTTGTTTTATTCACATGCATGCATCGTCTGACACATATGTTTCTGTTATTCTGACTCGTGACACGACCCGATTCAAACATTAGATCCACTCGCTCGTGCCATGTCTTCTTCGCGCGTCTCATATCTGATAGTATTAATACGTTAAGAAATCTTCTGCACACGTCCGATAAAATATTGCCGACGCATACAAAGGTTTGAAATTTCTTCCGATTACGTCTGCGATACGATATGCTCACTATGTTTCTTTTTGTTGAGTGTGGTTACTAAAACTGATTCTAGCGTTACTATCTACACACCGTCAAGATCAAACGCGACCGTCCGATAAAAATATTGGTCATATACAAAAGTTTCAAAATTTTCTTCCGATTACGTCTGCTTACGATATATTCACTATGTTTCTTTAGTGAGTGTCGCGGCTAAAACCAGTATTTATGCGTGTTAAAACTACACGTCCGCAGCCCAAATTGGTCATATATACAAAGTTTCAAATTTTCTTCCACGATTACGTCTGCTTACGATATATTCACTATGTTTCTTTTTTGGTGAGTGTCGCATTAAACCAGTAACTAACGCTGCAACTTCAGATAAAGAAGGAATCTTCTTTATCTCCACTCAACAATAAAACGCAATGGCGTCGATACCCATTCTGACAGTTTACTGGTTCTTATCCAATAAATATGTTAAAAACGAAAAGCAGGTGGAAAACAAAACGTTTTAAAGGACAGTGTGCTATTATTGTATCACTACATTGTTTGCGGGTTGTGTTTGTTGCTGTTTAAATCAGTTTATTACCTTACTACATACCCTTTAGTATAATAACGACATATTTTTTAATATGTTTTTTAAAACAATTATGACATTCGAGGTTAGATTTAAAATTTGTTGGATTCTAAAGGAATAATCTTAAACTCCGAGAACCTATGCCATACACGATATATACATATAGATTGTGATAGGATGGAAAAGGCTGAAAACTTAGAAGAGAATGTGGTTATCAATATGATGAAATTAAACATACATCAATTGTCGATATCTAAAAGCACCCTAGAAACTGCATGGAGAATTCTTTACATGATCAATCTCACTCAATTTTACTTTTAGCTCTACATTTGCGATAGTCAGTCTGTTTACTTTGTAGGACGGGAAAGCTCTCAGGGAAGCATCTGCAAAACACCTCTTTAACAGCGTGGTTCCAATTGAATAACCAACATGTAGAGGACTCTTTTTCTATATCAGACGTACCAATAAGTTTATGTTTTCAGATGACAAAAGTGGACAAAACGACAGCGGGGAGGTAAAAAAGGTATTAGACGATTACCTTCGATTTCTCCAAAGAAATAGAACTTTATCATTTAAGACTAATGCTACAAAGTGCCTGGAGCTACATCCTTTGATCTTGCGAACTGGTGGCGAGTTAAATGAGCTAATTGTCGATATAGAGGAGAGATATCGTATTTGATCTTCGCCTCTCAGACATCTATTTGTTTAAAATTAATACAATGTATGCCTTCAGATCCGTTACATTTGTGGAACGATTTAAAAAAATGCGTAAGGTGCTATCATGATGTTAAAGAAATAGCTATTATTTTTTGTCTTTTAAACAAACAGGGTATGCTTATGAAGAAGAATTCATCTTGCGGTGCGAACACTAGAACCCTGTAGAAGTTGCAGTTTCGGACAAGTAACTGATTTTACTGTAATTTCCGAGAACACTTTAGGTGAACTGATGGCTGCAAAAATGAACGATAGAACAACGTCAAAAACTTACGATTCTATTTTAAATAAGTTTTTTCGGGTGAAAATGACGACAATAAATGTTTCTTTATCCGACAATTCTCCGGGGGAATAGGTCAAACGTTCCTTTGAAACATTGATTCACACCCTAAGAGGTTAAAAGGTAAAAAAGTTTAATCAGTCGCTTGGACAGGTATTGCAGCTCTTTTGCTACCGGGTGGCGTAACGTGTCATACCGCTTTTAATTTACCCCTCAATTTACAGGATAATACAACATGTAAGGTGACAAAAGATCCCAAAATTATAACAGAAGCAGATAATATTATATGGGATGAAGCACCGATGGCTCCAGGTGTTGCTAAAGTAACCGTACTATACGCGATATAATTGGAAATGATTTAGTCTTTTTGGCGGGGACTTTCGACACACATACTTCCGGTGTCGACGTGCCCCACGATGACAATTAATTGCTTTTGGCCTTAGGAGATGGTAAAGTTCCTCCTGTAGAAGGAACATCAGAATCATCTGAGATTTTTCCAATGTCAATATGATTCAATGTATATACGGCGACAGGCATACAGATGCTGGTGCTTTATGAAAGACTCACCGAACCATATTGTATGTTCGTGAAATAATTAGGATGTACTTTAACGATTAGAAGGACCAATGAACACTTTTCATTCTGTTGATATCATCATTAATGAACAAGAAGATTTAAATGATAATGAGCAACTTCATTTTTCCTGTTGAATTATTAAATTCTATGGGGAGAGAGAAAGCATTTTCTCTTTCATTAATTACTAATAAAACACAATTTATTCTTTGCGTTGTCATGGATGAACGAGATTTATGTTGGAGTGAAGGGTGTTCTCTCATTGTCTGCGGTGTTCAAAATAATACATTTAGAATATTAATTACAAAGAATATTTTTTTATATGCTTAAATATTTGAAGTAAGCATGCTATACCGTGCATTGGCAGTAGTTACTGTTGTAATTGTTATTGTCTTACAATAGGGCTAAACCTTATAAATGGTCGCCAACACTTGAATTGGGCGCCCAACAAAAAGCCGCCCACGCAGGGTTTTAGCGGCAAAACCCGCGGAAGGGGTTTTATCTGCTAGTATTTTTTATTACTATTAGATAGTCAGATATCAAATCCAATTACAGTAAAGTAGAAAACAACAAACAATAGATTTCTATAACCAAACATTTTAAAATTAATAAGTTTTTTAAACATAGGTAATTATATCTATATATAATACATGATTTATTTAATATAATTTATTTTTTATATGAATACCGCACTAGAGTCTCAACTGCTCCCAACCGTCTTGAGCCAGTGAGACCATGGCATCCCAAATAGGGTATGTTGTGAGGCTGAAGGTAGTGGGGAGGGGAAGGAGATTGGGGAAGAAAGGTTGGAAAGTACCTGGCTATTCAGATCTGGTCACCAAACACGGCTAAAGCCATTCAAGCAACGTTTCGATTCTGAATGGTGGTCTTTCAGCAGGGCTATCTACCGCCTTGGAACGTGCCGCAAATATATTTTTTGTTATTTTTATATGAATTAAATGTGTTATGACACATATTAATTAAATAAAAGTTATTGGCGCACGCCGGGTCTGAACCCGCGACCTTTGGATTCGTAGTCGAGCGTCTTACCACTCGACCATGGAGGCCGTCATCGGTGGCGGCTCGTGACTTTTTAGTGTGCTAGAGTGGTAAGATTGAAAATAAAACGTCATCATTGATGTTGTTGTAGCCAAAACATTTTTTTTTTTTTTCGAAATTTCAACTTTTTGTGTATGAAGATTTTTCAGAAATCCGTACGGTGAACCACCGAAAACTGAAAAAATCTGAAAATCTTCATACAAAAATAAAATCTTGAAAAAAATAAAAATCATTTTCGGCTCAACAACACTAACAATGTCGTATTTTTCAATCTTAGCACTCTAACGTCGCTCACGAGCCGCCACTGGCCGTCATATAACTCTTTTAAAATTTAACACACATACGCCTCAGGAATTTCAATTAAACTCTATTCATACTTTCAATTTGTAATACACATCAAAACCATGTTTATTAGCGAAAACTTCACTGGTGAATGCAACATACTTATTACTTTACTTATCAAAGCATGTATAAAACTGTATGTTTTCCTAAATAAAAAAAATATCGTCGATGGAAAGACAAAATGGCTCAAGTGACATTTTGGCCAAAAATGAATAAACATGAAGTTTTGATCAGTTTGTTTTTTCTGCGTCGAATGCGCTGACTCTCGTTTGTTTCTGAAGGCTTTTGTGGCCCTTCATCCATTTAAAATATATTTATCATTTGGGAGAAGGCTTGACAAGTTTGGGACTTTAGCTTTTTGTCGCTTCAGGTAACTCAGTGAGAGCATTGAGTTACCAGAGTAAACTTTTTTTTTCAAAATCCAACCAGGTACAGAAGACTTATGAATTTTATTGCCAACAAACAAAAAACTTTAAAGTGCTCTGGCGTAAACTTCCCAAAATGGCGTAACAGCCCTTTTGCCTTTCCGGCGACGATAAATACAAATGCATAGTGAAGTCGGTAGCTGAGTGGAGAACGCGTCGGACTCCCACCCGGGCGTCATGCGTTCAATTCCTCTGCTGGCTAAGTCCTCCATCATTGCACAAGCAACATCTTCCGCTTTTTATGATGGCAGTAGGAGTTTTTCAAAAATTGTCAGGTTTGGTTCGTAACCCGGGAATGTTTGTCTTACTTTTTAATAAAAATAAAATAAAAGATGCAAAAGTCCATTATTCCAGTTGGACATATTTTGACTTAAGGAATGTTGTGAGGCTGATAATGACGTGAAGAGGGTAAAAACTGGAAAACAGAAAGGTTTGCCAGTAGGTACCTATCTGACTATTAGGATATGGTAACTAACATAGCTGTAGCCATTTCAAGCAACCTTTCGATGTTTTCTCAAATGAGTTATGAAAGTTTCTTTAAAAATGGAACGACTTGCAAGTATACAACACTTTTAATTTATTTATATTCTGCTTGTGAAAAAAAACCATATAATTTTATTGTGCGCGGCGGGTTTTGAACCCGAAACCTCTGGGTTGTTTGAGGTCAAAGAAGTTTACTGCTCTGTCGGTCTCGTTAAACTTTTTTTTTATTACCTACTCATTATTATTGATTACATTATATCCAATTTGAATTATTTTGTTTTGATTGATTTATATCATTAAAAACACGACATTCGTTTTCGATTTATTTATCACAGAATATACATGTGTGTCGAAACTTTCTATTTTAGGACAGCCAAATTGAATGTCATTTAGGGTGCCATAGTATCCCCAGACTCTGGACAGTTGCGACTGTAGTACGGAATCACACAAAAAAAATACCATCAATAATCAAATCACAAATATTAACTAACTAACCATCACGCCGTTTCCCCGCAGGGGTAGGGAGAGAGGACGGACTGCCATATAACTCTGTCTTGGCACACACTCCTTGCTTAATTTACAATCATACATCGTCTCATACATACTCTTTTGTTATTCTGACTCTTCACATGACCCGATTCAAGTATTTGATTTGCCAGATCGTGCCGTGTCTTCCTCGGGCATCCTCGACTTCTTCTTCCATTTACTTTCGCATGATATATTCTTTTCACACTCCTTTCTTCGTTCATTCGCTCTACATGCCCAAACCATCTAAGCGTCCCTTTCTTGATCCCTATTCATTCCACAAATATGAAACAGAAAAAAAGACATAGCCGAAATATCGCAGAAATTTATTTATGAAATTATAACTTTTCACTACAGATCGCTTGTTCCCTTCTTGCACTCATATGCTAAATGTATCCACATAGTATATTTTTTTTATCAATAAAATTCAGTCGGAAGTCATTATGTGTGTTTTCTAAATTCATTAAAAACATTATGTGAATATCTCAAAATCACTTATTAGAACTTCTATCTCAAAATCAAGTATCGATATGCAAAACCATGTTTATTATACCTGCCCAGCAATTTCAAAAATACCCGAAACTCTACTACCGTTACGGTTTATTAGATAATAATAAATATTGAAGGCCAAGTCTTTGTCAAAGCAAAATGCTGCCAACCTCTTTGGGCATTATTCCGCTTTGCACTTTAGTCCGGTCATAAAATCTGCATACTGAAATGGACTTATGGTTGCATCCTTCAACCACTTCATTTCGCAATGCAAGCAAGATTCTGTCACCAGGTAGCAAGGCGCATCTCAATTACACAACAATGCATATTGAACCGTTACCTAACACGAACCTTTTTACGTGGAATTACGTTGTTGGCTGTTACCTTTGTTTGGACATAGGTAAAAGCCGTGACACGTAACTCAGTCATGCCGAAAAATAATATATATTTTTTATTAATGAAATTTTTGATCCTCGTGTTAAAAGGACATTTCATTTGCGTGTCTATTATTTTTTTGTCCATTCTGCTGTGTTCCCTTTTTATCTATTCTCTTTACAGATCATGCAAATTAACCACATCCTGGTGACAAACTTCCTTTTTTCAGTGAAGGTCGAAATTGAAAAACGATGCTTATTTCAGTCTTTAGTTTTATCACAATTATTTCTAGTAACAATACGTAAAAACTACCTGTAGAACTAAATGATGGTAATATTTTGTGTCTTTTTTGGACGAAAGCTTTGAATTGGCAACGAGGTATAAAATAAGAGAAGGGTGTACCAACATGACGAAACGAATCTTTATTGAGTGCACGTGCAAGGAGCTCCAAAATTAGTATGCGAATATTGATTTTTACCTAAACATAATTGTGATATTTTTCTACCGGTATTTCAATGGAAGATGCATAGAGGAACTACCCTCATTGTTCCGTACGAGAGGGAAACATGCCAAACGCGATCCCAAAATTTGTAATTATACGGTTGAAACCGCGAATGTGACATAAATCAAATGTTCAGAAGAGAGAAAACCACGACACATGCGGTATTGTCCTTGGATGAAAAAAACGACATTCTGTGGATAAAGCAGAACGACGCTATGTCACATGAGAACAGGTCGTTTTTACGACTCGTTCTTGTGTTCAACAGCTCGGCTGTGGAAAGTTTTTCCGTCCTCTTGTGTATCCGCCCTTCTACAACACGGGTCTTTTTAAGACCCAGGTTCACCCTTCCTTTCCTCAAAGACCCTTCGTACAGCATCCTTAAAGATGACATAGGCCCGAAGGAAATAATTTCCGTCAGGGTCTCCTTGCGGCGACTGTTTCGCAGCTGGGGTTAAAGCATACAAGAACACCCGCAGTACATATCTTCGCAGGAAAGGCAAAAAGGCTTAAGCGACACTGGTCAAAAATGAGTTAAATAATTGCATCGAATGCTATGACTTTCGTTTGATTCTGAAGACTTTAGTGACCCTTCAGCCACCTAAAATATATTTACCATTTGGGAGAAGGCTCGACTCAAGCGACACAAGTTTGGGACTTATTTTAGCTTTTCGTTACCTGAGTTAACTTTTTTTTTCAAAATCCAACCAGGTACTGTTTCTCCTCTCGTGGTACGAGAACGTATAGAAGCAGGAAAACACTTTAACTTCTTCTTCTTCTTTTTTATTTAAACATTTTTTATAGGAAGATTTTTTAAAGTATTACAGTTGAACCTTCAACTGACGACATTCAAGAAACCGCACGGCAAGGCGCTCTGAACGGGACTTTTAACTGACAATATTAATGAACCGCACGCCATGGCGATCTGAACAGGACTTTTAACTCACAATATTAATGAACCGCACGCCATGGCGATCTGAACAGGACTACTTGATCAAAAAATGGTCAACTTAAAAATCATACTCCAACATGCGGTATGGTACAAAGCATGTTTAAAGGGGTCTTAAAAATCGATCTAAAGGTATTGTAAACAATACAATTCAAGGGACAGAAACACATTAAAGAAGGCAATTAAGAAATACCCAAGGACCTCGGTCTGACGGGTAGATCACAGGGGATAAGCCCCCACGTGCATGGCCCATTACAGTTCTCACTATATTATTTCACAGACATAATAAACATTATTTTCTTAATCCTAAAACAGAAATCACACAAAAATACAAATGTAAACATAAACATATAAAATTACGATTTGCAGTAAGCGATAAGACATTCCTTCATAAAATACCAGGCTAGTACTAGAGGTACCTTATTTAATTTCACCTAGTAACGTCGCATTTGGGAACGAACATACCCCCTTCCGTGAATTTACTTCACCCAAAAGGTTAATAATGCGACGTTTGAATATCTACTGCTAGTTTAGTGGCTGGTCTTAGAAATATACCATTATGGTTTTGATGTCTATAACGCGTACCTGTTTATTGGAGCCAGGGTAAATTTGCACAAAAATTCCCTTGGCCTACGGAAACTGGGAGAAAACACGTGTTTTTTTCTTGATCCCTAAAAGGCAAGATGCATTTGGCCCGCCATAAATGCTTTTTATTTCGGTCTCGAAGTTTCGAAAAATAATGTTTTTATGATAGGTTGACCAATTTCAGAAAAAATAAATCCCTTGTCATAAAAGATCGCGCGGCGTCTGAAGCGACAAAAACCTAAAAAGGTCCCAAACTTGTAATGGTCCCAATTTGTACCTACAATTTTATTAGCCTCTACTTATTGCATGACTCGCCTCATTTAATACACAAGAGCTAGAGGGCTCTTAGACACCTTTTCATTGGTATTTCTTATCTAGATTATCTGCCGATCTAGATGAACAGTCGCCCTTTTATGACCTTTTTCAGTTTTACTGCAGGTACTCGTCGGTTTGGAATGCGTTTAAGAAGTTACAGTCAATTGAACTATATGAGTAAATTAAATCATTTCAAGCATCGGTAAAATTAATTTTCAGGGAATGATGAACTCAGAACACGATGATTCATCAAAAACCTGTGCAGGCGGCCAAAAAAGGAAAATCTGTTAAATTATTCCATTTTAAATTATGTGAAAAAGAGTATCTACAATTTTCTAATGCCTAAGAAATGTTTATTACTGCATTGTATTTTAATTATCAAAAATAATAATATCAAGAAAACAAAAAAAATCCCTTATCATAAAAAATCGCGCGGCGTGGTTTTAACTCGATAACACAATATTATGTCATAAATTATATTTAAGAAAAATAAAAATGCACGCCAACAAAGCGTGGTTTTTGTATTAGAATGTTTGTCGCTTTAGCGAAAGCATTCGTCCCGTTATACCTAATTTAAAACTAAATCTTTAAATCACCATGAAGATTTAACATTTAAAGCATTTTTACATGCCTAAACAAACTTTGGAAATCAAAGTAAGCCCAACAAGAGCTTACTGTACCTACTCGTAGATTAAAATATGATTAAACAAGCCTGGTATCATATAAAGATAATGCCTTACCGATTGACTCCGCGAGACGGTCTTCCGTTGTTAGAGGTGTCGGGCCACTGGAACCGACCGGGTTGCTCGGCCACTGCTGCCGGTCCTGATGCTCTGCTTGTGCTGAACGGCTGCACTGCTGCTGCTGAAGGCAGCTACTACTTAGCTGCGGGTGCCGCTCTAACTGCGAGGGCGGCTGCTGCTGTTTCCAATGCAGCGGGAGAGACTGCCCTACAAAGGGCTCCTGTGCTGTGGTCAGGCTGACTGGATACCGCCCATCATGAAGCAGCTCCTGTTGCTGCTTCGGCCGTTGCTCCAATTGCAGCGGCCAAGGCGGCCCTGCGAAGGGCTGCTGTATAGTGGATCTCATGGGCGGGCTTGCTGGATTCCGTCCATCGTGGAGCAGTTCCTGTTGCTGCTCGGGCCGTTGCTCCAATTGCAGCGGCCAAGGCTCTTCAATGAAGGCCTTCTCTTGTGCGGATCCCATGGGCGGGGTTAGTGGTCTCCGCCCATCATGGAGCAGTTCCTGTTGCTCCTCCGGCCGTTGCTCCAATTGCAGCGGCCAAGGCTCTTCAATGAAGGCCTTCTCTTGTGCGGGTCCCATGGGCGGGGTTAGTGGTCTCCGCCCATCATGGAGCAGTTCCTGTTGCTGCTCCTGCCGTTGCTCCAATTGCAACGGCAAAGACTGCCCTGCGAAGGGCTGATGAATAGTGGATCCCATGGGCGGGCTTGCTGGATTCCGCCCATCGTGGAGCAGTTCCTGTTGCTGCTCCGGCCGTTGCTCCAATTGCAGCGGCCAAGGCTCTTCAATGAAGGCCTTCTCTTGTGCGGATCCCATGGGCGGGGTTAGTGGTCTCCGCCCATCATGGAGCAGTTCCTGTTGCTGCTCCTGCCGTTGCTCCAATTGCAACGGCAAAGACTGCCCTGCGAAGGGCTGCTGTATGATGGATCCCACGGGCGGGTTTGATGGATACCGCCCATCATGGAGCAGTTCCTGTTGCTGCTCCAATCGCTGCTCCTGTTGCAGCATGATGGGTGAGTCCTGGTCTCCATGTTCCGATGATGATCTGTTGCTGATCTGCTCCGCCCAATCACAGACTCGATCCTCACGAGTCTGCTGAGAAGTCCTCCATGCAGCTTTCAGAATGATAGCCGCATGCTGCTCTTCCGCTTCAAGAACCGACATTTCGGCAGCCATCTTAGCTTCAGCCATCTTAGCTGCAGCCTCAGCCATCTCTGCTACTAGGCGAGCTCTTTGCCTCGTGATGCGCACCTTGGTAGCTGAGGCATTAAGTTGTGCCTCCATCCAGCTGCTGCTGGTCCCCGCCTTGCTGCCGCAGATAGATGGTGTTCTTGAATTTCGTCCTGCTTCCATAGTGCTTGTTCTCGATCCGGCTATGAAGGACCAATGTTTCTCCTCTCGTGGTACGAGAACGTATGGAAGCAGAAAAACACTTTAACTTCTTCTTCTTCTTTTTTTATTTAAACATTTTTTATAGGAAGATTTTTTAAAGTATTACAGTTGAACCTTCAACTGACGACATTCAAGAACCGCACGGCAAGGCGCTCTGAACGGGACTCCTAACTGACAATATTAATGAACCGCACGCCATGGCGATCTGAACAGGACTTTAAACTCACAATATTAATGAACCGCACGCCATGGCGATCTGAACACGACTACTTGATCAAAAATGGTCAACAAAACTTTTAACTCAACATGCGGTATGGTACAAAGCATGTTTAAAGGGGTCTTAAAAATCGATGGTACAAAGCATGTTTAAAAGGGTCAGGTATTGTAAACAATACAATTCAAGGGACAGAAACACATTAAAGAAGGCAATTAAGAAATACCCAAGGACCTCGGTCTGACGGGTAGATCACAGGGGATAAGCCCCCACGTGCATGGCCCATTACAGTTCTCACTATATTATTTCACAGACATAATAAACATTATTTTCTTAATCCTAAAACAGAAATCACACAAAAATACAAATGTAAACATAAACATATAAAATTACGATTTGCAGTAAGCGATAAGACATTCCTTCATAAAATACCAGGCTAGTACTAGAGGTACCTTATTTAATTTCACCTAGTAACGTCGCATTTGGGAACGAACAGGTACAGTTTTGAATTTTATTGTAAAACAAATAAAAAAATTCTTGGCATAACTTGTACTTTATTATTCATCACGATAAATGCACATAATACGCAATATTTATTCTGCTTTCTTTGGTTGATTGTCACAAAACAGTACTGTTCTTATCGGCCTGAGAGGCATTGGCCCATTAGAATGCAACAGAGTCATAGTTAAAAAACAGTGGCGGCTCGTGACATTTTATTGCCTAGAGTGGTGAGATTGAAAAAAACGTCATTATTGATGTTGTTGTAGCCTAAAACCCTTTTTTTGTTGTTGTTAAATTACAATTTTTTTTATAAAGATTTTTGAGAAATTCGTGCAGTGCACCACCAAAAATGAAAAAATCTTATGGTATGTCGTATTTCTCAATATTAGCACTCTCCACTGGTGAGCCGCCACTGGTTACAAACTATCTACCCAATGAGTGATTAATAATAATTCACAATAGACGTTTTATATTAATTTGCCAGATTAAGTATTTGCTACTCCCTAAGAGTCATCACCACAAATACAGTGTCATTCTTGACAACGCAATTATGAAATGATTATTTTATGAACGGTCAATGCTGTCTTTATTTCACGAGTTAAAACATGTCATCACCTAAAGGGGCCTTACTATTCCGATTTAGAAATTTCTTTTTTTTATTTATTTTTTTAATTCTAATTACGAATTTGTTATTATGGTATTTCAATGGAAGGTGTTCCAAATAACATGTTTTCGTTTTTTTTTATATGAAGCAATCACTTTGTAGTTTGACATTATATTTAATAAAAGAACACTTTGTTTTAAACTACGAATGTATTATGTTGAACGCCAAACGGTTTCACTTAAATCAAGCTTCGTCAGGGCATAATTATTAAATGTGCCCTGACGAAGTTTGATCTAAGCGAAACCAGTTGACGTTCAACATAATAAATTCGTAGTTTAAAACAAAGTGTTCTTTTTTATTTTATTTTTGTTTGATTACCGCACAAGGGTCGCAACCTTAAAGAAGCAATGTATGGAGAGAGAGCTAATTCTTTTTACCCAACCTATACAAACTTGCGATAAATCACTTTCTCCGGGTTTTTACGTTCTACACCATGAATAAGAAAGAGACAACAAAAATAACGCACCGCTTTTATGTACTGTAAGGATGATCTTGGTCTCCGGGGACTCCGCCCACATGTTTTTAAATGCGACTAAACTGGACACAACTAAACGGTTTTTTAGGTTATATGCTATATTTTTGTTGATAACAATACTGTGAAAAAGTGGTTATACGAATAAACAAAAACATTATGTCGACTTGTGCTATGAATAGATGTATAAATACCCAAGCCCTAGTCCTAGCCACGCCCAGGTCTGCCGAGTCTGGCAAAAATCATCAAAAACTGACTACACTGCCTTGGATAGGTACCACTGTATGTACTCTATGGTCGCAACTGCCTGGACCAAGTGGTACTGTGGCATTCCCGATTTAAGGTATCTTGCGTGGCTAAAGGAAGCGGGTTGAGGAAGGAAAGAGGAAGGTCTGGAAGTACCTGGCTATTCGGATCTAGTCACTAAACATGGATAGTGACATTTTAAGCAATTTTTTGTTTCTGAATGGTTGTTTTTTGCCAGGACATACTGGGAGTACATATCACCAACTGATCAGCTATTTATTTAAAAAATAATATATGTCGCGAAAGTGAATGGAAAAAGAAGTCGGCGACGTCCGAGGAAGACATGGTGATGACACGATCAAGTTAATCAAATACTTGAGTCGGGCCATGTGACGAGTCAGAATAAAATAAGAGTATGTATAAGACGATTTATGGTCCGCCCTATTTGCCTAACCCTACGGGGAAACGGCGTGATGGGTAGTTAGTTACATTTAGTAACTTATATTATATGGAATGTATCCCCGCGTGTGTTTCCTCTCTCCTACAACATTGGTCTTTTCAAGACCCAGGTTTACTTTCCCCTTTCTTAAAAAACCCGTCACTAAGCATTGCAAAATATGTCACCGAAACATCTGCAATTGTAAAAGTACAAAATTTCGTACGTGACATTTCGGTTTTGTAAATTTATTGGAGTAGTTATTTTCTTGAAAGATTATTTGCATGAACTTTATTTTAAAAGCCTAATAAACAAACATAAATGTGTTTTGGCAGGAAGGTTATCAGCGGGAAAACACAGTTTAGGAGGGGAAATCACTAGAGAAACCAGTCGAATTAAGGAAAAGCTAAAGATAGGTCGGAGGTTGGAGTAATTTGCCGTAACAAGGGTAATTGGAGGATATTAAATACAAGAGAAAGACACGCAACAAATACTCTGGCCTCAGAATACGTGGAATTTACGTATATTTTGATCAAATAAACGTGTGCTAACAAACACGCAATCAAATTTATAATTAAACAATTTTCAATGTGATTCAATCATTAATATGCCTAAGATAAGGGTGGCAATCAAGCATATAATGACTTGAAGGAAATGATTTAAACCCAATTAGCGCTATAAAAACTTATGCAAATTTTCCATTTAGTCTTAGGCTATCAGATAAGAATGACATTAAACGCAACGAGATTAGATAAAACAGTATTCTTATGACGGTTTTGACCGTATTTTTTATTATTTTTTACGCATTGCTTGAATGTTATTTGACATTTGAGAATTGAATATTGTGAAATGGATCTATTCCATGCAAACATAATTGCAGACAGGTATAATAAGTCTTTATTTCAAGTTAATTCAGATTTTTAATGGAACATGTCGATCAACTTCGTAATATTTACGATATTTATATCAACTTTAATATATATTGAAATTGGGAACAACTTTAAAGCATTAATGTTTGTTTTTTTAATTATTCAAATAATATCAAAAATCTAAAACACAAATATGAAACTGAAAAAGCTAGAAAATAAAAAGACAATGGTCACAACTGAGACTCGAACTCGGATCCTCTCTCCTATCCGGGAGTAACGTCTTAACCAATTCGGCTATTGGGACCGTATTAGAAAGTGGCATTTTAATCGATCTCATATTTTTTCATTGAAAATTCTGAATATTCTTTTTTTTTTTTTAAGCTTTTTCTGTTTTACATTAATGATTTTTTTTTTTAAATGTTATATAATAGTGTGGTTTTAACGTGGATAACAGAACATGGTGACTATTGTGAAGATTTTTGGTCAGTTATTTTTTAAGAAATGCAAAAGTTCCCATGTAGTGAATAATTAATTATCACCCAGGTTTTACCATAACTAGCAAGCTAATGGATGATGACGACATCGATAGTCAAAGGTGAGCCGTTAGTGTAAGTCGAATACTCAGTAGAAGGTTTCGGCTATGCTGTCCACTGGGTCGCTCTTCCTTACGTTTTGTACTATCTTGCATACGTGTGAACTTTAGGCCAATTTCAAGAAGAATAGCATGGAAAGGCTACGGGTGCAATCTTGATGTAACAGTATATGGAGAGAGAGCTAATTCTTTTTACCCAACCTATACAAATTTGGGATAAATCAATTTCTCCGAGTTTTTACGTCGTACACCATGAAAAAGGAAGAGACAGAAAAATTTCCCAAATTATCACACCACTTAAAAGTATTGTTAGAATGTTCTTCGTGTCCCGCGTCTCCGTTGACGCCGCCCACACGTTTTAATACGCGAAATGAATGGACATAACTCAACGGTTTATTAGGTTACATGCTATATTTTTCTTTATAAGAATAATGTGAAAAAGTGGTTATACGAATAAACAAAAAAATTATGTGGACATGTGCCTTGAATGTATTAATACTCTAGCCCTAGTCCTAGCCACGCCAAGGTCTAGCCGAGTCCGGCAAACCCAATAAAAACTGACTACAGCAGCGCTCTCTCATGTATATTATTGCTCTGAGGATGCAATATAATAACGCCCAATGCATCATAGTCAGTCTTCTAAGGCACTGCAGTGCTTTCAGTATATTCCCTAAGGGGCTAGTTCCTGGCTTTGACAGGAAAGAGGGAGAGGATTAATAACTCTCGAAATATCCTCATCATGGAATCCCGCCAGAATTCAGGTTCTAGCATTGAAGCACATTAGAGAACGATATTGGCCACATCAATCTTAAATGCGACAGATCAATAGACTTAATAAAAAATGAGGTTTTGTAGGTTTTTTAAATTTATTTATTTTTATTGTTAATACCGCACAAGAGTTCCAACTGCTCCCAACCGTCTAGAGCTAGTGAGACTATGGCATTCCCAATCGGGGTATGTTTTGTGAGGCTGAAGGTAGTAGGGAAGGGAAGAAGATCGCTATTCAGATCTGGTTACCAAACACGGCTAAAGCCATTCAAGCAACGTTTCGATTCTGATTGGTGGTCTTTCACCAGGGCAATACTCAAAGTATCTACCGCCCTGGAACGTGCCGCAAATATACTATATATAATTTTATATTAATTAAATGTGATTTATAATTTATTTGCGCACGCCGGACTTGAACCCGCGACCTCTGGATTTTTAGTCGAGCGTCTTACTACCACTCGACTACGGAGGTCGTAAAATCGTTTAAAATTTATTAATTATTTTAAATTTTTGCTTTATACCCTATTTACTCTAGCTTATATTTACATCATAATTATTTTATTTGTACCTGGTTTTATAATTTTTTAGTTTTTGAAAAAATTATTTTATAAAATTTCTAATTTCTCCTTTTATTTGTATAACCACTTTTTCACAGTATTGTAAACAAAAATATAGCATATAACCTAAAAAACCGTTGAGTTATGTCCAGTTTAGTCGCATATCAAACCGTGTTAGCTGAGTCCCCGGAGACGCGGGAGAAAGAGAACATCCTTACAATACATAAAAGCGGTGTGATATTTTGCGAAAATTTTGTTGTTCCTTTCTCTCTTATCGTGTACGACGTAAAAACCCGGAGAACGTGATTTATCCCAAATTTGTATAGGTTGGGTAAAAAGAATTAGCTCTTTTTCCATATATTTTTACTCTCCATAAATTATTTACTCCATATAGGTCAACCAACGGATAATCCAGGGAAGATTGATGGAAGTTTTTGATACTTGCATAACTTGGACAAGTTATTCCGGGCTGAAATCCAAAATGTATAGATTCCGTTAATGATAGCAATGGCACCAAAATAATTATATAATTCAATGTTTTTTCGAGTCCCGCAAATCTTTTCCACCGCTGGCTTATGCTTGTAGAATCAAGCTGCCGACCTTATGCATTCAGCTTATTCGAATAATATTTGCACGTGCATTCCATATTTGAATCGCAATAAGTGTGTTCATGAAAGCAAATATGTGCGCTGCTCTCAAATGCACTCGAAATTTCGAATGGCATTTACGAGCTGCAAGTTATGGGGGGAACGGCCAGGTACTTGGGGCTGCTTCAAATTAATGGCTGCCCAGGCGCAAGCACATTGATCGCCTACTTTCCTTTTTGTGGGCCTATTTGCATCCGTAAACGTTTTTGTGACTCGTTCTTTTGTGATGCGAGATATAGAATGAGTTTCCGGAATTAGTATTTCTTCCTTCATATCATCCGGGCCTTTTAAAGACTCGCATTAACAAACCCCTTCCTAGACCTCCTTTCTCTAGCAGCCTTGCTCAACTTTACACTGTACAGAACAGCGATCTCTTGTGAGATGTCGCATCAAAAAGTCACACAATAAACGAGATCAGGAGATCTTTGGCCATTATTTATATATATACGAGTGTATATATAAAGATTTTATTTTATTTATTTATGGTTTTTGTGTTCATTTGTAGAACACCATTCATTTTTTTTAATAATTCAATTAAAATAAATTTAATATTATTTAGTTCTGCTATGAAAATGAAAACATTCACAGCTGTTTCGGCGAATAAGGCCATTATAGTTTGACAGACAGTATGATAGTGGTCTGAAACGCCGAAACAGCTGTCACTAAAAATAAAAACTAAAAGTAGCAAAAATAAATAAAACAGATAAACTTTGTTTATAACCACTTTTATTATTCAATATTATGTCGACCGGTTTCAGAAGCATCCTTCCGTCATCAGGACAATATTAATATATATATATATATATAAATATATATAAATATGTACATATATCCTGGTATTTTAGGTTAATTTTAATATTGTCCTGATGATCGAAGGGTGCTTCCGAAACCGGTCGACATAATATTGAATAATAAAAGTAGTTATAAACAAAATTTATCTGTTTTAATGATAAATATGGCAAGCTACAAAGTAAATGCTTTTTACGAATAGATAAAAATAATATTAAATTTGTTTATAAAAAATTAAAAAAATATTTATTTCAGATCTCAGGGAGGGTGGTGCAATCCCACAAGTTCGATGTAATATAGTAATAATCATTTTAAAATATGTAATAAAATTTGAAATATACACACATATAATACATAACTTAAAAATAATAGTAATATACCATGACTGTGAACAAGGTTCGTTTCAAGACATCATGAATTGACTCCATTGTTTATAAACAAGACTCCGCAAGAAGTCCAATGCTGCCATCACAAGCGTGTTGTCGCTTTTACTCATACTTCCTCCACTATTCCCACTCCAATCGCCCTGACGAACCAGGGTCCTCCACTCCCCAACGGTTATGCGCTGCATGAAGAGCCGCGAACACCGTCGTATATTTACCCATAATTATTTATTTACATAAAAACAGACACACACCCACACCTTACAATGCAGGACGTCACATATGACGTCACTGAAGGCCATAATGTCTTCATGTTGGACATGTGGCCGCTTCCACCTGTATAGAGTTTTCTATGGTTTTCCCTATTACCATGGCGAATGCGGTGGAATTCCTAAACATAGGCCTTAGCCGAACACCTTCCCAATCCCAACTCAACACACACAGACTTATGTATACTCGTATATGCCATAGTGCTGTGTCATGAAGGAGAGGACGCTCTAATGATCCGGTAATTTCATGCAATTTTTGTAGGGTTTTTAGAAACATATTTTTTCCCTACGTAAACTCCTGAATTTAAATTCAATAGTCCCGTAAAAGCATTTCTCCACCCACATGAGGTGAAAAAGTAAGGCGCATAGCGCCGTTCTATTAGTATAAAGAACAAGAATTACAGTCAGCTACTTTAAATGATTCATCACTTAATGATAAATAAGAATCCAGAAAATGAAAAAAAAAATACGGATGTCTGTGACACTCAGTCCAACCCACTGGGGATCTTCCCTCACTTCTCCTGCCTTCAACTATGCCAGTTACCATGGGCTTCTCCTGGTTCGAGTTCTCAGTTTGGCCAGTAACGTGTCTAAACTATCTTAAGATACGTTGTGGGCAGACAGTTGACAGCCGGTTATAAACGTCGGCTTTCAAATAAACGTCCCGAATGCCTCTTTAGTGCAAACAACTAAAACGTACAATGAAAGGAAAGGTGAAGATTCAGTCATGTATTCTAGGGGCCCAAAAGGTTGCCACCTCGCTTCTTACTTTTCGCGCGACCAACTCAATGCAGGCGACAAAACTGCACAAACAAGCGAACGTACAGTGTTTGTTCATTTTCGCCCGAGTTGGCATGCAAAAAATTGCAAAACAAACAGTTAAACAGATACAGCATTTACTACGCAACCTTAATCTTCCCCATCTCCTTCCCTCTTCCCGCTTCCTTTAGCCTCACAACCTTCCCCAAAATGAAACAGCCATAGTCCCCACTGGCTCCAGGCAGTTACGATGATTTATACTATAAAACTATGTTTTATTGGCCCTTACCAGCTTTTAAACCAATTATAATGGCTTTAGCAATGTGTACCATAGTCCTGCCACTGAGAGTTCGATTTTTAACTTCTCTAATTTACATGCATAGTTTATAAGAAAAAAATATAAGTTACAATCAGCGGTACACCTTTGACCATAACTGATCTTTCATTCCCCTAATCGGGTATGGCGTAGTGCCATAGGTTCCGCGCATACTCTTAAGCTATATCACATAAAACAAAGTTTTATGTCTATATAACAAGAATTCCTTATAAGAGATATGAATGTTCTCACTCACTCTGCCATTTTTACAATAAGCGATTTAACGTCTGCAAGTCGTAAAATCAAGCGCTCGTTTGTAATATCTGTTGACTAGGATCGCTTGATTGCCACTTTATAATGTTCTGAATGCTTTATAGTACAACGTCATGGAGCTTATGTTAAAGGTATCAGATTTCACCATGTTTTGTCTACCGCGGAGTGGCATTCTACCATCAAATATGCAAATGTTATAAATGATTTTATTTGACTAAGAATCTTATGGTAATGAGGCGATTCGTATGGAAACCAAATGACTGCCAGAATTTGGAGTTAATTCTATTCTTATATTTCAGAATATTTTGTTCTCAATTGGAATTTAGTCTTTTGATTATTTAAATGTGGCAAGGCGTTTGTCTACGACGTAGGAGGTCTGTGTTCGACCTTCACAATGACCCAGACTCCTAGACTCAATTATTTTTTCAAAACCTTGCATGTATCTGGTTACATTATACATTTTTAAAAGGAACAATTGTCGATCAAATAACCCTACTGATATTTTACTAAGTACCAAAGAATTCGTATTTTATTTACATCATAAAATACGATTCTGTAAAAATAAGTTGTTCTGGCACTTAGAGCCTTAATTTTCAATTGAAAAAATTTTTTATAAAAAAATCTTTTTTTGAATTATTATCACTTCTTTTGTGACCCCTCTTAAACCAACTTTACCTATCACTACAATTTCCTCAATACCCATCAATCTAATTGCTTTCAATTATAAGTTATAAATAATTTGGTTTTTAGTGTTAATCAGTTATTTTTATGTGGTGTGAACAAATGAACTAAATACCTACTTTGGAGTACCACAGGGCCCGTATTCAAGCCCTAATGTGCATTAACGCGTTAATACTAATCTCCGTCATTTAAGAAACCCCGAAACTTTTTACATTCCCTTTCAAAAAACTAATTTAACCTTCTCCCAACCTCTTATGCTAATGTGTCGATTGTATAACATCCACTGTAGTGGCAAGATTAACGAAATTGATATATTCTCCAACTCACCTTTTAGGTTTAATCAAATCTTAAATACCATTTTTACTTAAAACATAAAAAGGTACACACATACTAAGGTAATTTTGTGTTTTATAATGTTTTTTTCCTAAATTTAAACTTGTGTTGATATTTCTTTTTTATAAACGGTTGTTTTCCTTATTTTTCTATTGTTTTTATTAGTGTAATACAGTGTATTTCTAATTGCATGATGTGAACATTTTGGAAATGGATTGACGACCTACCTTTTATTTTGTATCTGTCAGTATGTATGTAATGTTTTCACTCTGTCAAATGTTTCAAATAAATAAATAAAATAAACATAAAATTGCTGACACCGCGCGTCGCGCGTTGATAGACATGACCGGTATGCGCACAACGCGCCACGCTCGTTGTGCCGCCTCTTCGCTTTGAACCGATCTAAACGCATGTTGGTTTGAGTCATTCCACAGGGCACAAGGAAACCCGTCACTGCTCGTCACTTTGAATTGGTCCGTCATTCATATGGCATTAATGTGTACGAATTTAGTTAGCAATGAACGTGTTAATGTTTATCTTCTCCAAATTGTAATGCAACGGTATCGTTATCAGATCTGGTCACTAAACACAGATAGTGCCAATTAACGAACGGTGGTCCTTTACCAGGGCGATACTGAGAGAATCTACCACTCTGCTATACGAGTGGTTGCCATCTGTGTGAAATTCTAAACCTAAATATGATATACCACATGAAGTTTATTAAATGTGGAACTTGTAATTTTCTTAGAAAATATTATTAAAACACATTTTGTGAACACAATTGTAAGTTTTAAAAGTGGGGCATTTTCTTGATATCAATCCGAAAGTAATATTTATCAACAAACTAAAATGATAACGAAATAAAGCGAATCGAATAGCATGATATTATTACTATCGATACTTGAAGGACGTTAAAATGCTAGTTTATCATTGCATTCAAATATGAAACGGTATTTATACGATATTTAACAAATAATACGTGTGTTAAAAAACACTGTATTATTTACTCAACCATATACGAGTATATTTTTAGGTTATTTGTTAAACTTTATGTGAAATAAATAGAGGAAAGGCGATTCTAAAAACGTCATATTTTCGCGGACAATCTGCTGCCAATATCCCATCATAACAAATTGGTTTTACAAAATTTTCAAAAAGTGTAGATAAACGTTTTTTTTGCTGTCTTTGTAGCACATTTTTAAAACTAACTATTTGAGAGGGGTCGAAATCAGATAACAAAAGATGTCCACGATGGTTCAAAAGATTGCATTTAATTTTGGGAATTTGTGAAAAAATACATGAATTATGTTCCAAAATATTTTTAGAACCTATTTTTTTTCAAGATTTCATCTCATTTCATTCTCATTTCTCATTTCTGGAAATGAGATCTTTGAGACGTATGTGCGGTAAAACCATGTATGATCGTATTAAAAATGTGGATATCTGGAAAGAATGCAAGGCTGATGTGAGCGTAATGAATAGGATCAAGAAAGGAGACGCTTAGATGGTTTGGGCATGTAGAGCGAATGAACGAAGAAAGGAGTGTGAAAAGAATATATGATGCGAAAGTCAATGGAAAAGAAGTCGAGGACGCCCGAGAAAGACATGGCACGATCAAGTAAATCAAATACTTGAATCGGGTCATGTATGAGACGACGTATGAATTTAAATGAAGCAAGGAGTGTGTGCCAAGACAGAGTTATATGGCGGTCCGTCCTCTCTGCCTACCTCTGCGGGGAAACGGCGTGATGGTTAGTTAGTTAGTTTATTTTTTTTCAACCGTTATCTTATCAAATCACCACGCGTTCAGATTTCGTTTGAAATTTGTCAAAGATATGACAGTTATTGCAGGTACCCGTTCGCGTATATACCTAATGGGTGTCCAATCTTTTAACCAACCTGGGCCATATTGAGTGAAAAATAATTGTCTTGGGTTACCTATAACCTATAACAATACATCTTATTATTTTTTTGTAAAACTAATATGGCTAGGCCAGGCCTGGCCAACTCAAATTACGCCCGGGCCGCATTGACGACCTAAAATTTTCCCAAGGGCCGCACATATAAACATCATACAAAAATAATTTAAAAAATTGTTACAGCTAATTTCATACTTATTGATTTTTTTGTAAGTATCATAAATAATTTGAATGCAGAGGTAATCTGAAAGTAAAATTATATCAGGGTAATTGTGAAAAAAAAAACAATGCTACAGCCAGATGTGAAAAGAAAACACGCATTGAACCAACAAAAAAATGTATTTGTATAGTAATAAACATAAAACAGTTAGGCCGCGGGTTGGTCAGGGCTGGGCTAGGCAATATAAAAACATTGAGATATTTAATTTAAATAAAACATATTTTTGTTTTAAGCCACTTTATTTATACACATATAACAATTCGACCGGTTTTCGGTTAAACTTAAGTTTCTTCAGGAACGTATTTATAGAAGGTTAAGTTTAACCGAAACCGGTCGAATTGTTATATGTGTATAAATAAAAAGTGGCTAAAAAACTAAAAATTATTTAAATTATAATACAAAGTGATTGCTTCGATAATCTGAGATATTTGTCTGGTTCAATTGAGAAGTTGAGTGAAAAAATATTATGACTTTAAAAAATATGTGCAGAAAACACAGATTCTGAATATATATGTATATTTCCATATTATTATTCCCAGAATTAATAAACCTTCTTGAAAATTAGTTAAACGCCATAAAATAGAAACATTAGTCGAACGTACAAAATTGTTTTCGTACGATGCGACCAAGGGCAAAATATGAACCATTTTTTACGTAAAATTTCATTTGAATGATTGTAAATTGCACTAATGCTTGTATTTTTACACATTAGTACGATGCAATAGCAAGACGTATTATCTCCTGACATTTTATAAGGTTTTGTTAAATTAAAAGCGGTAAAATTGAAGAAAAAACACAAAATAATAAATATGCAACTGACAGCTGGATAACGACAATGTGCGATGTCAAATATAAGTACCGTGTGGTGCCCCTTCTGAAGGTACAAAACGCGTCACGCACCCACCCGATAAAAACCGGTATTGATAAAAAAATATAGAAAAAATGGACTCAACTTCCTTATTGAAGTGGTTGCAATTTTCCTAAACTTTCAATTTTGGTTAACTTTTTTTTTCGAAATCCAACTAGGTATTAAAGACTTTCAAGTGCTCTGATGTAAACTTCCCAAAATGACGCTTCAGCCATTTTACCTTTCCCGGCGACGATATGGATTTTTATGTGAATTTATATTTAATATCTATGTGATTCGAAATTTGGACACTGAAATGTATAACTTTCATCCGAATTTGTTAAAAACATCGTAAACATTTCCGCAAAACTGAATATACTCGTATGCATAAAAAATATGTGATAAAATGGGAAACGCTGAAAATGTAAGGAAAAGAAAATTGTACTACCTATTTCTTTTTAATGCCCCCTAAATATCATAAATGACAAAAAGCAGATATCTAATTTTTCAATAGAAACGACGTCGTGTATCATAAACTTCAAGATTTTATGGGAGGCATTACTAGCTATAAAGGGCCGCGTGTTGGACACCCCTGGTGCATGTTACACTTTATACACCTGCGATGGGTACGTACTGCTTGTAGGTGCCCACACCGATGTAAATATACAATTTCCATAACATGATAAGTCCCAGTAGGTACGACAGGTAAACACAAATAAGAATAACCTTATCAGTGTGAACCACCTCGCGAATTCGCCTGTTAAAATTATTATTTTCAACAAATGTAATATATTGTTATTATTATAAATTGATTCGGTTCAATTTTGTTTAGATTTATGTTTTCTGGTGAGTTTCATTTGTTAATATTTACATTACAGTCCCGACTATCAGAGCGTAAATGTAATTTTTGCTCGTTTCTGCCAGCTGCGGATTATCTGTCACTATCGCATACCCGTATCGTACACCCTTCATTCCCGTTTCGGTCGGATAATCGAGTGTCTGAAGTATTTAATTTCCCCTTTGTCTCTTTTTGTTTTCTATGATTATTTATCTGCTTTGATTCCTGTTCTATGGTGTAATCAGTTTATGTTTGTTGTTTGGTTGATGTTCTGTTTCCATTTGACCACTTTTTCATTTTTTTTTTCATTTCAGTTTCTGAATCATATAGTACTTCCTTGTCTTTTTAGTTTTCTGTCCTCCTTTACAGCGTTCCTCTTTTTTTAACTTCCGTTTGGCCTCAGAGCAAGAAGCCTTAGGGTTTTTAATCCAGTTAAGATATTTTCCCTAAGAAAACACTAATGTAAAAATAAACTCAGTCAAGTAAATAAAACCATCAGATGGTGATAGTAATAAGGCCCAATGAGCCGCAGTACTAGTTAGATAGTCATTATGAGGGGTATTTGAATAAGCCCCAGCTAGTTAGTAGAGGATTACGAAAGAATCCATAAAAACAAAAACAAAAAATCTCAGAGTAAGAATACATATGGAGAGAGCGCTAAATATTTTTACCCAACCTATACAAATTTACGATAAATCACTTTCTCCGGATTTTTACGTCGTAAACCGCGAGAGAGAAAGAGATAAGACAAGTTCTCGCACAATATAGCACCGCTTTTAGGTCTGTAAGTATATTTTCCGTCTCCCGCGTCTCCGGCGACTCTGCCCACTACGTTTTGTTATGGGACATAACAGGGCATAACTCAACGGTTTTTAGGTTATATCCTATATTTTTGTTTATAACAATACTGTGAAAAAAGTCGTTATATAAATGAACAAAAACATTATGTCAACATGTGCTATGAATGGATGTATAAATACCCTAGCCCTAGCCACGACCGAGTCAGTAAAAAATCATCAATCCCGACTACACTAGCGCTCTCTCCTGGTATATTATTGTTCTGAGCATTTGGCTAATTCCAAAAATACGCTCGATAGGTAGAGATAGGTGAGGTTAAGAGTGGTACACACAATGCGATCGTAAGCATGTCAATACAGCCACGCAAAACAAAGTTTTATTTCCGATTGTATTTTGCTTCCACAGTCATGTACCCCACTAAGAACATATTGTCAACATGAGGGATAGATTGCATGCCAATTTTTTGATCAAAATAAAACAATCTTTTTCTGTATGGAGTAGTATTTTTAGTTTTTACTGTCGTATGAAATCGATAGCCGTGATTCATGGGACACAC
The DNA here is from genome assembly GCA_022651775.1 of Drusus annulatus. Lineage (NCBI taxonomy): Eukaryota > Metazoa > Arthropoda > Insecta > Trichoptera > Limnephilidae > Drusus > Drusus annulatus. The sequence continues at coordinate 718,481 of JAGWCC010000357.1, read as the reverse complement.
TACTCTGATTGAACTCTTGACATTGTGAACATTATGTTGGCTTCCTCCGATATGCCGATGTACAGGTGTCAAGTTGCTTGTTACTTATCGATTACAAATAGAGTGACTATCGAATCTTGTATCCATTTCACATATCTTTTAGTTTGATTTTCCTTCAAGGGTGTCTGTGACCTTCGAGCTTAATTCAATTTGAAGCCTCCTAGAAATCACTTTGGACAGCTGAACCTTCTAAAATTTTGACTTCGTTTACTAAACAGTCTTTATTATCATGTATTTATTATGAGACAGGTTCAAATTTATCGATATCATGTATTATGAGACTTTACGGTGGAGTTAGGTTGAAATATAAGATACGATTAGTTATCTTAGTACTTCTAAGAACAAAAAAATACAACATTTTGTCACGACTACATATTGTCGCTGGAAAGGCAAAAAAGGCTTAAGCGAAACTTTAGTAAATAATGAGTTAAATATGCAGTTTTGATCGGTTGTTTTTTTGCATCGAATGCTCTGACTCTTGTTTGATTCTGTAGACTTTTGTGGTCCTTCAGCCATCTAAAATATATTTACCATTTGAGTGAAGGTTTGACTGAAGCGACATAAGTCTGGAATTTTTTTAAAAAGCTTTTTGTCGCTTTTGAGAACAATGAGGTATTTTTTCAAAATTCAACCGGGTACAGAGGATTTATGAATTTTATTGTAAAAAAAAAAATTATATAATGTGCTCTGGTGTAAACTTCCCAAAATGGCACTTCAGCCCTTTTGCCTTTCTGACGACGATATGATTTAAGATTCTCACATTCTTCTTGATTTTAAATGTTCCACCTCCTTTAACCAACGCTTCATATAACCTTGCAGTGTATTTCATCAGGCCTGGGCATCAAATTTTATTTATCAGTATTGCTATTCAAAATCTTAACTAAAAAGTATAAATGTGTTTTCTTAAGTAGCAAAATCTCTCGAACGGTTGGCTCCGACTTATGAAAATTGCACAGCATTTTCTTTTTAGGATTTTTAGATCAACGCCATTTTTTAAACTCGCATTTTCGTATGGTGCATTGAAAAATCAATTTAACTGCCAATAAGATAAGTCGCCAAATTGTCCGTTCCACATTTAAAAATGTTTAACCCTTATCTTGGAAAGGTAAAAAATATAATATAAGGATAAAGATAAGATAATAAGCTACAATATGTTTTTGAAACTGACTCTAGGTGTCAACAATTGGCAGGACGATAAAGAAGATATTTTCAAAGTGTTGTCATTACTAAACATGTTAAAATATTTGTTAAAAAAAAAAAATGCAAAGTTTATGTAACATAAGTAACACTGCCAAGATAAGGATTAATAATAAACAAGATTTTGAAAAAAAAAACAAACCAATAAGTAAAATTATAGAAGTATAACGAACCAAAAATGTAAATTGACAAAATTGCATTTTTTAGCGTTCAATGATTGCACTGTTAAAATGGCTAAAAGACAGTTTGTGGAATTTCCGATGTTTTGCTTCAAAGGTATATTTTCCTGTCATAATCTCCCAATCTCCTAGTTCTTATGAATGGTAAAGGGTCTGACAGAAAAAAGGTTTCCATTACGTTATCTCGGTCTAAAAACCAAATTTCAGGCGTCCCTTAAAGCGTAAATAATGCATTTCAACAGAAAAATATTGGCTTAACATTTTTTGGACACATTGCAAAAACAAAATACCAAGTATTGATACTATTCTGTATCCAAAATACAGGATAACAAGTATAAATAAAATGCATTTTATTTAATATCATTTAGTGATCTAGATTGACATAACATATTATCATAGATAATAAATCTTCTATAACGTTTCCAATTTTATCTAGCAATTTTTTCCTGTTTTGAATTCCGAGTAGATACGTTGAGTTATTCGGGAATATTTATTTATGGAGTACCTCAAGAATCTGTTCTTGGACCACTACTGTTTCATTATCAATAATTAAAGGTAATTATTAATGTACCAATGTACCGTTGAAATAAAAAAATGCATAGTAAGCGTATAAAAGGAATTATCCAACTTTATGGGATATGTATAACACTGTTATTAAAGAGAAGGTTTTTAACAAACGAAATTAAAAATATTATATGACACCTCACAAGAGCTTCCATGTTTGTCCGCTGTACAGACAGGGTAAATTAATCAAGGAAAGGACTGTAGAAAGGGATTTTTAAATCCACAGATTTTTTTGTAATCACAATATCTACGTGTTGTTCTGCAATCGTATTCGAATCAAAAGGTGCGAATTAATTTTCAATGACTTGCGGCGTTTTAACCTTTCGGAGACGGCTTACAAATTACCTGCTTATTCCGGTGCTTATTTATTCTCTTTGAAGGGTCTTTATTTCACTGCAAAGTCGCAGCAATGACGGAACTACGGAACGCTGCAAAACCTAGAATCACGAACATAGAAATAAATGTTTCTGAAACTTACTGATTTTTTTAAAGTCAATCTTTTGGGGGCTGTGTAAAGTCGCGGACTTTTGGTATAAATAAATGTATTTTCAGAATTTGTGAATTTAAATACAAACGGGCTACCTATGAAAATTAGGTTTGCAATACTACTCTCTACTCAAGTTCCAACTTATACAAATGTAGCTCTACCTTGCTGTGTTGTCTCTATAAGCATTCAAAGGTTGGGCTCTAAGAACAATAATATACCAGGAAAGAGCGCTAGTGTAGACAGTATTGATGATTTTTTGCCTAGGGCTAGGGTATTTAAACATCCAGTCATAGCACATGCCGACATAATGTTTTTGTTTATTTGTATAACCACTTTTTCACAGTATTGTTATCAACAAAAACATAGGATATAACTTTAAAAACCGTTAAGTTCTGTCCTGTTATGTCACATAACAGAACGTAGTGGACGGAGACGCGGGAGACGGAGAACATGCTCACATACTCAGAGCAATAATATACAGGAGGGAGCGCTTCTGTACTATCTGCAGTCAGTATTGATGATTTTCCCCTGACTCGGCTAAACCTGGGCGTGGCTAGGACTAGAGTATTTATACATCCATTCATAGCACATGTTTACATAATGATTTTTGTTTATTTTTAAAACAGTATTGTTATAAAAAAAATATAGCATATAAACTAAAAAACCGTTCAGTTATGTCCAGTTTAGTCGCATATTAAAACGTGTGGGTTGAGGCCCCGGAGACAGAGAACATCCGATAGAACATAAAAGCGGTGTGATATTTTGCGAAATTTTTGTTGTTTCTCTTTCTCTCTCATGGTGTACGATGTAAAAACCCTGAGAAAATGATTTGTCCCAAATTTGTATAGGTTGGTAAAAGGAATTAGCTCTCTTTCCATATATTGTTACTCCAAGCTTACATACCTAAAAGCGGAGCTATATTGTGTGAGAACGTGTCTTATATTTTTCTCTCTCACGGTTTACGAAGCAAAAACCAGGAGAAAGTGATTTATCGTAAATTTGTATAGGTTGGGTTAAAATGTTTAGCTCTCTCTCCATATGTATTCTTGCTCGTGAGGTTGGGCTATCCCGAATGAAGCCTTGTTTTGTTTGGGGCATTCAAGGGTGTGTTTTGTAGTTCAAGCTTTAATCCCGCTTATTTACAACCCTTCTAGTTAATCCCTCTTTTACAGTGGCCATATATGGCACCCTTCTCAGGTAGGGCGTAGAGCGTTACCGGCCGTGTTTACCTGAACAGTACAAAATAAATATACACTTCCACTTGATACAGTGAGTCTGTCGGCCTTCGTCACTTTGTTTGAAATAACACAGACGGAACATTATATTAACCCTGCGTTCTCTCTGATTTCTACTGGACATTGACAAACTCATTTGTACTAGAGAATCAATCCTCTTTGATTTACAATACAAGTGAATTAATTAGATATATTAATTGACTCGGTTTTTCCTTGAACGTTTTGAAGGATATCCTGTTTTTATACAATGAAATTAATCTCTATATTTATAAGTGCATCATTTGAGTGAGACTATGGCATCCCCAATTGGGGTATGTTGTGGAGCTGAAAGTGGTGAGGGGGGAAGGATATAAGGGAAAAGGAAGGTTGAGAAATGTTCATTCAGATCTGGTCACCAAACACGGCTAAAGCCATTTCAAGCAACGTTTCGATTCTGAATGGTAATCTTTCACCAGGGCGATACTTGGAGTATCTACCACTCTGGAACGTGCCGTAATTAAACTTTACATTATTTTATATGAATTAAATTTGTTATGACGCATATTAATTTAAAAAAAGTAATTGGCTCACGCCGGGTTTAAACCCGCGACCTTTGGATTCGTACTCGAGCGTCATACAACTCGACCATGGAGATTGGCAAATAAGTCAGGTACTTCCAAACCTTCATATTTCCGATCTCCCTATTAACCATCCTCATCCCCATCTCCTTCAGCCTTAGAGCATACTTAAATTAGGGATGCCATAATCCCACTGTCTCCAGGCAGCACTAATTAATTAGTACGTAAAATAATGCCGACTACTCAAAGTGTGTCTCGTGACGGTTCAGGAACGGTTTATATTAATTCTGTGTAATATTCGAATTTGATTAATATGCGTCAACGCACTGAATTAATTGACTCGGTATTTTTCGTCCGTGTTTATTCACTACAGCAACACTGTCAAAATTGGTTAGGCACCCTCCCCCACCCCCATACCCCACCCTGATCACCCACCCACTCTGCCCTCTGCCCAATGTAACTGTGTATTATATTAAACCGCAACACGATTCCTGAATCAAATGGCGCCTGGAGCAGATTAATAGGCGCCTTAAAAACACCTATTAATACCGTCACTATTTTCCATGTGAACCCATAGGGTTAAGCCTCAGAGCAAGAACATACGAGTATATGGAGAGAGAGCTACATATTTTTACCCAAATTTACGATAAATTGCTTTCTCCGGGTTTACACGCCGTAAACCGTGAGAGAGAAAGAGATAAGACAATTTCTCACACAATATAGGACCACCATTCGGTATGTAATCATGTTTTCCGTGTCCCGCGTCTCCGGAGACTCCGCCCACTACGTTTTGTTATGCGACATAACAGGAAATAACTCAACAGTTTTTCAGGTTATATCCTACATTTTTGTTTATAACAATACTGTGATCAAGTGGTTATACAAATACACAACAACATTTTGTCGACATGTGCTATGAATGTATTTATTTATTCTTGTTAAAATTTAAAAAAAAACATGGGTTTGGTCCATGTCTGTCTCACTAGGATATTCCTGTGTCAAGACACACGTATGTATAAATACCCTAACCCTAGTCCTAACCATGCCCGAGTCAGGCAAAAATCATCAATATTGACTACAGAAGCGCTCCCTCATGTATATTATTGCTCTGAGGGTTTAGCTTTAACCAGTGATAACGTTTTATCTGTAATATAAATATATAAAATAACCTGTATTCAATTATACGAATTTTAACTTATTTCTTTGACTATAAATAATTTCCTCTGTCAGTGCGTACGTACGAGTATAAAATGTAAAAATATGGAACTGACGGTGTGAACTTTTTTTAATTTGGAGCTGTCGTTAATTGAAATTATCAAATTTTAAAGAGGATCTTTCCAAATCCCAACCTACCTATAATTTATTTAGCAGACATTATTCTATATTTGAAATGGGTGAAACTTATATTTTTTTTGGTAATTCTAGTTACATTCCGTAATTTTACTTCTTGTAAGAATATAAATTATTTACACCCCGAGTGCATCCTCTGAAAACATTTAATATTATTGTTACAGATTCATCAGAATTAATTCAAATTTGAATCTCGGGAAAACCCCCGTTTTCGGAGTGTTATGTTTTCTCAAGTGGCAATTTCAATCTTATCACCACCAACGTAAAGAGTGCATGGTTTCATTCGAATAATAATAATTGGCTGATTTATGTAGCGCCGTTTTCGTGACAGAAATATAACCCCAAGGGCGCTTTACAGCATAATTATCATAATATTAAAACTAAGACTTAATATCAACTCATACCTAATACTTATAACTAGTGTCTTACAACTGATATATTTACATTAACGAATATATATAATGGTTGTTGCCCGTGCTGTCGGACCTAGGGTAGAAAAAATGAAGTAAGTAATAGTAAACTATATAGTACATAAACTATGTATAGCACTCGGATTGAGTGATCAAAACTCTAGTGAAGCAAATTGACGTTTTTGTGGGTATAATAATTTAAAAAGGTAAGTCTTTAGTTTTGCTCTAAACTCAGTTGAGCTGTCGATCTTTCGCAAATGTGAAGGGAGGTTATTCCAAGCTGTGGGGCCTGCTACGGCAAAAGCTCGCTCTCCGAAATTGGTGGTGAGTTGCGTCAGGTACTGTGAGTCTCCCTTTGGCCGTTGAAGATGCTGATCTAGGAGTGGAATGAATGTGTTTTACCACTTAATATATGGGCGCTAAGGCAGGCGAGCTACTCCAATTGCTCATGCTTAAGACGGACTCGGTCACCATGAGAAAATATACCTTGTCACCCTACTCCATCCTACTCAAATACCACCCTCTCCATACCTGCCCCCTCAGAAAAAAAATGAACTGGGCGACGCCGGGTACAAGTTATTAAAGTGATTTAGTAACCATATTCGGTATCAGTTCTACTGATCACATATGTTATTAAAATCTTGAACGTGAATCAACTTCTGTCAGTTCATAATATTATGAAAAACAGCGTTTATTTTATGGGCCATTAATGATAAGAAAAAAAACGACATTATTTGGTAAATGCTATTGCAAATCTAGTGGTTCTGTATTTGATATCGATTAATCAATAAGAAACCAGCAAAATTATATCGGTGATTGATAAAAAAGCGTTTAATGATTAAAAGTATATATGCCTATCTCTTTCACAATATTAATTGATTGAACACACAAGGCATAGAAATGTTTTGAAAACAATGATTAGTCAACTGATTTGTTATTGGTTGCGCAATCGCTGTTGTGTGTATTGGTGCATATGTATAAACTTCCGTCAGTGAGGTCCTTGCCGAACTTCACTGAGAAACATCCTTTTGTCTCGCTTACGCCTAATTATTGTGATTAGCTAGAATGGGACAACACTTTTACACTTCGATCAATTTAAATATTCGAAAAATTTAACAGTGTTTTCTTTTTAACTTACTAACCAACCATCACGCCGTTTCTCTGCAGAGGTGGGCAGAGAGGACGGACCGCCAAACAACTCCTCGCTTCATTCACATTCACACATCGTCTCATACATAGTCTTTGTTATTCTGACTCTTCATATGGCCCGACTTAAGTAGTTTATTCACTAGATCGTGCCATGACTTCTTCTTCCATTTACTTTCGCGTCAAATATTCTTTTCACACTCCTTTATTCGTTCATTCGCTTTACATGCTCAAACCATCTAAGCGTCCCTTTCTTGATCCTATTCATTACGCTTACATCAGCCTATCTTCCGGATACCCTCATGTTTAACACGTTCGTACATGGTTTTACCGCACATACGTCTCGGGGATCTCATTTCTACAGCATTCATTTCAAAAATAACAAGTTTGTAACATGCTTCATGCAAGCAATGCAAATATGAGAGTACTGTGTTTGAGTTAACTCTGACTGTGATACTAATACGTTTAATTACTTAAATTGTTATTTTTTTGCAACAAATTACTACCAATACTTATTGATAAATTAATAGTCGAAAACCTTCAGTTTTGTTTGGAGAAATAAGATTTAAATTAACATAGCAAAGCCGGGTAATAAAAAAACAATTTCAAATGTTAAAGAAAAGTTTTTCAAATTGATACTCATAATTTCGTAATTATTTCCATTCCCTGCAATATCTTCTGATTTCCGTCAAACCTTCCAATCATAAAACTTTGTTTTTATCGCATAATTTAATATTTAAATTTGATTAAAATTTAATATGACGATATTTATTTTTTATTTTCGGCCATTACATGTCAAATTAAAACATTCATATTTGTAAAAAATACGTTTTTTACTGTTCATCTATAAAATAAATACACGGAGAAAAAAATAAAAAAAAACAACGTTTTATATCAATAATATTTACTTGTGAAAAAGGCTTCATGCTTTTGTCCAAACAAGTTTTATTCGTTTCCAGGCGAGTGACAAAGGTGTATTTTTGGGAAAGCATTTTTTTGTTCACATCGAAGTTTCCATAAAACCAAAATTGAATACTTAGAAAATAATGTTTTTTTTTGTTTTCGTTTCAGGTAAGCAGTCCATTTGTTTATTTGATCTGGAAAATATGAAGATTCCGGCCGTGTTGGATCGTTTAGAAGGTAAAGCAAACATATATTTTTTATTTTCCAAAATTATGTAGCAAAAAACCAACGGTTATTTGCAAGAGCCTAAAAAAATCACGCTTTAAAATAATTTCAATTGTTGGGTCTTCCGAAAAGTTTTTCCAGTTTGTTTTATTGCATAATGTGATAAATTTAATTCTTTAAATTCTGATCGGAATTCTTTTCAAGAATTTGAAACTGAGTTTGACGAAAGTAAATAAAATGAAACATACTTTCGACAGTGGTAACCTAAAGTGGTATCTGTCCAAGGCAGTGTAGTCAGTTTTTGATGATTTTTGCCGGACTCGGCAGACCTGGGCGTGGCTAGGACTGGGGTTAGGGTATTTATACACCCATTTATAGCACATGTCGACATAATGTTTTTGTTTATATCAACAAAAATATAGCATATAACCTAAAAAAACCGTTTAGTTGTGTCGAGTTTAGTGGCATAATAAAAAATGTGGGCGGAGTCCCGCGGTGACCCAGGAGCCCAAGATCATTGTGACAGTATGTAGAAGCAGAGTATTATATTTGTTGTCTCTTTCTCACTCGTGGTGTACTTGCATTAAACAAAATTTGCGGATGTGAATAATCCCAAATATCAAAATACTAAACGATGTAATTTTTTCAGCTTCTGATGAAATCCCGTTAAATATTTAATTGTTTTTAAACCTTTTTCTCAAAAACACAATAGTGGGAGGTTCCTGCCTTTACTTTTATACCCCTCATTTGTAGTATTGCTTGTATACGAATGCTGCAAACTGACGTTAAGCGCCATTCTGGATGGCTGAGACTTAACACGTTCATTGCTGATACCGCGCGTCGCGCTTTGATAGCCATGTGACCGGTATGCGCACAACGCGCCACGCGCATAGTGGCACCTCTTCGCTTTGAACCGATTTAAAAAAAGACGCAGCCATGTGGTTTTGAGTCATTCCACAGGGCACAAGGAAACCCGTCACTGTTCGTCAGTTTAAAATGGTCTGTCATTTATATCAGTCGATTGGAGCGTTTCCGATTAATTTGTACCAATTTCTGTTAGCAATTAACGTGTTAACTCGATTTTACACTTTGTATTAATTTTTAAGTATGAACCTTTGACGCATAGTTAGCTTAAAAAAAAAACTACTGATAGGTACGGTGAAGTTTATTATCTTTTCTCAGTAGGCACCTGAATCACCTACCCACCCAAGATAATATTTTAATTGTTTTTCCCGCATCTCGCAACACTGGCCGGCGCCTTTGAAGTGGGTTGCCAACGCGGAGATCTCAATTTACAATCGTCCGCGTGAAGTGGGGCACGGAATATCTCGGAATCGGGACAAAAATGGCGGCAAAATAGGTCGACGGACATTTTCAGTGTCCGCGCGGTAATTAAGCCAATTTGTAACTGTTTAAATCTTAAGTCGGGGCATTAATTTCCTCGTGCATGTTATCTTCAACACATCAGTATTCAGCTTAGAGTAACAATATAGAGAGACCGTCCTAATTATGAGTCAAATCGTTCATACTCGCAAAATATAGCTCTCTCTTTATGCTCGTTTCTATAGACATATGAGAAAAAGAGCCAAACAATTGTTATTAAGAACATATGATTTGGGGCGTGCTAAAAGCCGTGTAGCCATTTTTCAATGTATTACTAACTTCACAGTAGTTTACATGTCAGTCGAATTGACAGGCAAAAAGCTTAAAATATAAAATTACTTAAGTGAATTTAGTGCAATATTAAAAAAAAAAACGATATGGCTATATGTGCAGTTGTTGGTTGTTTCAACTGAAGTAACAAAGGACCAAAAAAATCAGTTTCCACAGGTATTTATCCAAGAAATCGTATTTTTTAGTTTGACCTCATATATTTTACATGCTAACCTACAAAACAACTAGTTACCTACACCAATATTTAGTCAATCTTTGCATTATTTGTTTCGATATAATAAACTCCCGTTTAAAATGAGTTTGAATGCATTCTCAATATGTTTTACTTCGAGAGAAATACGGGATTCTGACGTAAATTTGTAAGAATTGGGATTCCCTGTTAGTCCAACATCTGAACGTATCCATGTCTCTTTCTTTCTCATGTAGCAACTCAAAATTGTTCGCGAACAGATAAAGACGGAATTGGAAAGACGGAAGACGGTTTATCTTTACGGTTTTCTTCGCATCCGATTGGCTGGAAGCATATACGTCATACCTCCTTTGGTCAATCCTTGGTTAAAAAGCGGCTTCAAAATTTCGCAATGTCAGATCTCTACGTTACTCTAAGGTATTCAATGCTGGGAGAACAAAACATCTCCCCTCCGTATCAGTGGCGGCTCGTGACTTTTTAGTGTACTAGAGTGCTGAGATTGAAAAATACGACGTTATTGATGTTGTAGTAAAAAAATGATTTTTATTTAAAAATAATATACATTTTTTTTCAATTTTGGTGTGTCAAAAGTTTTGAAAATCTTCATACACTCAACAAAATCAATCATGGCGGTTTTTTCAATCTTAGTCAACTCAACTCAAGTCAACTCGTGTAACTCAATGCTCTCACTGGGTTACTGAAATGACAAAAAGCTGAAAAAAGTTTCAAGCTTGTGTCGCTTCCGTCAAGCCTTCTCCCAAATCGTAAATATATTTTAGATGGCTGAAGGGCCTCAGACGTTTTCAGAATCAAACGAGAGTTAGAGCATTCGAACCAGAAAAAACTCATTAAAACTGCATATTTAACTCCTTTTTGACCAAAGTGTCGCTTCAGCCCTTTTGCCTTTCCAACGACGATACAGCCATAATTTCCCTGGAGTCTGAATATACGGGAACTAGAGTATAGAACTGCTGTGTCAAAACGTTTGCCATATTTTTAAATCGCTATGATTTTCTCTATTTCGATTTTTCTCTATTTTCGTATTTATCCAAAATATCGTGGATCGGGTATTGTGTGGCGTTCCATCCTGTTAGTGTTGAAATGGTGTGATGGTTAGTTAGTATGATTCTATTACCATTATTATATAGATATATCTTATCTCTACTGGAATATCGCTACAAAGTTGCATTGTCCAGTACATACCAGATTTATGCAATGTTGTTTTTTCCATATAGAAAATCTTATGCAATTTGTGATTCTTCTCATCGCGTATCTGTGTATTTCATAATTACAGCTTATTTTTTCTTTTAAATTCCCATGACATCATGTCATTGTCAATTGTATTTACTTAAAACCTATTTGTATAAATCTTTTATAAAAATCTGATATTAAATTACTGGTTGTTCAATTAAATTCACGGGAATATACTCGTAAATTTTCCATTTCAAATGTAGAATAATGTCTGCTTATACATTATAGGTAGGTTAAAAATAGCTTTGTATAATACCACGAGTATTATTTTAATTTTTATGACCGACCGGTTTCACTTAGCCTAAGCATCATCAGGGTACAACATTAAACTAAACCAAAAATACAAAGTGTGCGGTTATATATACATACAGAGGGAGAACACATTATAAAATAAAATAACAAAACAATGAGAAAACAATATACAATATTTAAATTATAACAAAGGAATAGAGAGAAATAGACAGATAATATGAATTGAAAAAGACAAAACGTCAACTGAGAAGGTGATTGAAGAATAATGATAAATTTTATAAAAGTTATTTTATTTATTTAAATATGTCAAACCACAAAGTAATTGATTTAAAAAAAAAAAAAATTAAGTTTGATAATTTCAATTAACATCAGTTATTGAATTTTAAAAGTTCACATTCTTACGGTCGTACGTACTGACAAAGAAAATTATTATATTATGTAATTGTAATATAATACTTTATCTTCCTATCATGGTATTCAGCCACCGTAACACTGTTTTTTCCTGTGCATATATTAAAAAAGGTAATTGAAAGTACACACCTAGGAATTATTGATTGCGTTCGATTTAATTTTTCCTTCATTCACATTTCTTTCAATAAGGGGTCTAGCGGTTGAGAAAATGTGCCAAATACCTAGTTCATGTTATGATATCCTGGTAGCAAAATTTCACAACTGCAGATCCTACATTGGGTACATTAAGCCACTATTTAATATCATTTCTGTATTTAAATCAGTTCATAATAATTACAATCGTTATTTATTAATGCCATTTTATTCATCGAGTTGGTAGGGTATCTCGTTCCGCGCAATCAGCAAATAATAATATAACGTTTGACGAATCAATTATTTTCATACAGTATAGAGGACGTCCTCATTGACTTTTATTGAAGCTATCACTATCTCAATTGATATAAATAATACACCGTAAATAACAGTTAATTGTTATACTGCGTAAGTCATTGTTTATTGATTTTATCGTATTTTATATATTTGTAAAAATTATATTGATGATAATTTATTATAAAAATCTACCCACATATCAGGCAGCTCTCAGACCGAGAATTACAACAATTGTTTTTAGAGCAATTAAAAAAATAAATTGTTTACATAAATATATAATAAAAAAAACATTAAAATTAAATTAGAATTAACTTTAAAGATTTTATATTTTTGATATTAATTATTGAAATAATATCAATAATTTTCAATGTAAATACAAAGATGGCAGCCAAATAGGAAGACATTGAAAAATAACATTTACATTAATTTTCAAATTAAGTATGAGATCGATTAAAATGCCGGTTCCTAATAAGGTCTCGGTGGCTGAATTAGCAGAGGCGTTACTCCCGGATAGAGTAGAGGTTCCGAGTTCGATTCTCGGTCGTGACCGTTATTCTTTTACTTTCTTGCCTTTTCTGTTTCATATTTACGTGGAAGATTATTGATATTATTTCAAAAATATAAAACACAGTTTGTAATGTCCTTGTTCTACCGGTATTTTAATGAAATATGCTCCCAGGAATATGCGTCATTGATCCCTTCGGCACCAGTGAAAAGCCGGGAAACTCCCCCAACGCGTGTCTAACATTTGTATACGGTTGACATTAAAACGATACAAGAAAACAGGTCGCTTCTACGACTTGTTCTTGTGTTCAACAGGTCGGCCGTGGAACGATTTGCCAGCCTTTGTGTTCCCTTCCGCCAAGATGGGCCTCTTAAAGACCCAATGTCGCTCCTTTCTTTCCTCAAATAGACCCTCCATACAGCATCACCAAAGATGACATAGACCCCGAGGAATATAATTCCCCCCAATGCCTCCTGTGTGGAGTTAATGTAACAATAAAATTTAAAAAAAACATGATAAAAGTAAAAAGGTAATAAGAAATAAATATTATACTTACCACAAATTCAACGAGAATTCAGAAGTTAAATGGGTAAATAATTAGAATAGATTTAAAAATAATAATTTATTTACTTGTGGTCTACTGAAAGTACAACAATTTTAAGGGTTGAGTTAAAAACATAATTACGGTATGGTTTTTTTTCCCAAATTATGAAATCCATATCAGTGGAGAGTGAACATAATTTATATATTTTTTAATTTTTTTAAGGTTATCGAGGAATTTAATTTTAATTTAATTCCATTTGGTGCGGTAAAATTAATTTACGTATAAATTCCAGGTTAGTAAAAATATTTGTAATTTGATATTATTTTGTTAAGAAAACATGAAAATTATTTCCATATTTACCAGACTCGTTTTGAAACGCCAAGAAAAAAATAAATAAAATACACTCTTTACAAATAAAATAACCTCTTTAGAAAAGCTGAGATCGGGGAACCATGACATCTACTTTCTGTGGCAACCATATTAGCCTACCTCCGTGGTGGAGCGGTTAAGATCCCCGACTGCGAATCCAGAGGTCCCGGGTTCCAATCCCGGCGTGTGCAAACACATTCGATTTAATTAACTACCATTATTTAACATTTAATTTATATAAAATAATACATAGATTTTTTTTCGACACGTTCCTTATTGGTATATACTCCTAGTATCGCCCTAGTGAAAGACCACCATTCCAAATCAAAATATTGCTCGAAATGACTTAAGCCGTTTTTGATCAGATACTTCCCAACCTTCCTCTTACCCATCTCCTGCCCTTTCCCACTCCTCGAAACCTCATTACATACCCGAATTGGGGATGCCAAAGTCCCACTTGCTCTGGACAGTTGGGACTCTTGTGCCGTATTAACATTAAAAAAAAAATCTACTACGTACATCTTGACTAGGGAACTACTACCAGTGAGACAGGCATAATAACATCATTGGTAAAATTTTGTTAACCATTTATAATATTCAACATTATTACTTGTGGACTAAACATTTTTTGTTCTGAATTTGAAATATTTTTGAATTCGTAAAACGTCGGCAAAAATTCTAATAACCCCTTCTCCAAAATCAATTAATACCAGACTTAAGTGTGAAATATAAATTAAGAAGTTGTCCTGTTAAAAAATACATAAAAACACATTTTACGAAAGATACAAGTTCGTCGACTTTGGTCGGTTGAAGTTCGCTTTCAATTAATTATGCCTAATTTAATCATAATTAATATACGTTTTATAAGGCGATGATTGCTTTTCATCTAATAGGGACCAGTTCACATCCCGGCGCATTAATAAAACGTCCGACCAACGAGTTTTTTCGATAATTTTATCGATGTTATCAATCCGAAGGCCACGACGATTAGTGGCCATTTTGTCGTCTTAATTATAATGTCTCTAGACCTGTATGCGACCGTCTGAAATTTGGGTTTTTGCCTAGGTTTTATAAAACTAGAATGACTTTTCTGGGCAGGGTATGCAGCAAGGATCGAAGGTAGCTGACCTCCGATTAGGCTATTATATAATAAGTATTCAGGATAAAGGACTTTTGCAAAACGCAAATACAAGTGACTGAAAGATCTGCAGTCTAGCGCCGTATCATTAATAATAATAATATTTGGACGATTTGTATAGCGCCGTTTTTGTGAAAAATCACCTCAAGGGCGCTGTACAGATCTTACTTTCTATCGTTACATATTAATTCCTAGTTTAAATAAGAAAATATACAGGAACATACTTACCTGGCAGGTCCCATCAGATAGACACAATTATTAACTTTACATTTTGATTATTATTTTAATATATATATATATTTTTTTCTTTTTCCGATTTAGGGCATGGGAGCGAAATTAAAAGAATGGACTTTCTGAATTTGTCATACAGTACAGGATTTGGTTAAAATTTGCATATCTAAAGGTGATTCGTCGAGATACAGATTATGTTGAGATTCTTTTGCCTGCTAGAGTAGAGGCATTTCCTAGAGGTTATCTCCACAACCAACAACCGAAAGCTCTTGCAGCATTCATAATCCATACATTGTTATTTACTAAGACTTGCTGCAAATTCCTGATCTTCCTCTATCTCTCTTTGCTGTTTCTCGCTTGCTCTGAGTTTTTTTTTAATTTATTTTTTTACGTGAATACCGCACAAGAGTCTCAACTGCTCCCAACCGTCTAGAGCCAGTGAGACTATGGCATCCCCAATAAGGGTATATTGTGAGGCAGAAAGTAGTGGGGAAGGGAAGGAGATAGGGAAGGGGAGGTCGGAAAGTACCTGGCTATTCAGATCTGGTCACCAAACACGGCTAAAGCCATTTCAAGCAACGTTTCAATTCTGAATGGTGGTCTTTCACTAGAACGATATTTAGAGTATCTACCACTCTGTAACGTGCTGCAAATATACTTTTTATTGTTTTGTATATTTTTTACTGGCCAAGTCCTCCATCATCGCACAAGCAACATCTTTCGCATTTTATGATGGCAGTAAGAGTTTTTCGAATATTGTCAGGTTATTCGTGACCCAGGAATGTTTGTCTTTCTTTAAAAAAAAAAAAAAAAAAGTGTTATGTTATGACACATATCAATTGAAAAAAAGTTATTGGTGCACGCCGGGTTTGAACCCGCGACCTTTGGATTCGTAGTCGAGCCTCTTACCGCTCAACTATGGAGGCCATCTGAGGCTTGCTCTGAGAAATAAATAGATAGCGGTAGATACTCTAAGTATCGCCCTGGTGAAAGACCACCATCGAAACGTTGTTTGAAATGGCTTTAGCCGCGTTTGGTCACTAGATTTTGAATAACCAGGTGATTTCCAACCTTCTTCTTCCCCATCTCCTCCCCCTCCCCCTCCTCACTACATCCAGCCTCATAACATATCCAAAGTTGGGATGTCATAGTCCCACTGGCTCTAAAAAGTTAACAATCTTGTGTGGTTTCGCATTTTTAAAAGGTGTTCCGCTCGGCCATGGGGGTCGTCGAACATTAATTTATCTGTTAGGCCTGGTTATCTCGACTGTGGTTATTGTAGTGGTCGTATTTTAACCACCGCTTCAGACAAACTACGAATAAAACAACCGAGCCTCAATCGTTGGTCTGGTTGGTTTATAGAAAATAAATAAATCGAATTGACACCGAAAGTGACGAACCGAAATGTATTAAAATTCATCAACTCTTGCATACAAATTTTATACCCGTCAGCGACAGCAATTAGCAATTTTGAATGTATTTATTTCATATTGTAAATCTTTTTTTAATACCAATAAATCAATACCAATTAGAGGTAGGTACCGTAGATCGATTGGCCCGGAGGTAGTAACATTTTACAGCACTAAATCATACTAAATTAAGTGTGAAATCAAAACTTCCTCACAAACCTTGACATGAAGCTTTCTCTTTATGAATAAAAGTAATTTAATCTGAGGATTTTTTTTGATAATTCAGATATATTTCTTCATTTTAACTAGTTCAAAAAATCTTTTTTTAAATACATGAATACCGCACAAGAGTCTCAACTTCTCCCGACCGTCTAGAGCCAGTGAAACTATGGCATCCTCGAATAGGGTATGTTGTGAGGCTGAAGGTAGTGTGGAGGGGAAGGAAATTGGGAAGAGGAAGGTTGGGAGGTACCTGGATATTAAGATCTGGTCACCAAACACGCCTAAAGCCATTTAAGCAACGTTTCGATTCTGAATGGTGGTCTTTTACCAGGGCGATACTTAGAGTGTCTACTACTCTGAAACGTGTCGAAAATAAACTTTTTATTATTTTATATGAACGAAATGTGTTATAGTACACATTAATTAAATAAAAGTTATTGGAGCACGCCGGCTTTGAACCCACGACCTTTGGATTCGTAGTCGAGCGTCTTACCACTCGAGCATGGAGGCCGTCGAGAGTAGACTCGTGTAGAGCAGATGTTCGAAGAAAGGGGTGTCGAGATAATATATGACACGAAAGCAAGTAGTCTTAGTATTCAGATGCCCGAGGAAGACATGGCACGAACAAGTCATTCGAATACTTGAGTCGGATCAGTAAAGACTGATTCACACCAACGTCAGGTTCCGCTCAGTGCCGATATTGTTCCGCAAGAGAACTTATTGATATGGTATGAATATCAATCAAGGAGTATGTGCCAAGACAAATTTGTGTGGCAGTATATCCTACTGCCCACCCTTGTGATATTTAACTACTTATTTAGTTGAATAATTATTTTGAAGTGTAAAAATACTTACAACGCAGATTTTTTTTTTAAAACCATTTTTTTATCACTAAATAATATTTTTAATAATTAATAAAAATATTATTTTGTGATAAAAAAATGGTTTTTGATAAAAAAAAATCTGCGATGTTAGTATTTTTACAATTCAAAATAATTATTTAACTGACTAAGTAGTTAAATATCACAAGGGTGGGCAGAAGGATATACTGCCATACAACTTTGTCTTGGCACATACTCCTTGATTGATATTCATACCATATCAATAAGCTCTCTTGCGGAACAATATCGGCACTGAGCGGAACCGGACGTTGGTGTGATTCAGCCTTAAAACAGAAAAGTATATATTTTCTTAGAAAGCAATCACTTTATTGTTTGACATATTTAAAGAAATGAAAAAATAACTTTTTATAAGACTGCGGATATTATTTTAATTTTCATGACCGACCGGTTTCGCTTAGCCTAAGCATCATCAAAGTACAAAATTAAACTAAACATAAAATAATAATTTTACTGTTATTATTAATATTAACATCAGCCCCAAATTTTGAAATTTCACACTAGTACGGCACAAACATAGGTTCATTGAGCTTGTTTGACTGGTATCTCCATACAAATGGAGTATACTTATTTACTTAAACTTTGTATTTTAAATTTGATTGTTCTTTGCGCTTTCCGAATTCTGTAAAATTTAACGTATTTTTTTTGCAATAAATACCATACATTATTAAAATGAATGAGATGCATCTTCTCTGATCATTAGAAAGCTTAAAACCCCGAATATCAAGCATTGTAAAACGAAATTTTAGGTAATTATGTATGAATGTGGATTAAGCTAATAATGTGTACCAGGACAGGCATGTGGCGTTGTATTCTTACAGTCTATCCGTAAAGAACCATTTCCTTTCACATACCAACGAGAACTACTCGATCCAAAATTCTGTTAAGCTGTAACAATTTATTTATTTTTAATTATTTTACTTGAACATACATTTTTTTATTTGTTTGTAAATTGCCCAACCCACTAGTTATAAGCCTGTCTTGGGATGGTAATTTGCAAAAGTGGTCTTTTTAGCTACATAGTAACATGTTAATATCGAAAATATAGTACAAATATAATAAAAATAAAATAAGTAAATGACAAATTTAAAGATATAGAATCTACATATTAAGAACTAAATTAAACTTCGTTTTTAAGGTGAGTAATGATATTGATTTTAAAGTAGCTTTTGGTTTGTATGTTTCTGATGGTGCTGGGCAGAGAATTGAATTACTTAGTGGCGTTGCACTTAAAACTTTTTTTGTCCGTAAGCGGTTTTATAGGCTGGGATATTGAAGAAAACAATAACATCAGGACTGAGTCTTTCAGATACTCGCTTGTACCTAGATTGCATGTAGTTGGTAATACGTACGCAGAGGCGGCTGATGTATTTAACTGTACGGAATTAATATACAAAAAGGCTATAATATTATATATCTTTAATCAATATTAATTTAATTTTCTCGACCTTCACTACTTTACAACTATTCTTTATTTTGTTTGTGTAAATAATTTTCATTTTATCAGTGTTTAATGTAAACTCTTGTATGTAAAAGTCCACCCGAGCGCAATAAAATATAAAAATAATTAACTCTTAAAAAAAATTGTGTTTTTTTTTGTAGGCAGTGTTTTTTTTCATAGAAACTTTTGTATTCAGCTATTACCTGATATCTTTTAGCGATTGTTTCTTACCTTTGTTAATTCTACAAAGCATATGTCGTATCGTTTACTACGCACATGCAAGCAATACTTTCCAATAAGCCAGACGAAATAACATTAAAACATGTTTTATTCCACGCGCGGCTGAGAGCTTTCTACCTTCACGCCCACGCGGAGTGTTGATCATATAGCTGTACGGATAACAATATAATTTAAAAAGTACCTAACCTAAAAAAGAATAAAAATTCCCGGGTTACGAATAAACTAGAGATGGTCAATATTAGAATTGGGTGTACCTGCGGTTCCAGTTACCGGTGACCGGCGAGGAACCGGTTATTTATCCAGTTATTTTTGGAACCGGTTCCTGGTGCCAGAAAACTTCCACGAAGGAGATTTTTTATAAAGTGCTAGCAAATCGACAAAAGTTCCTCGCCAAAAAAATTACTAGTCGGTAGAGATTTGAAAACGAAAAGAACTGTAACTGGTTGGAACTCGCCCAAAAAAAAAAGATATTTTTATTTGCGAAAATTTTAAACCCGTTCTTCGGAGAAATAATATCGACGGTTCCAGTGACCGGCTACGAACCGGTTCCTTTTAACCGGGACAGGAATATCGACCATCTCTAGAATAAACAGACAATATTTGTAAAACTCCTACTACGACGACCTCCGAGTGGGAAGACACTCGACTACGAATCCAAAGGTCGCGGGATCAAACCCGGCGTTCGCCAATAAATTTTATTTAATTAATATGTGTCATAACACATTTCATTCATATCAAATAATATGTCTATTTGCGGCACGTTCCAGAGTGGTAGATACTCTTGATCCACTTTGGTTTTAATCCACTCCTGACATCCGAAAATGTACAAATATCGTATTTAACGGCCTCCGTGGTCAAATGGTTAAGACGCTCGACTACGACACCAAAATTCACGGTTTCAAATCCAGCGTGCGAAAGTAATGTTTCTTAAATTAATATAAAATAACATATAGTATATTTGCGGCACGTTTCACAGTGGTAGATAATAAGTATCGTCCTGGTGAAAGACCACCATTCAGAATCAAAACTTTGCTTGAAATGGCTTTAGCTGTGTTTGGTGACCAGATCTATAATAGCCAGGTATATCCCAACCTTTCTCTTTCTCATCTCCTTCCCCTCCTCACTACCTTCAGCCTCACAACATACCCCAATTTGGGAATGCTATAGTCTCACTGGCTCTAGACGGTTGGGAGCAGTTGGGACTCTTGTGCGGTATTCACATAAAAAGGGTATATGAACCGACTCAAAAATTATTTGCTCAGTCGTACCACGCCAACCGTTGTGGGACAGTGTGAAGAATTCATCCATTTTTTTCAAAAGTAAAATATCGAAGAACACACAAAAACGGGACTAACCTTTTCAGTTGTCAAAAACAAACCACTAATCCAAAATGGCTGATAATGCTAACATATGATAAACATATGTGTACCAACATAAAAAAAATCGATAATCGAATGTACACAGCCCGCGAAAATTAAAAATTCACCTTTTCTTTTGAACAGGCCTCGTATGTGTAAAAATATACTATATTTTGATAATACGAATATATTAATATAAGTGTTTCTTCAGTTTGGCCTGCGCCGGTAGTTGAACCCGCGACCTCTGGTTGGAAAGATCGCGGGTCAATTGTCCTGACACTGATTTCTCCTACATTAAATCGGGCCTTGTAAAATATGTTGTTACACAATATCAAACAACCAGAAACGTATTCTCTTTATTTTTTCATCGTATTCTCGGCGCCACAATATCCTCCATCTTTGGTTAAATGAAAAATGGCGTCTGCGTTCTATTTCCAAATTCAAATTCGGGTTTTAAGTTTTTAATGCTACCAGGTGATAAATAATTATCGCTTGATTTTTTTTGTGGAGTGCCTGCCTACCCACGCAATTTTATTTATTTATTGCACAATATGGCTGCCGGATTTTATTGCTTATTAACAAATGTTAATTTATTTGACTTAAAGAATAGTTTCTTACATTCATTAATTGTTTATTGCGCTTCTAAAAAATTATGCAAATACTAAAATATCTAATAAACAATTAAGTGGTACCTACCTTCATAAATACATCCTTTATTTTTACACACATTGTTCAACTTACATTCTTATGCATATTGAATTTTATAACAAATTGAATAGAACAATATTGAATTTTATAACAAATTCCTGCTAGTTTTTTGTTTATTTCAGCAACTTTTCGATTCTGAATGGTAGTCTTTCACCAGGGTAATACTTGGTGAATGACCACCATTCAAAATCGAAATAGCCAGGTACTTCACAACCTTCCTCTTCTCCATCTCCTCCCCCTCTCCACTATATTCAGCATCACAAGATACCCCGATTGGGATGCCATAGTCCCACTGGCTCCAGACGGTTGGGAGCGGGTTCGGTATTCATAAAAAATAATTATAAACAACATTTATTTATCTTAGATTAGATCATATCAGGGTGTACTCTTATATATGAACTTTATGTATAAGTTAAATTTGATTGCCCGCGCTTGGTTTCGAACTCGTGACCTCTGGATCCGGAATCAAGGAGCTCACCGCTCTACCATGGAAGGGGTATTTATAGAACAAAGAATAAGGTGAATGCTTCACGAATTGCTAGTTCTTTAAAATGAACCCTTCGCAGTGAACACTTCAATTGAAGTCGAACTCGCAAAAAAGAGATTTGAATTTATACGGTTATTTGTTCAGTTCTTTTTGGAACCGGCTCCTCGTCGAAAAAACACGTACTAGTCGGTAAAGATTTGAAAGTGAAGAGAACTGGATCCTCACCAAAAAACACGTTCCTTTAGATCGGACTACTTTGAAGTTGGACTTCAATTGAAGTACTTCTTTTTGAAGTTCACCTTCACAACTGTACTGCTGCAAATTGATTTGTTCAAAGAAATGAATGAACGCTAAAATGAACTACCAACTTCAATTGAAGTATTTGTTCAATGAACAATGAATGAAGTAGGAACTGCTGCCAAACGAAGTAGTTCTTTTAAAGCGGTCACAACGCTAGAAACAGCAATCTAATTTAATGTAATTATTTTAGGCCTAAAGGATTTCGCAACTGTCATAGGCTGCAACAATAAATACCCACGGCCGTTTCTTTAGCACATTAAAAATTAAAATTACAAATTCGGCAATAACTTTTAACGACTTTTGGCAGGTCGCCATATTAAAACAGCTTAAGGTTCCGTGCTTCCGGTCAGTTAATCTTTATATCCGGTGGAAATTGTGTATTCTGAATTATTTCGGAGCCATTCGGAAAAGGTAACCACTGATTTATATAGACCCTGCCTCTGTATGAGACTTCCATAAAGGTTCATTAGTGTTTTCCAATTTTCAATATTTTTCGTAATTTGTTTTTCCAAACATTGTTTTGAAAGTATGTGACATTTGTTCACGAGTTTTTCTTTATCCATTTTACACTAAAACTTGAGGAAAATTTTCACTAAAACGGCGCTATACGAGTACGAATTATTGATATATTATTCTTGTTTTGTTTTCCGCCCTCGCAGCACGCACGTCGGCTCGTTCAATTTTTAAAGAAAATAGGCAATAATAACTTTGTATAAGACCACAGATTTTAATTTTTATGACCGATATCTCTTAGCCTAAGCATCATCAGGGTACAACATCGACGTATTGCCTCTTTCATTACATATTTTCTGTCTCTTTTTCTCAGTTACCTTGTTATAATTTTATTTATTTTTTCTATTGTTTTCTCACTGTTCTTTTATTTTATTTTATATTGTGTTCTCCCTGTGAATGAATATAAAAACCGCACACTTTGTAACTAACTAACTAACCATCACGCCTTAGTCAGAGAGGACGGACCGATATATAACTCTGTCTTGGCACACACTCCTTGCTTCATTCACATTCATACATCGTCTCATACATACTCTTCTGTTATTCTGACTCTTCACATGACCCGATCCAAGTATTTGATTTACTTGATCGTGCCATGTCTTCCTCGGGCGTCCTCGATTTCTTCCATTCACTTTCGCATCATAAATTCTTTTATTTAGTTAAATGTTGTACCCTGATGATGCTTAGGCTAAGCGAAATCGGTTGGTCATAAAAAATAAAATAAAATCTGTAATCTTATACACAGTTCTTAATTTATTTTCATTAAATATGTCAAACCACATAGCGATTGCTTTCTACGAAAATACGTTTAATTTTAGTTTTTTTTCCAATATTAAGAATTCTCACTATCACTTCAACATTAAAGTAGTAATTTGCTTGTTCCTGGAATCTTGTCTCCTCAATTCTTTTTTCTTTCGGCATTAATAATTTTCACCGAAACTAGAATAATAATTTATTCACAACCACACCATGTCAAATGCTCCTGAAACATACATACATGGCCATTAGGTTTTTCTTCGTTTTCTCCTCACTTACAGTTCCAACCCTTATTTCGCTTTCCGCCCTTCTGGTCAAATAATTTCAACCCTCGCCGGCTCCTTTCCCAACCTTCAATTTATTGACTTGGATTTCTCCCTTGATCAGGCCCTCGCACGTGAGAAGGGTCGCGTTTAGCGTCAAATCTTTAACCCTTTAATACTGAAAACGATTTCCCACACGAAATATTAAAATTTGTCCCACCAATGTCGCGATCGGAGGTCATCCATCTGCCGTAATTTATTAATGCAGATTAATTTAAAAATGCCGCTTTCTAATAAGGTCTTGATGGCTCAATCGGCAGAGTGTTACTCCCGGATAGAGTAGAGGTTCCGAGTTCGAGTCTTGGTCATGACCATTGTTCTTTTTAGTTTCTGGCTTTTTTCTGTTTCATATTTGTGTTTTAGATTATTGATACTTTTAAAATTAATTTTCATTCAGTTTTTATTTATTTTAATTGAAAGTCAGCAACAGGGCATAACATACCATAATATTATTGTAACAACCCTTTTTTGGTTCTTGTAATATATCGTCGCCGGAAATGCAAAAGGGCTGAAGCGCCATTTTGGGGAGCTTACACCAGAACACTTAAACTTTTTTTTTGTTTTACAAAAAACTTAAATTCTGGTTGCATTTTGAAAAAAAGTTACGCAATGCTCTCACTGAGTTATCTGAAGCGTCAAAAGGTTTTAAAAAAGTCCCAAACTTGTGTCGCTTGAATCGAGCCTTCTTCCAAATGGTAAATATATTTTAAATGGCTGAAGGGCCTTAAAATTCTTAATGTGTAGTTTTGATCAGAAAAAAACTGATCAAAACTACACATTTAACTCGCTTGACCAAAGTGTCGCTTAAGCCCTTTTCCCTTTCCAGCGACGATACGTTCTTAAATTTAATGAACAATGAAGTGTTTTTTTATTATTTTCATTATCAATACATAAATGATTATTTTGCGTTTTTACGTTCAAAATGCGAGTTTAACTTTTAAATAAATAACAAAGATAGGACTCAATTCAATCGCCCTATCAAGGCTTTGGATCCCCCCAGGCAAAGGGGATGAACTTTGAACGAATGGAGAGAATGCTTGAAAATAAAAACAAACCCGCACGAAATTATAATTGAAAACGATAAAATCAAAACCGCATATTGTATTGCGTGGCGGTTTGAGATATGCGTGGTTTTGTAGCGGATGCAACCCCTTCCGCCGTTACCCGCCGCTATTACTGGCCGTCGTTAGATAACGATCCGTTATAGCGAATAACCACCCCGGCGAAATACGGCGTTCTTCCGCTACGCCACTACGGCCCTTAAAGCCCCACAACCTACCACCCACCGCCTACCTGTGTACTGTGGTAGTGCCCGTGCGACCACTCCACCCTTAGCTAAGCGGGCTAATGATGCGGACATTCTGCAGCCGTGATATTTGACCTGGAAGCATTATATGAGTCATGAAATGTATTATACCTGTAGACAATGCTGTTCTTTTGTATGAATTGCTCATTTTAAATATGGTTTTAATTCCTTTTTGTCGAATCATTGTATTGTCTTAACGAATTTGATATAAAACTCATAATTTTGCATTCATCATATCGTCGCTAGAAAGGCAAAAGGGCTTGAACGACACTTTGGTAAAAAATGAGTTAAATAAGCAGTTTTGATCAGTTCGAGGAATGCTCCAACTCTCGTTTGATTCTGAAGACTTTTGTGGCCCATCAGTCATCTTAAATAAATTTACCATCTGGGAGAAGAACTGACTCGAGGGACACAAGTTGGACTTTTTTTTAGATTTTTTGTCGCTTCAGGTAACTCAGTGAGAGCATTAAGTTATCTAAGTTTTTTTTTTCATAATCCAACCAGGTATTGAAGACTTATGAATTTTATTGTAAAACAAAAAATAAACTTTAATGTGCTCTGTTGTAAACATTCTAAAATGGCGCTTTTGCCTTTTTGGCTTTCCGGAGACGATAAGCGCTACAAGTCTAAGAGAGTCCTGGTCGCCTCTAGGCAATGCCTTCACTCTTACCGGTCTCTCTACGTCTCCCTCCAGTTCCTTATGACCTCCTCACTGTCCTGCCAATTAAGTTTCACTCTCCAAACACATTTTCGTCCTGTATTATGAAGAAGATTCTTTGGTTTTTAACCATCCTCCATTTTCTATCTATGAATCAAGCCCTGCTCATTAGACCCATCTCATTTTTTCATATCTTGTCATTGACAGCTGTTCAATATGTTTGTATAGCTCGCCGTCGTGCCTTGTCCGCTAGACACTGTTTTCAATTCAATTCTACCCTTGGAATTACACAAAAAACCTTACTAAAAATGCCAGGACAGAGGTCACGTAAATCCACTCCCAAATTTTTTTCACAAGTTGGATAAAATGAAAACCTTATTTCAACAATTTAAATCGAAATGTTTTAGAAACTATCGAAAAGTTTCTGGCTGTATCTGTAGCACTATAACCTGGCAAACCTAATTAGATGTTCACTTACGAATTCAGAGTATGCTTGTACAACCTATCTTCATATCTATAATAATTAAATTACGAATACTAGGTCATCACGCTTGTATGTTTTACCCCTTTGCTTGTGTGCTATCGTAATAAAATATAAACCCGCACGAAATACATGTTCTTTTAATTTCACCCCTGGGAAATGCAGGAAAGTTGGAATGTTCGGCTGTAAACCTACAAACAAGTTCATCAAATAACTTGTGCCGAGGAATTACGAGTTGACAAAAGTTTCCTCGAAAATGGTTTTCAA
The DNA here is from genome assembly GCA_022651775.1 of Drusus annulatus. Taxonomy (NCBI): domain Eukaryota; kingdom Metazoa; phylum Arthropoda; class Insecta; order Trichoptera; family Limnephilidae; genus Drusus; species Drusus annulatus. The sequence continues at coordinate 691,827 of JAGWCC010000357.1, read as the reverse complement.
AACTGTCACGCCCCCGCCGGAAATTCCGCAATTTGTAGCAACGCTCGCAGCCGTGAAAATATCACGTAAAAATAGTACACGTTTACGTAATTCGGATGCCGTAATAAATCACGCAGATCTGTGAAATTTATCTCGGCGACAAGACCATCTCCGCGCAGTATAATTGAAAATAGAAAATATGGTTTTAAGACGATTTTGTCATAAATTTTCTCTGCGTGGAGCGGAGAGAACGTGGCAGTGTTTGCCTCAAATATTTGACGATTCGTGTAAATATTTCAAATGTTACTTTTTCTCTTGCAATCGCGCAGATGGTGCGTAGGTTGTCAGATTTAGATGCAAGTCACGAACGCTGTTGTATTAATCATCTCATAAAAACACATTTTTTAAAACTTAAGATTGCTGTGCAGGTACTGCTTTTGTGTGTTCAAATAATTGATATCCCAAATCTTAGATCTTTCTTATTCTGGCAACTGGCAACTACGAGAAGAATATTCACTGTAACAATAGTTTGCTAAGGATACATAATCACCTTTGAATACTTAGTAGTACGCAGCGTTTTCATCATACCAACCCTCATAAAGTTGGCGGATTGAACTATGCCAAATGACAAATAAAGTTTGGTGAATGCTATTAAGAAATGTGTGGTTTAATGATATAGACACGTACAATATCAGGTCGGGGATGTCCCAGGAAGACGTGGAAAGATATAATCAAATATTCAAAGAGTTAGGTTAGGTTATTATTTTACAAGATGATTTTATTTTATTTTTTGGGCGAAATTCCCTCACCAAACTCAAGAACCTTGTTTGTACCATATATGGTGTAGAATAGCTATATGTTATAACTTTGTACCACGCTGTGTTTGACGTGTAACAATTATTTTATATGTTATTGTAAAAAAAAGAATATTTAATTATATATCAATAATCTTCAACGTAAATATGAAACAGAAAAAATATAACGGTCGCTACCGAGACTCGAACTCGGAACCTATACTCTTTTCAGGAGTAACGCTTCTTCCAATTCAGCCACCGAGACCTATAAGAAACCGCCATTTTTAATCGATCTCATTCTTCATTTAAAAATTATTTATTATTTTTAAAAATTTTCTTCCGATTTGGCTGCCATCTTTGTATGGTTTACAAAATTCTACCCGAGCACATTTTATATACTTAGTTAGTGTCTTGGATAACACAGCATTATTGTGCTAAAACAAATTGGATTTTACAAGACATAATCATCCTGTGAAATGGGGCATATCTTTTTCAAGCACTTTAATTAGGAATCATGTTGCGGTTTATTTAATTAATTCGAGTGGAGTCTTTCGCATCTTTATTTTTGCTCCTCGCTTTTTTACTGCAGAGGAAACAACCAAAGTTTAAACAATTCATGGGCATTATTATACATTTTATTACGTTTTATTTTGTAATATGGACGTCGTTAAGGCAGACGTTCTTCAAGGCTTCGAAACCTGGGTGACTGGTACGGGTGCAGTTTAGGGCTTACGCCTGTAGGATGAAGATTGTTTTAATGGTAGCCAACCTCCGACAGTCCTCCATAGTCGAGTGGTAAGACGCTCGACTACGAATCCAAAGGTCACGGGTTCAAACCCGGCGTGCGCCAATAACTTTTATTTAATTAATATGTGTCATAACACATTTAATTCATATAAAAATAATAAAAAGTATATTTGCGGCACGTTCCAGAGTGGAAGATACTTTAAGTATCGCCCTGGTGAAAGACCACCATTCAGAATCGAAACGTTGCTTGAAATGGCTATAGCCGTGTTTGGTGACCAGATCTGAATAGCCAGGTACTTCCCAACCTTCCTCTTCCCAATCTCCTTCCCCTCCCCAGTACCTTCAGCCTCACAACATACCCTACTTGGGGATGCCATAGTCTCACTGGCTCTAGACGGTTGGGAGCAGTTGAGACTCTTGTGCGGTATTCATATAAAAAAAAAAGTATCCGCGCCAAAAGTAAAATAAATGTAATTGTTTATAAAACCCATTTGAATTCAGCTAAATTCTGAATATTGGGAAGAGTTCCGATCGTTTTTACGGATTGTTCTAGTGTTTAAGTCCCAGGTCCCCTCCTTATTTTCCTCAGAAAGAGATTCTCCACACAGCATCCCCGTAGATGACACAGGCCCGTGGGAAATTATTTCCCTCTTGGCCTTCTGCGTGAAGTTCATATAAGAAAAATAAGTTATGGGAGTTTACTTTATAATATGACTTAGCTAGCCGCAAGCAAAATCACTGATTGAAATTTAATATTTCAACATTTCTGCGCACAATTTTCAAAGTTGTCATACTAAAAACTTAATAATTAACTTTTAAATTCCTATGAAATTTCGTACAATGGAATCTAGCTGTTTTTTTAGTATTTTTTTTTTCATTGCAATTCTGATTATTAATATAATTATAAAACAATATAATTATGTATGTGATGTGATATGAGTACGTAACATCAATACATATAATGCATTTATGTCACCTTTCTTACAATTGTCAGTGGTGTAATGGTCATCATAGTTACCTTCCTAGCAGTTGATCGGGGTTCGATTTTCGGCTGTGGCAATAAAAAAATTGAAACTAAATAATAAAAAATAATAAAAAATAAAAAGTTAAATTTTAGTTACAATATCCTGTGATTTTCATGCGTCTGCGGAGTAACAATATTAAACAATGAATGCGCTGCTCTCGGATAGAGTAGAAGTTTCGAGTTCAAGTCTCGGTCACAACCTTATTAATTTTCTGTCTTTTTCTATTTTCATATTCTTTCAATAATCAATTATTCTTTCACCTGGTTTTTTTTTCAAATTCTAACAGCCGTTAAAGCTGGGAACTATATAAGCTCTCAGTTTATTAGTCGTTTCTTGTCTGCATTTGGATTTGAACCATTAGCCGCCAGTCTCAAGAAGCAGAACCGCTTCCCACTCTCCCATCACACACCTTCTCGCATAGTTACACACATGTGTAATTTAAAATATGTTTCTGTAAAACGTATAACATGTAAGATGGCTCCAACTCGTGTCATTTGGTTGAGCGTTTAACCGCAAGTGGTATTACCTTATATGCGAATGACGTTAGATAAAATTAATCCCGTCTGCGAGATAATTCCTCTCGAAACACGAACATCAACTTACATCAAGATTACACAAATTAAATAAACACCGAATGCAGTTCGGTGATGAAGCGTTCGTTCTTGGTCTTTTGTTGTTGTTGTTTACAGTAAATACCGCACAAGAGTCCCAACTGCTCCCAACCGTCTAGAGCCAGTTAGACTATGGTTGTGAGGTTGAGGTGGTGGAGAGGGGAAGGAGATGGGGAAGAGTTTTTTTCTAGATTCTTATTGATCATTAAGTGATTATTAATCATTTAAAGTTACTGACTCTAATTCTTGTTCTTTATACCAATAGAACGACGCTTTGCGCCTTACTTTGTCACCTCATGTGGAAAAAATGCTTTTACGTGACTTTTATTTTAATTTACTGCCATGAATTTAGGCAGGGAAAAAGTTTGTTTATAAAAACCCTATAATGTTTCATGTTACCTGGGCATCATTACAGTCTACGTCTGACCCTTCATCCAGCGCTACGGCAATATATACATAAGTCTGTTTGTGTTGTGTTGGGATGGGAAGGTGCTCGGCTATGGCCTATGTATAAGAGTTCCACCGCATTCGCCACGGTAATAGGGAAAACCATAGAAAACCCCATACAGGTGGAAGCGGCCATATGTCCAACACGAAAACATAACGGCCTTCAGTGACAATGGGAAAGAGGAAGGTTGGGAAGTATGTGGCTATTCAGATCTGGTCACCAAACACGGCTAAAGCCATTTCAAGCAACGTTTCGATTCTGGATGGTGGTCTTTCACCAGGGCGATACTCAGAGTATCTACTACTCTGGAACGTGCCGCAAATATACTATACATTGATTATTAGGTTATGGCACATATAAATTAAATAAAATTTATCTGCGCACGCCGGGTTTGAAACCGTGACCTCTGGATTCGTAGTCGAGCGTCTTGCCACTCTACTACGCAGGCAGTAAAATATGTTGAATTAGTTACTTTGATAACCTCCGAGCGTTAAACTCCTTGGTCTGGAATCCAGAGTTCGCGGGTTTGAAACTCGGCGTTGGCAAATAAATAAAATAAAGTTTGTGTGAGTTGATTCTCATATAATAAATAAAAAAAACAATAGTTTATTCACGTACCAGAGTTGTAGGTACTCTCAGTATCGCCCTGGTGACAGACAACCATTAAGAATCGAAACGTTTCTTGAAATGACTTTAGTCGTGTTTAGTGACCTAATAGTCAGGTTCTTCTAAACCTTTATCTTTATCTTTCTCATATTTTTCCTTCCCCACTCTCTTCAGACACAATACTCCGATAGGCGACGCTATAGTTCCACTGGCTCCTGTAATATTGATAACCTGACAATATTTGAAAATCTCCTACTACCATCATAATAAACGCAATATGTTGCTTGTGCAATGATAGAGGACTTAGCTAGCAGAGGAATTGAACCCACGACGCCCGGATGGGAATCCGACGCGTTTGTCCAGTCAGCTTCTAACCGGTCGTATAAATTATAAATGGTCAAAATTTACATTATACAACCTTTTAATTTCTTAGTTGGTTAGGTATTTCTATTACTTAGAGGATATCATTAATGAACAGAACTTCCTCTGTTCTTCTTTCATCGGAGTTTCAAATTATAAATGGTCAAAAATTAATATTATTCATCCTTTTAATTTCTTAGTAGGTTAGGTTATTCTATTACTTAGAGGATATCATTAATGAACAGAACTTTCTCTGTTCTTCTTTCATCGGAGTTTCAAATTATAAATGGTCAAAAATTAATATTATTCATCCTTTTAATTTCTTAGTAGGTTAGGTTATTCTATTACTTAGAGGATATCATTAATTTTTTTTTTTTTTTTTATTATCAAACATAATACATAGTAGTGTTATACAAGTGTTATATCAATATATATATTTTTTTTTAAATGTAAACATTTCATTATAAATTATAAATTACCCTCATAAAAAAGCAATGCTTGTGTGTATGAGGGGGTGTAGTTTATTTAGTTACTAATAATTTGCTGTAATGATTTTTCAAAGATATTTATTTTAAGTTTTCAGTGTAGTTTTTTAATTGTGTTTTGAATTCTTTAAGATCATCATTAATTAATCTTATTTTTTCTGGTAAACTAAGTCACCACATAAAATCGTAATTTTTTTTGATAGTGAATTAAGATATTGACAAAGTTCATTTGTGAAGTTTGTTATGCTTGAATTATGTGTTCGGTATATTGTTATAACTCTATTAATATTATTTTTAAATTTAAATTCTATATTTAAACAATTTACAAGTTCTATGTTTACTTCAGCAATATTAGTAACTTCACAATCATCACGTATGTACATTATAACTCCACTGTTTTTGTTTATTGCTGTCTTTGTCGCAAATCCGTGATAGTTGGGTAGGGCATTTATATGTTGATCGCTGTTTGAATGCGTTTCAGTTAACCCTATGCAAACCGGTAGCACATGTAAATTATTTAGGTTTATTAAAAGTTCATCTAAGTTTTTTGCAATGCTCCTAATGTTTGTGTTTAGAACTAAAAATGGGGATTTTACACTGTGGCACCAATTATTAACTTCACTTTTGTTTTCACATATATCTTCTTGAATATTATAGTTTTCATCAATTTGTTTTGAGATATAATCTTCTATTTTGAATTGAAATTAATACGTTCTTTTGTATATCATTAAAAAATTTGTTGACACTACGTATATTTTGGTTTAGTATGTTAAAATTGTTTTTCGAGTTGACAGATTTTCTGGTTTATCATCCATTTTAGAATATTTTATTACGATTGGTTTATTTTGTGGTTTCGTTAGTTTAATTTTTGTAAGTCATCCAGGTGATTGATGTATATGATTTTATCATTTTATCATTTTGACATTTTCGAACCATTATTTTTCCATGTTTGAACCATACAAATTCGTATTTTTTTTCTTTTGATAGTTGTTTTGTTTTCCATAAGATTTCTTTGCGGTATGGAGTAATTATTTCTCCGATGTATATTTGGCCGTTTGTTAAATCATTTAATGAGTTGTGGTCAATTTCCCTTTTCTTGGAGATAAGGAGATTTCTTACATTTGTATCCATAAAGTTGACAAGAATTTTAGATGGAGCATTAAATCGTCGATCCGTGATTCTCGTTGCTGCGGAGATATCGGCGTGTTTGATCATCATTCCTGCTGCAGCTGCAACTTTTTCAACAATTTCCAGTAGCTGCTCACCACTTTTTTGAGGGATACCTGTAATTTCAAGGCTCTCAAGTTTTGAATTGTATTCTATTTCATCTATTCTGAGTTCCATTTTTTTTTTATCATTTTTTTCTTTCTGTTCTTTTTTTAGAGTTTCAAGTTCTTTTTGAGTTTCTTTATTTTTGTTGTTACTCAGATCCATTTTTTTAATTATTTCGTCGTATTGAGCGCTAATGTATTCAATACTTTTTGTAGATTCCATAGCTTGAGATTCAATCTTATTAATTATGTCCTTTTTTAAAGATTCGAATTTTTTGTCGATATATTCAAATATTTTTTCCATGTAAATTTTGTCTTCTTTTTCAATGTTCATTTTGTTGCTTCTTGTAGTTGACATGATTGGTAATGGATAATTTGATCTCACTGATGATAATCGTTCTAAATTTCCATAACAAAAACACACAAATGAATGCGACAATTTAATATCCTGCCGCGAGTAGCGGGTTTGATTGGAACCGAGTGGCTAGTAGCTGGTCGATGACAAAATATGGCGTACCCACACGCCGCGCCAAACAGTGTTAGAATTTCTTTCAGTTTGAGATATATGATTAAATAACGTTCGACTGTGTCGAAATTAATAACTCACTGAACTATAAATCAACCGAGCATGTAGCAGAAATTAAATTGACACTTCACTGATTGCTAAATACTTGTTTTTAGGCAATTTAAAGAAGACGCAGTAATGTACGACTTAACTGACAGGTGAACTAAATAAACTTAATGAACAGAACTTTCTCTGTTCTTCTTTCATCGGAGTTTCAAATTATAAATGGTCAAAAATTAATATTATTCATCCTTTTAATTTCTTAGTAGGTTAGGTTATTCTATTACTTAGAGGATATCATTAATGAACAGAACTTTCTCTGTTCTTCTTTCATCGGAGTTTCAAATTATAAATGGTCAAAAATTAATATTATTCAACGTTTTAATTTCTTAGTAGGTTAGGTTATTCTATTACTTAGAGGATATCATTAATGAACAGAACTTCCTCTGTTCTTCTTTCATCGGAGTTTCTATGTATGTTTTGGTAGGAGTATTTTTTGGTAATCGAGTATGATGAACATTCGGATATGGACATGTCCATATCGCAGTGTATTCAGCATTTTAAAGTGTTATCAAATATATACAAGAGTTGGGTAACTACTTACGAATTCGCCTGTAAGTTGGCGTAACAAAAGCTGCGACAATAATAATAATACGTTGACGAAATTCCCACAGAAAGTTGACATCAAAATCTTTACAAAATACCTCAGATGAGGCCTCCGCTTGTGAGAGAATACCTAATTTTGGTATATTTTTTAGAAATTGCTAACATGGTGATGAGCACTCTGCCCCAATGACGGCAAGGTTATTCCGAAACCGGTTGGCTTGTCGTAATATAGTAAAGTATCAGTTTTTCATTTGGTCCCAATTGTTTTTACTTTAGACCTTGGAGTAACGATATAAGGAGGTATAGCTAATATTTTTACCCAACCTATACAAATTAGCCATAAACCACTTTCTCCGGGTTTTTACGTCATATACCACGAAAGAGAAAGAGACAAGAAAAGTCGTCACATAAAATCGCAGCACTTCTAAGTATGTAAGAATGTTCTGCGTCCGCGCTAACTTCAAATCTTGGAGTCGCATAACTTACGTCAACGGTTTTTGAGGTTCAGGTAGAGCCGAAACCGGTTGGTGTATGTATCTAATAAAGTGTTCTTAAAACAAAGTTACTTTTATTTCTAATTTAAAATATATTAGCCATTTGGGAGAATGCTTAACTCAAGCGACACAAGTTTGGAACTTAGATTTTTGTCGCTTCAGGTGACTCAGTGAGAGCATTGCGTTACCTTTTTTTTCAAAACTCAACCAGGTATTAAAGACAAAATTTTATTGTAAAACAACAAAAAAACTCGGTGCTCTGGTGTAAACTTCTTAAAATGGCGCTTCAGCCCTTTTGCCTTCCGGCGACAATATCACCCCCTCTTTCTTTTCCAGTATCTACACTCTTCAATATTATTGTAATCAGTTATTTTCTTAAATAAACCTTGTTCTTATAAATTTTCTCTTTTTTTCAGGTAACGAATCATTCTTTCAAGTAACGAGGAGGAGTCAAGGTAAAAATACACATTTCTCAATTCAATCTCTTAGAGTGCCCTCTCCTGTCGGATCTTGGCTATCATCAGGACTGATAACGGAAAATTCCACCCATTTGATAGCGGTGGAAGCGAGAATGGATCGGTGGGCTTAAAGAGTATTTTTATTTTCGATGCTGATATCTCAATATCTCACCTAATTATCAAATCAATATCTCGTCTATTATTTAAAAAAAAATATTTTGCATCTGTACCTATGTGATGCCCGTATACTTTTAATTTTAATTCCACTAAGAATAATAAATTATTATTTTTTTGACGTTTTGTCTCTTTCAATTCATATTATTTGTCTCTTTCTCTCTGTTCCTTTGTTATAATTCAAATGTTATTCTATTGTTTTCTCATTGTTTTGTTATTTTATTTTAGAATTTGTTCTCCCTCTGTATTGTTATGTAGCACAATAAATTCGATCAACTACGATTTTGAATTTTCGCGCTATAGTAATAGATTTTAATTTATAATGGAGGTATTTTGTCTATTGGCCTCCCTAAAAAGCCAAAAAGTGACAGGGGAGTACGGATCCGGCCAAAACGGCAAGACAGTCAGTTTTACATTAGACCGCGAATCAGACAGTTAACGATTGACCGCGAAACAGAGTGAATATTGGACCGTCAAAACAGTGTTTGCCGCCTATCGTGAAATTGTAAATTCAATTAAACATTACGAGTCATAATCGGGCGCCGGGAGTAAGGTGAGAGACGCTACTATCCCCGCAGCAGACATCGAGGAGCGAATTAGCTCGATTTCTCGGCTGGTACCCACCGCGACTGTAGGACTGGACTCAAGGACTCTGAGCACGCAGTTTCCGCGCTTTTTTCCAGTATCGGTGATAAATAAACAATTTAGTATTAATAGTTTGTCTCTACGAGTATCCAATTCTAACGTTATCCACCAAGTTAATCAAGCTTTTTCTGGGCGTAGAATCACCATTCTTAAATATAATCCTAGATAGCATTTGCGAGTGTATTATTGTTAAAATTCCTAAACCCTGCAAAGTATGGGTCCCTTTTGTAACCCCTCAACTTTAACAAAGAAAAATAAGTACCTCTCTAAATCAAAATAAACGAATTTTAAACACCACAAACCCGTTCTATCCGCTAGAGCTACCGGGAGGGCATTTTAAAGGTAAGTGGATCAGTAAGAACCACGAGGTTCCTCGGATATTATATTTGGTGCATGTGTAAAAACAGCCTTCAATTCCGCGCCGTAACAGTATGTAAATATAACCGCACGCTTTGATTTTTTGTTGAGTTTAATTTTGTACCCTGTAGGCTAAGCGAAACCAGTCGGTCATAAAAATAAAAATAATATCCGTGGTCTAATACAAAGTATTTTTTTTAAATTTCTTTAAGAATAAATTCACCCAAAACAGGCTATGTATGATTTTCCTGGAAAATATCTAATCAAGCCGTAATAGTTTAAACCTCCCTTCCAAGAAAAAGCTAATACAATTTGCTCCATATGTTATTCCATGTATATATATTAGTTCGTATCTCCCCCCGTTTCCACAACTCTAATTAATGCCCGAACAATAATTGAAAACGGCAGCCTTTCTGCTTTATCACTGAACAAAAAAACGGCCTAAAACCTCCACAGTGTACTGATCCAATAACGTTTTATTTACGTTATATTTTCCGGAGCGTGTTTTCACTGACCCAACTTTTGACCCGCGTCACCCTTGGGGTAACACTGTCTGCAAACTAAATTAAATGTGGGTGGGTTTGTGAATTTGTGTGTTGAACTACTTCCAATCTCAATTCACAAATATCCAGCTTCATACAATGGTACAAGATAACGACTACATTCTTGAATTACACTCAACTTTATTTACAAAAGTTATTTCTTGAACTGAAATTATAAAATACGTGACTGTGGTTTTTCTTGTTTGCTGCAGTTCTTGATCAAAAGTGTTCAATAAAATGAAAGAATCTAAATGAACAATAGATATGTGATAATTGTTAATGTTTTAAGGCCGTATGCACACGGAGATACTCAAAAGAAACTGAACAAGCTGAATTGGTTGAAATTACTAGCCGGGCTACTCATAAGTGATCCAAATTAGTAGTTTTATGTGTGGTATGGAAGGTGAAGTTATATAAAGCGGGATGTTTTTCTACTTCACCCACTTATTTTGTATTCACTTGTTGATCGTTCATTTTCTGAAATAAAAATAAAATAATTCTAAAATGTAATATAATATATAAAATGTAATATATACAATGAAATGATATAAAAATTATAAAAAAATTACATAAAATAAATATATACGATAATATTGTAAAATAAAATGATGCGACAAGAAACGTTGATGTATTCAATCGGACCAAAAACTAGGCGACTCAAGACTCAAGTCAAAAACGAGTCGACATGTCGAGTTTTCTACGGTAGCGCCGTGTGCGGTGTCTCATTTAATTTCGGACTGGTTAGTAATTTGCGTCCGTGATCAGTTTCTTTTGAGTATCTCCGTGTGCGTTGATTTTAATTGCTCTTACGCTGCAGTAGGTACTCAAGAACATCTTGAAAACCAACGAAACAATGAAATGATATAAAAATTATAAAAAAATTACATAAAATAAATATATACGATAATATTGTAAAATAAAATGATGCGACAAGAAACGTTGATGTATTCAATCGGACCAAAAACTAGGCGACTCAAGACTCAAGTCAAAAACGAGTCGACAGGTGGAGTTTTCTACGGTAGCGCCGTTTGCGGTGTCTCATTTAATTTCGGACTGGTTAGTGATTTGCGTCCGTGATCAGTTTCTTTTGAGTATCTCCGTGTGCGTTGATTTTAATTGCTCTTACGCTGCAGTAGGTACTCAAGAACATCTTGAAAACCAACGAAACAATTGGTGTTATACTGTTTGGTTTGAAAACTGGACCGCTCAAGGAAATAATCCGTAATATTAATTGTTTTTTTTTCTATTGTATTGTGTTTTATCATCATAGGCGAGATTTTACCGTCTTTAGGTAAACCCCACTCGTATATACCCAAGGGTGCGGTTTTAACCTCCTCGCCGTACAGCCTCTTATAATAAATGGATTACTTTTATAGCGCCGTTTTTGTGGGAAAATCACCTCAAGGGCGCTTTACAAATTAATTTATCTAACCTATAATTTATCACTTAAGCTTATAACTAAAAACTTACAGTTAAGATTTATTACTAATGGCTTACAACTAATATTTTCAACTAGTGACTTACAATAAGGACTTATGGCTTGTAACTTACTACTGAGTATAACTTATAACTAGTAACTTACATCTAAGATTTTATTATTATTACTTCATCACCTCTTCATTATTGCTCCACATTTGCATTACTGTTCAACTATTCTTTTCTTGTGTAACGACAAATAATAGAACAAGTTTCAAATTCTCAACAAAAACAAAGAGGAATGAGAATTATACATGGCAAAATAGATTTTAAAACGTAGTAAAAATGTCATGCGACAAACTAAATTGGCTAACAGGAAACATATGCTAACATTAAAAACATTAATATTTACACATACAATAAAAATACAAATAAAACTTATTACCAACTTATTACTAAATTATTTACAACGTGGGTATTCACAGACATAATACAAGGAAATTAAAAGAAATCAGAATACCAGAAGGAATAAATCCAATTTATATGTAGGCTTCTCAACACTCATTCGGCCTTAGCATTACGACTCCTCTTTGATAGTTGGTCATCTTCCGCCCTTGCTACATCTGCATGGCCTGTCCAGAAAAGCTGTAGCATTTTTATACATCTTATTATTGGCGGCTCTTCAATCTTTTTTTTGTGGTTCATGTAACCTTGGCCAGACACCATATAAGTCTTGTATACTTCTAAAGTTTTTTCATCCTTTCGCAATTCTGCGAGAGGTCCTTATCATAAGAAGCCCACATTTAATATTTGAAGAGCATAACTACTTACATCTGTATATCTAGGGTGCAGTGGCGTGCACACAGTTTTTGATCAGGGTAGACACTAGGAAAAACGAATAAATTGATAATAGAGGTAGGTACCAACAAATGTCGCTGATTGCTATTGGACTTGTTCTGTAAAAGCATTGCTTTACCTACTAACTATTATACTAACACAAACGAGCCACTTGAACGCACAAAAGCTCACAGCATACCTATTTTATGTAGTCTAGTGAACATAGAATAATGAAATAACTTTGTATTAAGGCCACAGATTTAAAAAATCTGTGGCCTTATACAAAGTTATTTTATCGTTTCATTAAATATGTCAAACTACAAAGTGATTGCTTTCTACGAGAACGTAACATAATCTACTTTGACAATGGAGGCGTTTGGGCATACGTAGTTACTGCTTTTGACACGTTGTAGTAGGGAGGGTCGGTGAGGCGCTCGCAGTGGTGCGATTAGTCAATTTTCGCCCGCTTTTTGAAAGAGTAGATTTATTTATTGCAAGTATTTCACATTATTTAATTCAATATTATACATATTTTTTATGTGACTACGTCGGGTAGGCAGTGCTTATGTGCCTTTATGAAGTGCTCGCCTCTGCTAGGGTGATTGTTCTTATGAATTATCTTTAATATTGAAGAACGCAATACAGCAAGATATACCCATGTAAAAATGTCGAAGTACACATATTGCATAGTATCAGTTCCTAGTAGAATTTCAATGGGTGAAACCTTCATTCAGTAGTGGATATACAGTGGATGTTGATACATCGGGATTTAGGTTTCAACCCTAAATAATTCGACAGTTACGTTATCTCCGCGAAGGGAATAAACCAAATTGGATGAATTGATTCCTTTATACCCCTAGACCCGAGCGGGTGTGGGATGGGATGACGTCATCGTCAAACCACTTTATGTTCGCCTCTGTAAATACAACCTTAATTCAAACTACCTCTGCTCACACTTTAATACTCCGTAGACTTTGATGTAGAATCGATTGGAATGGTCTATCTGTGAAATCTTACAAAATCTGCTCCATTGATATATACTCGTATTTCCTATAAACCCATAAAATATCCTGTAAATACATTTTGTCTCTTTCAAGTCATATTATTTGTCTCTTTTTCTCTGTTCCTTTGTTATAATTTAAAGGTTTTTCTTTGTTTTCCCATTGTTCTGTTATTTTATTTTATGTTTTGTTCTCCCTCTAAATGTGTATATAACCGCACACTTTTAGTACCAGTTTATTTTTATACCCCGATGATGCTTTGGCTAAGCGAAACCGGTCGGTCATAAACATAATAATATCCTTGGTCTTGTACAACATTATTTTTTCATTTCTTTACATACTTTAATGTTTCATTAAAATCATACATCTTTTATTTCGTACTACTCACCCGTTTGTGGGATTCTGTTTCATTTATCATTTTAAATTGTACTAATCAGAAGAAATCTGTAGCGCGGTGAAACCAATCCCGTCAAAAAAAGTAAAAGTACGAAACACGAGTACATCAGTATATTTTTTTATCATTAATTAAGTTGACAACACTGATATACTCAAATCTCCGTGCGAAATTTAAAAATAATACACAGATAGGCTTGAATAACAACAACACTAACCAACCAGACCTTTACTCGATTCGAGTTATTTTTCCGTTTTCCGAAAGTGCCCATCTATTGAGTTCTTATTCGCTGTTTGTGCATGTTTTGTTTGAGTGCTTTTTATAATATTATGAAGCCGTTCAGAATCGGGCTTGCTTTTTGACGTTTTAACAAAATTGTACGAGTAGCCCTTGCAAGTTAAAATTAATTCAACGATTCGTATTTATACTCGACTCGAACTCAACGATTGAAACGAATCGTTATTTTTAATGAATTTTCGTAGCCCCCAACATATGACGAACTAACTAATGTTTCGTACATTCTGAAATAAGTAATTCAGCGCTTGCGTGATAATCTGTCACCAAACAAAAAATAAGATTTTTTGTGTATACTATCAATTAATTAAATTTATTCGTTTACTATTTTAGATTTTGAATCAATATTCTTTTAAAAATAACGAATCGTTAAAACTTGAATTTCACTAAATTCAACACTGTACGGGAGAAAATTCAAACCAGTTTTAGTTTAGTAAAGCACTTGCGTTTGAAAATGTCAAAGTAATTCGAAACAATTGAATATATTAAAAACACATATATTGCAACAATTTTAACAGTTAATTTGGTCATCGATAACCGTTAATTAATTGTTTTTACACGTTAATTGTATTTTATTTAACAGTTATAAAGTACTAAATTAACAGTCTATTAAGTAAAATGCAACCGTTTATTAACACTTAATAAAGTATATTTATTATGTTCTTGCAAGGTTGTTAAAATTTTAGAGTATTTTTGCACCCGCCATGCTAGGAATTTAGGAATGTCTATGTGTTATGGTGGACGAACGTAAAAAGTTAAATATTACCATTATTAACAGTTAATTAGGTAACGAATATGTAACATTTTAGTAACTGTTACTGAAGTAGCTACTACATAAAAGTTTATCAACAGTTAATTAAGTAGAATGTGTAAACAGTTATTCTTTGCGGTTCCCTTCGTTGAAGCTGCATGATCACATCCTGAGAATGTACCCACTACCGACGTGTTCAAATACATTTACATAATTAATTCAACTCTAGTATTAACATCCTTGCGAATGTAAAAGAACCATCACGTACGAGTTAAACCCTTTGGTACTTTTAATGACGTTAATTTATATGTTTGCACATGTTGTTGGAATTTTAATGTTGTGAGACACATTCAACATACATTAGCAGGACGGATAAAGTATTGTCTGTTGTTTTACAATCTCAATGTAACTTCTTTAATATGTTTTTTTCCTGTTATAATTAAACACTACACTAAAGGAACGTGATTCTCATTTTAATTTGAAGATATATTGTGTGACCAACACTTTGCATTCTTTTGCTTCCCGTGTCCTCTTCATCGTGGGTTGGCTATTATCAATGTAATGTTCATCTCAACAGAATGTTTGAGGCTGTAGATAGCCTGGTGGGTAGTACGCTTGACTAGCAGATGGACTAGCAGATGGACTGCTCAAGGTTGGACTCCCGGCTTACTGAACAAACTGACAGTTTTCAGTAACATTTATTATTAAACATAACTATGAAATTAAAATGGAGTTCTAATAAATTACTTTTTAAACAATGAAAATTAGGCGTACTCCAATTTTTTTGCACGGAAATTAAGGCCTTAGAGATAACACAATGGTCATGCTGTTAAGCTTGACACTTGATCAAATGCTGAAACGGGTTGAGAATCGGTGGTTAACGGGGGCGATTATATTGTTACTCTGAGTGGTAACGGCAAAAAATCATAGTGGCGCTAATCATTGATTTGCGATAATGTAAAATGTGACAGTGGTTCAAACCACTAGGCCTAAGTTTGCTGGCAAAAAAAGTGAATTATTTTTTTTTAAAGAAAAAAACATTCCCTGGTTAAGAATAACCTGACAATACATGAAATAATAATATTAATATTTGGATAATTTGTATAGCGCCGTTTTTGTGAAAAATCATCTCAAGGGCGCTGTGAAAAACTCCTACTGTCATCATAATAAGCGGAAGATGTTGCTTGTGCAATGATGGAGGACTTAGCTAGCAGAGGAATTGAACCCACGACGCCCGGTTAGGAATCCGACGCGTTTGTCCACTCAATTACTAACCGGTGAAGTAACGCCTTTTACCTAAACACAGTCCATATCTTGATGTAACAATGTATGGAGAGAGAGTTAATTATTTTTACCCAACCTTTACAAACTTGCGATAAATCACTTTCTTCGGGTTTTACGTCGTACAACATGAGAGAGAAAGAGACAACAAATATAATACACCGCTTCTATGTACTGTCACGATGATCTTGGTCTCCTGGGTCACCCCGGGACTCCGCCCACATTTTTTATTATGCCACTAAACTTGACACGACTTAACGGTTTTTTAGGTTATATGCTATATTTTTGTTGATAACAATACTGTGAAAAAGTGGTTATACGAATAAACAAAAACATTATGTCGATAT
The DNA here is from genome assembly GCA_022651775.1 of Drusus annulatus. Lineage (NCBI taxonomy): Eukaryota > Metazoa > Arthropoda > Insecta > Trichoptera > Limnephilidae > Drusus > Drusus annulatus. The sequence goes on along the minus strand of JAGWCC010000357.1, from coordinate 675,339 downwards.
GTGATATGAATGGATGTATAAATACCCTAGCCTTAGTCTTAGCCACGCCCAGGTCCGCCGAGTCCGGTAAAAATCATCAAAAACTGACTACACTGCCTTGGATAGATACCACTCTATATACTCTAAGATTGAAAAATTAATTTGTTTTATCCTTTAGTTAATTTCGCCCATTTTTTTAGGACGCTCGTCGCCGATTTATTTCTAAGGTATTGATTGTATTGTGTCATAAAAAAAAACCTTTTTTTTTTCTCATCTCGTTCTACCGTTCGCACATCGATTTAGCCGTTGAAGTAAAGCACTCGTATAAATGCTCGACTTTCAAATTGTTTTGTTCAAAGTAGGTGCTTACATAAGCTGTAGATTTGGAATAACGTATGTCTTCGCGAGCCCGGTTGACTGATTTATAGCTCATGAAGGAGTGAATGCGAGATGTGTGGTCAGAGAGATTGCCATCTCTTTACATTTGGCATTCCCAGTGGTCCGATATTTTACCGGAACGAAGACAAACGATTTAAACACGATTTGTGGAGCTTTCTCCGTAAATGATTTCCTTTCTCACACAATCCACCTTTATAAATTCATTCGCAGAGTGTGTGATTGGCAGATAATCTATTATCGCTTTTCACTCTACCGTTCTGGTCCAGAGCCCGAAGTCAACAGTGTTAACAACCGGAACGTTCGGAAAGATTTTATTGCCAATCCATTAAATTAATGAGATTAATGACGTTACATATATTATAGACACGTTGGAGCGCTCTCAAAGTGGCAAGCAATAATCACGCTAGTTGGTGTGATCGGTGTTTAAGCCGATTTAGAACTAAACAGTCACGCGTCGCTTGAGGTGGTTTCAAGCAAGTATGGAACGCGGTCCGAACTTCGGATCTGTTTCGTTCATACACATATATTCTATGAATGTCTATCTTTGTCATACATGACCGATATTTGAATGATGAATTTACTGGTAACGTGTGTGTTTTGCTTGCCACATTTTGTGTTAATATTCTAAGGCTATAACGTGTCTATATATATATAACGTCATTGGTTGTACCTATTTCAACGTCATCATCCCCCTACACCAGGGGTGGCAAAAGCGTTGACCGCATAACCATTCCTTGTCGCCCGCCTATCTAAAGCCGCGTACAGACACATTGTTTTATTTATAAACTCTTTTTTATATTTGTGTAGAGAAATCATGTCTGTTATTAAAACAACTGGATATTGAATAGGAATTAAATTACTACTTTTCTTATGATCACTTAACACATACGATGTTAGTAGACCGCCGCCAATAATTTAAAAAGCTTAGTGATCAAAATTTTGGCCAACCCTGTTATATATACATACAGAAGGAGAACAAAATATAAAATAAAATAACAAAACAATGAGAAAAGATAATTTGAATTGAAAGAGACAAAACGTCAAATGAGAAGGTGATTAGAATAATGATACATTTTATGAGTTTACAGGAAATATACCTAATATTGAACTACTGGTCATAGAAATTAAAATAATATCCGTGGTCTTAAACAAAGTTATTTCTTCATTTCATTAAATATGTCGAACCACAAATAAATGTGAATATCCTTCTTCAAAATTTACCCCATTCTCGTCGTATTTTAGTTTCCTTGTCGATTTTCTCGCTAAAAAATGTTAACAGCTTTTTTCGGTGTCCATTTTTACGTCTATTTTTTTCCAGACTGTTGTTTGAATTAAGAGCAAGCCCCAGACGCCACTTTGTCTGTGATTCGGTTACGGTCGCCGGGCGCTGGGAACAGTTGTATTGTAAATTACCTGGCTGCCGTATTTTAACCGATTCTTTGTCGTGATTTTTTTAGACGTAACTCAATTTGAAAAAACGTGTAAAGCGTAACATTTTGTTTAGGCGAAGGTCACTCACTAGCCCAGGTGCTATAAAATACACGGGTTTTATATTTTATACTTTTATTTGAATTATACAAAAAATAAATTAACGTCGTAAAACGTAAAATGTTAACCTTGATCCATCCACGTAGTGTAGTTGTCAACATGATTGTGTTAGGATTCGGAAGTTTCTCTCAAACAAACATTAATATAAATTATTGAAATAACATCACTAATATTCAAGGAAAATATGAAACGGAAAAAGACATACTGATAATAAAAATAATATTCCGATAATTTGTATACTGTCGTTTTTGTGAAAAATCACCTCAAGAGCGCTGTACAGATCTTATTTTCTCGTTGATATTAATTCTTTTATTAAGACTTTCTGAATTGTTCGTACAGTACGGGTTTTGTTTAAAATTTGTATATCCGAAGGTGATTCGTCGAGAGACAGATTATGTTAATATTCTAATGAATTTAAGGATATGATAGTCTGAAAAGGTAAATTTTCAGTTTGGACCGAAATTCTGTTGAGCTCGTTATACGAGTACATCTTAGTTTCGGAGGGAGTTTATTGCAAGCCTTCGGCCCTGATATTCCCAATCTCCTACCCCTCCCCACTACCTTCAGCCTCACAACATACCCTATTTGGGGATGCCATAGTCTCACTGGCTCTAGACGATTGGGAGCAGTTGAGACTCTTGTGCGGTATTCATATAAAAAAAATTAAAAACTCCGAAAGCGCGATCTCCAAACTTAGTATTTGGATTGCGGTTAGGTTCTATCCAGCCTTCTGATAGCCGATGACGTTGCTGATCTAAGATTCGACTGCCTTAGGCAAGTGTTTTCTGGAACGCATGGTACGGTGATGTACAGTGGGGCCATTTCGTTAGTGAATTTAAACACCATTCAACTAATAATAATAGCGAAAGACTCGAACTCGGAACCTCTACTCTATCCAGGAGCAACGTCTGCCAATTGAGCTACCGAGACCTGAAAATTATTAATATTATTTTTTCAATTTCTACCGATATGCGAGTAAGCTGCCATCTTTGTTAATGCTATGCAAAGCTCTACCTAGCTGGTGTCTTGGATAAACTATCCATTTTTATGTACGGAAGATCTTTTTGACTTCTTACAAGGCCTATTAATCGATTTCATACTTTCTTGAAAATTGATAATATTATTTTTTAAAATTCTACTGATATAGGCTGCCATCTTTGTAATGTTATGCAAAGCTCTACCTGAGTACATTTTATAAACCTAGGTAGTGTCTTGGATAAATCATCCATTTTTATTTACGGTTGATCTTTTTGACTTCTTACAAGGCCTATTTATTAATCGATCTCATACTTTCTTGAAAATTGTTAATATTATTTTTTAAAATTCTAACGATATAGGCTGCCATCTTTGTAATGGCGCGTAAAGCTCTACCCGAACACATTTGATGATTAGTGATGTTATTAAAATAATTAATATCAAAATAAAACAAACATGAACTTCAAAGTTAAATCTAATGTAAACGTTGTCGTTAAATTTCAACTGTGAAAAGGTGTTCTTATTCTTATGGTGCCCTTTTCTATCAGAGTTTGTCTATCTTCATGGTAATCTTTCCTAAGGGGTCCGTAATAAATGAGGGAGAAAAAACAAACGGTAGCTCGTTCCACGTGGGTGCCGTTTTGCTAAATCACGAGTCGGAAAAACGACTCGTTCTCATGCTGTCGACATTACATGTGAACTGGTGTTCCACTCCTCGTCCGCCTTGTATCTCTCTGGTACACAGGTGCACGGACGATAAATTTCTTTGGAGACTTTATTCCAAATACTTAACCCATGAATTTGCGATATGTTATACTTAACATCTTTTAATTTATATTTTTATGGTGAATACCGCACGATACTCCCAACTGATCCTTACCGTCTAGAGCCAGTGGGACATGGCATACCCAATTGTAAGTCTATTGTGAGGCTGAAGGTAGTGGGCAGGGAAAGGAGATGCTTTACATTTTTCACACCCCTAGCTTTTAGTAAATTGTTTTTTAATCTGTTAATGTACACATGTACTGTTATACTCTTGGAGTAAGAATATGTATGGAGAGAGAGAGAGAGCTAAATATCTTGACCCAGCCTATACAAATTTACGATAAATCACTTTCTCCGGGTTTTTACGTCGTAAACCGTGAGAGAGAAAGAGACAAGACAAGTTGTCACATAATATCGCACCACTTTTAGGTATGTAAGCATGCTCTCCATCTCCCGCGTCTCCGGCGACTCCGCCCACTACGTGTTGTTACGCGACATAACTCAACGGCTTTTGAGGTTATACCCTATTATTTTTTTTGATAAAAATAATTTGAAAAAGTGGTTATACAAATAAACAAAAACATTATGTCGACATGTGCTATGAATGGATGTAAAAAGGTGTGTCCATAAAAACCCTAACCACGCTCGAATCAGGAAAAAATCAACAATTCTGACTGCAGTATTTAAAAAAATATATTGTTCTTAAGTTAATTTTATAGAACTCTATTTTAATTCTTAGTTTTTTTTTTAAACAATAGTTATTATTATTTCAAATTTAAAAAACGATTCTTAGTCAAAAGTTCTGCTAGGTAATTATTTTTACGCGTGACAGCTGTTTTGCCTTCTGAAGGCATTATCAAATAGTTTGATAATGCCTTCAGAAAGCGAAACAGCTGTCTGACTACATTGTTTCGCAAAGCTATCCCTCCTGGCATATTATTGCTCTGAGTTTATACTCATCTGAACATTTTTTCATGATTTATTATAACGATCATGATTTCATCTAGTTTTAATTTGCATACATACCTGTAATATACATTATTTTCTCGTTGTTTATTTGTAAAAACACATTAAGGAAAAAATAAAGTAAGTTTATAAACAAAAAAAAAAATAGTTTTCACGAAGTACATAATATAGTTAAAACTTAATAGCTAGTTCTTGCTTAAACTTGTGTGAAAAATATCTAAATTTCCTGCGAGGCAGTTAATTAACCTAGTCAGTCTTCCCAGGGGCATCACCATCGGTGAGTTAGTTCTGCACCTGGGAAGAAACAGAAGCCTGTGTTGGCGGCCTCGCGTGAAATTATCAGAGACATAAAATCCGATTTTCGCCAGGATGTCAGGTATTAATAATACACCGTTCAGGAGTTAATCACCAAAAAATCAGTAATGCTATATTTCTCCCCAAAAATGATATTAGGTGAGGTAATTTAATATCACAAAGCAGCACTATATAAATTTCGTTTTAATGAAAGCGGTCTCAATATCGATACTAGCAATCAATTGCGCCAAAGACTTCGATCGGATGATAATTTATCTGGAAGCAATAAATAAACCATACATTTTGATCGTCTCCGGTCTAGAATATGATATTGTTCTGATCGCGGCGGAATTAGAATGCGCGATGTGCCACGCGCGTAAATCTCTGCAAACGATCAGCTATCGCTTTGAAAAACTTCTCGTCGCTACTGACTTCACACCTCCTTTGGCGAAATACCCATGTGTTTTGGGCTGCCCAATCGATGGTCAAACAAATAATGAAGATGTGTTGTTGTTCCCTGTTTTATTTTTGAATTTAATTTCACGCTGTGCAATAATTCTTCCTTACAGCTACACAAAATTCTCTGAAATTTTATTAATTTATTTTAAAATAACTTCAAATACTTATTTACCAAACAATTTAAGCTATCGTCGCCGGATAGGCAAAAAGGCTGAAGCGCCATTCTGAAAAGTTGACACCAGAGAACTTGAAAGTTTTTTCAAGTTCTCTGAGTCTAGTAAAGTCTTTAGTACCTGCTAGGATTTTGAAAAAAAAGTACAGCCAGGTAACTCAATGCCTTTACTGAGTTACCTGAAGCGAAAAAAAGCAAAAAAAGTCTCAAACTTGTGTCGCTTGAGTCGAGCCTTCTCCCAAATGGTAAATGTATTTTAGATGGCTGATGGACCACGAAAGTCTTCAGAATCAAACGAGAGTCAGAGCATTCGATGCAAAAAAAGAAACTGATCAAAGTGCATATTTAACTCATTTTTACCAAAGTGTCACTTAAGCCTTTTTTGCCTTTCCAGCGACAATATGAATGAAAGTGATACAGTAGATATTAACGAAGATAAACAAATTAATGAATCTAGTATAAAAAATAGAATAGACGAAAGTAAAACAGATTCATGTAAATCTGATACATAGAATAAAGTAAGGTAAAAAACGTGTAGGTACATGCATAATGTAACAAAATAAACTGAACGTATTTATTAACACCCCACATATAATAAGATAAGGTAAAATATATCCAAGGAGATATATGAATAATGTAAGAAGAAATAATAAATTAAATAATTAATTTAATCAACGTTTAAGTTCGGAATGGTGGACTCTCAGAGAGTTAACTGATCTACCACGTGGGACGTGGAGCTGTTAAAAGTTTAATTGTTTCGTAAATTCACGTTTTGAAGATGGCCGCCGTTTTAGATTCACGGTAAAGCGAGGTTCTCGTCGTCCAAATTGATCACAGTGTATTATCATTCAGTGCCTTTATGTCAATCGTCATTTCAATTTATGTCATTTCAAGCAACGTTTCGATTTTGAATGGTGGTCTTTCGTCTTTCGCCAGGGTCTGGTTTATTCACTCAAGGAAATACTAAAATGTTCTGAACAATGTTAGTCAGTTGAAATATATTGGATTAATAATTGAAATAATATCAATACTCCCCAACGTAAATATGAAACAGAAAAAATATAACGGTCGAGACTCGAACTCGGAACCTCTACTCTATCCGGAAGTGACGCTTCTGCCAATTCAGCCACCGAGACCTTATAGGAAACCGGCATTTTTAATCGATCTCATTCTTTATTTTGAAAATTATTAATATCGTCTATTTAAATTTTTCTTCCGATTTGACTGCCATCTTTGTATGACATACAAAGCTCTACCCGAGCACATATTATACACCTAGATGGTGTCTTGGATAAACTTTCGTTACGAGTTCGAATCTCGATCGCAACCGTTAAGTTTTTTCTATTTCATATTTACGTTGGGAATTAATGATATTATTTCAATTAATAATATAAAAAAATAATAACCACGTTCATTGCTAACTTACATTCGTACATATGAATGACGGATCAATTCAAACTAACGAACAGTGACGGGTTTCCCTGTGCCCTGTGGAACGACTCAAAACCACATGGCTGCTTCTGTTCTAGATTGGTTTAAAGCGAAGAGGCGGCACAACGTGCGTGGCGCCTTGTGGGCATACCGGTTACATGTCTTTCAACGCGCGGTGTCGACAATTAACGTGTTAAAGCTTCAAAGTTTATTTTTATTTGATATATATTGGGTTTATCGCCCTAACTCTAAATTTATATCATCCTCAGTGTCCGATACGTAAAATTATTGTTGAATCCTTCAATTTGCAAGCGAGACACGCGTGCCGAGTTCCGCGAAGAAGAGTTATTGGCAGGCATATTTCAATCCTGCGGCGAGCAGACGGATGCATCGCGTATCGCCGATACAATATAACACCCCCTCGACACGAACAAAACGCCTCGTCTATAGTCCTATCACGGACAAAAAGGACGTTGGTGCTTTCGTAAGCTGCACTACCCACACGCAGATCGCCTAGTCGCGAATATTTTTGAGTTATTATTTCGAAAAAAATGTTGGTGGATATTTATTGTTATTGGGCGGTATTTTTTGTATTAATGAATAATAAAAGTACTAATAATTTATTACAGAAGGTAGGCAGGGATAGTGCAATGCAATACGTTCCATTATCATTGACATTTATACAAAAAATAATAGCAAAATAACAATACATAAAAAAGATCAATTAGTATTACATGCGAGATACGTCTTATATATTGAGTAAGAAAAAATAAGTCGTTTATGGAGGATATTTGACAGTAGACAGTAGATAATTAAGGTGGAACAAATTGAAAGAAGCGAAGAGGAAGGATTAAAACAATCGCAGTTAGTGGTAGTTTACTTTAAGTCTTAGAATTTGAGTATAATAAACTCGTCCTGGTGGTAGATACTCTCAGTATCCCCCTGGCGTAAGACCACCATTCAGAATCGAATCGTTTCTTTAAATGGCTATAGCCGTGTTTGGTTTCCAGATCTGAATATCCAGGTACTTTCCAATCTTCTTCTTCTCCATATCCTCCTACTCTAACTACCTTTAGCCTCACAACATACCCTTATTAGGGATGCCATAGTCCCACTGGCTCCGGACATTTGGGACTCTGGTACGGTACACACATCACTTTTTTTTAAATTGACGAGTGGTAAGACACTCGACTACGAATTCAAAGGTCGCGGGTTCAAACCGGGCGTGCACCAATAACTTTTATTTAATTAATATGTGCCATAACATATTTAATTCATATAAAATAATAAAAAAAGTATATTTGTGGCACGTTCCAGAGACACGGTAGATACTCTAAGTATCACCCTGGTGAAAGACCACCATTCAGAATCGAAACGTTGCTTGAAATGGCTTTAGCTGTGTTTGGTGACCATATCTGAATAGCCAGGTACTTCCCAACCCTCCTATTCCCCATCTCCTTCCCCTCCCGACTACATTCAGCCTCACAACATACTTATTGAGGATGCCATAGTCTCACTGGCTCTAGACGGTTGGGAGCACTTGAGACTAGTGCGGTATTAACTATAATTAATCAAACAAAAAAACCGTTCAGAACCGAAACGTTGCTTGAAATAGATTTACTAACTAGATCTGAATGGCCAAGTAATTCCAAACCTTCCTCCTTCCTTTCTCCTCCCTCCCTCTATATTTTACAGTGTAAGAGGATGTCATAGTTCCACTGGCTTCGGGCAGTTAACTCTTGTGCAGTTATACACCATTTAAAAAAATACAATACCTCATACATCATAATTTTTTTTTTCCATTTTGAATCGGGTTTCCAACCTCAGTGAATATTTGCGTATCTCTTACTCCGGAACGTGGTGCAAATATGTGTATTTTTTTTTAAATGCACTAAAATTCCTTTTGTGCAAATCTCATTTATTATGTATCATAATGTTTTTATTTTCGCTCACCCCGGATTGTGAACCCGTGACCTCTGGGTCCAGAGTCAAGAAGCTTAACGCTTTACGACGAAGTTCATAACCCCACAACAGAACGCCACAGCTGGATACAGATGGCAAACTGCCTTGCAATCATATAAATGTTTCGGGAAAAACTTAAGACGATCAAAAGTTCGATAATGGCTCTGAAGGCGAAACAACTGTCGTCCAGAACATAATAATAATTTAAAAAAATGAAAAACTAACTTTGTATAAGACCACGAATATTATTTAAATTTTATGACCGACCGATTTCGCTTAGCCTAAAATATAAAAAGATACAAAGTGTGCAGTTATATATACATACAGAGGGAGAACAAAATATAAAATAAAATAACAGAACAATGATAAAACAGTAGAATAACATTTAAATTATAACAAAGGAACAGAGAGAAATATAATATGAATTGAAAGAGACAAAACGTCAACTGAGAAGGTGGTTTAAGAATAATGATAAGTTTTATGAATTTACAGGAAATATACCTAATATTGGACTACTGCTTTTTTTGTTTAGTTTAATTTTGTACCCTGATGATGCTTAAGCTAAGCGAAACCGGTCGGTCATAAAAATTAAAAATAGTATCCGTGGTGTTACACAAAGTTATTTTTTCATTTCTTTAAATATGTCGAAACACTAAGTGACTGCTTTCTACGAAAATAAAATATATATATATATATATTTATTTTTTTTTTAATAGTTTATTCCAGATCTCAGGGAGGGTGGTGCAATCCCATGAGTTCCATATAATACATAGAGAGATAAGGAAAAAAAAAATACAAAGATAATAAATAAAAATAGAAAACATGATAACATGGTAATAAATAATAGCAATAAAGAAATAAAATTAAACTTCGTTTCAAGACATCAGGAAATGACTCCATTGTTTATAAACGGGGCCCTGCAAGAAGTCCAGTGCTGCCATCACAAGAGTGTTTTCGCTCGTGCCTATTCTTATTCGGTAGTTGGCGATACGTCTTCTTATTAAGGCTCTGAAACCGGGAACTCGTCCTTCTGCGAACATTTCTGAAGCGCTACAGTACCATGACAGCCCGAAAAGCATCCGGTACGAGTTGTTGTATTGTACCTCCATTCTTTTTAAAGTTGCACGGTTGAAATTTGTCCACAGCTCCGATGTATACAGGCTTGTACAATATGTATTAAATAGTTGCCGTTTTGCTTCTCGGCTGCATTTGTTGAATCTTCGAGCAATCATGTTTCCTCTAATGGACAGTGCTCTTCTCTGTCGCTCGATATCATCATCATCTTTGAGCTCAGCTGTCAAAATATGTCCTAAATATTTGACCTCGGATTTCTCATTTATATTTGTTCCATTAAGGCTGACTGGTAATATTTTAGTAGGTCCTGCTCCCGACTTAAACACTAGTAACACTGATTTAGTGGGGTTGTAAATCATGTTGTGTTCAGCAGCATATTTTTCGCATATCCTTAGCAGCTTCCTCATGGCTTTGATAGATGGTGCTAGAATAACCATGTCATCTGCGTACGCTATGTTATTGATGCATGTATTTCCCAGGTGGCAACCGACGTTTGCTGAGGTAAGTTTTTCGCTTAGATCGTTCATGTAGACATTAAAAAGAATCGGTGATAAGCTTCCCCTTGTCTGACGCCGCTTCGCATGTTTACTGATGTTGACATTTTATTATTCCAGATTACTTGGTTCTTTTGCTGATGATGCCAGATTGCCAGAATGTTAATTATTGAAGAGGGCACATTTCTTTTCTTCAGTTTTTTCCAAAGCAGTGCATGCGAAACCCTATCAAAAGCTTTACTTAGGTCTAGAAAACAAGCGTAAACCGTTGTTTTTCTTGCCTTATAATACTCGATACTTTGTTTCATGGAAAGTATTGCCATGTCTGTTGACAGTTTAGACTTAAAACCGAATTGATGGTCGGATGTAAATAATTTGTCTTGAATCTGAATTTGTAGCACTCTTTCAAATATTCGGGATATTATTGTGGCGAGAGATATTGGTCTATAGTTGGATGAACTTGATATATCTTCATGTCTGGATTTAACCAATGGCACTACAATTGTTCTCGAAAAATTACTTGGCATGTGCATGTGCTGGAGAATCTGAGTAAATAATTTAGCTAAAAGCGTGTATATTTTTTCACCGGCATTTTTGATATGCTCAATGCTCAGGCTATCATAACCGGGAGATTTTCCAGCTTTAATTTCTTTAACAGCCGCTTTAACCATATTTTCAGTAACGATAATGTTCTCGCCATCATCTTCGCATGGTTTTTCTAAAAATGTAGATCCTTTTTTGTCCCGATATTTTAGCAAAGTTAGAGATGAAAATGTTGGCGATTTTTTCTGCGTCTGATTCCCCGTCAATATGGGTGGATATCTGTGCTTTAGATTTCAAAATTTTGTTTGTTTTTTGCCAAAATTCTGCAAAGTCTTTATTTTTAATTGCCCCTGAAATCTTGTCCATTTTTATCTGTTCCGCTGTTTTTTGACATTTTTCAACTCATATTTGAATTTTCTTCTCAGTTGTTTCCTCTTTTCTGCCAAGGGGCCTATCTGGGGTTTTCCATTTTCAATCCATTTTTTAAGTGCATTGCGTGATGCTTCGTAATGAATCGCAACGTTGTCATTCCAGCCAGGAATATGTCTCACTGTGGTGCTGCTATTTTTTTGCATACTTTCAAAGGCGTTTTTAGCGGCATTGCTTAACGACTCCACGATCCACTCATACAGTTCATTGATGGCGTTTTTGTGAAAACTGTCTTGGCATCCCGTTATTTTGCAGTGATCTAGGCAGCTACTATATTCAATACGATTTGTAAGAAATGAAGCAGTTGCAAAGTAGGACTTGATTTGGGATATGTTATGCGCTCTCCATTTTATAGGATTCAAATCTATCTAATCATTACGAAAAAAAATATTAAAAAATAAAGATAAAATATCGCCCAATAATTTAAAACAAAATATATATATATATATATTTTGTTTTTAAATTATTGGGCGATATTTTATCTTTATTTTTTAATATTTTTTTTCGTAATGATTGGGCGATATTTTAGGGTAAAAGCAAGCCTCACGTCTGAGGAATGTTCGAAAGTAGTTTGGCCACAACAAAACGTCTTAATCCTGGCCTACAGTATCCAAGGTCCTGATGTCAATGATAAATGAAGAAGAAGAACTGGCTTTAAAGCAGCTGTCATTAAATAAATAGATAATTTATTATTTTTTTAGTTTTATTTATTTTTTATGAGTTACTTGTACATTAAAGTTTACAAAGTATCGAATTATTTAATTTTTACTTAATAATAATATTTTAACTTATATACTACTTATTATTTTGATTTATGTCTATTTTAAATAATTCTTAAAGGCTATTTTGAATTAATTGACTGGCATAATTTTGATGGATTCCGGCAGCGCATTATAAGATTTCATCCCTTATATAGTAAGCTATTTTGTGTGTTGGATTTATTTTGGTAGTCTGATTTCTAATTTCGTCAGAAAAATATTTTGGTAACAAGTTGTTCTTCATTTTACGTATAAACATCTATGTGTTTAATGTCAAATCAAGACCTAATAGAGAAGAGGGAGATGACTTCACGGTTTACTAACATACGCGACTGGTATGAAACAGTTCTCTTGATTTATTTCGTGCACGATGATAGCCAATCTCCGATAGGAGAAGGGACCAAAAGGAGAAGCTGATTAAATCTTGTAACCTCTGTAGATTGTGCCCTCACCGTTTAACTACGGATGCTGGATGATTTAAAAATAATTTATCAGCAGTGTCATTATCTTTGTGAAAGCTAAGCAACAAAATAAAGCCACGCTAAATTACTTTGTAATTTAAATCAAAACGATCGTAAAACTATTCCTTTCTGATTCGTTAATTTACGATCCGACTCCGAGATAACCTCTTTATCCGATTCTCCGCCGTACTGCTGTGTACTCCCAATCTGGATATCATTGACTTGTAAAACTGGCCCTGTTCTCCATTGTATCGGATTATATAAAAAAGGTTGTTTTATTGCCAGACGGTGAAAAGTTTTCCGACCCACGGTTCCGGATTACCTAAACGAAGGATAGCTTAAACGTTGAATTTATGGAAACCGATTTAATGTATCCGATTTATCTAACCAACTGTACATTTTAGGAATGGTGGCTTAAGATCTTTGATTGCCACGTTAATGATAGTTATTCTTCGTCTTTTTCCAGATTTTTTTCGATTGAATCACACAAAGCAAACGTCTTAAGGAACTAGCTGGAAGAAACCACTGTTACTTTTACTTAAGATATCCAAATATTTGTGCTTGGGAAAGTGCTCTCATTCTTCATGTTGTATCAGCAGAACGTATTTACGAACAGAATTCTATCATTTATTAATTATTTTTGTGTTTAATTTTTAAAACTTCAATAAAAAAAAAAAATATTATTAATTATTTCAGATTCTTTTAGTTTCGGCGTTCGGCCACATGGAAACGACTTATTTATTTGATTTAATTTAGTTCAACTGAATTATATAATATAAAAATAAATCTATCCAAAAATCCATAGAGAAGGCTTCAGATAAAGCTATCATCATCTTTCTCGTCGCTATAATTCTTGTAGTTCTGTCAACCTAGTAAACACCTCCGCTGCCACCGATTTATAATCGTTTCCTTCCAGTTTCTAATACCTATATACTGTACTAACTATACTAACAATGCAGTTTTCGCCACCACACTGTCCAGCCAATTAAATTTTGGCTTCATAACTTTCCTTCATCCTGGTTGGTTTCTCTAATCTTCCATCATTGGTATATTGATAAAGCTCTAATAAACATAATATTCAGAAGCTGTGCGAGGAGGAACCAGTCTCTCCTAGCAATGGACCGAGATCACCGAAGTCTTTACTAAGATAAGGACGTCCGGAAGAGCCTTATGTCTTCAAGGAAAGGGGGTGGATTTGAAGAAGTCTATTTGCACCCTCACCACCCATCGACCCTTTACATTTCGCTGTGACAGTTTCACCCCTGGTATTGTATTTAATTCCAAGCCTACCGTATCTCGTTCATAACTTCAAACAGTATCCAGAACAATGGCGATATGTAACTTTTAGAATCAGATGATTCCATGTTTTACGACGCAACGTAACATATCCTCCGCTGAAACTTCTCCACCCCTCACCCCCAACTCACCCCCCCCAAGCTTTTGAACAAAGCTCCGAAAAGTTGCGAGGGGCACCATGAATTTTTTATTCCGTACATTATGAGTTTCTACTTCTACTGTTTCTCTGGAATGAATGGCGGCAATCGTGGCTCTAATCTGCTTTGTTTTATGCTCGCACTGTTTCAAAAATTAAAGCAATCTAATGAAACACACGTGGTGTTAGGAAACACATTTGAGATTAGTACAATTATTTTTCATAGATTGGTCTTTGTGATCCTGGTTGCGAAAAGTAAGGATTGTTTAGTAAAAAATGAGAACAAATGGAAGTAAGTGGTCGGCAGCCTGGAGGGAAGGACGCTCAACTAGCAGTCGACGAAGCCGAATTCGATACTAACAGCTGGTACCCGACTTACTTTCTTTTCAACACTAGTACACAAACAGAACCTAGCAGAGTTCAAAAGGGTCTTAAAAACCAAATTGTTAAAAAAATCCTGCACACAAAACGTAACTTATTAAAATTTAATTTCTTTAAAAACGTCCTTAATTTGCTTTGTTTCGGTTTTCTCCTTGTATCCATACAACTTAATGTCCTTACTGTCTACTGAAAACCATATACTCATTGTCATAAAATATTTATTGTGCCTTTGTTACCTGTTATATTTTCACTGTTTGCATTTTTAGAATCGTTTACTTATAATACTTGAATATTAATGTTTTTATGCACCAACATGTTGACTGTCCTCAATCTAATTTCTTTTTATTTGCTTTAACAAATTTATTAATATGAATTCACACGTTTCATTTGGATTTTTAGACCTTTGCTTCTAGTATTTTTTGTTTTTGTTTTTAAATCCGTTGATACACATGCACTGTTACACCCATATCGGAACCTTTTTTTTCTCGCATGATTTATGATAACGATCATGATTTTGGATAGTTTTAATTTGTATACATATTATACATTATTTTCTCTTAGTTAGTCTTATTAGCTTATTAATGTAGTGTGAAGCGCATTTGAGGTGAAATATGTATCACAATACTACGCTATAAAAGTTTACTGTTATTATTATTATTATCAAAAGAAGTGAAAAAATAACTTTCTGCGAGATCACAAATATTATTTATTTTTTATTACCGACCGGTTTCGCTTAGCCTAAGCATCATCAGGGTACAAATTTGTACTTTAAAATTTATTTTTTACAAAATTAAATTAAGTTTTGTACCCTGATGATGCTAAGGCTAAGCGAAACCGGTCGGTCATAAAAAATAAATAACATTCGTGGTCTTATACAAAGTTATTTTTTCATTTATTTTAATATGTCAAACCACAAAGTGATTGCTTTCTACGAAAATATTATTAGTAAGTTATGCTTAGTTCAAAGGTTTTTACTATAAATTTTAGTGTTTATAGCTTCTTTAAAAAAATATTTTAACATATTTGGCTGACCGATAATTTAGATGTTAATTAGAATATTTATGAAATTTTATATTTAAGTTAGTTTTTAACTACTCGTTTGCTCATTCCCACGTACGTTTTTCTTCGCTTAAAACTATTAAAAACGAAACATTCCTTAAAACATAGTCGTAAAAAATATTACTTTGACACATTTTATTTCTTTATTTTATGTATTTCCGATGATGGCGTCCTAATTTATGGTGTGTTGATTATTTTTAATTATTCCGTGCCGTCATTTACAACTCCTTTAGATGTATCTTTTTACAAGACGTATTGTTTAACACCCTTCACAATGTAAACATTATCACTAGTTCAAGTCTGACAGTACCGTTGATGAATATTGATCTCATCTGTCTACGAATACTAAACTTCTTGATCGTTTAATCTCGTAGCAATGATAGAAGAACTGGAGAAGACGTTGTGGTAGTCTATTATCGATTTAGGATTTGGCAATTATCCCTTTTAAATATTGGCGTGATGTATGCTTTTGGCGATTAACAGTTTTTTGATAATTTAAATAATGTTATACAGGAACAGCTTGTCAGCAGACACCTAAATTGGTAAACTTTGTAAGACAACTACCCGTTATTAATAAATAAAGAATTGTTAACAATAACAATTGATTATTTCTTCGGAAATATTATCAAGGTCATTGAAAATAAAAACAAAACAAAACATTTGATCCAAAAGATATGTTAATTATTTGTCTCTATTTTCATTTATACACAGTATGTTGTGTTTTTTCTTTTTTTTTTCTTTTCTTTTTTATATTAATCATCTTGGGTTACATTCTATGATGTATTATTTATTATATGGTTTTATTCAACTTCTTCTATGTATGAAATATACTTTTAATTTGTTTTACTTAACGTGCCTTAAAAACTAAATGAACAGAACTTTAAATTAATTGTATTCTTTTTCAATTTTTCTGTAAAAATCTTGTTTATTTAAACATTATCATTTTTTTTTCCACTTAGATTAAAAGATATATATAAATATTGTTATGGCTTTTATAGTTTATAGCGGAAACTTCACTGGTTAATCCAACAATGTAATTACTTAAAATATCAAAATTTATATAAAACCAAATAAAAATGTTTGTTTTCCCAAAAAAATAAGTTCAGTGCCTTCAGTGACTTCTTTTGATTGTGCAATCAGAAAGCTAAAATAGGTTTACGTTGGAAATCTTCAAATCGTGTTATTTGATTTAAATGATAATAGGACTATTTTCCTTTAGATAAATACGAGATTTATATCTACTGAAAACATCCAAGCTCCAAATGCAATAAATTTTTGGTAATTATTTTTTTATTAACTTATATTGTAGATATTTGACTTTAATTGAAGTTTAAAAACATTATAAAGTGTAGAATAACATAATACTCGTAAATACATAATTTTTAAAAGCACATTGATAGATTATAAATTAACTATTAATAATAACGCTCATAAAGAAGAAAAAAATACAAATATTCACTTTATAGATGCCGATTACGCATATTTATGCTTTTTTTATCATCATTTTTTCAAACGCCTTTTTCTACGTTTCAATTTTTTTGGGGTTTAAAGGTCTTCCATAAAAAAATAAGTTGCTCATTTATTATTTCCAAAGAGACAAGATGAGATTAAATGTGTCTGCATTTAGAGATATTTTCGACAAAGGGAACACTCATCGGCGTGATCGCATCTTCATCCCAAGTGTATAATCCCATACTGCGCATGGAATCGGTCCAGAGTTTATTTTTCTAGTGATGTTTGCTTACAATTTACACTTTTTTGGAAACGCTCCCGCCAGAGATCGAAGCCAGTGGTGTATTATTTGTTGTAATTTGTCTCGGTGCGACGTGTTTACCATTCGGGAACGTTAACCCTAGGGTGCCACAGGGCTCAGACTCGGGGCCTAATATATTATATTAAATGTGTTACAGGAGTAAAAACATACTTGTAACGATCTTGCAGTAAGAATATATATATAGAGAGAGCTAAATATGTTTACTCAACCAATACAAATTTGCGAAAAATCACTTTCTCCGGGTTTTTACGTCGTATACAATGAGAAAGAAAGAGACAAGAAAAATCTTCACATTATATTGCAGCACTTTTATGTATGAAAGAATGTTCTCCGTCCGCGCTAACTTCACATCATCTAGTCGTATAACTTACGTCAACGGATTTTGAGGTTATTTTCTATATTTGTGTTGATTAAATAACTTGCAGTGATCATACAAATAAATCAAACATGATGGTGATATGTGCCATGCGTGAATGTTCAAATAAGACCAAACAAAGATTATAAAACATCACTTTTCAGAGGTATTTCAACAGTTTTAAATACTTTTGACCGAACTTTAGAATTTTCACATTTTTAATGATATTAAGACATTGATTCAACAAAAAGTAAAATCATTTTTAGGCAAACCTTCTGTAATTAGTGTTTGTGTGATTAAAATAAATAAATATATTTATTATTAAATATCTTGCTAACATACATAGCAATCCCGATGAGTTATAAAACCTTCCTCTGGGACAAGGGAAATTAAAGAACTACATGAGTTACAACAAAACACAGTGTAATCAAACTAACATAAATCATAATAAATCAAACAATATAATACAACATAACATAATAAGAAATACAGTATTAAAAAAAAAACTTTATAATTCATGTTAATGTTGTATTGTTTTGTTTAATGTGTTCAAATATGTTTATTAAATATGTCCGAATTCCATGTGGGCGGTAACTACTCGTAATAGGCTATCTAACATTCTTTAACATATCTCTGTCTCTTTCTATCGAGTCAGTATAAAGTTAACCGCCCTGACTACAGTGTTTCGCAAAGGTACCTCTCCATATATTCTTACTCCAAGTAACGTATAAAGCGACTTTTTTAGCAAGCGCGGCGCAGGATTTCAATAGCCCCTAAACATCGGGAAAACTTTTACAAATTAAGTTGATCGGGTATTTAAAAATCAGAGATTCCGCAGGGTTCATACTTAGGACCAGTTTTATATTAAGTATGTTTGAACAACATGTTTGTAAAGTTTTATGTGACTTATTAAAACTGGTACGCGATTTAAATGCCCATAAAACATTGAAAGGGGTTTACCGGCTGATTTTTTACTTTAATAATAATATTATTGATTTAAGGAGAAGGTTTTACGATGCCTCTTAATTAAAAATTGTAGTTTACAGCTTTTGTGAAACCATTTAAGCCAGGCAAATGAAGTTAAGTAATAATAAAAACATTTAATTTAGATAGAAACGACTTTACCAGTAAATATACAAAACAGGCAAACATTAAAAATAACAAAGATCTAATATTAACGATCAAACAAAATACATTGAATTTATCTTACTAATAATTGTATTATGCTTTTGAATATGCTGTAAGGAACCCCCTTCTATGATTAGTTCTTGTGTTCAACAGCTCGGCTGTCAAATGATTTGCTGGCCTCTGTGTTTCCTCCATCCTACAACACGGGTCTCTTGAAGACCCAGGTTCACACCTTCTCTTCCCTGAAAATACCCTCCAATAGCAAGGAAAAAATCGTAGAAAAATATGACTTTACAATATTAAATATATGCAATTATGTTTTGTATCAAAACAGTTATAGAAAAAAAATGACCCATCTAATTTCCCCATTCTATTAAAGAATTAAGGTTGTTTATTCCATTTGACATCCATTAATAACACAACACTCGATTCAGGTACGTATTCTCCTGTTCAGATTAACTTCTTTGTTAATACTACGCTGTGATCTCCAGGTGCCAGAGTTTTACAGAGTCTTGCTACGAATATTTAAGCGCACTAAGTCAATTTAAAAATAATAAAATGATAAAACTCCGCCTGTTTCGAAAAGAAAGTTCGAAGAAGTCGTTCTTTGTGGCGAAACGGGTTCAATTTGCAGTGTATTTTTGAACGTTTTACATACTACCACGAACAGATTTAAATCTAAGTGAGAATTTACGGTCGTTTACACGAACGAAACTACATTCATGAAAACTCAAGATAGCCAGAGCTTGGTCGAAGTTAACGTTATGAATCGCTTTACAAAAGTGCCATTAACTTTCGAGCATGTAGCTCTCCTGAATGAATACGCTTTTAATTTGAAGAAAATTCCGCTTACGTAGAATATCAAGTTTATTAAAAAATATGTCAAGATAAATTTATTTATTTACGCCCGTTTAAGGCTTTTACATACATTTTAATATATTTTATTTTTTACAAAACAGTAACCTCATTAGTGCAAGAAGTGTGTAAAATAGAAAAAATAAAAAAGAGTATTGAATAGCAGATACAAAAATAACTAATAACATGTTCAAAAATATTGTAAAAGAAAGGAAATAAATAATATTATGTAATGGGTCCAACTATTAGTTTAGCTCTACCAGATAACAACGACTGTACTAAATTAAACTTATAGTTTGATATTGACGTGTTAAATATATCAGCGACATCGGAGTATATGTTTCCCAGATGCAACATTCGTCGCATAGGCGTGTTGAATTGTGAGATTGAAGCAGAATTGCTACAATAGTACGGTAGGTGCTGCCTTGTAATCGTCTTGCTGGGAACATGAAATGAAATCAAGTTTAATAGTTCAGGGCTGTCAATCATTGAATTTATAATTTTGTATAAGCAAATCAAGTCGGTAATTATTCTCCGTTCAGACAATCTCAATAAATTAAGATGACAAAGAAGATAATCGTAATTGATAGATTCCCTTAATAAGCCCATTCTGAAGTTAATAAATCTTAAGAATTTATTTTGAACTCTTTCTATTGAAAGGGAATGAATAGCATAACTTGAAAATGAAGAAACATGTATTACATTTTATTTTTCGTTTAATTTTGATATTATTTGTTATTACCCTCAGAGCAATAGCAACAAGGGAAATACTTTGCGAATCAGTGTAGCCAGGATTGTTGATTTTTTCATGACTCGGGCGTGGCTAGGGTTTTCATGGACACACATTTTTACATCCATTCATAGCACATGTCGACATAATGTTTTGTTTATTTGTATAACCACTTTTTCACAGTAGTGTTATCAACAAAAACATAGGATATAACCTCAAAAACCGTTAAGTTATGTCGCATAACCAAACCTAGTGGGCGGAGACGCGGGAGACGGAAAATATGCTTACATATCTAAAAGTGGTGCGATATTATGTGACAATTTGCTTTGTCTCTTTCTCTCTCACGGTGTACGACGTAAAAACCCAGAGAAAGTGATTTATCGTAAATTTGTATAGGTTGAGTAAAAATATTTAGCTCTCTCTCCATATATATTCTTACTCCAAGTTATTACCGCACCGAAATTGGTTGTTTTTTAATGTTGAATTTGGTAAATTTGCTGTTATAGTAATGTGTCACTGTGTTTTTTCCCCAGTATATTTTGATAAGGAAGTAACTTGGGTGCAAAATTTTCTGTTTTGTTTAGTGATGTTAAAAAAAATACGAAATGATTTTTACTACAAAACAAACAGTGTAACAGCCCATATTTGCATCCTCAATTGAACGTAGTTATGTAGAAAGCGTCCAACCCACAATTTGCCAAAATCGAGTTTTGCATGTTTTCCTATAGATAAATACAAGATTTCCATCTGCTGAAAACATCCAATCTTCAAATGCAATAGATTTTTGGTAATGAATTAATTGCAGATATTTGACTTAAATTGAAGTTTAAAAACATTATAAAATATAGCATAACATGAAAAAATACGTTTTTCTAATAAACACATGGTATATTATAAATGACCTATTAATAATAATGCTCATAAAGAAAAAAAAAACACTGTTATTCACTTTACAAATGCCGATTACCCATATTTATGTTTTTTTTATCGTCATATTTTCAAACGCCTTTTTCTCAGTTTTATCTTTTTAGGGTTGGACGCTTTCTGCATGACTACGTCCAATTTTGGTGCTGGACGGAATGAAAAAAGACGATGAAACGGCGATTAAAAAAATGTTGTGAAGTTGGGAGGATGTTGCCATTAAAGTCTGAAAGCTCTGTCAGTAACTAAGTTAAGAAAATCGCTGAGAGGGAAGTCTCCTAATATGAGATACCCCGTTATTTCGTTTTCCAGGATTTCCTTTTTCCTGTCCATACCTTAATCAGAATCTACTCGGTTCCCCTGCAAAGTTTTATAATTTATTCTGTTAGTAATCTCCTACCTTTAGTCTGGATGTGTCTTGCAGTTTATCGATGCGTACTTCCACAGATTTAAAAAAATGGTTATGTTGAATTTTTGGAATGAAGAAAAGTTTCAATCTACCTTTGTCGTTATAATAATTAATCTGAAGGCACCGTGGTCGGGTGGTAAGACGTTCGACTACGAATCCAGAGGTCGCGGGTTCGAACCCGGCCTGCGCTAATAAAATTTGTTAATAATTATAATATTTTTTTATTAAATTTCTTATTCATGACAAACTTTTTAAATTTAATGCATATAAGAAATAAATTTTTTTTTTTTACAAAATAAATACAAATTATAGTACCATATAGATACACAAGAAAAAAAAAAATAAAAAAAATATATATCAGGTAGTGGTGATGATCAGGTCAATGAGGAGAAACTCTTTCAAGAATCAATAGGATTTCATTTCTGAATCTCTCCTCACTGACATGAAATAAGTCGATATCGGAAGAGATTTTGTTCAGGAGCAAAATACTTCTCCCCACCGGCAGAACCATTGGCAGGTTGGTCCTACAGGCAGGAAGATAGAATAATCTATGAAGACGCTGTCTTAGATAGTCATCAGGAACATAGAGACTTACGCGCTCCAAAATAGCAGGGTTTACAATATGGCCCCGCAGCAGTCTGAAGAAGTGAGTGGCGGCATACCCCTCTCTCCTGAGCTGTAAGGAGTGAAGTCCGAGCGTGCCCAGGAGAAAGTTCGTTGGGTAGAGCCACGGGTAGTGACCGTATGAATAAAAATCTCAGGAACTTTTTCTGGACCCTCTCCAAGATGAGATATTCAATGAATATGTGTCGTAACACATTTAATTTTAAAATAAGATAATATTATATAGTATATTTGCGGCACGTTCCAGAGTGGTAGATACTCTAAGTATCGCCCTGAAAGACCACCATTCAGAATCGCAATGTTGCTTGAAATAACTTTAGCCGTGTTTGGTGCCCAAATCTGAATAGCCAAATACTTATTAATCTACCACTTCTCCATCTCCTTCCCCTCTACTGCTTTCGGCCTCACACCATTCCCTATTTGGGGATGCCATAGTCTCACTAACTGACCCCCCCCAAACATTATTTTCCATATTGACCCAATGCCCACTCGAACTTCTGCAGCGCCCCCTAAATGCTAAAATTTTAAAAACGTCCACCAGACCTCAAAAGCATCACCGCTCTAGACGGTTGGGAGCAGTAGGAACTCTTGTGCGGTATTCACTATAAAAAATAAATAAAAAACCAACTAGACTTCTGTACGGCAAATATGTCAAACAGAGATAATTTACATTAAAGTTGATATACGATTACGTAAAAAACTATTGATGTACGTAAACATAAGTCAATAGTTTTGATATACTCGTATGAAGGTGCACATTTCTTTTTAAAAGTTTTAATTGTAATATTATTTATTTATAAGCGCTCTTAATTAAACAGTTTAATGTTAGAAAAACACAAAATAATAAATAATATTTTGATTACATGTAGATTTTAATTTCGAATTGCATCGCGTCAACAGACTCCTTTTGCGGGCGGGGCCTAAAAAACCTGTGTTCCATACTTACTGTTTCCGCTAATCACAGAATAAAACCGCAAACAAACAACGTTAATAGACAAAAGAGAGAGAAGAGGCTTCCTCCAAGACGCGGCGAAGCCTCAAATAGCATTAACAGTCGTCTAATTATATCATTATCGCGGCAGCACACGCCGGCTGGCGGCGGTGACGCGACCTCGGGTTAACTTCCCCCTACTGTCTTTCTCCTACGTTTACATTGGTTTTTCGTAGCTGGTTTGAAAGGATATTATTTATTTAATATAAAGTACGATCTCGTTAGATATATCCGAACCTTTTCAAAGGAAAATCAGTTACTTTCCATACGATTCTTATAGTTTTAAAAATAAATATACATAATTATTTTTCTTCACAATACCTCCACACAGGAGCCACTAAAGTTTCTATCTAGGCCCAGTCATCTTGAGGGATGCTGTGTGGAGGGTCTTTTTATGGAAAAAAAAGAGTGGTGGGAACCCAGAGCAATAATATACCAGAAGGAATAGCTTTGCGAAACAGTGTAGTCAGGATTTTTTTTTGACTCGGGCGTGACTAGGGTTTTCATGAACACACATTTTTAGATCCATTCATAGCACATGTCGACATAATGTTTTATTTATTTGTATAACCACTATTACACAGTATTGTTATCAATAAAAATATAGGATATAACCTCAAAAACCGTTGAGTTATGTCGCATAACAAAACGTACTGGGCGGAGACGCGGGACACGGAAAACATGCTTACGTACCTAAAAGTGGTGCGCTAATATGTGACAACTTGTCTTCTCTTTCTCTCTCACGGTTTACGACGTAAAAACCAGGAGAATGTGATTTATCGTAAATTTGTATAGGTTGGGTAAAAATATTTAGCTCTCTCTCTCCATATATATTCTTACTCCAAGGCTGGGAATATACACACTAAATCCTCCCCTTTCAAGTTTGACAGACGTGACACAATGTGTAACATTTTCAATCATTATGAAATGTTCCAAAGTTTACAACAAAAAAATTGTAACACCATCAGCTGTACATACTCGTATACTATATCGCTGAAGCTCTAAGGAAATATGCTTTTATCTATATTTGTTTATCTCGTCGATTTTTTTCTGGTGCAATTTTGTAAGATTACTGTTTTCTAACGCAGTGACAGGATGTTGGAGGAACTCCAGTTCCACCCCAAAGACTATTGACCGCCATGTTACCAGAAAAATGCTAAATGCCGACCGACTTTGCTAAGACCTAGAATTTTTTTCGCACTGCATAACTAATGCAAACTTTTCATCTTTTTATTATTTCTAATTTTGTAACTGTTAATTCATGGTTGAATTCCATTTTAATGATTAAATAAAAAAAAAATTATAACTTTATTTCACTTTTATTTAATTAATGTGTGTCATAACACATTTAATTCATATGAAAATAATAAAAAGTATATTTGCGGCACGTTCCAGAGTGGTAGATACTTTAAGTATCGCCCTGGTGAAAGACCACCATTCAGAATCGAAACGTTGCTTAAAATGGCTTTAGCCGTGTTTGGTGACCAGATCTGAATAGCCAGGTACTTCCCAACCTTACTCTTCCCCATCTCCTTCCCCCTCCCCAGTACCTCAGCCTCACAACATACCCTATTTGGGATGTCATAGTCTCACTGGCTCTAGACGGTTGGGAGCAGTTGAGACTCTTGTGCGGTATTCATATAAAAATAATAAAAATCTTTTAATTTTTTGACGGACCAGTTTCAGCCTATAACGGTCATCGGCAGAACAACCTGTACTAGTCTGAAGATGGCCGTTATAGGCTGAAACCGGTCCAGTCAAAAAATAAAAAAGTGGAAAAAGATATAAATTTGTTTTTATTTAATCATTTTCATCTTTGTTGAAAACTCCGTTTCTTGTTGGACCATGTATTTATTCATACGTTTGATGTGAAATCTAAAAAAATACTCTGTTAACACTACGACGGCGTCCGTGGTCGAGTGGTTAAGATGCTCGACTACGAATCTAATACGGTCGCGGGTTAAAATCCCGGCCTGCGCAAATACATTTTATTCAATTAATATGTATTATTTCACGTTTGATTCATATAAAATAATACTCCTTTACCGGTAGTACCGCCCTTGTGAACGACCATTATTCAGAATCCAAACATTACTTAAAATGGCTTTAGCCGTGTTTGGTGACCAGATCTGAATAGCCAGGTAATTCCCGACCTTCCTCTTACATATCCTCTAACATATCCTTTCCCTCCTCACCAACTTCAGCTTCATAACGTACCCTGATTGGGGATGCCATAGTCTCGCTGACTCCAGTTGGGAGTAGTGTTTAGTGACCAGATCTGAATAGCCAGGTAATTCCCAACCTTCCTCTTACATATCCTCTAACATATCCTTTCCCTCCTCACCAACTTCAGCTTCATAACTTACCCTGATTGGGGATGCCATAGTCTCGCTGATTCCTGTTGGGAGCAGTTGGAACCTTAGAGTATACTAGAGATAGCCCGAGCCAAGGCAGTGAAGTCAGTTTTGGACTTGTTTTTGATGATTTTAACATGACTCGGCGCAAATGGGCGTGGCTAAGACTAAGACTACGGTATTTATACATCCATTCATATCACATATCAACATAATGTTTTTGTGTATTCGTATAGCCACTTTTTCACAGTATTTTTATCAACAAAAATATAGCATCTAACCTAAAAAACCGTTTAGCTGTGTCAAGTTTAGTGGCAAAATAAAAAATGTGGGCGGAGTCCCGCCGTTAACCAGCGAAGATAGCCAGCTTAAGATCATTGCGACAGTATATAGAAGCGGTCCAAGAAATTTGTTGTCTCTTTCTCTCTCATGGTGTACGATGTAAAAACTCGGAAAAAGTGATTTATTACAATTTCGGATGGGTTGGGTAAAACAAATTAGCTATCCCTCCATATATTGTTACTTCAAGGTTGGAACTCTTGTGAGGTATTCACTGTAAAAATAAATAAATAGAACTGGGAAATTCATTTAAGTCATAGGGTATTGATTGACAAAAAAGTCCAGAAAGTGTTGTGGAAGCCTGCGTTTCGAATATCAACCATTTCTACATCAAATTTAACTGTAGTTCGTCACACAATCCAACATTTTGCAGTCTCTGGAAACCGTCGCGAAACCCATTTCGGGAACCGCTGCCCTAACGACCCCAACCCTTGGGTCCAAAGTCATGTGTCATTTCCACTTCAGCATCAAGGTTGTTTTTAATGATTATAAAACGTCTGAACTTACACGCTAGAGTCATTATAAAGCGCTTAACAAAATAGCATCGTAAGGGTCAGCACCCAAAAATACACATGTTTTGGCTTTCTAGTTCAAGCAAAACTACAAAATAATTTTCAGAACGTTCAAAATGCCTTTCCTGGGTTTTTAAAATGCACGTTTTACTGACATTTTAGTATGTTTTTCATAGAATTTAAATAGTTACAGTCAAAACATTGTATTCACTGGAAACCTCAGACATTTTTCTAACTACCGATAGAAAAATTGCAGATAAACCATTTGGAGTATTGCTTGTATTAGAATGCTACAAAATAACGTTTAGCGTCATTCTTGAGTGCTTAACCTGACGTTTCTCTTGCAGACATTTTTTTTTCGTAGTATGTATGCACCGTTTCACTAGAAGTTTTTTTTGTACTAAGAGATATTAAAAATAATAACTGAAATTTATTGGTATAAATAGGTAAAATCTTTTACAACAGAAATGACTGAAAAACGAGACCTCTCGCTTCGTTTTCTTACCTCCTTCCGTATAATTGAATCGTATACCAGACACTTAAAATAATTGTTATCATTGTTTCGTGTGTAATTCTAACTAACTCTATTATTAAATGCTCGGCAATATCGTTTGACTTGATCATGCCTAATATCCCGTGATTAATAATGGTGAACATAATTCTGTCTTAACCGAGTATTAATTGAATTAAGTAATTGTTTGCACCTAGGGTTGCCAGAACAACGAAATTACATATTTAAAGAAATTAAATAATAACTTTGTATAAGACCACTTTTTTTATGACCGCGCTGTTTCGTTTCGCCTAAGCATCATCAGGGTACAAAATTAAACTAACCAAAAATACCAAGTGTGCGGTTATATATACATATAAGAGGGAGAACAAATTATAAAATAAAATAACAAAACAATGATAAAACAATAGAATAACATTTAAATTATAACAAAGAAACGAGAGAAATACACAGATAATATGAGTTGAAAGGGACAAAACGTCTAAATATAAAATATATCTGTAACCGATCCGGTCCCATCTAAATAAGTGGCACAATAAAAAAATATTGTTTTATAGGTTTTTTATTTCTATAATGAATAATCTCGATGTCACATTTTACATAAGTAACATATGCTGATATTCTCCTATATAATTTAAATTAATCCTAGTTACAGACTTAATTATGTTAACATCTGCCTCGTATTAACATAACCTGCTAAATTAATTAGCCCATTTGCATATTTGCTGTCCAGGCTCAGTCCTGCACGATCAAATTTATTACTATGCTTATTTCGAGTATATCATTTATTTTACTTGCTGTAAATTATGTTAACCGAAGGCGATTGTTATTAAGCCACCGTTGTGTATCCCATACAGATCCTATTTCTTGTTTCAAAATTTCGCTCTCAATATTGATAGACAACTAATTTTTGTATTAATATACCTTATTTTTCAAATTCTCCGTGTTTCCCTATTATATTTATAAAAATATGGATAAATATAAGACGTATAATTTATTTTTATTTATTTATAATTATTGATTTGTTTGGCGATTTTAAAGATCTACAGCTCATGATAGAAACGACGTTGTGAACTGAAAATGTTGCGTTGACTTAGAATGAATCTTACGGCCGTTGACGCGTTCCAGGGTGGCAGATACTCTAAGCATCGCCCTGGTGAAAGACCACCGTTCAAAATCGAAACGTTGCTTGAAATGACTTACGCCGTGTTTGGTGACCTGATCTGAACAGCCAGGTACTTACCAACCCCCCCACCCCTTCTTCTTCTCATCTCTACTACTTTCAGCCTCACAACATTCCCCATTTGAGAATGCCATAGTCTCACTGGCTCTAGACGGTTAGGAGCACTTGGGACTCTTGTGCGGTATCAATTATAAAAGAAAATCCAGATACAAAATTCTGTTCATATTTCATGAGGCCAGCGCTCACCGTTCAAGAGTTTTTGCTTCAGACAAACCGACAGCCTTAAAGCAAAGATTTAACAAATATTTTATTTTTACTGATTAGATCTGAATACCCGAACATTTTTTTTGTCGTACTGTTATTTATTTAACAACCGTGGCTGCGACACGGTCTAGACAACCCATCCAAAGAATAACGCGAAATGAGTAAAAATAAATGCAGATGCAACGTATTCAATGTGAGTAATATTCTGACTGAAAAAAGATAAAAACCTCTTTTTCCAAATAAAAACTTTTCAATTTACGCTATTAACAAAATAAAACGCAAATCGCATTTAAAGTTAATAACAAAATCACTCGGTTCTGATTCCAATGTTTGTACAGCAGTAGTTAATCTCATTCCGCATAAATCTACATACGGAGCATTTACTTTTTTCGTGCTTTTTGTACGGTGATTATTGAATTTGCAATGCGAGTGGTGTTGTGCAATTCGATCCTGAAATCCGCTCGTATTTCGTCGGGTTAAAACTTAATTGAAAGCTCCGAGAGAATAATGAGGAGGGTACATCATAATTCATTTCAAATTGTGAGATTTAGGATATTTCATATTAAGGCTGATGGAGAGCTTTTATAAAATTCTCAACGGAAAGTATGTATATAACGTTGATTTTTTATTTTTTTATTTAGTAGAAGAACGAAACCGTTAATTTTAACTCGCTTGCCTTGTACATATTTGTGATGAAAAAGCTCCCGAAGTTTTTTTACAACTAATATAAACTGTCGTGACGTCAATAATTGTATCCATTGGCAACACTTGACACTCTCATTGATTACAAAAAGACACCAGGAGCTTTTTCTCTGTTAACCCTTATCTTGGCAGTGTAACATATATGTGACACCAATTTTGCTATATACATATATACACATATATATATATATATATATATATATATATATATATATATATATATATATATATATATATATATATATATATATATATATTTATTTTTTTAGTAATGACGAAACTTAGGAAAATCTCTTATTTATCGTCCTGTCAATTGCTGATGATACCTTAAGTCAGTTTAAAAAAAAATGTAGCTTATTATCTTATCTAATCTTATATTATTTTTTTATTTTTTTCTTGCAAAGGGTTAAAATAAATTGGACTTCTGTTTAAGGTTCTGAAGTATTCTAGGAAAGGCAAAAAGGCTTAAGCGACACTTTGGTAAAAAAAATGAGTTGAACATGCAGTTTCGATTAGTTTTTTTTTCTACATCGAATGTTTTGACTATCGTTTGATTCTGAAGACTTTTATGGCTCTTCAGCCATCTAAAATATATGTACCATTTGGGAGAAGTCTTGACTCAAGCGATACAAGTTTGGTACTTTTTTAAGCTTTTTGTCGCTTCAGGTTACTCGGTGAGAGCATTGAGTTACCTGAGTTGACTTTTTTTTTTTAAATGCCACCAGGTACTGAGGACCTATAAATTTTATTGTAAAACAAAAAAACTTTTAAGTGCTCTGGTGTAAACTTTCCAAAATGGCGCTTCAGCCCTTTTACTTTTTCGGCGACGGTATTTATAATGCGAATGAAACCCCATCACCTTACGCCTTTTTGTGAACCCGGGAAGTTTTTTTTAACGCCACTGGTGTTAGGACTTCATCGGAAGCCCTTCCGACCACACTTTTGTTGATTGCGCTAACAAATGTTTCTTTTTTTTTTCAGGTAATAACCAACATTCTTTCTATGGATATCACACTATCAGACTGGACTTGCCGTAGCTGATATCTATATGAGGTGAGTTCGCTTCTATCAACTTTTATTCTATAATAATAATTAAATGGATGATTTGTACAGAACCGTTAACTGTAAGTATCGCCTTGGTGAAAGACCACCATTCGGAATCGAAACGTTGCTTGAAATTGCTTTAGCCGTGTTTGGTGACCAGATCTGAATAGCCAGGGACTTTCCCAACCTTCCTCTTCCCCATCTTCTGCCCCATCTTATGCCCCTCCCCATTACCTTCAGCACCACAACACACATAATTGGAGATGCCGTAGTAAAACTTGCTCTAGACGTTGGAAGCAGTCGGGACTCTTGTTCGATATTCATTTTTTTTTAAATATTCATAGCATTAATCTATGTAGTCCTTTCTTAGTGATTCAGGTATAGATTTGAGTTTACTTTTTGCGTTTTGTCTCTTTCAATTCATTTTATCTGTCTCTTTCTCTCTGTTCCTTTGTTATAATTTAAAAGTTATTCTATTGTTTTCTCATTGTTCTGTTATTTTATTTTATATTTTGTTCTCTCTGTGTATGTAATATATATATATATAACCGCACACTTTGTATTTATTTTTTGTTTAGTTTATTTTTGTAACCCAATGATGCTTAGGCTAAGCGAAACCGGTCGGTCATAAAAATTAAAACAATATCCGTGGTCATAAACAAAGTTATTTTTTCATTTCTTTAAATATGTCAAACCACAAAGTGATTGCTTTCTACGGAAATTATTTGATTATTTTCCACAAATTTGCTTTAGTTAGTTTTCGGATAAAGACGACCCCCCTTTCGAAACAAGTTGTGCTAAGTTTTTTAGCTCATTCAAAATTGAAAAAATTGGTCCTCTAATCATTGTTCTCCCGAGGCAATGTTTTTTTTTTTGCCCCATATCCCGTGTTCATCCCACCGTAGCGTGGTTTCTATTTTTTGCGCGTCTGTCACTGTTTCATCGCGAATTTAATTACGTTTTTATTTGTTTTATTCTATTGTTTTGTTTTATAATTCAAATGGCATATTCGTGTTGATCCAAACAACGACATACGTACTTTCGTATGTGAATTTTTAAATGCCTTTTGTACAGTGGGAATAATGTCTTTATGGATGGTAATGAAGTTTTGGGTATCGAAAAATTTGACTCAGTACTCTTTTAATCAATGAACAGAGTGGTTAGATACTGTGAGTATCGCCCTGGTGTAAGATCACCATTCAGAATCGAAACGTTGCTTGAAATGGCTTTAGCCGTGTTTGGTGACCAGATCTGAATAGCCAGGTACTTCGCAACCTTCCTCTTCCCCATTTCATTTGCCTCATCACTTTCTTCAGCTGGGATCAATCGGGGATGCCATAGTCTCACTATCTCTAGACGATTGGGAGCAGTTGGGACTCTTGTGCGGTATTAACTATAAAAAAAGAAAACATCTTTATGATCTACACATACATAGGCGCCCCAGAGTGGCAAGTTAAATGATTATCTCTTAGATAAGAATTTCGCTATTTGAAAATGTTTGATCAACATGTTTAATTCGAAATTGTTTGATTCATTTGCCGCTTAGATGGTAGTAGGAGTTTTTCAAATATTGTCAGGTTATTCGTAACTAGGGAATGTTTGTCCTTCTAAAAAAAATCACCTGAAGTTAGGGTAAATTTACCTTACTTCGGGCACACGGTCACGTCCATGTCCACAACGCGCTTCTATCGTTTGATCTCTTCAGTGGTTTTAATGCAGTTCAGTTTTACGATGTTGTTTGGATTCAAAAGCTGTAGCATTTTTTATGCCATTTTTGATGAGATCAACATACGTATCTCTTATACAGAAACATCTGTGGGAGATATTAAATTAAAATTTGTTCATTCGTTCGTTAGTTCGTCTTTCGGCCACCTGCTCAGATAACCTTGTAAATATGAACACACGTCGTAGCTCGCGCCCCTTCCGAAATTTGTGCGAGACACTGCAGAGATAAACTGACAGAAGTGTGTTTTGCCCGAAGTTAGCTCAATTTTCCCTTTCTTCTGCTGAAATTGATCAAACATTTTCAAATAAAGAAATTCTTTCTTGCAGAAAAAATCAATTATTGGGATTCGACATTTTTTTTTTTAAATTTGATAATTTTCTGAACACATCCTTCGGTTCCAATTTTGAAAAACCTACACTCGTAAGTTCTCATAAATGAAACCGTTTAAAGTTAATAGTGTACAAATTGAACACAGTACACAAAATAAAAGTTTCAATTATCTAAATATGTTTAAATTGGATTAACTTCCTTTGTTGAAACTTAACGAAATTATCCTAACCAAACTTAACCCTTAGCCAACTTGTCCTAAGTCAACTAAACCATACCTTATCTGGATGTATGATAATGAAGCTATGTTAAAACTGAATAATTTATCCACAAGTGTGTACACCTTACATGAACTTTAACCACTCGAAGAAGAGGACTTTTCAGAAGATATGTCTTCGCGTGTCTGTCTTTTAATTAAAAAAAACTACCAGTAATCTCTTTTCTGATGTAGAAAACACTCTCGAACGGTGAGCTCTGGAGAAATGCAATTTACGCAGCCATTTATGTCTGGATTTTATTGGTCAGCGCAGACGTTTTCAGCTCGCAAAGGAACGTCCATCACGAGCAGGCCCGGCTCTAAGCCAAACGACGCGTGGCGCAGGTGAAATTTTTGACGCCTTTTTGTCAAAACCTAAATTTAAACACCAATATTTTTTTTTAAGTTTACACGTTTAATAAAATAACTTATTGTGTAGTAGCAATAGTAGTTATCTTGACTATATTCCACATGGACCTACGATGAGTATTTTATGCAAAAAGTATCACATTTACACAAAATGTCATCACTGTTAACCACTCGTTTTTGACAGGATTGCTCTCTAAAAAAAAACTGACAGATTCAACAAAATACATGTTTAAAGTTATGTTTTTTGTTCTGTTAAATTTGCAGAGTAATATTATGATTCGTGTATCGTTAAAAAAGGTGCGCCTTTCCAATTCACTGCCTGGAGCGGATTGCACCAACTGCGCCTGCATAGGACCGACCCTGTTCATGAGCTATAAAGCTTTAAGCATGTAACTGTTAAAAAAGTGTTTATTAGGGTGTAGTAAATACAAAATGATTGAATCTTTTGTATTTGGTCGAATGAAAATATATGTAAAACCAACTAGAGTTCAATACTGGAGTAAATACAAGTTGGTTTAAAATTTTATGCGAGATGATTGAATCTTTTGTATTTGGTCGAATGAAAATATATGTAAAACCAACTGGAGTTCTGGTCGCTCCGATAAAGTCCTATGACTCACCATAGTTCCTCTTTTTCAAACCTACTCGAACTACCTTAAAAATCAAAATGTGTGAGTGTCAACACTTGCTCGGCTAATTCAAAGCTTATGTTACTTTTAATGGAATTCCTTCTCGAAGTCCACATTTCTCCTCTTATAAGTAGAGTTAAAATTGTATAAAATAGTTTTTATTACTGAAAACTAGTTACAAATTAACTTTCAAATGCCGTCTAACAGTGATAAATACTTAGACCCTAATTCAGACAGGCGTTAAAAGTTCGGCGCCGATACTTTTACAACGTTGGAGTTGGCGCTCGGCAACTCTCACGAATACTAGTTGTCCTTTTGCCATAAATTCTCTGTCAGTTTGACGATAAACATTTAAGTATGCACCTGTCGTACTTTTTTTATAATCGATTTTCGGGCAAACGAGGAGTTGCAGTCAACTCCGATGTGAAAATGTAAATACGCTATTAGTACATAAAATTTTATGTCTCCGAAAATTTAAAAATCTTGAAATTAATTATTTTTTTACAGTATTTTCATTTACCAACTAAATTTAACAGTTTGATTCCGTTATTCCGGCGCATCACACATTTGTTGTGCTATTTTCACTTAGTCGCTTTCTGTATTTGTTGAGAGTTTTAGCCCTGACAAAGAAAGGGTTTTTTTGTTCGTCACAAATCTCTAACATTATCAACCGTTGATCAAGTATAACGTTTCAATAATAACAGAAGCTTTCCATACTTTGTCTGCAACTAACTTAATTTATTAATATTTTCGTAGAAAGCAATCACATTGTGGTTTGACATGTTTAATGAAAATGAAATAATAACTTTGTAAAAGACCAGGATAAAAATATAAAATAAAATCTGTGGTCTTATACTTATATTATTTAATTTTTATTCTTATTATTATTTAATTTTTATTCACCTATGAAGTTTAGTTGTTGTTTAGTAACCTAGATAAAAATCGCACCTGTAAAATTCCACGCCAAATCAAGATTGCAAAAAAGGCATCGCGTCAAAAGACTTCTTTGGTGAATAAGGCTTAATGATATCAGTTTCTTCGTCTTCTCGGTTATTTAAGACTAGTATTGAATGTCATTTTCTACGTCTGTCGTTCGTCATTCCGATACATTCTGCAACGCTATGTCTTACTGACGATCAAAGAACCTAGTGCGCCTTTGATGATCGCCGATAGCGCAAACAAGGGCACAGTAATTTCAATCGATCGAAGAAAGGTAATTCAAACCCGTGGTAATTGTTTTAATATGTTTTTTTTAGTTCCTTTAATTCTTATTAGGTTTCCCCGCAGCTGTCTTAAGATTAAATTGATTGGTGTTAATAATAGATAATATATATGTAAGCCAGTTTTTTTTCTTGACTTTAAGTTAGGTTTTTTAGAATAATAAATGGATTACTTTTATAGCACCGTTTTCGTGGGAATATCACCTCAAGGGCGCTTTACAAATTGATTTATCTAATCTATAACTTATCACTTAGACTTAAAACTAATAACTTACAGTTAAGATTTAATATTAACGGCTTGCAACTTATATTTTCAGCTAGTGACTTACAATTACGACTTATAACTACTGAGACTTATAACTAGTGACTTATGTATTCGACCTATATATATATATATGACTTTATACGGCCTCCACGGTCGAGTGATAAAACGCTACCAATCCAATGGTCACAGGTTCAAACCCGGCGTGCGCCAATAACTTTTATTTAATTCATATGTGTCTTAACATATTTAATTCATGTAAAAATATAAAGTATATTTGCGACACGTTCCAGAGTGGTAGATACTCTAAGTATCGCCCTGGTAAAAGACCACCATTCAAAATCGAAACATTTGCTTGAAATGGCTTTAGCCGTGTTTGGTAACCAGATCTGAATAGCCAGGTACTTCCCAACCTTCCTCTTCCCAATCTCCTTCCCCTCCCCGCTACCTTCAGCCTCACAAAATACCCTGTTTAGGAATGCCAGAGTCTCACAGACTCTAGACGGTTGGAAGCAGTTGAAACTCTTGTGCGGTATTCATATAATTTATATATATCGATCTAGGGGTTATTTCAACCAGAATTACCTTTAAGATTAATAATATAATAATATTATTTTTTAACTTTATTCCACTTGATTTGGTATTATTAAATCATTAAAAGCGTAATGAATAGGATCGATAAAGGGACGCTTAGATGGTTTGGCCATGTAGAGCGAATGTACGAAGAAAGGAGTGTAAAAAAACATATGATGCAAAAGTGAATAGAAGAAGTCGGGAAGCCCGAGGAAAACATGGCACGGTCAAGTGAATCAAATACTTGAATCGTGCCATGTGTAGAGTCAGAATAACTGAAGAGTATGTGTGATTCGATGTATGAATGTGAATGAAGCAAGGAGTGTGTGCCAAGACAAAGTTGTATGGCGGTCCGTCCTCTCTGCATATCCTTGCGGGGAAACGGCATGATGGTTAGTTAGTCAATTAGTTAAAACGAAATTCCACCACGAATTAACAGTTTCAAAATTAGACTTGAATAGATTTTCTAAGCATTGGTATTTTTTGGTTAGATATTCTTGATTTTTCGTCACCGTCTTGGTATAGAAGTAAGAGTTTTGTCTCTAAGCCGGTGGTCCCGGGATCGTTTTTTGATGAGAGAAGAAAAATAACTTACTTCTTTTACAAGTATTTTTTATAAGAATCTTTTTTCTAAAGCAATAACCTTTTCTCATATGTAAATGTGCAATATCCCCTTCGGTAATTTCGCAAAGCGTCTTTTAATCTAAAGTGGTAAATACTCTCAGTATCGCCCTGGTGAAAACCAGATTCGAAACCTTGCTTAAAATAGCTTCTCAAATCAAAATCCATCATGGAAAATAAGTTTAAAGCCTTGAAAAGCCTGCACTCAGCGGCAGATTGGATATGGCTGGCAAAAATTAATAAACTTCTGATCCATTTAATAAAGCTCACAATCTGTGCTAAATGCAGTAGTAAAACATTAAGAATTCCCATCTGACTTGAACTATAAATATTACACAAGGAAAACGAACCCAGAAAGCAAATCCCAGCTGTTATTATCTTCATTTAAAATTATTTTTATGATCATCTTTTCAGATGAAAAGATCATCAGATTTAATTAATTTTAAAATCATCTCTTATGATACTAAAACCCTGTATTAACAGTCAACATATATATTAATATGTTCTAATATTGCATCAGTATCCAATATTCACTTGAACGCGTGGGTTCTTTTTATTAATGTCATAAAGTGTGATCGTAGACCATATAAATTCCCCGGGACAGGATATAAAATATTGTGTTTCAAAACAAATTAAACGTTTTTCTTTATTTGTTTCAAACTTGTCACGAACCTCGCAATCTTGATCTCACATAATAAATGTGTATTTATTTATTTAAATTTATTACCTTATGTCACGCTCTGCTTAAAAAAGGTTGACAGAGAAGGTGTTACTAATTTCGCCAAAGAACTGACCAAAAACTCTTATTTTATTAAAATACAATGACAATGACTTAGATATCGATATTATACTCGTATCTTTCTAAAAACGTGCAATCATTAAATATTTTTCTAAAAAAATAGCACACTTGTAATCTTAACTAAAAAATAGATATCTTTAAAACGGCAGCTCTCTGACGGTGAGCTCTGGGGTCATGAATTATTTGAAATTTCGAGGTCTAAGAAATTATCATTAGTTCGCAACGTCCCGTCTTTAATACATGCTCGACTACAAATCCAGAGGTCACGGTTTCAAACCCGGCGTGCGCAGATAAATTTAATTTAATTTATACCATATGTGCCATAACCTAATAATCAATGTATAGTATATTTGCGGCACGTTCCAGAGTGGTAGATACTCTTAGTATCGCCCTGGTGAAAGACCACCATTCAGAATTGAAACGTTGCTTGAAATGGCTTTAGCCGTGTTTGGTGACCAGATCTAAATAGCCAGATACTAACCTTCCCCTTCCTCGTCTCCCTCCCCACCCCACTACCTTTACCTTCACAACATACCACTTTGGAGATGCCATAGTCTCACTGGCTCTGACGGTTGGGAGCAGTTGAGACTTTTGTGCGGTATTCACGTATAAAAATAAAATAAAAACATTCTGAAGTTTCAAAATATCCTTTTAAATGTCAGAAATGAGTTTTATGGTTTTTATTTGCCTGAAACAAAAACAAAAATTTCTTTAACTCGGCTGACGCTGGGTAGTACTAACCACTATTATTAAGAACATATCGCATTTTGACATATCCTCGCTGGAAAGGCAAAAGGGCTTAATCGACATTTTGGTCAAAAATGAGTAAAATATGCAGTTTTGATCGTTTTAACTCTCGTTTTATTCTGAAGACTTTTGTGACCCTTCAGCCATCTAAAATATATTTACCATTTAGGAAAAGGCTCGACTCAAGCGACACAAGTTTGATACTTTTTTGCTTCAGGTAACTCAGTGAGAGCATGGAGTTGCACCTGGTTTTTTCTTTTTCAAAATCTAACCAGGTAATAAAGGCTTATGAATTTTATTGTAAAACAAAAAAACTTTAAAGTGCTCCGGTGTAAACTTTATAAAATAGCCCTTTTGCCTTTCCGGCAACGATATAATTAAAAAGTTTTTTTTCTGTTGAATTTTGATATCACGGGCATGTTCTCTTAAAGGTCTTTCACAAATGTTGCTGCTCACAATGCCTAAGACCGTTTGCTTCCCACACACTATCAAATCAATATCAGATGAAATAGACTAACTTTGCCTCATGTATTTGCATAGAAACTAACAAGGATTTATCACGTATGCATTTGCGCTTTATTATTGCGGAACTATAAAATAGACAAGATTTACCGCCATAATTCGCCATCTTGACATGTAACACGATTTATACGGCCAGGTAACAATACTTCGTTAAAGCTCTTGTACCGCGAGAGCAATGGGCGACAGGGGCCGTTTTTTCTACGTTTGCCAGTTCTTTTTGGATCGACCCGTAGATGCATAACTGAATTAGTGTTTTAAAGTGGGGTGAATAGGAAAATTGCAATAGTCGAAGAAGATTTTATCATGTAGTTTAACAATCGTTCGATGGTATTACAAATGTGCCCCTATATGTGCCTGTTGTGCCTATTTACATTAGATATGATCGATTCTAATCAGTACTGATTTCTATTCTTGACGGTCCGCCATATAACTCTGTCTTAGCACACACTCCTTACTCCATTCACATTCATACATCGTCTCATACATACTCTTCTGTTATTCTGACTCTTCACATGACCCGATTCAAGTATTTGATTTACTTGATCGTGCCTTGTCTTTCTCGGGCGTCCTCGACTTCTTCTTCCATTCACTTTCGGATCTTATATTCTTTTCACACTCCTTTCTTCGTTCATGCGCTCTACATGCCCAAACCATCTAAGCGTCCCTTTCTTGATTCTATTCATCACGCTCACATCAGCCTCGCATTCTTTCCGGATATCCACATTTTTAATACGGTCATACATAGTTTTATCGCACATACGTCTCAAAGATCTCATTTTCACAGCATTCAGTCTACTTTCATCCTTTCTCTGCCAGTTCCATGCCTCACTGCCATACATCAGGGTTGGTATAGGCACTCCATTGTGGACTGCTAGCTTCGCTTCTTTGGACAATTTCCTATTTGAGCCAACAACGTTCAGTCCTCCATTAATAGAGTTTCCGCAAATATCACAATTTCCATCAAACTCAATTATTATTTCTTTGTTTTTTTTTTTGTATTAAGCCTCAGTACATGGCGCTAAACGTCACTTTGTAGCATTCTGATACAAGCAATACCTACTAAAAAATATTTATCTGTAAATTTTCTATAGGTAGCTAGGAAAATGTCTAAGCTTTCCATTGGATAAAATATTTTCGTAAAACGTAATTACTTTGTGGTTTGACATATGAAATGTAAAAATAACTTAGTATAAGATCACAGATTTTATTTTGATTTTTATGACTGACCGCTTTCGCTTAGCATCTGGGTACCAAATTAAACTAACAGTTTAATTTTGCTAAGCGAAACTGGTCGTTCATAATTTTCTTTATAAAATCTGTGGTCTTATACAAAGTAATTTATTCATTTAATTGAATCTTTTAAATTCTATAAAACACATACTAAAATGTGCATTTTTTGTGCGAAGGTATTTTTGGACTTTTTACCAAAAATTCCAGAACGCATATCTTAAAGAATTTAAAAAATAACCGATTATGAATTGTTTTTACTGGAAACCTTAGACATTGTCCTAATTACCCGTATAGAATTGACAGATAAATAATTTGTAGTATTGCTTGTATTAGAAAAATAAAAAGTAGCATTTTTTTGGGTGCCAACCCTGCTTAAGTAAAGTTTTGGGTAAAACATTTTTTTTGTTGTTGTAGAAATTAACTATTGAAATTCAAATGAGTCTGACATTAGTGTTTTCAGTTACGTCATTTATGATTACATAGTTATTTAAATGATTTAACAAAGTATTAACAATATTTTTAAATGTTCAAGTCAAAATTGACTTAAGCCCTACCCAAGCACCGAAGTATTGTTAAAAAGAAAATACGTTTAAATTTTTTTTTATGAAAATGAGTAATTTTCAAATATCTATCAATGTTACACAAAATTTTTATGAAAAATGAAATATTTTCAAATATCTATCAATGTTTAGCTCCCATTTTCTTCAAAAGAGTCATTTAAAAGTTGACGAGACTGCTTTTATAAGCTTCATATTGGCATGAAGATAGAAGGAAGGAGTGTGTCTCTGTCAAAATTGTACGAATTTTCATTTTATTTCCTTCGCCCGCGGGGAAATGGCTTGATTGATATATGAGTTTATTGTTAGCTTCTTTGAATCGACGCTGTTTGAAAATTCGCAGAAAGTGAAAAATGCAACCTTTTCACCTTTTTATGAGATCCACACGTAGGTGTCAAATACCTCCACTTTACCTGCTATTTTCGACGCCAGTCACAATCAGCGTTACTTTCGACTCCGCCGGCCAACCAGACTATGAAGTAAGAAGTAAAAGGTGATCAATCAATCATGGTTAGCACACCAGGAGTCCAGAGCTCGCAGCGGATCGCGTGTGACAGAGAGAGGTCGCACGGGTCGGCCAGGGGCATTCTGCCGTACTGGCGGTAGCGGTGTGCCAGCGGTGCGAGCCATTATCGGATGCCCGTGGCTATCCGCTCGCTTTATGACGCCCGGATACTCGCGGTGGCCGGTGGCTATCTGACACGCAGTTTACACTTGAACAAAGTGCCCATTGTTTACTTGTTCGGTCCATTATCATCTAACTATACCACCGCGAATAATCGATTTCAAAAAAGTTATTTTAAATCTTAACTGCTCCCAACTATCCGGAGCTCAGAGCAAGAGAGAGCTAAACATTTTTACTCAACCTATACAAATATACGATAAATCACTTTCTCCGGGTTTTTACGTCGTAAACCGTGAGAGAGAAAGAGATAAGACAAGTTCTCACACAATATAGCATCGCTTTTAGGTATGTAAGTATGTTCTCCGTCTCCCGCGTTTCCGGTGACTCCGCCCGCAACGTTTTGCTATGCGACATAACAAGACAAAACTCAACAGTTTTTTAGGTTATATCATACATTTTTGTTTATAACAATACTGTGAAAAAGTGGTAATACAAATAAACAAAAACATTATGTCGACATGTGCTATATATGGATGTATAAATACACTAGCTCTAGCCTTAGACACGCCCCAGTCAGGCAAAAATCATCAATACTGACTACACCAGCGCTCCCTCCTGGTATATTATTGCTCTGAGGTCCGGAGTAAGTGGAACTCTGGCATCCCCAATGTATGTTGTGAGGCTAAACGGAGTGAGAAGGGGTGGATATGGGGAACGCAGTAACCCACGGTCAGTTAGCGGTTAGTTATAATAATGTATGAATTATCCCAATAAAAGGTATTCAAGAGAAAGTGATTATATTTTATTCAACAACACCGAACAAAAGCGCGCCTTACCCAAGGAGAATTCTGTCGGTCGCATCAGCGATCATTAGTGTGACGATTCAATCACCCTGTACGGTAGTATCTGCAAGATACAAGGTACCTTCAGGGATATGCGACCGGTTAGTAGCTGAGTGGACACACGCGTCGGATTCCCATCCGAGCGTCGCGGGTTCAATTCCTCTGCTAGCTAAGTCCTCCATCATTGCACAAGCAACATCTTCCGCTTATTATGATGGTAGCATCCAGAATAACAGCGCCTTTGAGGTGATTTTTCACAAAAACGGCGCTATACAAATTTATCGAAATATTATTATTATTATTCAGATCTAGTTACTAAAGACGTCTATTTCCATTTCAAGCAAATATGCATACAACACATATAGATAATTTAAAATAAATGATTATTTAAAAAATATAAATTAAATTCAATGTTTTTCGGGCAGCATCTTGACCGGTTGGCCACGGAGATCGTCGGAGTTTTCACAAGAGGTCCTATATGGCAACCCCGATCGGGAAATATTTTTGGGAGAAAGAAAACATAGTAAAGAAAAGCTAACTAATAATTCATTTATTATCCTCAAATATCATAAATGGCCGCTTCCACCATTCAAACTGATCGAGTGGTGTGTAAAAATTTACTTCAAACGTACTAAAGTTTAGCTACACACCTAAAATAGACCCGAAAGTGTCTGGTTTAACGAAAATATTTAAAAAAAATAAGAAACCACCTATTCCAGGATGTAGAATAAAATACATCCAAACATTCACAAAATAAAGAAACAGGGTAAAATAAATAGGTACTATTTGATTTATGTTAACTAAATATTTAAAAACTTTGTCATTTTTTTACTCTGTCAAAAAATATCAAGTTTTCGGCCAACGAATAATTTTTCCTGAATTAATATTCATTAATGTAATTTAAAATACGTCACTAAGAATTTGAATGGTTGTCTTGTGCTCGAAAGTTTAGCTGTGAAATGACTTCCTCCTATGACATGGGTTTCTTCAAGACTAAGGGTTACTCTTTCCTTTCATTAAATAGACCCTCCGCACAAAGTTTTTAAATATTTAATAGGAATGACAGCCTCCTGTGTAGAGTTCATAAAAAAATGTATATCGATCTCTTAAATCATATCTGAATTCATAAGGATTTACAAATAATGCCAGCTGACGCCACATTTCTTAATTGCAGTAGAATTTTCAAAGAATTCTCCGGAAAACAAAACCTCTTTAAAAAACATATTGTCTTTTCTCAGAAAAAAGTCTGACGAATACGTTTAAGTCTCGAGAAAAATCTAAATTTCACCCACGCGTGCATGTATGCCGCACCGACAAATATGCTGTGCCATGGTGTAGAGTAATAACTCAACACAACAAATTGAGATGAATTTAACCACAAAACAAGCCTCTCGATTTAATGATACTCAGTGGCTGTAATTTATACCTTAAGATAATTATACGGTGTAAATATGAAGACTAAATTAGTGTTTGAATAACTTATATAACTACCTGAAAATAATATTTAATATTTTCTTACTAAGAACTTTCAGTGAAAATGTTTTGACTTTTTTACGTCATTTTCGTTCTTGAAAAAATATTAATAGTATATTTAAGAGTCAGAACCCAAAAATGAAAACTTTTTGGCTTTCTAGTATAAGCAATAGTACAAATGATTCATCTGTTAATTCTATATGGGTAGTTAGAAAAATGTCTGAGGTTTCCAGTGAATACAATTATAAAATAGTAATAATTTAAATTCTTTATAAAGCATACTAGCATTTTAGGTTAAACGTTAAAAAAAATCCTTTTCTGGTTTGAAAACTGCACATTTTACTGACATTTCAGTATGTTTTTCATAGACTTTAAAAGATTACGATTTTAAAATTGTATTCACTGGAAACCTCAGATATTTTTCTAGAAGAAAGCAACGTTTAGTGTCATTTTTGAGTGCTGACCTCGGTGATTATTTGGATGAGCTATAACGTCATCAAAACCCACGCCATCGGCTATTAGAGTTTGACAACTGATTTGGATGCATTATTATTTTATCAACTTTGATTTGTATTTCTAAAATGAATAAGATAACTGAAATCAAATGGATGAAGACAAAAAATAACACGTCGACTTCCATGGCGACTTATGTAATCATCATCGGAAATTTCTGTATCCCGTGCTGTGTGAATACCCAAACTGCTTGCATTCTTCTTCTCATGATGTCAACAATATTCACACAAAGCATTTATATTACTCACTAATATGACTCACCTCAGGCCATTTTGTCGTTTGCGCTACTAGGAACTCTGCTTAATAGAGCGTAGACTTAATTCGTAAATTAACATGAGATGAT
Source organism: Drusus annulatus (assembly GCA_022651775.1). Taxonomy (NCBI): domain Eukaryota; kingdom Metazoa; phylum Arthropoda; class Insecta; order Trichoptera; family Limnephilidae; genus Drusus; species Drusus annulatus. The sequence continues at coordinate 631,428 of JAGWCC010000357.1, read as the reverse complement.
ACACACATTGTAGACATACCCATTCATCAAAATGGAATCAATTTATGAAGGGTTCCATGTTCCGACCTTGCGGTATACCGTATTTTTTGCTGAATTCACAACAAAATATTTGCTTGCTGGTTGTAAATCATCTAACACGACAGTGCTTACAATAATTTAAAAAGGGACTTTAATTTTTGAGTATTTCGAAAACACCTTTAACATGACTCGGAACCTTTCGCTGAGTTCTACTTAGTTTACCACCTTGCGTTTTGCCCTTGAGTCATATATCCTTGTCTAGGCCGTTGAAGCAATGCAGAGGTCAAGGATTTTCACAATATTAAGTCATGACGTGCCCGTTCTTGTGCGCAATCTTAATAACGTTCAATTGTTAGGATAATAATTTGATTGCTGTCGTAGGTGTGTTCAATTATTTTAAGAGGCATTTCTAGACTAATTGTTCTCATTATTATTTTTAATGTTGGTGTAGCAATTAACCCACATTGTGAAGTAATGACATGGTGGGTTAATTTCTTCATTATGCATTCCGAACCCATAGCATCAGGAATCCGGAACCGTTATAACTTACAACTACTACGGCATGGATTCCCCTTGAGTTTTATAGGTCACTGTTTAAAAATCATTTGTGTGTTTTGGACATACACAATAAAAAAATATGTATGAAACAAAAAATGATTAAAAAAAAAAGATTTCCGAATTGGACCAAAAAATCAAACTAGTAGATTAATTTAAAATAAAGCACGATATAGTTGAACTTTGCACATATATGTAAATACAATTTGACTTGGCCATTCGTTTTAGTTAGCACAGGCTTTATTGCTTACATTTTTGGCATTTGGACTGTGATCTCGCCAATATTGGGATTGTTGTGATGAAGAGATAAGTAAGTAAGAAAGAGTTGGAGAAAGAGCAGGTTGGAAAGCAGCTGGTTATTCAGATCTGGTAACGAAGCCTAGTTTTAGGTATTTCGAGATTTTTAAAAAAATATAAAAGACGATACCCTTGAACGAGGTTCAAATGTACAACGTATTTATCATATTAATACAAAAATATATATTTCATACGTTTTTACTAGCTCTATTTGGGGGCCCACAGGAAATATTACCGATCTTCCAAATGCTTATAAATAATATTGTTATTTAGCGCTTAATTTTCAGAGACTTAAATAGAAAAATAAATACATTAATAATTGAAATAATATTATAATATTCCCCAACGTAAATATGAAACAGAAAAAATATAACGGTCGCGACCGAGACTCGAACTCGGAACCTCTACTCTATCGCGGAGTAAGGCTTCTGCCAATTAAGCCATCGAGACCTTATAGGAATCCGACATTTTAGTCGATCTCATTCTTTATTTAGAAAATTATTAATAAAATTTATTTCAATATTTCTTCCGATTTGACTGCCATCTTTGCATGATATACAAAGCTCTACCCGGCCACATATTAAATACTTAGATGGTGTCTTGGATAAACCATCCATTTTTATTTTACAGAAGATTTTTTACTTCTTACAAAGTCGAGAATTAATATGTTAAATTAGATTTAACTTTGAAGCTTTTATGCCTATTATTTTTATATTAATAAAATTATTAAAACATAAAAATAATAGGCATAAAACTTCAAAGTTAATTCTTATTTTAAATAGAAAAATAAATGCTCGGCTCTTTCTTTGTAAAATTAACTAAACATTTGAGTATTGTACGCACTGCGGTAAGGTAGGGTGGGCCAGGATAAATCACCTACAGTTCTTCTGAGTCCTATTTGTGCCACCCAGCATTTCCATATCACGCGAGAGAAGAACCTACAGCCCCTCAGTGAATAACCAATAGGTGCTTCGAATATTTAATTAATAATAAAACATGGAATAGTAGGGTACCAACATTACTTTTCAGCGAGGGTGATTTTGTTTAGGGATAACGAACCTCGCGTAGATTATCTAAGACGAAGTAAAGGTTTTCCGAAACCGGTTGGCAGTTCAAAACAATACATCGTTTTATACACACTCACATACTCATTGCGAAATTTGGGAGGTTCATGACAATTCATAGAAAAACCTTTTTTTTTAATTGATTTCGAGATAAATAAAAAACGTTTTGTACTCGTATTCGAATTCAGTTGACTAAAAGTTCGTATGCATGTATTTTTATATTCCACGCCATGCAGATGTTATGAGAACATGTGCCAATACAATTAACGAGCATGCAAAATTATATCAACAAGTGTCATTATTTAAAATGTATATTTTTTGATTAATACATTTTCTTAGGTTATCATTGATATTTATTTAATGAAGTTACGCAATACAAGGTTCATAAATGCGAGCATTAACAGGAATATAATACAGCTTTAAACAATAGTCAGGGATTCAAATATTATAAAGGAGGACGACGTTTACAGGTTGGTGTTGGTGGTAGACCCATATATTTCATTAATAATTATTCTTCCGTAACAGGACGGAAGAATACGACGGCCTACATGGTCGAGTGGTAAGACGCTCGACTACGAATCCAAAGGTCGCGGGTTCAAACCCGGCGTGCGCCAATAACTTTTATTTAATTAATATGTGTCATAACACATTTAATTCATATAAAAATAATAACAAGTATATTTGCGGCACGTTCCAGAGTGGTAGATACTCTAAGTATCGCCCTGGTGAAAGACCACCATTCAGAATCGAAACGTTGCTTAAAATGGCTTAAGCCGTGTTTGGTGACCAGATCTGAATAGCCAGGTACTTCCCAACCTTCCTCTTCCTGATCTCCTTCCCCTCCCCACTACCTTCAGCCTCACAACATACCCAATTTGAGGATGCCATAGTCTCACTGGCTCTAGACGGTTGGGAGCAGTTGAGACTCTTGTGCGATATTCATGTAAAAAAAAAAAAAAAGAACGCAGTGAAGAACGGTTTTAAAGTTACTGTTCATTTACTCATTGAACTGAATTATGTCAAGCCACAATGTAACTATTTAATACGAACATATCTTTTTTTTAATTATAAAACATTACAACAAACACAGCGCCATTGAGGTGATTTTTCACAAAAACGACGCTAAAGAAATTATCAAAATATTATCATAATTATTGATTTAAATAAAATATTACATGTGATTTACGTTTCTTTGATCCAAACGAACCTAAAATCGCAAATAAGATCAGTGTCCCTTTGATCCTGAAGAGCGTTTTATACTCGGAAGAGTAAATTATGCAATAAACTCTGCAACATCTAAGATGAAAATGTATCTAGGCCAGACAAAATCCGGTGAAACGTATTAATTCTCTTTGATGCAAATGGATTCTGCTAGTGTTTTTTAATTCCCATCAACAATCGCAACAGTGCTAAATATTTTGATCTGCAAACCAATACTTGTAGACGTCCGTTGCGTAACTTTCGCGGGGTAATGACTTGTGCAAACATTAAAATACCCCTCAGTGTGAAAAATAATAAATACGAACGCAAAATTCACGATACGGAGGTATTTTGGGCCTCTCTTGAAATTTCCCAGATGATTTATGATCTAAGAAAAGCCATCGAAAGCTTTCCTATTCTCAAAGCTCGGGTAATTGCGCTGGGTGAAAGCTTCGTTTGCTGGATAGATTCATATTTAATGAAATGTGTCATAGTATAGCTGATTAAGCCTTCAAGAGGACACACCGCCCTATAAATAAATCGCTGATGGGCGTTCTTAAAAGTGAGAGGAAATTTCAAAATAAATGAATGACTGGTTAGTAGCTGAGTGTACAAACGCGTCGGATTCCCATTCGGGCGTCGTGGATTCAATTCCTCTGTTAAGTCCTCCATCATTGCACAAGCAAAGATCTACCTCTTATTTTGATGGTAGTAGGAGTTTTTTTTATATTGTGAGGTTATTCGTAACCTGGGAATGTTTGTCTTTTTATTTTAAGAAAAAAAAAGATTTGGTTATTCAATTTTTAAAACTTTTATCCGCTGTTTCTTTCTAATACAAGCTATAATACTACACATGATTTATCTGTTAATTCTACATGGGCAGTTAGGAAAATATCTAAGGTTTCCAATGAATAAATGTACGCTGTAATTTTTTAAATTCAATGAAAAACATACTAAAAGGTGCAGTTATAAAACCAGCGCAACCATTTTCGAACTTTTTACATAAAATTCTAGTATCCATTTCAAATAGAATTTAAAAGGTTACAGTAAAATAATTTTATTACTGGAAACCTTGAACATTTTGACTACCCATATAGAATTAATAGATGAATCATTTGTAGTATTGTTTATATTAGAAAGCCAAAAATTGTGCATTTTTGGTGCTGACCCCTAAGATCGGACTGGTTTCAACCTATTACGGTCGTCTTCAGACAAAGTTTATTTGCATTCGTTCATCATAGATCAAAATTGATTTGCATTCGTTCGTACTCTATCTTACATGTAATATTAAATTGCGGATAAATACGATGACTTTTTATCTACAGGTAGGTGATGTCATAATGTTAAAAAAACACAAGGTTTCCCTAAGTATTCGCCAAAACAAATTAAGAATTCGCGCTGATAATAGACACAAATCCGACATTTCTATCCGCCGACTCTTGAGGAGCGATTGAGTCATAAACGGCCTAAGGCAAAAAGGCGTGTTGAACAACCAAATGTTCGCCGCAAGGCGTATAGGAAGAGCATAAGGTTGAGTTTGCTGTAGCAGTCCTGGAAGGGTGTTAATTTTTATTCATTCTGTTAAACATATTACTATAATCCCAAATGTTTTCCGAGGTATCTCTAGGTAAGTAACAAATTCATCCCTGAAAAAATAAAATCTGGTCCTTACCGCTAATGTTACTGCTGAAAAACGAGTTGAAAATTTAAAAAATCGTTTTACGGTAAGAATATAAAAGAATGTAATTAAAATATTAATTACATCATACCAAGTGCATCCTCGGAAAATATTTGATAATTTTGTTACAGATGCAATTAGAATTAATTCAAATGTGAATCTCTGACAATCCCCCCCTTGCTTTTGGAGTGCTAAGTCACCTTAAATAAGTATTTTTAGCTGATAACTTTAAATAAACCTAATATTAATTATGAGATGGTCTGACGACTTACAGAAGCCTGTCGACTTCGGACGGGTGAGAGACGCTAAGAATCTGTTAAACAGATTCTTAGCTAAGTAGATTCTAAGACTCCGTCAAAACAGATTCTTAGCGTCTACGGAAACATGTCTAAAGTTGGAAGTTGCCAGAAGGCTTATAAAGAAGATATTACGTTTATATAGCGGAAAGTATTTATATTTCATCTCAACTGCGCTTGGTTCTTCTAGTCAACATTCAAAATATTGAAAACGGAATAAAGTCTGTCACTATTTCTTGATGTACGTACAAGAGTGACCGTTAGGTACATAACGATCTACATACTCTTAAATAAAATATTTTTTTACAAACATTTTTACACCTGACAATTCAACGATTATCTCACAATATGTGTATAAGAATGAACCTCTCTTATATCTTAAATTTTTGTTTTTCATTGCTCACATTATTTTTGTTTTTATATCACATATAATGCGTCACACTACTTCAGTTTGTACTCGTATAACTGCTTCGGATATATAATACCTTGTCTATATGTGGGGTGAAAATAAATGTTTAGTTTATTTTATTACACTATGCATGCATCTACAGTATTTTTACATCATTCATCTTTTAATGTATTTGGTATACAACTGTTTTTATGAGATCTTTGTTAAATAAATAAAAATATTAAGATTTAAATAATTAAAAACAAATGTCAAAAAAATAGTTTTTTTTTTGTAAACTGGGGATATGATAGATGTTGACACTGTTTATTTGAAAGTATTTGTAATATTTATGCACCAAGAAAATAATTAAATATTGAAACGCTTTTTATATCCAATAAAAATTAGTAAAACAAAAGTTACCGTCGCCATTTAACGACTGGTAGCTTTTGCTATCTGAGCGACAGCTCTAACCTACTTAGCTATCACTGCAACCCACTGACTAGCCGTGAATAATATACAGAAATGAAAAGCGATAAGTTACACAATGCTTATTTATTTCAATCATTTCCTTATGCAGTTATTCACCAATATCTAAAGAGGGCAAAAGTAAAACAAAAATTCAATGAAAATAAAAAAGCACAATGAACGAAAAAATACCATAGTATACAACAGGTAAAAAAGAACAATGTATAAGGATTGAACGACTGAAAAAATAAGTATGTGGGTCGTACACGTACACCAAGAAAAAGTGTCAGAACTCTATATACTCGTATGTGCATATAAATATATCTAAGGTAGATGCAGCTTCATTGAGCAGTTCCATCGCTTTATATGTTGGCGTGTTTTTGTACGAGGAAGTTCCGACTTTCGGTGGGTAAAACGTCACATGGTGCCTCGCACGAATGTACTGACTTGGGGCAAATAAGTGATAGTAATAATAATAATTGGCTGACTTATATAGCGCCGTTTTCGTGACAGAAAACTCACCTCAAGGGCGCTTCTCAACATATTTAACATAATATTAAAACTAATACTAAATGTTAATTATATATATATATATATATATATATATATATATATATATATATATATATATATATATATATATATATATATATATATATATATATATATATATATATATATATATTTATATATATATATATATATATATATATGTAATAGTTGTTGCCCGTGCTGTTGGACCTAGGGTAGAAAAAAAAAAGGGAGTAAGCAATAGTAAACCAAGCATAGCACTCGGACTGAGTGATCAAAACTCCAGTGAAGCAAATTGACGTTTTTGTGGGAATGATATTCTTGGTATGTGGGTGTGATCTTCTTTAGTATATATGGGTGAGGCGGGCTTGCAGGGTGTGGAAATCTAGCATTCCGCATAAATAACAACACTACTCCCTCGTGTACAAGTAACGCATAAACCTCTTTTGCACTCTTACAACTCTGGTACGTTATAATTTTCGAGTTGTATTTAATTACAGTTATTTGGGAATCAATTATTCAAAGTGACAAACAACACAACTCTGGGTCTCCGAGGGGTCAATAAGGATCCCTCTTAATATGCAAAACTGACATGTTTCAAAATGTCATTAATTGCTTTACCACTCTCAAAATAGATTGAATTCTTCGTTTCTGGATTATAATTTGGCTGTACCTGGTAGGGTCAACGCCTCTTAAGGGTCAGCACTAAAAATGACACTAAACGTTACTTTCTAGCATCCCAATACAAGCAATCCTACAAATGATGTATCTGAAAATATTCTGTGGATAGTTAGAAAAATGTCTGAGATTTCTAGTGAATACCATTTTACAACTGTGGTCCTTTAAATTCTATTAAAAACATACTTAAAAGTGCAGTTTTGAAACTAGAAAAGGCATTTTTGAACGTTTTACCTAAAATTCTAGTATGCTTTTCATAAAGAATTTGAACGATTACTGTTTAATAATTGAGGCCTGTAGAAACAAACACGGCTAAGTCCATTGACTACAGTTTTCAAGGAAGAACAAAAAACGTTTAATTTATAAATTACTTGTGATACTGTCACTAAAATAAATTCAACAAATAGTACTTACTAAAAACATTAATTTTTCTTCTTGATACATTAGTTTAACTGGTGCAAAACAAAAAATATATTCAAATTAATAGTGGACTTTGCCGTGTTTGTTGTTCACATTTGACAACTGCCACTTTTGTTTTCAACACAACTGGACTTTGCCAGTTTTGAAATGGACACGTTTTTTCGTAAGGTTGCAGTCAAAGTCAGTAACAAAATAGTTTTATATTTAAAAAAGTATTTATTTTGATTGAAATACAAAACAATAATATCTTACAAAATATTTTGAAAAAGTTTGTAAGTTATGATGACCTAATTAATAATTTAAAAAAAAAACGAAAAAATCGAGAAAAAAATCAGAAAAGAATAATAACTATTATTCTGGTATTTTTTATATAAATTTGTTTTAAAGGTTTAATAAGATATGAATGCGGAATAATATTCAAGAGCAGGAAGATTTCTCCAGTTATCACCGAAATGCTTGATCAAAACATAGTTGACATCTCTCACTTTTAACGATTTCAAAACAACTTTTCCGGGTTCTATGTTGCTTGGAATTATCATTGATACATTTTTCATACAGCAATGATTTCTACAATATTAATGACGGAACATTAACTACTAATAAAGTAATCATATTATTCAATAAAACTCTAAATCGTAAGTAAAAACTCATTTATTTTACCACTATGCTGTTTAGTAAGTCAAAAAATAATGTCCATAAAAAAATAACAAGAAACAAAACTTTATTATGCACGTCAGCGGACATTTTCGGTAATTTGCGAAATTGTTAATATCTCAACTTTTACAAAAACAAAGTGGTAATAACTTCTGTTTTTTAGCAATGTTCACCTTACAATTTTGGGGCTGTTTTATGCGTTTCCTCGCCGATTCTTGTACTACTTCGTTGGGGGCACATTCCATTTTTATAAACTATGCATAAAAATAAAAAAAATTACGAAAATATAGTAAAAAACACCTAGAAACTAAGCAGCTGAGGAGACAATCCGGTTGTAATGTTGTATGAAACATAAAGAGCGGCCATCTTGAAAACAGCTGTTTACAAACGCTCCTATTGGTCCGTTTTAAAACTGCCGTCTTTGATTTGGAAAGAAGTGGACTTTGCCGAGTTTGTTATGGACTTCAATTTTAATCCGTAAAAATAAATAGTTTAGAGCCGTATTTGTTAGGAAAGCAACATTGCATCATGAAGCATTTTTTTTACTCTTTCGAACCTCATATTTAACTCATTTTCCATTATTGGTGGACTTTGCCGTTTTTGTTTCTACAAGCCTCAATTGTATTCACTGAAAACCTCAAACATTTCCCTAACTACCTGTATAGAATTGACAGTTGAATCATTTGTGGTATTGCTTGTACTAGAAAGCCAAAAAATGTCTATTTTTGGGTGCTTTTTTGAATTTGAACAATTTGAATTCTTAATTTCGCGATGAGCGGAGACACTTGTGGAATTATTGGCATCCCGTCAGATATCACTGTTAAATCATTTGTGGACATTGAATGACGGGATTTATATGCGATCGATAAAAGTAAACTTGGGCACCTCAGACTAGGTACTACGATTTGATCGATTCATGCGAAAAAATAACAATAAATTTTTCTATGAACCTAACCCAACATTATCCAACCAATAGTCGACGTTCTTATATAAATTATAACATAGTTGATAGATAAAGCTTTTGGCCCTGTAATATAAGCTTATAATATCTGCCATACATTCATATATATCACATTGACGGCCTCCGTGGTCGAGTGGTAAGACACTTGACTACGAATCTAAAGGTCGCAGGTTCAAACCCGGCGTGCGCCAATATTTTTTATGGCGATTGGTAAAAAATCGAATTACCAAAAGCGAATTACCAAAAAGCGAATTACCAAAAAATGTATTGCATTTAGAGCTTTTTTTAATTTTTTACGTTGAAACCGCACAAGAGTCTCAACTGCTCCCAACCGTCTAAAGCCAGTGAGACTATGGCAGCCCCAAATGGGGTATGTTGTGAGGCTAAAGGTAGGGGGGGGAGGGGAAGGATATGAGAAAGGGGAAGGTTAGTACCTGGCTATTCAAATCTGGTCACCAAACACGGCTAAAGCCATTTCAAGCCACGTTTCAATTCTGAATGGTGGTCTTTCACCAGGGCGATACTAGAGTATCTACGACTCTGGAACGTGCCGCAAATATCCTTTATTTTATTTTATATTAATGAAATGTGTTATGACACATATTAATTAAATAAAAATTATTTGCGCACGCCGGGTTCGAACCCGCGACCTCTGGATTCGTAATCGAGAGTCATACCACTCGACCATGCAGGCCGTCTTGAATGTTTGGATGTTTTCAGCAGATAGAAATCTCGAATTTTTCCATAGAAAAACACGTCAAACTCAATTTTGCCAAATTGTGGGTTGGACGCTTTTTGCACAACTACGTCCAATTTAACATCAACGAGACGGTAGTAAATTGTGGCTAAATCGAAAATCCATTTGACGCTAACAAAACTTGGTCAATTTTAAAATCCGCGTGATAGTGATAAATCGTTGTCAAATCCACTGATACTTTTGGTGAAATCAAAAATCCGTTTGACTAACGAAGCGTGGTTGAATTAAAAATCCATAATCAAAGGAGTCGCAACGGAAATGAACCCATTTCGTTTAGTCACACCGTGAACTACTGGCGCCGAACTGCTAAATATAGGTCGCGAGTAAGTGGTGAAACATTCGGAAGACAAACTGACTGCGCGACTTCTATACCACGGAGAGGAGTTATTAATAGTATTGCAAGGAAATGCGGAAATAGATGGATTGGACCCACGCTGATTTTGTCATTATATTAAAATTAAAAATATTTTTTGTGTACCTACTCAGTTTAATTTGAGCTTAAAGCTTGTACCAGTTTCGGACACAATACATACATGGCCTGTTCAAAAGAAAAGGTGAATTTTGAATTTTCGCGGGCTGTGTACATTCGATTATCGTTTTTTTTGTTGTTGTTATGTTGGTACACAAATGTTTATCATATGTTAGCATTTTCAGCCATTTTGGATTAGTGGTTTGTTTTTGACAACTGGAAAGGTTAGTCACGTTTTTGTGTGTTCTTCGATTTTTAACGTTTTGAAAAAATGGATAGAACATTCAAATTAAAACCAAGGTCAAGTCAAAGTTTTGTTAGAGTCGTAAAGAATGACAACAATCATTTAGACCGTTACCAAAAATTTTAAGACCATGGCTTGAGTTAACAAGTCTCGAAATTCTGGACAGTGGAGAATGATACCCATAATTAATAGAGTAATAATTGAGAACATCAAAATTTGACGGCCCACATGGTTGAGTGGTAAGACGCTCGACTACGAATCCAAAGGTCGCGGGTTCAAACCCGGCGTGCGCCAATAATTTTTATTTAATTAATGTGTCATAACCCATTTAATTCATTTATAAATAATAAAAAAAGTATGTTTGTGGCACGTTCCAGAGTGGTAGATACTGTAAGTATCGCCCTGGTGAAAGACCACCATTCAGAATCGAAACGTTGCTTGAAATGGCTTTAGCCGTGTTTGATGACCAGATTTGAATAGGCAGGTACTTCCCAACCTTCCTCTTCCCAATCTCCTCCCACTACCTTCAGTCCCACAACATACCCTATTTGGGGATGCCGTAGTCTCACTGGCTCTAGACGGTTGGGAGCAGTTGTAACTCTTGTGCGGTATTCATATTAAAAAATATATTAATTGTTTCTGAGTCTACGGCAAGGCATGTTGAACTGGATGAGTTGCAACGAAGAAGGTTAATAATAATAATAATATTTGGATGATTTTTATAGCGCCGTTTTTTGTGAAAAATCACCTCAAGGGCGCTGTACAGATCTTGTCAAATTGTAATGTTTATGTAAGATGGAATGCGGCCGCCCCAACAGATTAAGACCAACGTGAGCAAATGTCATCTGGCTGTCGTAAGGGTGTCATTGGGTGATTTGTTGGATGCCTGGTTCGCTCGCGTTCGGAAACAGTCGGTCGAGATCGGCACTCCCCCGCCCCCCCTGCCGTTTCCCGGGCCGGCGGTCGAAGGGACACATCTGGACAAGGGTCAAAGCAAGTGATCATTCTGGGCTATGGCACTGCATTTAAAACACTGATATTTAAAGATTAAAATATTTTCTTAAAAATCGAAATTACGTCGAAACTAGTCACTTTGAAATTATTTAGAGTTTATTCACTTAACCTATACACAACAACGGTAATTTTAAAGAATTCTAACAATGATTCGATATTTTAAGCAAATATGATTGATAATAACCCGAAAACCTTTACTATTGAGATCTTGGGTACATACGTCGGCTTACACTATTTCAAGCAACGTTTCAAATAAAATTGGTGAAAAAATCCAGTGAACCGACTACCACGGATGTTGTAAAAACCTCGTGGTCGTCTATTTTCCTTCTTCTATAAAAACTTCTATATTTCATTCTCAAGACGTCCATTCTTCGTTTTCTCCACATTTCTACACCTTCCTCTTCTCATTCATCCTTTAAAAACATTCTTAAATTTTCTTCTTCCAGTATTTGTTAGCATTTCCGTGGGCGCCCGCGATTTCTATCGCATTATGAATAGTTAAATAAATCTCCCCTGACGACGGATTATGCGCCATTCTGAAAAATCGTCCAATAAATGTAAAATACGACGATCTTCATCTTGACTCCCATCTCTCTTTTCAACACTAGATTAAGAATTTAAGTTAATACGAAACCTTGTGATAACCAAAGTAAGTGCAATTAGATAAGATGATGCTGGAACCGATATGTACAGCATTTTAAACTGAATTGAGAATAATAACAATATATGGAGAGAGCTAATTCTTTTTACCCAACCTATACAAACTTGGGATAAATCACTTTCTCAACGTTTTTACGTCGTACACCATGAGAAAGAAAGAGACAAAAAACGAAAAAATATCACACCGCTTTCAGGTATGTAACAATGTTCTCCGTCTCCCGCGTCTACGGAGACTTCGCCCACACGTTTTGATATGTGACTAAACTGAACATAACTCAACGGTTTTTTAGGTTATACGCTATATTTTTGTTTAAAAAATACTGTGAAAAAGTGGTTATACAAATAAACAAAAACATTTTGTACACATGCGCTATGAATGGATGTTTAAATACCCTAGCCCTAGTCCCAGCCACGCCTAAGTCTAACCGAGTCAGGCAAAAATCATCAATACTGTCTGCAGATAGTATAGAAGCGCTCCCTCCTGTATATTATTGCTTTGAGGGTATAAGTTTTTTTTTAATCTGTCATCGTATCTTATACGTTATGTTGTTATTCCCAATGTTGACATAACATAACATGCCTAAGAATTGAATTCCCTTGACTGTGCCAAGTCTTCCTGGGACATCCCCAACTGCTTTTTCCATTTACTTGACCTCGTATGTTCTCCTAACACTCGTTGTGTCTCTTTCTTATTCTCGCACTCTTTTAGAATCTCTTTTTTCATAGTGCTTTATTTAGGGATGTCTTTTTTACTATATTCATTTTATTTTCACCTCACCCTTGGAAAAACAAAGTATGGAAAGAGAGCTAATTATTTTTACCCAACCGATACAAACTTGCGATAAATCACTTTCTCCGGGTTTTTACATCGTACACCATGAGAGAGAAAGAGAACAAATATAATACTCCGCTTCTACGTACTGTCAATGATCTTGGGCTCCTGGGTCACCGCGGTACTCCGCCCACATTTTTTTTATTATGCCACTAAACTTGACACAACTAAACGGTTTTTTAGGTTAGAGAGTGAAAAAGTGGTTATACGAATAAACAAAAACATTATGTCGATATGTGATATGAATGGATGTATTAATATCCTAGCCTTGGTCTTAGCCACGCCCAGGTCCGCCAAGTCAGGTAAAAATCTTCAAAAACTGACTACACTGCCTTGGATTGATACCACTGTATATACTCTAAGGCCTCACCGCTATACATCAGGATTGGTAACAGAACCCCACCGTAGACTGGAGCTCAGATTCCTTTGACAACGTCGTTGGTACGGTTTGAGTTGGGCCTTGTCAAGACTCATAGTCTAGAGCCAGTGAGACAATGGTATGTTGTGAGGCTGAAGGTAGTGGGGAGGGGAAGGAGATGGCGAAGAGGAAGCTTATGAAGTACCTGGCTATTCAGATCTGATCACCAAATACGGCTAAAGCCATTTCAAGCAACGTTTCGATTCTCGATGGTGGTCTTTCACCAGGGCGATTCTTACCACTCTGGAACGTGCCACAAATATACTTTTCTATTATTTTATATGAATTAAATGTGTTATGATACAGTGAGATCCCTAAGACGTATGTGCGGTAAAATCACGTATGGCCGTATTAAAAATGTGGATATCCGGAAAGAATGCAAGGCTGATGGGAGCGTAATGAATAGGATCAAGAAAGGGACGCTTAGATGGTTTGTGGATGTAGAGCGAATTAACGAAGAAAGGAGTGTGAAAAGAATATATGATCCGAAAGTGAATGGAAGAAGAAGTCGTGGACGCCCGAGTAAGACATGGCACGATCAAGTAAATCAAATACTTGAATCGGGTCAAGTAAAGAGTCAGAATAACAGAAGAGTATGTATGAAACGATGTATGAATGTGAATGAAGCAAAGAGTGTGTGCTAAGACAGAGTTATATGGCGGTCCGTCCTCTCCGCCTACCCCTGCGGGGAAACGGCGTGATAGTTAGTTAGTTAGCTCCTTAGTTATGACACATAAACGTTGTATAAAAGTTATTGGCGCACGCCGGGTTTGAACCCGCGGCCTTTAAATTCGTATGGGAGCGTCTTACCACTGGACCATGGAGGCCATCATGTAAGATAGTTTGCTATATCAAGTCTTCGAAACCTAAGTGACTGGTAAGAGTGCAGTTCCGCTGAGTTGTTCCGGGCTGTAGACTGGAAGGTGAAGATAGCCAACCCACGATAAGAAGAATAAATAAATATTGTATCTTCCTCATCGAATCACTATTAAAAATTAACCACTGTCGTGTATACGATAGAATGATATTTTCATTCTGCGGTTGATTTAACGTCCGCTGTGGCATCCATACCAGAGTTGACGAATTATAGGAATCCGAGTCGAAAATAGAATGAAAATGGCACCACATCAAACGAAAATCGTGAAAAGCTTTCACGATATCACTTTGTGATGGTGCAAATGCAGCGCCGCTTCCACTGAAGTGATAAACCGGTGGAAGGGGGTTGTGGGCGTGTCTGGTGTGCCCGAAGGAAGGACATTTAGTGTCGATTCACACCAACGTCCGGATCCGCTCAGTGACGATATTGTTCCGCAAGAGAGCTTATTGATATGGTATGAATATCAATCAAGGAGTATGTGCCAAGACAAAGTTGTGTGGCAGTATATCCTTCTGCCCACCTTTGTGATATTTAACTACTTAGTTAGTTAAATAATTATTTTGAAGGGTAAAAATACTTACATCGCAGATTTTTTTTTATTAGAAATCATTTTTTTATCACTAAATAATATTTTTATTCATTATTAATTATTAAAAATATTATTTAGTGATAAAAAAATGGTTTAAAAAAAAAAACTGCGATGTAAGTAATTTTACACTTCAAAATAATTATTTAACTAACTAAGTAGTTGAATATCACAAGGGTGGGCAGAAGGATATACTGCCACACAACATTGTCTTGGCACATACTCCTTGATTGATATTCATACCATATCAATAAGCGCTCTTGCGGAACAATATCGTCACTGAGCGGATCCGGACGTTGGTGTGAATCCAGCTTTAGACGTACTTATGCAGAAAGCGTCCGACCTTAGAGCAATAATATACCAGGAGGGAGCGTTAGTGCAGTAAGTATTGATGATTTTTGTCTGACTGGGGCGTGGCTAGGGCTAGGGTATTTATACATCCGTTCATAGCACATGTCGACATAATGTTTTTGTTTATTTGTAAAACCACTTTTTCCCAGTGGTGTAATAAAGAAAAATATAGAATATAACCTAAAAACCGTTGAGTTCAGTCCTGTTATGTCGCATAACAAAACGTAGTGAGCGGAGTCGCCAGAGACGGAAAACATGCTTACGTACCTAAAAGTCGTTCGATATTATGTGAAAACTTGTCTTGTCTCTTTCTCTCTCGCGGTTTACAACGTAAAAAACCCGGAGAAAGTGATTTATCGTAATTTTTTATAGGTTGGGTAAAAATGTTTAGCTCTCTCTACATATATATTTTTGATCTGAGCGTCCAACCCACAATTTTCCGAAATCGAGTTTTAAATGTTTTCCTATAGATAAATACGAGATTTTTATCTGCTGAAAACATCCAAGCTCCAAATACAATAGATTTTGATAATTGTTTTTTTATTATTAACGCACATTGCAGATATTTTTACTTGAATTGAAGTTTAAAAACTTTATAAAATGTAGGATAACATAAGAAATACATTTTTTTTAATAAACACATTGATAGATAAAAATCACAGAGAAAAAGAACACTGCTATTTACTTTGCAAATGCCGATTACGCATATTAATGCTTTTTTTATCGGCATGTTTTCAAACGCCTTTTTCTGAGTTTTTTTCTTTTTGAGGTTGGACGCTTTCTGCATAACTACGTCGATTTTTTCTTTACTCCGAGTGAAATCGATTAATCTTAGAATTTATTTTTCCAACAGATAAATAATTTAATAGACCTACCTTATTTTTTATATTAATTTCCACACAGGAGGGAGACAATTACTCTCGGGGAATATTTCATTTTTGAGGATGCTGTGTGGAGGGTCTTTTTGTGGAAAGGAAGGAGTAAACCTGGGTCTTGAAGAGGACCTTGTTAAATGAGTGATGAAACACAGAGGCCGGCAAATTGTTCCACACCAAAGCTGTTGAACACAAGAATGAGTCGTAAAAGCGACCCGTTCTCATGTATTAAATTTCAACCGTGTGCAAATGTTGGGCGCGCGTTTGGCGAGTTTCCAAAGGTGGTGCCGAAGGGATCGGTTCCTCGCAGCATCATCATTGAAATACCTGTAGAAAAATAACAGAATTTCACAGCATTCAGTCTACTTTCATCCTTCCTCTGCCAGTTCCATGCCTCACTGCCATACATCAGGGTTGGTACAAGCACTCCGTTGTGGACATCTAGTTCGCTTCTTTGGACATTTTTTCTTATTTACGCCAACAGCGTTCAGTCTTCCATTAATGGAGTTTCCTGCATTCACCCTTCTTTCAATATCCTTATCAGCCTTTCCGTCTTTCTTAAACATACTTCCTAAATACACAAACTCATCCACTTGCTCGAAGTATTCATCATTCACCAAATATTGTGCTAAAATTGGCAATGACATAATGTTAAGCCAATACGTATAAATATGTCTCAAAAACAGCTTTCAAAGCAGGAACAGCTGTTAAACATTTGTATAATTTGATTCATTTCAAATTATTTAGTTCTACAAATTTACTGCAAAAACCCATCCTTATCTGTTTTAGATTTGTACCTACACTCATATAAAGTTCTTTCAAAATAGTTCATATTTTTAATCAGTGGAAATGAATTTGTAACATTTTCCGCTGAAAATGAATTCACTGGCCTAGGAATTAGCAACCAAACGTCCATGTTTTCACTTGGCTACAGTTGTTACAAAAACAAACTTATAATTACGGTGGTCAATGTTTGACTGGAAAAGCTCGATATAGTAAGTTTACGAATAACACATCATGTTAGTATGTGAGTAGGTAGACCAGTGGGCGGAAATGCGAGCATTTGTAATGTACGAGTATATGGTTAACAATCACAGTAAACAAATTATCGCACTGTGCGGTAGGAAATGTTTCGAGTGTTTATTTTGGATTTTCCTGTATTACTGCTCTGCGAGAAATATATTTTTATTAATTTTACTAGTACCTAAGTATAGAGTGGTAGATACTAGCCACTATTCAGAATCAAAACGTTACTTGAAATGGCTTTAGCCGTGTTTTATCACCAGATCTGAGTAGCCAGGTACTTCCCAACATTCATCTTCCACATCTAATTCCTCTCTCCATTACCTCACAACATAATACAATTGGACGTAGTTATGCAGAAAGCATCCCACCCTAAAAAGATGAAACAGAGAAAAGGACGTCTCAAAATATGACGATACAAAAGCATTAATATGCGTAAATGGCTTTTCTTAAGTGAATATCAGTGTTTTTTTTTCTTTCTGAGAATTATTTTAAACAGGTAAATATTTAATCTATCAATGCATATATTTAAAAAAAATGTTTTTTTTATGTTATCCTACATTTTAATATTTTTTAAGCTTCATTTTAATTTAAATATCTGCAATGTGCGTTAGTAAAAATATAAATGACCAAAAATCTATTGCATTTGGAGCTTAGATGTTTTCAGCAGATAAAAATATGGAATTCATTTATAGGAAAACATGTTAAACTCGATTTTGTCAAATTGTAGGTTGGACGCTTTCTGCATAAATACGTCCAATTAGGGACATCATATTCTCACGCTTTAGACGGTTGGGACTCTTTTGCGGTATTCACTTTTAAAAAGGTGCTACCCGGTTTGCGATATCGTTTTTTTTATTGAACAAAATTGCATTTTCAGTTTTTTTACTAAAATAAAGATAAAATAACGGTTTACATATACATTACGGTATACATTAAGTTGAATAACCGCTTAGAGATTTGCTATTTTAGATAGTTTTTAAATTCAATAACTTTTCATGGAAATTTAAAATAATAAACTTTTAGTGCGACGGTCAAAAATATAAATATGAACTAATCCAAATATTTTTAACAGTATCCTTCATTGGTGAAAATAACCGCATTGAAAATATGGATTTAGCCTCAGAGAAATTATATACAGGAGGTTTAGCTTTCCGAAACAGTGTAGTCAGGATTGTTGATTTTTTCTTGACTAGGGTTTTCATGAACACACATTTTTACATCCATTCATAGCACATGTCGACTTACTGTTTATTTGTATAACCACTTTTACACAGTATTGTTATCAACAAAAATATAGGAAATAACCTCAAAAACCGTTGAGTTATATCACATAACAAAACGTAGTGGGCGGAGTCGCCGGAGACGCGGGAGACGGAAAACATGCTTACGTACCTAAAAGTGGTGCGATATTATGTGAAAACTTGTCTTGCCTCTTTTCTCTCGCGGTTTACGACGTAAAAACCCGGAGAATGTGATTTATCGTAAATTTGTATAGGTCGGGTGAAAATATTTAGTTCTCTCTCCATTTATATTCTTACTCCGAGGACTAATCTTAGCAAAGTCATTTTGCCTTATTTTTCACAGTCTTAGTTAGGTATACCTGTTTATAGTTCAAAGCTTCCTAGCTTAGCAATTTGAATAAAGAATTTTAAATATTTTTCTTTCGTACCCTTAACCTTGGTGTCAGACCGGATCAGCCGGAATCCCCGAGTAGCATAAACGCGAAAAGTAAGCGAAGCGTCCTTACAGCGTCTTACATAGCCCAAGCAATCCTATCCCAATACCTACAATAACCACCTCCTAGAAGTGGGGCCATACATCCTCTGGGATTTATGTGCTGCTGATACTTACGTAAGACGTATTAAGTCGAGTGGAATGAATACTGCTTCGGTAGGTTTAGAAATTTTGTGTGAAGAGAAATTTATGTTGACAAAAAAAGAATAGATTTTTTAAAAAGTAGCCAATGAAATATAAAATAAGGAAATGAAAAAAAAAGTGTGCGGTTATATATTTATTTATTCTTGTTAAAATGTTTAAAAAAACATGGGTTTTGGTCCACGTCTGTCTCACTAGGATATTCCTGTGTCGAGACAGATGTAGAGTACACAAATTATATAATATTAAAATGTAAATATTAATAAAAATAAAATAAAACGTAATACAAAGGAAAAAGAAGAAAGGAAACGAAAGATGAAATGAAATGAAAATTACAACAAAGTTATTACATGGAGATTGCATTTTATAGATATTGTTTAGGTTGTGCACAAAAGTAAAAATGAAAAAAAAAATAAAAGGGAAAAGAAAGATGAAATTAAATGAATATAAGAATAAATTTATTACGTGGAGGTAACATTTTATAGATATTCTTTATATATACATATAAAGGGGAACAGAGAGAATGAGACAGATAATATATATATCTACTGGACAAAAAAATGTCTACGCAAACATATTATATAATAATTTCTTTTAGTCGATTAATTAAATCCATGCCGAATATTATAATATTTTAAAATCATATATGATTTTAATAAATTTTCCCTTGTTTTCTGATTTCTTACTGCACTTTCTACAAGCACCAACCTCCGGATACACCTCCATATCGAACCACTTCACCCAAGGTCGCGGGTTCAAACCCGGCGTGCGCCAATAACTTTTGTTCAATCAATATGTGTCATAACACATTTCATTCATGTAAAATAATTTAAAGTATATTTGCGGCACTTTCCAGAGTGGTAGATACTTAAAGTATTGCCCTTAGTGAAAGACCACCATTCAGTAATGAAGCGTTGCTTGAAATGGCTTAAGCCGTGTTTTGTGACCAAATCTGAATAGCCAGGTACTTCCCGACCTTCCTCTTCCCCATCTCCTTCCCCTACCTACTGCATTCAGCCTCACAAAATACCCCAACTATAATATAGTATTCACTATAAAAAATAAAATAAAATGCATTTCCTGCTGATTTTGATAAATCGTCATTTCACCGCAGGGTAAGGCAGATATGATGGAACACCACACGTCTCTCTCTTGGAATCAATCCATTTATATATTGTCTCGTGCGAATTCTTCTTTTATCCTAATCTAAGTATTCGACTCGTGTCAAGTCTTCTTGGGGCGTCTCCGACGTCGTCGTCCATCTACTTACGCATCACATACTTCTCCGCACTCCTTTCTTCGTCCACCTGCTCTACATATCCAAACGATTTCCTTTCTAGCACACATACGCCTCAGGTATCACTTATTTGCTGCATTCAGTCTACTTTCACTTTTTGTCTCTCAGTTCCTCGCCTCATTGCACGAAGCATGACTTGGTATGAGTAACTATTCGTGGACTTTATTTTATTACAATTATGCAATTAATTTACTAAAAAAACTTTCACCACCGTAAAACATGTAATCATTCAATGCGTTTTGTTTCTCCCCTCATCGTAAAGTCCATCCACTTCTCATAAAAATACTAATACCACCCCAATCTGTATTAAAATCACCCCTAAAAAAGCGTTCTGGAATTAATTATTGGTTAAATGAGGCAATAAGCCAATAATTACCCCGTAGAACACAGCCCTTATTTTTTTAGAAAATTTCTTTTCAAATTAGCTCAGTTCACGCAGAAAAAAGGTAATTGTTCAAACTCATGCCATGTTTAAAATCAATAGCTATATCATACTCGTACACAGCTTTTTTGGTTTTTGTGGCAAAGCATTGTTGAATAGGTTATGCAAATTTTAACCTCCATGGCTTATTGGTTTGCACACTTTATAATGGCTCTGAAAGTAATGGGTTAGATACTTATCGACGTTAAATCTTAACTTTAAAACAAAAGGATTAAACTCTTTCCAGGTAACAAAGTCATTTATGGATTATGTCGATTTAAATTTTTTTTTAAAAGACGTTATTTTGTTCTTCCATATTTTTCAATGATGAAAAAACAAATAAATAGCATTAAAACTCGAAAGAAGTCGTGTGAAAACAAACTACTAGTTATATTGTCATGAAGTATGTGTTACATAATTTAAAACGTGATTATTTAATACTTACCTAGCTACTAGCAAAATAATAAAAATGTCCATTTTGAAAATGTTTTTTTTCATAAGTAGCAATCACTTTGTGGTTTAACATAAAATAAAATAACACATTGTTTTAAACCGCAAATTCATTATATTTTAACGCCAACCGGTTCCGCTTAGATCAAGCTTCATCAGGGCACATATAATAACTAAAGAATAATACAAGCTGTAATAATATACCCTGACAAAGCTTGATCTAATCGAAACCGGCTGGCGTTAAAACATAATAAATTTGTGGTTTAAAACAAAGCGTTATTTTGACCTTTCGGTAGCTGAGTGGACAAATGCTTCGGACTCCCACCCTGGCGTCGTGGGTTCAATTCCGCTGCTGGCGAAGTCCTCCATCATTGCACAAGCAACATTTTCCTCTTATTATGATGGCAGTAGGAGTTTTTCAAATATCATCAAGTTATTCGTAACTCGGGAATGTTTGTCTTTCTTTAAAAAAAATAAAAAAAAGAGTTCAAAAATTTAATTAAGTGTCTAGGTAAATTTAAAAATAAACATGTTCGTAATTTAGTTTGTTAATTAATGAAACTTATTTTATAATTGTGAACAACGCCTTTGATGTGATATTTCTATAAAATTATGCTATAGAAATCGCTATGTATTATTGCAAACTAAGAAAAAGCATTAACTTAAATTGAATACCCAACTAATTAATTAAAACAAATTGAAATTTCCAACCCTTTTCATGCGCATCATTCATATATTATTACGTTCGAAACTTTACAAAAGTGAGGGATGATTTTAACGAAGAGATAGCAATCGTAATAACTACATAATAACCATTACGATACCTCTATTAAAACTAATAAAATAATACCTTTTAATATTCCACCCCAAGGTCTCAGGGTGAGTTACTAGAATTAACTCTTTGAACGTAAGAGAGAAAGGGCTTGTTTGCAGGTAGGAAATATTCCTTCATCATTTGGAGGTAGTAAATACCCCATTCATCTAGTCTAGAGGAAAATGAAATCCATCACGTGGCGGCCTGACCCAGTCCTAGATGAAAATTGACCAAATAGAAATGTAGACGAACAGTAATTATTTAGGGTCAGAACTTATTGAGACGAAATATACTAGATTGGCCTTTGTTGGTATTAAATGACCTAGTAGTACCTGTTTGCGTGTAATATAATAATAATACAATGCATTTATATAACGTAGTTTTAGGATATTTCACCTCAAGCGCGCTCTACCCCTATTAACACGTTCATTGCTAAATAAAATTCGTACATATTATTGCCATATGAACGACGGATCAATTCAAACTGACGAACAGTGACGGGTTTCCCTGTGCCCTGTGGAACGACTCAAAACCACATGGCTGCGTCTATTTTAGATCGGTTCAAAGCGAGGAGGTGGCACAATGCGCGTGGCGCGTTGTGCGCATACCAGTCACATGGCCGGCAACGCGCCACGTGCGGTGTCAGCAATGAACGTGTTAAGGAGTCACGTTCTTAAAATTACTCCCACAGTGCTCTTTACATAGTTGATAAAATAAAGTTATCAATAATCTTGCAGCAAAACTATTAATCTTAGTCCAAACATCCAAGATTTAGGTTAGATATTGCTAAAATACATCAAATATACACAGATAACAGATAAACATATATAATTTATAATTAATGTGATGGAAAGTATTTGATACGGCGTTTCTACTGGTAAATATACAAATCCTATTATGAATATTTACAAATGATTCAAATTTAATGATTTGTTTAAAAGCTGTTACGGGTCTAGAATCGACGTTTCACGGGGAACATTTAAAAGGAAAAATAAAATGGCAAATGAAAATTGGAAACACACCAACCTTAGTAAGTTTATGTAAGACAGAGGAGTAACATTATATGGAGAGAGAGCTAATTCTTTTTACCCAACCTATACAATTTTGTCAAAGAAAGAAAGAGACAGCAAAAATTCCTAAATTATCACACGGCTTTAAAGTATTGTTAGAATGTTCTTCGTGCCCCGCGTCTCCGTTGACTCCACCCACACGTTTCGATACGCGAAATAAATTAACATAAGTCAACGGTTCATTAGGTTACATGCTATATTTTTGTTTATAACAATACTGTGAAAAAGTTGTTATAAGAATAAACAAAAACATTATGCTGACATGTGCTATAAATGGATGTATAAATACCCTAGCTCTAGTCCTAGCCACGCCCAGGTCTAACAGAGTTCGGAAAACCTCATAAAAACTGACTACAGCAGCGTTCTCTCTTGTATATTATTGCTCTGAGGTTATACCTGAAAATATTTGAATTCCCCAGTGGCCGTTCGTGACTTTTTAGTGTGCTAGAGCGCTAAGATTGGAAAAAACGTCACGATTGTTGTTGTTGTAGCCGAAAACGATTATTTATATATTTAAAAAAAAATGTACGAAGATTATCAAAAATTTGAAACCGGTCAGGTCTTAAATAAAAAATAGAGAAACAAAGTTTAAAAATTGCTGTTATTAAAATCATTTTAACCGATCGTCTAGCTTATTTCATTTCAATGGTTTCAGACACAGACAGTCACAGGTCCCACGCTAATGCGACTAATTCGGGAGATTTCGCCGTTTATGGGACGGCATTACACAAGCCTTTAATCTCACCAGAGAGGCACCCCTTCTCTTTTCGGATACAACCCTGTGTTCGGTTTAATCAACCGTGTATCACTTAACTGGCTTAGTGATCTGACAGAGTATCGTTTTCTGCCAGAACACGGAGGCTTGAAAATTGAACTAACGGCGGAAACGACAAAATTAAACACTTATTATAACATTATTTTCGCAATTTTAAACGGTTCTTCACTAACGACTCCTTATTGCCTCTTTGGCGTGGTGATCAACGCATTTGATAATGTTTTTGTATGCGTAACATCTGTCTCGCGTAAATTTTCAATTTAATAAGAAAAAACATGTTAAGAATTCTTCGAATGGCCAAATGACCGAATTCCAAAAGTTTTAGAAATGATGAAAACACGTCTCTTGGGAAGCCATTCATTATTTATTTTATTCTGAATTTAATTTTCATTTTCGCTAGCACGTTCATGGACGTTGCCGAGTGGTAAGACGCCCGAATACGAATACAAAGATCGCGGGTTCAAACCCGACGTGCGCAAATAACTTGAATTTAATTAATATGTGTTATAACACATTTTAGTTCATATAAAATTACATATATTATACTATATTTGCGGCACGTTCCAGAGTGGTAGATACTCTAATTATCGCCCTGGTGAAAGACTTCCAATCAGAGTCGAAACGTTGCTTGAATTGGCTTTAACCGTGTTTGTTGACCAGATTTGAAAAGCCAGGTACTTCCCAACCTTCCTCTTTCCCATCTCCTTTCCTTCTCCACTACTTTCAGCCTCGCAACATACCCCAATTGGGGATGCCATAGTCTCACTGGTTCTAGACGAATGGGAGCAGTTGGGACTCTAGTGTGGTATTCACTACAAAAAAATGTGATTTTTGTAATCTGCACCATTCTACTTTTAGTGACTCATTTAAAAATGTTGTTCCCATGCTACTGCAGACGAGCTACTTGAAATAGTGATTATTTTTTTCTGAATTGCACAGGATGTAGGCTTGAACAGTCACTGTGCATGTTGTAATGTTGATTGTTTTGTTTAATGGACCTAACAAACATATCTATGAAGCTGTCGTTGGGAAGATTGCTTATTATTAAAATCCGTGTCACAGGCATAGATAGTGTTGGATTTCAAAGTGATAATTTGTTAGGTTAGGTTAGGTTCATATTTTCATCCAGTTCCTACCTTATCCAACCATTTCGATTTATTCGATTTCCGTATTCATTGTTTTAATCTCCAAATAATATAAAATAAATGTGGTTTTTTTGTGAATTGAGAAGACTCAAATTAAGTGTGGTGTTTTATTGTTAACAATACAAATATGTAAGAAGATTCAAGAACTTTCAACTTCAACTTCATTAGTGATTGAATGGTTTCCCATTTTTCCTGCATTCGATATAATCTTTCCACAAGCCACGATTAAACACTTTCATCAAGTAGTATACAAAATATAAAAAGTAAAAGTAATATACAAATTTTAACCAAATACTGTACGACATATTACTGTACGACAAATTCAGAAAGTCAATTTTTTTTATTTCCCTCCCATGCCCTATCAGTAAAAATAAAAAAATTATAATTTTAAGTTAATAAGTGTGTCTATCTGATAGGACCTGCCAGGTAAGTATGTTTCTGTATATTTTCTTATTTAAACTAGGAATTAATATGTAATTATAGAAACCTGAGGTGATTTTTCACAAAAACGGCGCTATACAAATCATTCAAATATTATTATTATACTTTTCAGTCCACTATTTTCCAAATTTATCTGAAGCTGAAAACACATTCGGTGTTTTATCCCAGCTTTGGATCCAATGCAACGGTTGTCTATGGGCTAATAGTTCGCGTGCTTAAAACCTATCCTGATCTATCCATACTCCTCAACACACAGCATCCCCTAACAAGACCTCTGGCTCTGACTACTACAAATCTTGTTTGGTGTAACAAATTTAATCTTCTAAGGAAGGAAGCGTTCGAAAAATTGGTCTATTAAAGCCGTAACAAATGATACGCTGCATAAATAACCTCCCTTGAAATCCAACCCCATTTGAATGATGGATTTCTTTCCGTGATATTTAATTTTTTCGCATAGTTTCTCCCCTATCTATTACTTTTAACTGTCTCCCACATCTTTTCTTATACAGGACTTTTTTTTTATTCCTTCGTACAATGATGAGAATATTCTCAGAATCTACCAAATAAGATTACCTACCTTCACACGAAGTTAAAAAAATAGATTAATATTGATTTTAGCAAATTTAAGAACCTAAACGTTGACATATTTGAATACAAATCTCTGTTTGCATAAACAATTAGGATTTTTATTTTTAGTTTTTATTAATATTTATGCATTTTTATTTTTAGTTTTTATTAATATTTGTGCATTTTTTATTTTTAGTTTTTATTAATATTTATGCAATTTTATAAATATGCAAATTTTCTGTTTCCGATTTCTTAATAAATATTTCACAAGTAATAAATTGACTGACACTCGTAAGATATTTTAAAAAGATAACTAATAACTCTACGAATATCGAGGGATCTACCAGCCGTTGAAAGCAAATAACCTCTGGACTCCAGTTTTTTTGTTGTTACATATTTGGGTTCTGCCAGTCTAAATGTTTAAGCTGTTGCTAGTTTAAGTGTGCCAAGATAGAGTTGTATGGCGGTATATCCTCTCTGCCACCCCTCCGAAAATCGTGATTGTTAGCCAGTTAATTGTTTAGTTTGATGAACCTTACAAAAACCACTATACTTTCTTAAAGAATATGTGTAAAATAGTGCGAAATATCCATTGCACACTTTAGCATATTTACATTTCGTATGCTAAATTTCTTCAAAGATATTTTGCTACTTTCTAAATATATTCACTTCAGTGTTCAGGGGGTTAACCTCCTAACCTTGCACTACATTTCATCCGCCCCTCGAGGCCCACAGCATTAAGGATGGTTCGAAAGAGCTAGAATTTCCCTGATAATTTGAAAACATAAAACCTGAAGATATATTTTTATTACCACGAGAGGTAATCATTCCAGAAAACCTTGTTTATCGAGGGTCGAGAGTACCCAAAGGCTCGCTGTTTGCTCCTGAAAAGATGCTATTTCTTTTTCAGTTCTAGGAACCGTGTTATTCATATTTGTATATTGAAATATACAAAAATTTTATTTGTTCTTTTCGGATGTTATTCGCTACGAAAAAAAAACAACGATCACCTCTCGATAAGTAATAATAATAATTGGCTGATTTATATAGCGGCTTTCGTGACAGAAATATCACTTGAAAGGCGCTTTACAGCATAATTAACATAATATAGCACTAACACTTAATATTAACTTATGCCTAATACTTATAACTAGTGACTTACAACTAAAATATTTACATTAACAAATATATATACGAGTATAATGGTTGTTGCCCGTGCTGCCGGACCTAGGGTAGAAGAAATGGAGTAAGTAATAGTAAACTATATATTAAACTATATATAGCACTCGGACAGAGTGATAAAAACTCTAGTGAAGCAAATTGACGTTATTGTGGGTATGATAGTAAATAACTAACCATAGCGCTCCCTTTTCTCCGTTCATCTGATCAACCTGTCCAAACCTTCTAAGTGCTAATTCAAAGTCATCAGGGTTGATATTAGAATTCCATTGTGAACTACCATACTGGACTTTGAAACATGTTAGAAATTGGACCCGTAAACCGGATTAGAATAAAAACGGTAATGTACACATTTGGCGTGAATCCATGGATTTTGCTGTAGAATTAATAATTATATTTTTTTTAATCAACATTACACGGCGTAGATTTTACCGGCTCCTGTCGCCCATTTCAAGGTTGACGGATGCATTGCGTGTTGGATTCAAACATGAATGTTTTTTTTTTCTGTTTTTTTCATTCGTGTCAACGCTATTCACCGAAGTCATGGCTGTTTTAATTGTTTTATTTACACCGGCTGTGTGGGTTCTCTTTGAAGTGTGGCCGCACAATGCCGCCATGTGGGAATATCAGTGTTTACCCTGTGTCAATTCGGTACACTCATAATAATATGCATTATTCTACATATTGTATTATGCCTCTATAATGACAGGCGCACCTTCGGCGATAATTGAACGAATGCAAATGAGTGGTTCGGCTTCCATGACAGCATATTTATTTGTATTAGCAGCTTAAGTTTTTATTTAAATTCCCGAAGGTAGAACGTTTTGTTGGAATGCAACAATTTTCATTATCTGTATCTCCGGCCGTTACCCTTAAAGTATTTTCCTTTTCAATCTCTCCTTACTAACACATATTACACCCTATGTATGCATACATACACAGGGTGTAACAGGACATACGCAACAGACTTTAACAACCGATTCTCGAGCTTATTAGAAGATTATCGCCATTATCGGTTTCTCACTACGAAAAATTAAAAAAATACCTCCGAAATACTTTATTTTAAATTATGCCTTAAAAATGAAAAAATAATAATAATAAAATAATATATATATATATATATATATAAAATATATATATATATATATATATATATATAAATATATATATATGCAGTATTTAAAAATCAGCTAAATTTTAAGTTATTATGATATGGTGATTGTGTCCTGCCAGAAGTGACCTGCCAGGTAAGTATGTTACTGTATATTTATATAAACTAAGAATTAATATTGTAGAATTTAAGATTTGTACAGCGCCCTTGAGGTGATTTTTCACGAAAACGGCACTATACAAATTATCAAAATACTATTATTATTAGAAATTTACATATCATTTTGAGACCCGGAGACATTTTTTCAATTTAGAAACAAACAAAAATCTTTCATATTTCGCCATTGGTCAGAACTTTAGACAACAGCCCAATAAATGTGACTGTGAACGACATGGTACAGGTAGGCTGGCCTAAAGTTCTTTTCAGTGGCGACATGTGAAAGTTTTTTTTTGTTGTTTTTATCACTAAAGACCAAAATGGCATTTACGTATTTTTTACCCCAAACGCATAAGTTCTGAAAT
Source organism: Drusus annulatus (assembly GCA_022651775.1). NCBI lineage: Eukaryota > Metazoa > Arthropoda > Insecta > Trichoptera > Limnephilidae > Drusus > Drusus annulatus. The sequence continues at coordinate 602,448 of JAGWCC010000357.1, read as the reverse complement.
CTCTGGTAACACCCTTTAGAATCTATTTTTTTAAACGTCGACTGATAATTTCCCTGCAAGAGAAAATATGTAATTTTTCTGGTTATTAATACTTGGGTAATTTATATAGCGCCAGTTTTGTGAAATATCACCGCAAGGGCGCTAACGTGTTCATTTTTCAACATACTAGGTTATTAATTTTTATTTATGGTTTTAAAGTTTATTTTGTAGAACTCCATTTTAATTTTTAGGTTTTTTAATTTTATTTAAACAATAATTATTATTTAATTTTTTTTTAAAATCAATTTTTAGTTAAAAGCTCTGCGATGTAATTATTTTTACGCGTGACAGCTGTTTCCCCTTCTGAGGGCATTATCAAACTTTTGAACTAATAATAATGAACTTTTGAACTAATAAAAATTTAAAATAATAATTATTGCTTAAATAAAATTAAAACACCTAAAAAATAAAATAAAAAATACTAGGTTATTGTTTTCAAAACAATACGCAAAAGGGCTGTTGTATTTGCAAATATACTCGTATATCTTTCCGCGAGCAAACTCACTCAAAAGTTATTTTGTCGAAGTTTTGTCATAAATTTTCCTGAAAAATTGAAATTTAAGAAAACATAACATGTTATAAATATCAATGTTTGAGGATAATTTTATAACGTAACGACGAAAAATGCACTACACTTTAAAAAAAAATCATTACAGGGCGTAGTGTTTGGTTAACGTAGATAGTTAATCTTATTAGCATAATTAATTTAGTATGAAGCGCATTTGAGGTGAAATATCACAAAACTGCGCTATATAAGTTCACTGTTATTATTATTATTATTATTATAAGGCGCATCAAAATTATGGCCTTTGGATGTTTTACTTTAACACTGAGATGTTGTTGCGAGTTATCAAGATTTCGCATTGGTGTGGTAGATACTCCAAGTATCACCCTGGTGAAAGACCACCACTCGGAATCGAAACGTTGCTTGAAATGGGTTTAGCCGTGTTTGTTGACCAAATCTGAATATCCAGGTACTCCCCAACCTTCCTCTTCCCAATCTCCTTCCCCTCCTCACTACCTTCAGCCTCACAACATGCCCCAATTGGGGATGCTATAGTCTCACCAGGCTCTAGACGGTTAAAGAGCAGTTGGGACTCGTGTGCGGTATTCATGCATACCAAATAAATCAACATTACAACACCCAGACTGCCAGAATCACAGGGAAATAAATTGTTCTCCGATGGGAATCGAACTCACAGCGTTCCGGTCAAATATAAAATGGTTAAGCCATTACTTTGAAGAGCGTTTATTTCTATTTTTCAAACAAGTTTTAATCATCATTATTAGATATTTATTGTTGATCGAGTGATCCGTTTGTTTATCTCGAATTTCCACATCTAGAATCTATTAATTAATGCTAGAATTTTTATGGCCATTGGAAACTGTTCGGGCTCGCACGTGTGATGCGTGTCCTAGGCACGGCACACGTGTGACGGCGTCTAATGGACAGTTGGACACGTGCGACATTTTGACAAAGAGACTTCAGGGAAACGCGTGTCCAAATTGTTGAACAAATACACGGAACGGAACGTGGCGGGGGGTTAGACCGCCTGCTAACGTTTTGATGTAAATTTCGATAAATAAATAATTAAGTGCTTTGTACAGAAATATGTACGATGGGTTTATGGAATCATTTTGTTAATTGAATGATGTTTCAAATTTATCGCTTGGGTTTACAAGATGTGGATTATTTTACTCTGGGCATACAGGGTAATAATTTAGAAGGTTTTCATTCCAAAATTGTACCTGCTCGATATAAAAAGAGAAAAACTTTAATATCTTGCCAAAATTATGTTATTTTTAAAACCTACATTATCGGTACCTTTTATAGTGAATACAGCACAGAGTTCCAACTGCTGCCAACCGTCTAGAGCCAGTGAGACTATGGCACCTCCAATTGGGGTATGTTGTGAGGCTGAAGAGGTATTCAAGAGAAAAAAGGAGATGAGGAAGAGAAAGGTTAGGAAGTACCTGGCTATTCAGATCTGGTCACCAAACACGACTAAAGCCATTTGAAGCAACGTTTCGATTCTGAATGGTGGTATTTCACCACGGCGATACTTAGAGTATCTACCACTCTGGAAAGTGCCGCAAATATACTTTATATTATTTTATATGATTTAAATGTGTTACACATATTAATTAAATACAAGTTATTGGCACACGCCGGGTTTGAACTCGCGAGCTTTGGATTCGTAGTCGAGCGTCTTACCACTCGACCATGTAGGCCGTCGTACGATTGCTCCATGAGTTGTTCTGGGCTTTATCCTGCTGATTAAACATAGCCCCGATGATAGCCAACCTCCGAAAGAAAAGGGTACCAACACCACATCGAGATTATTTCTGACAACTTGATGATCAAAACACTATTTTCGTTGGAATTTCGCGATGCTGATGGAAGCGGGGGAAGGGTCAGAATTACCTGGCTATTCAAATCTGATAATTTAACATAGCTAAAGCCATTTCAAGCAACTTTTCGATTCAGAATGATGGTTTCTCATTAGAGTGATACTAATAATAATAATACACGGATAACTTTTATAGCGCTGTTTTCGTGGGAAAATCACCTCAAGGACGCTTACAAATTAATTTACTAACCTATAACTTAAACTTAAAACTAATAACTCAAACTTAAGTTTTATTACTTATGGCTTACAATCAATATATTCAACTAGTGACTTAAAATAAGGACTTATAGCTTGTGACTTACTACTGAGTATAACTTATAACAAGTGACTTACATCTAATATTTCATTATTATTACTTAATTACCTCTTCTTTATTGCTCTAGATACATTCCTCTATGGAATACACTTAGTATATTTTTTTATAAAGCGTGAACCTATGCTTTTAGAAGTGATGTAGATTTAAAAAAAAAACTTATTTATTTTTATATTTTGTCACCGAGATATTTCACGTGTGAAAGCTAGTTATTTGTTATAATAAAATAAGAATTACCCTCCACAAATCTTCATTATATCATATAATGAATACTAACAAGTTGTTCTTCTCCTTTTTCCAGGTAATATCAAACACTGTTTCCACGGATGTTAGAGTAGTCATTTCTCTCTTTTCCCAGCCTACAGATTTCGGTTTATATAAGGTAAGATTTATCTTTCTCATTTCTCCAACAAATTGGAGCAGAAGAGTTTTCATACTATTTTACTTTGTTTCTCCATGCAAATATCTTTACTTGGCGTTTCGGAGAATTCGCAGCGAATTTTTTCCAGAATTAGCAATATTTTTGTGCGCGAAGATTGTGGTTTGCGGCATGGTAAAATCTCTTTTTCTCGAGTTTTAAAGGCCAGATTACGTTTTTATTTATTTATTATTGTTCTTAACCATAACTGTAGAATGTGCAGTCATTTTTGTAAGGGTGGTTGGCAAATTGCACTTTTGTTTGGATCATTTTTCATCATTGGTGGGTCGTTTTCTAAACGAAAACTTTGGCATACAAATTTGGACTAGACAAAAAAACAGTTTAACCAGGATTTTTATTCGACTATCAATCTCGGCGAATCGACAGTATAGTTAGTGCATTTGGAAATTCAAACTAAAAGGGTATACGTCTTATTTTTTCATTCATTGTTTCTTTTAACATTTTTTTAAACGTCAACCTTATCAATTTTAAACCTTTTTCGTGTAACGTATTGGCGTTGGGGCTGTAACGAAATAGCGAAGTCGTTACTTTTTGTTTAGTTTGCTCACGGTCGTTAGTGTCAATCAATCACTTTTCGTGTTACGGAAATGGAGCCTGAAGCCGCAGAAACCTCCGGATATTACACATCACGTTTTTCGTAAATTGAGTGAAACATTTTGATTCAAAGCCTCGGAGAAACGTACTTTTCAATCGGTCACGACTGAGGGAAAATATTTTTTAACAAAATTTAATTTAATTTGATGAGAGGATATGATAAAAAAAAATTACGCTTTGGAAAATGGATTCGCAACGAACTTTTTTTCTAAAAGAAATTGGTTGGTTGGAAGAAATTGCCACTTGGCAATAAGCCCGCCTTGATACTACGTTGGTATGTTATATGTACGAAAAGAGTTAATAAAAATAACTTAATATAGTCAATTAAAGTTTGATGCTTTCGTAAATTAATTTCTGTTGAAAAATGATATTAACATTACAACTGTCTGCGTAAAATAAGTTGAAAAAAGGCAAAACAAGAAGAGAATATTCAGTAGAAGTAAAGACAAATATCTACAGAAAGAAAAATATTGTTATCGATCGATTGTCTCGAAAGCTTCAAAATGAAAAATATGATGATTTTTGAGGATCTGGAATAGTGCTCGCAGGCAGTGGACGCGACAAAGCAATTTTAACCTTATCGTGACTAGCGCGACGCGTGTAGGACCACTCACGAATTTAAAAGTATTTTCAAAAATGAACTTGCAAACTTTCCTATTTTCCATGACCTTCTTTTCCACAATCCCTTAAGCTTCGCAATAATCCTCATTTTACGGACGCAATAGTCTCTCTGGCTCGGAGCAGTTGTTTTTTTTATCCTTGTTGCTATTGTCAATCGTTGAAAAAACTCCCTTGTCATATTTTATTCAGAATCATGATGGTAAAAATTGCGAAACCCCGCCTCTGTAAACATGACGTGAATGGGTTGTGATCCCTGTCTCCAAACTTCAGAGCACTACATATAAATTATCAGTATGCCACTGGATGTGTACCGAATATGGCACAAAACGTGTTATTAAAGCTCTATGTAAATGCATATTGGAGTCTTTTCTTCCGCAAAGGGAGGGTGGCCATTGTGCGGTGACGGTGAGGCTAGAACAATGGCGGTCTGCGGGCACACACGAATTGCCACCCCTTTTGATATTTTTCTTAATTACTGAATGCGCCCGCTTGGTGCAACCTTTTTGTTTCAGGGCTGATTAAGACATTTTAAATGGGGTGAATTTCTGGAATCCAAAAATTACACGCATCAAATTGAATTCTCGACTATATCTTACTAATTAAACGACCGAAAATAAATTGCGCCATTTACCCCTTTGGCAACGGTGCACAGCGGAGCAACTCAACAGCACCCTCAAATATGACATAGGCCCTGTTCAAACTGACAGAGAAATAGCTCCAGGCATCTTCTTGTAGCTAATGACAGCTGCCAGAGCAAAATAGCGACACTTGGTGACAATTTTTAAAGCTTTCACTGGGTGGAAAAAAAACGCTAAGAACCTTGCAAGAAACTCGCAAAATGTAAAAACAGGATCAAACAGAGGAACTACACTGTAACCTATTTCGGTTTAATGATTTAATTAAATTCAAAAAGGAAGAACAGTACTCAACATTCTTAACCTTTATGTGACTGAAAGGGTATTCGGGTACCCTTGTCGGTTTTCAACATAGATTTTTTTAATGTTCCAGTAAGTCTAACCGGCTGAAACTTCCTGACATCTCCACAATAGTGAAAATAAACAATTAAAATGAAAATCGCCAAAGTAAAACATACACCTTCTTATGACTGAAAGAGGGTACCCGAGTGCCCTTATGTGTTTTATACGGAATTATAAACTTGTCCATATTTATTAATCATTTTATCTTATTTTAAATGATAAATAAAATGTACCGTTGTGTTCAAAATACATCACCTGTATCCTTTAATACTATTTTTAATCACCTACTGAATTAAAAACCCCAAGAAAAGATGGTACTGGGTGAAATTCCTATCCACTTCACCAACTCTTGAACTGAGTGGAAATATATTACGTCATAAAAGTGATCCAACAAACTTCAGCAAATTATATACTGTAAAAGAAATCTTCATATCAATTTTAAAAAGGTGTAGTTTTCTTCAGTCACATAAGGGTTACGCCCAAATTCATTAAACTGAGTAAAATTGAACGGTTTTACACATATCTCGCTTGTTTTAACATTTTCAGTAATTTTTACCACTGAAAAAAATAAAATAAATTTTAAAAATTCTCCACCCTGCATTATAGATGAATATTTCTGATGTGGTACTTTATTCTCACAGTCCTTAGGGAAGCGAAAAACGAGAGTAGGATGGGGGTTGTGTAATGAAATGTGGTACACTTCACACGGAAGTAGAGTGTCTGGGACTGGTACTTAGCCCACATCTCTTAAACCCTATACAGCCCTTATTTATACACCAGTAGTAGTGTACACATTCGTCTCCTTCTTATCTGTTTCAAGGGCGCGCTCTGTCGAGAGCCCCTCTGGACGTAACAACACTCCACACTTTCAGAATGTGCTGTGATATTGCTGCGTCATTTCCACAATTGGGGCGCTTTTATCCTTCTCCCTTATGACGGCCTCTGCGGTCGAGCGGTGAGACGCTCGACTACGAATCCAGAGGTCGCGGGTTTAAACCCGGTGTGCGCAAACATTTTTTATTTAATTAGCATGTGTCATAACACATTTGATTAATATAAAATAATCAATAGTATATTTGCGGCACTTTCCATGAGTGGTAGATACTCTCAGTATCGCCCTGGTGAAAGACCACCATTAAGACTTTAAGAACGTTGCTTTAAATGGTTTTAGCCGTGTTTGGTGACCGGATTTGAATATCCAGGTACTTTTCTGACCTTCCTCTCCCTCATCTCCTTCCCCTGTTCACTACCCTCAGCCTCACAACATACCCCAATTGGGGATTCCATAGTCTCACTGGCCCTAGACGGTTGGGGGCAGTTGAGTATCTACTACTCTTCAACTCATTATTTTGTATGAATTAAATGTGTCGTGTAAGTATTTTTACACTTCAAAATAATTATTTAACCAACTAAGTAGTTAAATATCACAAGGGTGGGCAGAAGGATATACTGCCACACAACTTTGTCTTGGCACATACTCCTTGATTGATATTCATACCATATCAATAAGCTCTCATGCGGAACAATATCGTCACTGAGCGGATCCGGACGTTGGTGTGAATCCAGCTTTAAACTGGAAAACTGCTAACTACGTTATAAATAAAATGTACTAGTTTTGCCACAGTGGGGTGATTTTTTTAACCAACATTGATAAAACTATCGTTATTTTAAGCAGCGCTGGGTATGCTAGCGATAATAACTTCGACAGTTTAGTTAGTCGTATCGATTCTTTTAAGTTTATATGGCCTTTCTAGGCCCCCTGACACCCTTATAGCACGTTTTACGATGGTCCCAAATGATCAATTTTCAGAGTTTCGTGAATTATCTTATAATTTAATAAATTAACGACGACCTTATCGCAATCTAAAAGTCAACTGAGTCCATGTTTTTCACCCTGACAGTTATTTTCAACTTCAACTACAAGCGTTTTAAACCAGTGGTACTCAAGTAAAAGTCCGTGGACCGGTACTGGTCCGCAGGAATTAACAATAATAATTCTATATTGTTAACACGTAACGCCCGGATGGTCTAAACAGAATACATTCAGCAGTGATGGGTCTGGTCCAAAAACAAAAAACGATTTTTTGGCATTTTTATAGATATCTTTATTTTTATATATGATCTTGGGCAAGTCTACATTTATCGCGGCGACTTGCCAAAGCGCTGATAGTACTCAATTACAGTGATTTTTTACGCACCCAACACATATAAAATGAAAAAAAAAATGCTATTCATGGATGGTAATCGAACCCGTAAGTTCCAGGCACGATCGCGACGGCGCGGAATAAAAATCCGCGCCTTTCGTGTTGTACTTGAAACGAGTTGGTTTCTAAATTCTGTTCGACGAAAAATTTACACTGAGTGTTAATGAGAGATCAAATTATGCAAAAACAAACTGTGTAAATTAAAGAGAAATTCCGCGAATTAAGCCAAATAAAAGAATGAGACAACGCAATATGAATTTATCTATGTTTTTTTCACAATTTTAATGCACATGAGTTTGAAAAGTATTTAAAGTAGCGGAATAATTGTTTTGTGTTGTTTTTTTTTTTTAACAATAGACCACGAATCATGATGTGTGGCATTGTCTTCAATAAAACCACGATTAGATAAATTGTCTAATACCAAACTTCACACGTCACATTACTTTAACCTAGATACATGCAGGAAAAAAATTAATGACACCGATGGTTATGTACATCTAACTTTTTATGTATTGTGTTTCTTTTAAATTGACACAATTATATTGACTATCTTTATAAATATTTCAAATAAATAAATTAAAAGCCGGTCTTTGGGTAAAACTGAAACATATATACCGGTCCGCACAAAGTTTGAGCAGCACTGATTTAAACGTCTCGTAAGAAACTTTAATGCTTAACACTAAAATATATTTATTAGACATATAGGCTGTTATATGAAAGGATACATAAAAAGCTCGAGCAGAAGTTCTATACATTCGCAAGTATGTATTTTAACATTAGACTCGCACCAAATATTGGTCATTTTCGTAGTTAGTTGTTATTTTCTATTTAACCTTTTTTACGAATATTTTTGATTATTTTTAATATTTTATTCTGTCAAATTGTATTGATGACATTATTGTAACCATAAGATTACACTTATTATTTTTAAATACTCATGTAAAAAAAATGTTGACATATCAATTTTTTAATTCATTTTCAACATTTTTGCCATCGTCGCCATATAATTTTTGATGACATAATTGCTATCGTAACCATACAAATATTGATGGGATATTTGCTATCGTAATCATAAGATTATTGATGGCATATTTGCTATCGTAATCATTAGATTATTGATGGCGTATTTGGTATTTTTATAACTAATTTACACAATAAAGTTTATTTTTAAATCATAAATTCATATAAACCGCTTTAGTGCCGGACGTTTTTTCAATACTTTGCCAAAAGGCTGAGGAAAATTGTAATTGTGATTGGTTCAAGAAAGTATCTTATATCTCGCCTAAATATTGACTGATTTTATTAATTCTTTTTGAAAATTGAACAAAATAGTTTAAATAAGTTTTATAAAAGAGGTACGTGAAAATATTGTTAACGGTTAAAGTGGAATTCCGCCACGAATTTTCGGTTTCAAAATTAGAAATAATAATTGTTATTTATTTATTAACGCCTGGTGGACTTTCACATATTAAATAAATAGAGGTAGTTGTTTGTACAGAGAATAATAACAAAAATAAATACAGTTAAAATGGCATAAAGTTTTGAAATATGGGTAGCAAACAAAAATAAAATAATAGTTTTTGCTGTATTAGTCATAAGTAATTATATATTAAAATTGGAATTAACTTTAAAAATATGTGAATAATATTAATAATCTGCCATCTCTATGTCTCGGTCATGGTCATTGTTCTATTTAGTTTCTGGCCTTTTTTGTGTTTCATATTTGTGTTTTAGATTATTTATGTTATTTAAATATCTAATAATAAATATATATAGTTTAAGTGTTTCTTAAATTTCGTAAATTTACGTAGAAGATGTTAATATTTGAAATGGATTCGTTTTCAAGTGTATGTAGGCGAGGAATGGGTATGCAAGTGGTAGTTAGTATGGAATTATCGTAACCTTCAGATTATTAATGTCGTATTTGCTTTCATCAAAACCATCGCATAACTAATCATTATACTATCGACTTATATACGTTGATACCTACAAGTTAGTGTACAACTTTGTTTCCGCCGTTTTTTCGAAATTCGAAGTTTTATTGTAAAAAACTGGCAATACATTTATGATTCAAAGTATTGCCCATTGCCGGCCACTTCTTTCTCCCATCTTACGGGCATTTCAACGATTCCAAGTATGTTTTTCCCACTTTCGTAACATGGGGTCGAGCATTGTCATGCTGCAAAATCACTTTATCGTGTCTCTCTTTGTATTTCAATGCTGGTCCCATCCAATACAGAGCACGACCTTGAAGCCGTGAATATTCATATTTCTTCATATTGAAGCAGAAAATTAAAACCTCCCGCAAATGACGAGAATTTGGCTCGTAAACTGACATTTTAAATCGAGAATAACTTTATTCAGATACAAATCGACTAAAGTTTCAATAAGGTTATGTTGACAGATGCCTAAGTTTATTGCATGACGTCTATGATCTATTTATGTCGACCACTACTTACCGCTAAAACCATCTACAGAAAAACGTCAGAAGCAAAGTTGTACATCTAATACTCCCAAAGTATTCCCAAAAATTTTCCTTTAAGATTCCCCCCATCTAATCTCAACTTATCTTTCTTTTCCACATCTTCTCCCTCTGCATTACTTTCTTGTTCTTTGTTTCGAATGAGTTATGATCCGGTAAATTACGGACTTAGATAATTTCTTTCTCACCTGATATACTCTCAGGCAATTTTTCGTTCTTAGGCACATTTATGCTATTATCGTTTTTTCGCTTACAAGTATTTTTCTTTCGTATCATTCTTTTGGCGCTATCGTTTTGGCCTGCATTGGGTGTTCGAAAAATGCATTAGATATACTAAACAAATAGTACTTCCTTCGATTTTTAATTTAGTTAATTATTGTGTTTTTAATGATTTATATTTATTGATCGATGATAATAATAAGTAAAAAGATATTACTAAACATTAAAGTTATCGTTGTCAGAATAAAAAAAAATATGGTACCATTTTAATTAGTTTTTCGAGGAAAATTGTCACTTCAATGTAATGAATCAGTGAACTACTAAGAAAGCGTTAGTCACATGGCTGGGTTTTCTTTGAAAAAAAAAATTTTCATTCGTCTTTAGAGGAATAAACACGTCACTTCAATGTAATACAATATTTTCCTTTCAAATTTGTCTCCGAAGAAAATGTTAGACACATAGCTAGATTTAAACACCAACAAAAAATAAATCTCTTATAGAGTAAAAGTTTTCAATTTGAATCATATTATAAAGGAAATCGACCCCGATGCAATATCTATACCAGTTTATTTTCAAATTTGCCATACAAAATGAGATTGTGACCCAAACTTGGCCATATTAAAAAATATATATATACCGTCGTCGGAAAGGCAAAACGGCTGAAGCGCCATTTTGGAAAGTTTCGGAGTTGTTTAAACATAATTTAGCATAGATTTTAGTTTGGAGGCGACAAAAAGTTTGTGTCCCTTGAGTCAAGCCTTCTCCCAAATGGTAAATATATTTTAGATGGCTGAAGCGCCACAAAAATCTTCAGAATTAAACGAGAGCATTCGATGCAGAAAGAATGACTGATCAAAACTGCATATTCAACTCATTTTGACCAAAGTGTCGCTTAAGTCCTTTTGCCCTTCCAACGACGATATACTTAAATCAATATATGCAGAATGCGTTCTTTCAGTCGGTCCTCCTCTTTGCACGATGTTGCTCGTTCGCCCTTCCAATCGACCTCAAACCACCAGCCACATCTATACCTTTAAACCTACATCACCATCCGCCCTATTCTTTTCCTGCACCGGCCTATAAATCTTCCTACCATTTATCATCTTGCCACGCATCCTCTTGCCATAAACCATGTTGCCATTCATCGACTCGCCGATCCCCCCTTACCTTAAATCCCTTAGCTTTCTCCCCCATCTTCCATAAATTCATCTTCGACTTCTGAAGGCAGCTTTTATCCACGTGGATATGCTCCATATTTCAATATTGAAAGGCGGATCAGATTTTCAAGTAGACTCCCTTCACATGCGCAAGGTTACTGTTTTCCCTGTTCAAATGGAATATTAATAAATTAAAATAGAAACACTTTTTCGGGTGACTTTATAAGTTTGATTCTTTAGGTACCACTATTTACTTGGTGAGAGTCTAAAATGTTAACCTACATTGTATTCACTGAGTATAGGCTAAACCTAACCCAGAACATAATGTAATAGTAAGATGCAAGTAATAATGTATGTTTCTCATTAGCTGTTGAGTAATTAGTTGTAAGCACTGAACCGAAAATCCTGTTTATTAGACACTAGTGAGTAATCTGCTGTAGGTTAGATAAATTAAATTGTAAAGCGCCCTTGAGGTGATATCGAATATTTCAACGTTTATTGAGCGCCATCTATTTTCAATTGAAGATTTATAGAGAAAGGAGTTTGTTACGTTGTATAATTTCCCGGGCTTTGGGATCTTAAGGACCTTACAAGGCCGGACCTGTGCCGGCGCAATTAGAGCATTTCGCTCCAGGCGGCAAACCGCCAAGGTGCTGATAGAACTCGTACATAATTAGAAGACTATAAATATGATATACCTGTAAATGAAAAAACCATACTATTCATGGACGAAAATCGAACCCGTAAGTTCCCGGCCCGACGGCGCGGTATAAAAACCCGCGCCTCTCTTATACTTGATACGAGTTGGTACTAATTTTCTGTTAAAAAGTGAACAAACAGTTTACCTGCGCCTGACGCCGTTTGACTCAAAGCCGGGTCTGCGACCTTATTGCATGGACGTTGTGCGCATATAAGATAGGCCAGTCTCAGTTTTTTTTTTTAAATTGACCTACCCGTATAATAAGACCAGATCAGAATAGCCAGGTACTTCCCAACCTTCCTCTTCTACATATCCTTCCTCTCCCCACTAAGTTCAGCCTCACAACTTGACCCAATTGGGGATGCCGTAGTCTCACTGGCTCTGGTTCGGAGCAGTTGGGTCTCTTATGCGGTATTCACTATTAAAAAAATGCAACTATGATGTCCTGTCAAACGTCGCCTTCAAAGCTCAATAATTCTGTGGAAAACTAAAAAAAGACGAGGTAAAGGATGAAACCGTTCACGCTGGTTTCGAAGCCACGAGTCATGGCTTCTAACCTTACGTGACTGGTACGAGTGTCATCAGGAGCAGTTCTGTTGATTCGTTCCTGGCTGCAGTCCTCGGAGTGAAGATTAATTCAATGATAGCCAACCCCGGCTACAAAGGGCATCGGAAAAACAAACTTTTATAATATTATTTTATACGTTTTGCAAATCTCTGGTAATTCTTTTGAAAATGAGGGCTATGTTTGATTGACTTTCCACAATCGACATTATCAATTTTTGTCTTCGGACATGCTCGAATCCATAACAATGTTATATGCTAATTCCTGTTTTCGATTTGTCTCTCTTAAATGGCTTTTTTTATTCTTCGCAATGTCACCGTTAAGTTCAACGGGTTCAAATCCGGGGTCGCCATAGCGGAAAAATAATAATAATCTGTGCGTATTCTTGCCAGACTGCAAAAAGTTCCAACGGAACGGAAAAATATCAATTTGACACCATATTTTCTGGAGCGCATCCAAGTTTTCCATCCGAAAAGTACACATTTTCATGTGTACAAGTTTAATAGTTCGTATAAATTATACGAAAGAGACATTAAAATGGGATACGAGATAAAATTTACAGTTTGTCTTTTTTAATGTGGAGAAAATACATCTATTATTCGTCGGCTAACCTAGTTTTACACAAATAAGTCATTTTGACATTTCATTTAATCGTCGAATGGCGTCTGCGATGCGTAGATTTGTAGTTTTAAAACTTTAAAATAGTATTCTTTTATTTTATGTATGGACCAAATTTGATATTACTTAATTTATTATATTATCGATCATAAATTTCGAGCTATGTATCATGATAAACATTCCGAAGAAAATATATTAGTATTATTTTTTTGTTCATAGAAATCAAACACTGTGGTGTTTTTATTTTTGATATTAACTCCACACAGGAAGTCTTGAGGGAAATTATTTTTCTCAGGATCTATGTTTTTTTTCATTTTGTATTAGTTACTTGTACATTAAATTTTACATAGTAACTAATTATAATTCATATTATTTTTGACTTAATAAAAATAACTTATATACTACTTGATATATTAAAAAAAAAAAAAATGGTTAAAAAGAAATTCCCGGGTTACGAACAACCAGACAATATTTGAAAAAAACTCCTAGTACCATCATAATAAGCGGAAGATGTTACTTGTGCAATGATGGAGGACTTAGCCAATACTAATACTAATGTATTTTAAATGGTTCTTACAGGCTTAATTAATTTATTTACTCCTTTGTACAATTTAAAATGTAAAAGCCTTCAAGGCTTCAATAATTAAATAAATAAATATCTCCCATGACACATTTTAATTAATATATAGTATATTTGTGGCACGTTTCAATGTGGTAGATATTATTAGTATCACCTGACTTGCGTTCCATAATACCAGAATGTCAAGACTTGTTAACTCAAGCCATGATCTTGAAACTTTTGGTAGCAGTCTAAATGATTTTTGTCATTCTTTACGACTCTACCAAAACTTTGACTAGACCTTGGCTTGAATGTTCTCTCTTATGTTTATTTTGTCCTATTTTTGCTATCGAATTATTTATTATTATGTATGTGCTATTATTTCTCTGTTGCTCTTTTTTCCAATTCGTGTTTTATTTGTCTTTTTTGTAATTGGACTTTAGTCCGTTAATTTATAAATAAATATTTTGACTTCATTGACGGCCTGCGTGGTAGTGATAAGACGCTCGACTACGAATCCAGAAGTCGCGGGTCCAAGCCCGTCGAGTGCAAATAAATTTTATTTAATTCGTATGTACCATGTCCATAACGCATCTTAATTCATATAAAATATGTATCGCCCTGGTGGAAGACCACCATTCAGAATCGAAAAGTTGCTTGAAATGGCTTCAACCGTGTTTGATGACCAGATCTGAATATTTAGTTACTTTCCAACCTTCCTCTTCCTTATCTCCTTCCCTTCCCCTCAATCCTTAGCCTCACAACACACCTCATTTTGGGGGTGCCATAGTCTCACTGGCTCCAGACGGTTTGGAGAAGTTGAGATTCTTGTGCGGTATTCACTTTAAAATAATAAATGAACACGATTCTACATTATTTTGCATTGCATCTCCTTAATTTATGAACCCCTTGACTATTTTTAACAATCCCCCCGGCTCGCTCGAGTTGCCATATTGTCATCGCGGGCCCGCCGGTGTACCGCGAGTAGTTGGGTAGGTACTTTTTTCTATTTTCGCAACCATTCTTCGCGCCAACTCTCCGTGATCTTTTTTCCGGTAATATTTTTTTTCAGCGCTGGCAACACTGCATTGTTCTTTTTCTCTCTTTTTTTAAAAAGTACTACACTGTTTGGAGTAAATTTTATGCAAGAAGGAATAACAATTTGAAAGAAAATTCTTCCTTGAAGTTGAACTACAATAAGTGAAATTCTGAAAAATGTTTCATTTCATTTTGAAATACTGTTTCTAGTGAAATACTGAAGAGATACAGCGATATTAGTGTACTGTAGGTGTGCTTAATGTGTATTTGATTAAACTTCATTCAATATATATATATATTTTTAATGAGCGGATAGCCAATTTAATTATCTTGTCTTGAGAGTGCTATCAGTTTTCTTTCAAATAGGTGAAGATCCCACTTCTAGGGTTTATCTGTTTAGTGTATTTTGACTATAAACAATGAATTGCTGTTCCTCAATCATCACTCTACTAATTATGGATATCATTCTCTACTGTCCAGAATATCGAGACTTATTAATTCAAGCCATGGTCTTGAAATTTTTGGTACCAGTCTCAATGGCTTTTGTCATTCTTTGCGACTCTACCAAAACCTTGACTTGACCTTGGCTTTGATTTGAATGTTCTTATGTGTATTTTGTTCTATTTTTATCATTGCTTCGTTTAATATTATGCATGTGCTGTTATTTCTCTGTTTCTCTTTTTCCCCATTTCGTGTTATGTGTTTTTTTTTGTAATTGGACCATAGTCCGTTGGTTTATAAATAAATAAAATAATTTCTCGTACTTGTGAATAACTGAAGAGTAATATTCATAAAAAGTTATATTTTTAGAAAGTGGTACACAATCGTACTGTCTGCTTCCTGATGGCAGAGATTAGAGGAGAGAATAGATGATATTAGACGACATTGGATTACCTCTTTTGCGTAATAATTTACGCATTTTGAGGGTATGTTGAGGCATCCGAATTAGGGTGAGAAAGGGAAAAGTTTTTCACTATTTTACTATTTCCACTTACTTGTTTAAATTGCTAAAGCCGTTTTGATTGTAAATAGTGGTCACTTCCCAGGGCATTACTGAGAGTATTCAAAGGTTTGAGACGCATCCCCCACCCCGTGTTCATATTTCAGCGAATTGAAGATTGTAAATTATTATTTTAGAAATATTTCTTCATTTTTTTACGCTTTCTAAGCGAATGCATGCCGTTCCTGTGACATCCACCTTTTCTAGCGGTGATTCTAGAGTGGAAAGGATTCAGAACATCTATCAAATTAGCACTGACTGTTGAAGTAAAAAGGAATAAACCCCAAGTTTGCTTTCAAGTTGCTGAAAATACTTTCCTGTTGAATTACATTATTTTTATGTTTGAATAACAAATTACCAACGGCTTTTTGTTGGTACCAAACTTGTCACAAACACGGTAATCGTAATTTGACACGAAATAGTTTGTTTTTAAATAATAAACAAAACTAGCTCTTCTTTGTAAGGGTTAGATCATATAATACAATTCAAATTATGCAAAGTCACCGCTCGTTGATAATAATCCTCAACTAAAAAACGCCAATTTTCGCAAATGCTGAGCATACGTTTGCCGCGTATTCATGGCACTAAATATTTTATTTTTTTCTAAGCCACTTACCGCCAAGTACCGATATAGACATTTTTATGGCTCTTTTAAGTTTTCCTACCGAATAAATCTCTCAAAAGATATTAAATATCATCTTTATGTGAATGAATATAATCACATGTCACATTTTAGATTTACCGTCATTGAATTCTTAAGCTCAAATTATATACAGTTAAATTAAACCTCTTTTCATATAAACAATTTTATTTGTGCTATCCTTTAATTATTCAAAACAACACTAAGCTTCCATTACCAAGAAATATAATTTCAATACAAAGGGCGGCCATCTTGAAATCTTCGTTCTAAAGAAATATATTTATTTTTGAGCCAATAACACATCTTCTATATTTAACCATTTTACATAACAGAGTTTTTCGTATTCCGCTAAATAGATTGTCAATGTTGTCATTTCTCAAACGAAAAAATGACAGTTGTTCATTTTTAAATATACACGAATTCGATGACAGATACAAAAAACTACAATAAAATATCAACAGGCCATAAATATTATATTATGTTATTTTAGATAAAAATCACGTGATTTTTAACGATGACTCACTTGAATAAGGATATAAGTAATTCTCAGATAATATATCGAAATTTTAATCGGCTTTTTCCATGTAAAAAAAACTCAATGGTAATCGTTTTTCGTAAGAAACATTACAATAAATCATTATTGTCACAATCCGCAGCGACTTTGCGAAGGTAGGCTTCCCACATGTAATTTAAATGAGCTTTGTGTGCTTGGAACGTGATGTTAAATATTTTTATTGGCTTTTATGTATATTTTGAATAAATCTAGTGGGTGTTGGTTTTAATGATCGTGTTTTGCTGTTTTATTTGTTTTTTGCTTAATTCACTGTGTCAAAACCCGCTTTTCTTGTACTTACCTTAAAAACGCGTTTTTGTTTCGTGACAAAAATCTGTTATCTGAATACCGCACAGTCATAAATGTCTGGAGCCAGTGGGAGAATGAAATCCCCTTTGGAGAATGTTGTGAGGCTGAAGGGAGTGGAAAATGAAACGAGATTGGGACGAGGGAGGTTGGGAAGTACCTATCTATTCATATCTGGTCATTAAACACGGCTATTGCCATTTCAAGCAACGTTTCTACAATGAATGGTGGTCTTTCACCAGGGCGATACTGATTGTATCTACCACTCTGGAACGTGCCGCAAATATACTGTTATATTATTCAAATAGTTGGTGAAATAATACATTAGTTAATAAAATTAACTTGCGCGCGATGAGATTCGTACCCACGACTTCGGGCTTCGTAGTCGATTGAAAAATATACTAATGTTAAGGTGGCAGAGTTGTATTTATTTTTTTTGCGATTTATAGCTTAAAGCTTCGATTGAATAAGTTATTCCGCAAAACTATTGCATACATTTTTAGCTATATTAAATCGTTGAATAAAAATATTACTTACGTGCATATTATTTTCGTTATAATCGACTTGCCTTCTTTTCTTTATATTTGTTATTCTAAGAACCTTTTTTTCTGTAAATAAAAAAAATATGTATAAACAATATTAACCTCCGTTAGTTCCGCCCCATTAATTCTCCACAAAATCCTGTCCTTACCTTATTAACAATTTTTTTAAATATATATTTTTTACGTCTTTGTTCAAAATGATCACGGCCATAAATTTAAATTAACGTCCACAAAGAAAAGCTTTCACGTCCATTTTTCAAAGTCCCGAAATTGATAGCCTTTGATTATTATTTAACATTCTGAATAAGTTTATCTCAGATTTTAACTCAACAAGTTACTTATCTCATTTTTCCCCGTTATTCGTGTCGAGACACGCGCCAATTTTTACCTTACATAAATGCCTACATCTCTGTAACTTTTGATTAATTATCGGCCACCCAGGTTTTTTGTTTGTTTGTGGCAATTCACAACAGCCTGACGTACGGCTTGCTGCCTACTGGATACGCGTTAATACATCGATAAAGACGTACGTATTCAACACACCGTCCGACGTATCCGGCTTTTCATCTCGAAGATTTCGTTTAACAACGTCGTCAAATACAGCATTTCAATGCTGGACCGGTTTTGGTCGAGTGGTCCAAGAGTTCGCACCCGGGTTTCGCAGCTTCAATCCTCTGCGAGCTGGACCACCGTGGCAGAGCAATAAGTGACTAGGTTTTGCACCCAGAGATCGCGGGTTCAAAAACCTGATTAGCTGCTACTCCTTATCATATGTTGTAGAATTTTTATGACACACCCGGGATTTGGGAACATATGAGGCCTGTTCAAAAGAAAAGGTGAATTTTGAATTTTCGCCGGCTGTGTACATTCGACTATCGTTTTTTTTGTTGTTATATTGGTACACATATGTTTATCATATGTTAGCATTATCAGGCATTTTGGATTGGTGGTTTGTTTTTGACAATTGGAAAGGTTAATCACGTTTTTGTGTGTTGTTCGATTTTTTTTTATTTTGAAAAAAAAATGGATCAAAAAATATGTATTAAATTTTGCGTTAAAAATGGAATAAAGTGCTCCAACGCACTTAAAATGTTGACTGGCATTCGGCGAGTGTACTTTGTCTCAAAAAAGTGTTTATAAGTGGTACAAGCTTAGAGCAATAATATACAAGAGGTATAGCTGTAGATCGATCTGTAGTCAGTTTTTACTAGCTTTTACCTTGAAGTAACTGACTCGGTTGGAAAAGGGCGTGGCTAAGACTGGGGCTACGGTATTTGTATATCCATTCACAGCACATGTCGACATAATGTTTTTGTTTATTCGTATAGCCACTTTTTCACAGTATTTTTATCAATAAAAATATAGCATATAAGCAAATAAACCGTTTAGTTGTGTCAAGTTTAGTGCCATAGTAAAAAATGTGGGCGGAGTCCCGCGGTTGCCCAGTAGCTTAAGATCATTGCGTCACTACGTAAAAGCGGGGAATTAAATTTGTTGTCTCTTTCTCTCTTATGGTGTACGATGTAAAAACCCGGAGAAAGTGTTTTTTCGCAAGTTTGTGTAGGTTGGGTAAAAATAATTAGCTATCACTCCATATATTGTTACTTCAAGGGTACAAGCGCTTTACAGAAGGCCGAGAAGATGTTAATGACGATGAGCCTCCTGGAGTTGTGGAAAAACAAATCATGGATTTTATTCTTTGATTCATTTTTTTCAAAAGTAAAAAATCGAAGAACACACAAAAACGTGACTAACCTTTCCAGTTGTCAAAAACAACCCACTAATCCAAAATGGCTGATAATGCTAACATATGATAAACATATGTGTACCAACATAACAAAAAAAATCGATAATCGAATGTACACAGCCCGCGAAAATTCACCTTTTCTTTTGAACAGGCCATGTATGTTGCCCAAGTCGATGGAAGAAGGAATCGGGGACTCCCAGACGTTTCAAAGACACGCGACGATCAAGTGAATCAAGTATTTGAGGTGTGTCATTTCACGAGTTGGAATGATAGGCGAGAATATATGAGGCCTGTAGAAACAAACACGGCTAAGTCCATTGACTACAGTTTTCGAGGAAGAACAAAAAACGTTTAATTTAAAAATTACTTGTGATACTGTCACTAAAATAAATTCGACAAATAGTACTTACTAAAAACATTAATTTTTCTTCTTGATACATTAGTTTAACTGGTGCGAAACAAAAATATATTTAAATTATTAGTGGACTTTGCCGTGTTTGTTGTTCACATTTGACAACTGCCGCCTTTGTTTTTCAACACAACTGGACTTTGCCAGTTTTGAAATGGACACGTTTTTTGACAAGGTTGCAGTCAAAGTCAGTAAAAAAAATAGTTTTACATTTAAAAAGTATTTATTTTGATGGAAATACAAAACAATAATATCTTACAAAATATTTTGAAAAAGTTTGTAAGTTATGGTGACTTAATTAATAATTTAAAAAAAAAACTAAAAAATCGAAAAGGGTATTAGAAAAGAATAATAACTATTATTCTGATATTTTTTTATATAAATTTGTTTTAAAGATTTAATAAGATATGAATGCGGAATAATATTCAAGAGCAGGAAGATTTCTCCAGTTATCACCGAAATGCTTGGTCTAAAGATAGTTGACATCTCTTACTTTTAACGATTTCAAAACAACTTTTCCGGGTTTTATGTTGCTTGGAATTATCATTGATTCATTTTGTTTTTCACACAGCATGATTTCTACAATATTAATGACATAACAATAACTACTAATAAAGTAATCATATCATTCAATAAAACTCTAAATCGTAAGTAAAAACTAATTTATTTTACCACTATGCTGTTTAGTAAGTAAAAAAAATTATGTCCATAAAAATAACAGGAAACAAAAGTTCATTAATTTGCGAAATTGTCAATATCTCAACTTTTACAAAAACAATGTTTTTACAACAACAAACCGCCATCTTGAAAACAGCTATTTACAACGCTCCTATTGGTCCGTTTGAAAACTGCCGTCTTTGATTTGGAAAGAAATTAGTTATTTTTAATCCGTAAAATAAATGGTTTTAGAGCCGTGTTTGTTAGGAAAGCAACATTGCATCATGAAGCATTTTTTACTCTTTCAATACATATTTAACTCATTTTCCATTATTGGTGGACTTTGCCGTGTTTGTTTCTACAAGCCTCATATGTATATATAGATGTAGCAAGGAGTGCGGATCTCGCAATGGATGTCTCAACTCTGTCATTATTTTGCAGTCAATCAATTAATATGTTAGCATTACGCA
Organism: Drusus annulatus; assembly: GCA_022651775.1. Lineage (NCBI taxonomy): Eukaryota > Metazoa > Arthropoda > Insecta > Trichoptera > Limnephilidae > Drusus > Drusus annulatus. The sequence goes on along the minus strand of JAGWCC010000357.1, from coordinate 581,188 downwards.
TCCAACCTTGAATATTTTACAGCGCTTTTTATGGGTTTTTATATATTTTTTAATTATTTTTTTCAAATAATATCAATAATCTGAAACATGAATATGAAACAGAAAAAGCCATAAAATAAAAATACATTACTTTTTAAATTATTTTTATAGTAAATACCACACAAGAGTTCCAACTGCTCCCAACCGTCTAGAGCCAGTGAAATTATGGCATCCCTAATTGGGGTATGTTGTGAGGCTGAAGGTAGTGGGGAGGGGAAGGATATGGGGAAGAGGAAGGTTATGAAGTACCTGGCTATTCAGATCTGATCACCAAAGACGGCTAAAGCCATTTCAAGCAATCGAAACGTCTCGATTCTGAATGGTGGTCTTTCATCAGGGCGATTCTTACCACTCTGGAACGTGCCGCAAATATACTTTTTTATTATTTTATATGAATTAAATGTGTTATGACACATGTTAATTCAGTAAAAGTTATTTGCGCACGCCGGGTTTGAACCCGTAACCTTTGGATTCGTAGTCGAGCGCCTTACCACTCGACCATGGAGACCGTCAAATGTTCGCAACCGAGACACAAACTCGGATCCTCTAATCTATTAGGGAGTAATCATTGTCTTTTTATTTCCTGGCTTTTTCTGTTACATATTTGTGTTTTAGATTATTGATATTATTTAAATATTTAAAAATACGCAAACATTAATGCCTTAAAGTTATTTCTGATTTCAATAGAAATTTTATTTTTTTATAGAATTTGTCACAGTTAAAAACAATTATTACATTTGAGTTTTAAACGACACGTTCCACGAAATTTGAAAAATGGGGGTGGCTTAGTTCTTTTTGTTCTTGGCAGTTGGTACAACCCGTCTGGTTCCATCGAATATTGCTCAATCCTGCATGATTTTCTTTCAACAGGGCAATACTGTAAGTGTCTTCCACTTCTGCTAAGTTCCAATAAGATTGAAGTTCTCGCATGTATTTGTTTTCAATCTCGTAAATTTCTGCGATTGTAATGACTATTTTTATTTTTTATTTATTTATGAAATACCATAAAAATATTTACATAAAAGCAGTAATCAAAATATATCATATACACTCGGCATGTAAATATCACTGATAAATAAATATTAATTAAAACAATAAACTTTGTAAAACACCACTTTATTTAAGCTAACCGCCAACCAGGTTTCGCTTTGTCTCAAGCTTCGTCAGGGCTTTTACATCAACAACGTCACACCCCCAAGTTTTTGCTTCCTACGAAAAATAAATAAAATCTAATAAATGTGTTCACAACATGTATGGTTTACTCAATAAGCTTGTAAATTATTTAGGTACAAACTACAATGTTTATTTATCTAACTGAAACTCGGTGCATGCAACACGATAGTGATATGATCGCTGAACAAACCAAAACGTTGAAGGCAAAATAATATCACAAAAAAGGTTAAAAGATTTTACGTGGTTTAATTTTAACTAATAACGTAATAACATATTAAGTTATTGATCCTCCATCGTTTCGTTCTTTAACCATCTGTATAATTTAAGACCATCAGAGTGTCTTAAGCTATGATTGCCATCTCATCGAACCGGGTTCGAAGCCCAGACAGGCCTCAGCCACTACTGTGCCTTGTTTGGGCGTACCTCGAACTGGTTGCTCCTCGGATTATGCAAATGTGGGATGCGGCTTATTTATCAAAATATACGACCCAAATTAACGATGATTGATCAAAGTTGTATACCGTTGCTGTTTATATAACCTTTTCCTCAAATTTACCGGTATCAGTTAAATAAATAAAAAAATGTGACACCTCATTAATTATGTTAAATAAAGAGATAGATTAACAGTGTATGGTAAGTGTTGTTCCCTGGCCACTACAAACGCGGAAGAAGGAACCAGTACAGTAGCCTATAACCAGGGATCGTCGCTCAGAACAAGGAATACATAATAATAACCAAGTTGATCATTGTCCCCTTTACCAGATGAGTAAAAATTGTTTTCACCTTCCATTCCTTTTATTAATCCTTCGAGCCGGATAGTTAGAGGACGTTCCGAAATTCTTCGTAATAAAGATGTCTCGTATAACGCACCAATTGTCTAACAAAGGTTTTTATCATTAAATACCGTAATTCTACAGTATTTAATAATAAAAACACATCGTACATCGATTTATTTCTGTAAATAATAAATATAAAAACAATAATTTCGGGGCTTATGTTGAAGCTTGGAGTAAGAATATATGGAGAGAGAGCTAAATTTTTTACCCAACCCATACAAATTTACGATAAATCACTTTCTCCGGGTTTTTACGTCGTAAACCGTGAGAGAAAGAGACAAAAAAAAACGAAAAATATCACACCGCTTTTAGTCAAGTTTTGTCTCATAATATCGCACCATTTTAGGTATGTAAGCATGTTTTTATTCTCCGGCGACTCCGCCCACTACGTTTTGTTATGCGACATAACTCGACGGTTTTTGAGGTTATATCCTATATTTTTGCTGAAAACAATACTGTGAAAAAGTGGTTATTCAAATAAACAAAACATTATGTCTACTTTTGCTATGAATGGATGTAAGAAGTTGTGTCCATGAAAACCCTAGCCACGCCCGAGTCATGAAAAAATCAACAATACTGACTACACCGTTTCGCAAAGCTATCCCTCCTAGTATATTATTTCTCTGAGAGTTGAAGCCAATTTTATTTATTGTCGTTTCATCAGTCGAATCTTCACGTTAGTAGCACTACGTCAAAAGCGTTATGGTTGAAGACCGTAGTTGGCGTACCGAAACGCCGAATTCCGAAGCGCACCAATGCAGCATACGCAATAAAACCTCGCGAATTGCAACAAGCCTTCTCCGGCTATTCCGTCAGTGGTCCGGACGAACTGGTTAGCCGATGTAAAAAAGCGTCTATGGCGTATTGCAAGCACGAAAAAAACTGTTTAGTCACCGCCGGCGAGGGTCGGCAAACCCGTTCTCAATTTTTTCTCCCACGCGAACGTCTGGCACTTCTCGCCGCAAAATGACGAAAAAGTGGCTTTTCCGCGATGAGCACGTTCTTCGATCCGAGGGTAAATTTATGATTGTTGTATTTATTTCGCGAAAAGAAACAGTATCCCTACGTGAAGAAACGGTATTTTTTGCTGCGTGTTCGTTTAGTCCAGAATTATATGTATTTAGTCTCCAGTTTTATTTCTTTTGTATAGTTACATAAAGCCCTACAATAGCAAAAGGTAGCCCGCTTATTACCGCGGGTAGAAAAGCTTTTCTCCTCATTAATGCACCTCTAACCACAGTTGACACAGGAAGAGGCATTAATATTCCCTGGCACTATTTCAAAATTTCCACAATACGATATATACGAGTATATATATGTATATATATGTGTACATAGCCTGTTAAAAAAAAATGGTCCAAAGAATAAAATCCATGATTTGTTTTTCCACAACTCCAGGACGCTCATCGTCATTAACATCTTCTCGGCGTTCTGTAAAGCGCTTGTACCACTTATAAACACTCTTTGAGACAAAGTAGACTCGCCGAATGCCACAGTCAACATTTTAAGTGCGTTAGAGCACTTTATTCCATTTTTAACGCAAAATTTAATACATATTCTTTGATCCATTTTTTTCAAAAAGTAAAAAATCGAAGAACACACAAAAACGTGACTAACCTTTCCAGTTGTCTAAAACAAACCACTAATCCAAAATGGCTGATAATGCTAACATATGATAAACATGTGTACCAACATAAAAAAAAAATCGATAATCGAATGTACACAGCCCGCGAAAATTCAAAATTCACCTTTTTTTTTAACAGGCCTCGTATATATATGTATGAGTTACTTGTGCATTAAAGTTTACAAAGTATCTAATTATTTCATTTTCTTTTTGACCTAATAATAACATTTTAAATAATAAATAAGCATTAATTAACCTTTTTAGGTTAATTCCAATTTTTAATAGTTCTTCCAGGCTATTTTGAATTTATTGATTGACATAATTTTGATGGTTTCCGGCAGCGCATTATAAGATTTCATCCCTTTATATAGTAAGCTATTTTGTGTATTGGCTTTATTGTTTTCTGGTAGTCTGATTTCTTAGCAATAAGTAATCAAACTAAGTCTTGTGGAGAGATAAACAGAACGGCTATTAGGTATGAACATATAATTGTTTAATATTATATATTTGTGAACGTAAATTATTAAAACTTTTGTTTTACCCTTGTTTTGTCCCTTATTTGGCATCATTAGGGCAAAGAAAGCAATACAAAAATTAACATGCAAAAATTTTAAAATATATTTTGCAAATAATTTTGATTTGTTCTTGAAATAGCTTTACTACCATTCGCCCTGTAATAGATTTTGTTATTAGAAGAATTCCGTAACTCTTTTTTTTTCGTATTTAACGTGTAGATAAATTGCGGAACTAATTATAACTTTCTTAATGCTAGAAGCAAAGGTTGGTTGGGTACAACCCACGACTGACATAATATGAATTGCAAATCTTCCGTCGCCAAATCTTTGATTCGATTAATCTCGTTCCTATAATCTTTCCCAATTCGAACAGACAGATATAAATATCTCATTTAATTAATTTTTTTAAACCGTCTAATGTAAATGAGGCAGACTCGGAAAAAAGCAATAATAAATCGTTTTTTATACATTTATTTTATTTATCGTAATGTTTTTAAATCCTGTTCTAATTAAAATACTAACGATATGCAATTACATCTGGATGACAGATTTATGCAAATTTACCCCGGTTTTGCGCAGCTAGCAACCTCATCAACTTTTTTTACGTTGAACGTTTTTACGACTGTTTTATTAAAAAATCAGCTGCGCTTTTGCATATTTGTCTTTCGCCATTTTGTTAGTGCTGTCAGGAAGCACTTTATAACAGCAATAACCATAACGTTTCCCGCAGGAGTCGGCAGATATGGTGGTACATCACAGCTACGTGTCGTGACTCACTGTTTAATTCTTGGAGTAAGAATATATATGGAGGGAGAGCTAAATATTTTTACCTAACCTATACAAATTTACGATAAATCACTTTCTCCGGGTTTTTACGTCGTACACCGTGTGAGAGTATATTTATTTATTACCAGAGTATTTTTCTGACAAAATTATCTACAATGTTGATATTCACAAGTATAATACAAGGGCATGCAAAGAAATTAGTCTACCAGAAAAGAATAAAGCCAACACCCAAAACAGCTTACTATATAAAGGAATGAAATCGTATAATGCGCTGCCGGAAACCATCAAAATTATGCCTATCAATAAATTTAAAAAAGCCTGTAAAAATTATTTAAAATGAATGTAAACCAAAATAAAAAGTAGTGTTTAAGTTAAAATATTATTAGTCAAAAAGAAAATGAAATAATTAGATACTTGGAAACTTAAATGTACAAAGTAACTAATATAAAAAAAAAAATAAAAATAAAAGAAAAAAGAGACACGACAAGTTGTCACAGACTATCGCACCAATTTAAGCTATGTAAGCATGTTTTCCGTGTCCCGCGTCTCCGGCGACTCCGCCCACTACGTTTTGCTATGCGACATAATTCAACGGTTTTTGAGGTTATATCCTATATTTTTTTTATAACAATACTGTGGAAAAGGTGTTTATACAAATAAACAATACATTATGTCGACATGTGCTATGAATGGATGTAAAAAGATGTGTCCATGAAAACCCTAGCCACGCCCGAGTCAGGAAAAAATCAACAATCTACTAATACTACACTGTTTCATAAAGCTATCCCTCCTGGTATATTATTGCTCTGAGGTTTAATTTTACTACTTCAATCCTTTGCAGAAAACGATATCTGTAAATGTGTCAAATTGGTCACAATGTAATGCTTGACGGCTGATAACAATTCGATCAAAAGCTGAAACGGACCGAAAATTGGCATTTGATGAAGACCATATCCCCTGTTCGATCCAGAAACCGCGAATCGGTTCTGGAAGGAATTGGAATGATTAAATGGATTGTGAAACGATGAAATTCAATGTGTTCGATCCCGAGACCGCGAATCGGTTCTAGAAAGATTTGTATTGAATTAAGTGGACTGTAAAGCGAGGTAGTACTTGGTAAATGACTTGATTTATCTGAGGAACAATGGTAAAGGATTACGTCATCTTGCTCACCTGGTTTGTGTGTCTGCTAATGGCGGCCAACCTCTCTGTTCCGGTGATAGTTGTGAAATGACTTCCAGGTCCGGGCGATGGTTTTGAAGGAGGAACCTCCCTCTCCGGGCGCTAATTATGAAGTGATGGGGACCGGTGTCGACCGTTCGAACGACACGATCCGAGAGTGGGGGTCAAGTGACAGGCTGATTAACACATATTTTACACAGCCATGCCAATAGGGCAGGACAGGGTCGCAAGGTGACGTATAGGAAATAGGTAAAGACGGGGTACGATTGAACATCACATTGGAATCCACAAAATGTCAATTCTAGGACCCAACATCCCCATTATTACATAGAAATGAGTTTAAAAAAATTATTGATTCAATTGTTCCACAATATATTATTTCAACCACTGATCCGATGAGACAGATATTTTCATTGCTAAGGCAAGATTGGAAGATGCTCCGAGGAACTTGCGTCATTGATCCCTTCGGCACCGGTGCATAGTCGGGAAACTCGCCAAACGCGCGCCCAACATTTGTATGCTTTAACCGCTCAACCAATACGGTGTCATTAGATAGGAAGTGCGATAGAACGTCATATATTCTACTATAAAAGCAAATTCGAAAAAAACACAACAAAAATGTTGTTCTAAACATTAGGATTTTTTTTAATGAAACTTATAACATAAAATGTGCTGGATTAGATCGAAATTATTTAGAGTATGTATAAGAAAAGTGGTAATATTATTGATTTGAAATGACTAGTATGAATTACTAACAAACGAAAGGTAATCCTTTTATCTTTTTCCTAGTTATTTCCACCGGTGTTTGATTTAGCAGTCATTGATATGGAAAGAGATAACAAATGTCATACCGTCGCTGGAAAGGCAAAAGGGCTTAAGCGACAAAATTGAGTTAAATATGCAGTTTTGGTTAGTTTTTTTCTGCATCGAATGCTCTGACTCTCGTTTGATTGTGAAGATTTTTGTAATCCTTCAGCTATCTAAAATATATTTATCATTTGAAAGAAGGCTTGACTCAAGCGACACAATTTAGGGATTTTTAAGCTTTTTGTTAACTTCGGGTAATTTAGTGAGAGGATTGAGCTACCTGAGTTAACTTTATTCCAAAAATCCAACCAGGTACTGAAGACATTTTTGTGAATTTTATTGTAAAACAACAAAAATAATTCAAAATGCTCTGGTGTAAATTTCCCAAAATGGCGTTTCAGCCCTTTTGCCTTTCTGGCGACGATATTTGTCACACTGCAAAAACAACTATTGCCGTCTAAAATTTTATTTTCTGATAACGTTTAAACAATTAAAAAAATCATAGGTGTGTCGCAGGAAATAACTCATGATATTATCGGATAGGACTCTATATAAGAGTCCTATCCGAGTATTCCGTACGATAAGATATTTACTCACGAAGATAGTAAAATTAATTAACATTGAGCTATCTGGAGATATTTCAAAAGTATTTGCGATTTCATCCAACCTTTTTGGTTTTGTTTTGTGAATACTGTAAAAAGGGGTACTTCAAAGTGTCCTAGTATAAAGTAGCAGATTTTTTAGATGAAACAAAAATAAAATATGCATTTCACAATGAAGCTCTGATACTAACTCAGATGTATGGCTGTGAGGCATGGAACTGACTGATTTAAGACATTTGAAGAATAAAAATGCTGTGTCCTAAATATATATTTTTTGATTGTAATATTGATTGTTGAAAGAATGTCAACAATCTCCAAAGAATATGAAAATTGAAAAAGACTGCTTTGTGACTGAGACTCGAACTCGGGACCTCTAGCCTATCCGGAAGCAGCGCATTAACTAACTTTTCCATCCCAACAAATTCATTCACCGTAACTTTTAATAATTTCATACTTCTTTCTTCTATTAATATTATTTATTTTTTGTATTTTCTTAGAAAGCAAACACTGTGTGGTTTGACATGTTTAAATAAATAAATCCCTAATTAATCACCTTCTCAGTTGATATTTTGTCTTTTTCAATTCATATTATGTCTCTTTCTCTATTCCTTTGTAATAATTGAAATGTTAATCTACCTTTTACTCATTGTTCTGTTATTTTATTTTAAATTTTTTTCTCCCTCTATATGCATACAAAACCGCACACTATGTATTTTTTGTTTTGTTTAATTTTGTACCCTGATGATGATACGTGACTATTGAATTTAAATTCACGAGTTTACGTAGGGAAAAATATGTTTCTAAAAACCCTACAAAAGTTGCATGATATTACCGACTCTGGGCGTCTTTTCCATCACGACACAGCACTATGGCATATATACATAAGTCTATTTGTGTTGAGTGGGGATGGGAGGGGGCTCGGCTATGGCCTATGTTTAGGAATTCCACCGCATTCGCCATGGTAATAGGGAAAACCATAGAAAACATTATGGCCTTCAGTGACGTCATAATGACGACGCTTAGATAGATACCCTGATGATGCTTAGGCTTAAGCGAAACCGGTCGGTCATAAAAATATAAATAATATCCGTGGTCTTAAACAAAGTTATTTTTTCAATATTTTTATTTTTATTTAATTTTTTAGAATATTTTTCATCCATCTTTACAATAGTTAGAAAAGTTATATCCGAACACAGTTGCAAACATATTTTAATAATTTTGAATAAAGGTACCTACAAATCGTTCAACGATAGGAAAAATAAATGGAATATGATTAATTAAAATATATAATACGGAGTTTAGTATTTAATACGTGTTGGACAACATTATACAACATACTACCACTCTGTTTCCGTCAGCTTTCTATACCTTATACGATTGATAAAAGTGCTCGACAATAATTCCGAGTTAATTTAACAAGGTGACCTGATTCATGCTGACACCTTGGCAGCAGGGGGCCTTTAAATTAATTCATGTGGAAATAAATATCTTTGTTGTGAGTGCGAAAACTGTGATATTTACTCGGCCAGAATTTTTATCGCCCGGCACTGCTGTGCTCCTGGTACCCCTGCCAGGAGTTCAATTGATTTTTTGGCCACCGTGACCGTCAAAACCCTCAAAGCGAGAGGCAAAGAGTCAGCCAGGAACTGAATTTTAAAACTATTAACAAGTGAATTGAGGACCCCACGGCAAGAACCTGTTAACCAACTAATTAACCATCACGCCGTTTCCCCGCAGGGGTAGGCAGAGAGGACGGACCGCCATACAACTCTTGCTTCGTTCACATTCATACACCGTCTCATACATACTCTTCTGTTATTCTGACTCTTCACGTGGCTCGATTCAAGTATTTTTTTATTTAATTAATTGTACAAAATGTTTTTTTTTTTTTTTACTTGATACTAATATGAATTGAATTAATATACAATGTCTAGTTTCTAGTTAATGATAATTGACTCTCTAATTGAGAAAATTCTCATGGTTAGGGAGGGAGTACTTTTATGGATTTATTGAAATTATTTTTGTATGATTAAAAATGAATATCATATGAAAATAATAAATTCTAGATTATTTTTGTGAAAAATGTGTTTTGAGTTTTTTTTTAAATATTTCATAGTTATTTTCGTCAATTATGACATTAAGAAGTTTGTTGAATAGCTTGATTGCTGAGTAGGAATAGTGATGTTGTGTTGTTGTTGTATTGAGTTTCGGGGTAACTATTTGGCCTAACAATAATAATAATATTTGGATAATTTGTATAGCGCCGTTTTTGTGAAAAATCACCTCAAGGGCGTTAACGTTCTTGGTCTGCTTCTCAGTGACTCCAATTGATTCACTTGATCGTGCCATGTCTTCCTCGGGCGTTCCCGACTTCTTCTACCATTCACTTATATATTCTTTTCACACTTCTGGAAAGTTAGTGTATCAAACTGATGTTCTGCCTCACAAGAAAAATAATGAACTAATAACTTTTCCTTTAACCTTTTCCTTCAAACTGTTTCAAAACTTTATTTGAGCGGAGATTAAAATATCTTTTATTTTTTAATGGTCCAATTAGAAAATTAACACTGAGAATAAGTGACACAATACTTTTGAGTGTCTACGTCTCTATCTAAAAACTCTTAAGGTTCAGTACCTAAAATGGCGCTAAACGTCACTTATAGCATTCTAATACAAGGAATACTGCACATGATTTATCTGGAAATTCTACATGGGCAGTTAAAAAAATGTCTAAGGTTTCCAGTGAATAAAAAAAATTAAGCCGTAATCTTTCAAATTCAACGAAAAAATACTAAAATGTCAGTAAAAAGTGCAGTTTGAAAACCAGCGCAGTCAGTTTCGAACGTATTACCTAAAGTCTTCGTTTATTCGCTCTACTTGCCCAAACCATCTGAGCGTCCCTTTCTTGATCCTATTCATTACGCTTACATCAGCCTTTCATTCTTTCCGGATATCGGTCATACATGGTTTTACCGCACACACGTCTCGGGCATCTTATTTCCACAGCATTTAGTCTACTTTTATCCTTCCTCTGCCGGTTTGCATGCCTCACTGACATACATCAGGGTTGGTATAAGCACTCCATTGTGGACTGCTAGCTTCGCTTCTATGAACAAGTTTTTATTAGCGCCAACAGCGTTCAGTCCTCCATTAATGGAGTTTCCTGCATTCACCCTTCTTTAAATATCCCTGTTAACCAATTTTTTTGACAAAAATGAGTTAGTAGTCACTAAACTAATTCTGGTACGCTCTATCCAATGAACACACTTTGCAAATTTTGTTATAGCTGAAATATTTTTTAATGGCAAGAACATGTTATCTAAAATAATAACACTGTATTGCAAAAATGCATTAAAATTCTAAATTATATATTAAATTTAGTATGTTAGCTATAACATTCATGAAAATTTTTAGTGGATTTGTGATGGTACACACTTATTTTTAACAAAACGCAAAATACTAAATATCTCATGACGCGACAGTTAGTCAACAGGTTCTTATCGTGGGGTTTTCAATTGACAACATTAAGAAGTGAAAGCAGTCCATAAGACAGTTCTCAATCCAACCCTGATGTATATATTTTTTTTATAGTCAATACCGCACAAGAGTCCCAACTGCTCCCAATCGTCTAGAGTTAGTGAGACTATGGCATCACAAAAATGGGGTGTGTTGTAAGGTTGAACGCAGAAAGTGGACAGGGGAAGGAGTTGGGGAAGAGGAAGGTTGGAAAGTACCTGTCTATTCAGATCTAGTCACTAAACATGGCAAAAGCCATTCAAGCAAGGTTTCGATTCCGAATGGTGGTATTTCACCAGGGCGATATTTAAGAGTATCTATTACTCTGGGACGTGCCACAAATATACTTTTTTTATTATATTTTTACATGAATATTAAATGTGTTATGCTAATTTTGGATGTGGAAAGATTATTGGAATGATAGGAAAAATGGGAAAACATTCACTCACCTGATGTAGTTGAAGTTGAAAGTTCTTGAAGTCTTACTAAACAATTGTATTATTAACGAAACGAATACACCATTACACTGATTTAAACATTCTTTAATTCACAAAACCACATTTATTTTACGAGTACATTATTTTGAGAACAACAACGAAACCGACGAACAAGCGAGAAACCAACGAGCAACACGTTTTTTCACACAATATTCTTCTGTTTTTAATTTTTAATTGTTTCGAACATGATGTTGTTGAATACAGAAATCAAATATTGCGAAATGGTTGGATAGGTAGGAACTGTATGAAAAACAGGAAGGTAAGAACCTAACAAATTATCACTTTGAAATAAAACACGAAAAAAAACGCTCTTTTTTCTGAAAAGTCGAAGTTCCTTTTCTTCTTTCATGTAGACCATTCGACTCCTAGGACCCAAACAGGCCAATAATATTAATGATTCAGGTCCTCAACCACAGGAGAATAATTGATTTTTCTTCGTGATCACTTCGGTGCCTCTCAGAGATCAGAAATGCGAACGATGCCGAATGACAAAAATAATAATGAAAAATCGCGGACGGCCGACAAACCAATAAGCATTCGAAGCTGAAAATAGATTTAACGGCTTTACAATGAGTTTATTGAAACGGACACACGACGACTGCACACACTTTCAGGCGATATAATCGTAACTTAGCCTGGCAGGAACGAATCTGTAAAATAGGACGTATTTAATGATGCCTACTCGAAGCGTCCACAGTTAAATGCGTCAAACGTTGATGTTTTCGCATCAATGGATGCTAAAGTTGCGACGGGCATCACCCAGCCGTCCATTTATAATAATTATAAAACTTGGCTAATTTATATAGCGCCATTTTTGTGAAATATCACCTCAAGGGTGAGAGTGGCGGATTACCATATAAACCGGTTAGTAGCTGAGTGGACAAACGCGTCGGATTCCCACCCGGATGTCGCGGGTTCTATTCCTCTGCTAGCTAAGTCCACCATCATTTCACAAGCAACATTTTCCACTTATTATGATGGCAGTAGGAGTTTTTAAAATATTGTCAGGTTATTCGTAATCCGAGAATGTTAGTGTTTCTAAAAAAAAAAAAACATGAAAATTATCCAGAAATTCCTAATAAATCGAAAAACAAGGGGCCCTAGCACGAAACATCGATATAGATTTTATCGAAAATGTCGGTAATTTGAAGTTTTTCTCGAGCCCGACTGCAGATCGCCAACGAAAAAAGCAAAACTCACGTCGACTAAACGTGCTTAATTTAGTCAATGCGAACTGTCGTTTGTTCGTTGGTGATTCCAAATTACCGACATTGTCGATAAAAATCTATATCGATGCTTTGTGCCAGGGCCCCGGACAATCTTGAAATACTAAAAACGCAGACACAAAAATCAGTGCGAATTTCATGATGCCAGAGCTCATTGTTCCAGTGTTTTGATTGTTTCGGGAAACAATTTTTTTCGCGTTACTGGATATGATGCTTTGAAAAATTTGCATTATTTAGATTTAGAATGTTTACAAAATTTTCCAAAATGTCCTGAAGACAAGTAAATCAAAATACCTCGAAAATTGCAGACTAAATGTCCACATATTATGATGTAAAAACTCATCCATCTAGTTAGACATTGTTTATTCTATAGTAGTAAAACTAGTTGTAAAGCGTGGAAATCACGGTATGTAACTTGACTTGCCACGAAAAAATATTAGTTGCTTTAATCCACTCTTTTCAAATATTGGATAATGTCTAAAAAAAAACATTATACGTAGCTTCTTTATTAGGTAGGTTGGGATTTGGAAAGATCTTGTTTAAAATTTGATAACTTCACTTAACGTCAGTTCCAAATTTGAAAAGTTTACACTCACGTATGTGCATACTCACACAGGAAACAATAAATATTACGATAGTATTAATACGCTAAGCCGTCTTCTTTACATGATGAAATTATAAATGCTAATTTTCGCTCATACGTAAAAAGTCTGAAATTGTATTCCGATTACGCTACTTTACGATTTACTCATTTAGTTCCTTTTGATGGGTGTGTAAAGACTATACTGTTAACTAGTTAATATTATTATAATATTCACAGAAATTTACAGTAGAATTTTCCCAACTTATACTAGTATAGTACTTATAGCAGTATACTAATTTTTGTATTTATTTGTTTTCAGGTAAGCTGTCATTCATCATCATTCGCTTCTGATTCGTCAACGAATCCGGGTAGGTACTTAATTTAAAAAAACACATTATTTTTTCTACGATTTTACTGAGTTCCGAAGTATTTTTTTTAATGTGAATACCGTACACAGCTCAGAGACAGTGGGAATATTGCCTATTGGGGGTATGTTGTGAGGCTGAAAATAGTGGGGAGGGGAAGAAGATGGCGAAGATGAAGGTTGGGAAGTACCTGGCTATTCAAATCTGGTCACAAAATATGGATGTTGCCATTTCAAGCAACGTTCCGTTCTGAGCTGAGGTCTTTCACCAGGGCGATACTAAGAGTATCTACCACTCTGGAACGTGGCCTTGTAATATTTAAATATATAATATGTTATTTTATTTGAGGCATGTATAAAATAACACAATTAATAAAATAACATTTATTTGAGCGCACTGTGACACCTAGGTTAGTTAGTCAAATAGGGATCAACATAAACTTTCAACTTTGCAGTCGGCTGATTTTCCACTGTAGATATTGGCAAACCATTCGACTTGAAAATTAAGTGTGTCGATCGTATGTAGGGTAATACTGCTCGATTGATGTAGTAGTTGACCTGCGGCGAAATGTCTCACTAGGTCACCGCAAGGTCACGCGGATTCCGCCACCCACCTCTGTGACCTAGCCAAACTGTCAAAGTGACATTCGATAGCATACATTAAGTTAAGCTAGCAAGATTGGCTTTACGGAAATTGTGTGATTACGTGTTATTATGTTTATTTATGGAAACTTGGGTAAGGCCTCGCGCTTTCAACTATAGTACAGTTTGGCTAAGAAAAATGGAAATTTATTAAATCGTTTTTTTTTATTACTCTGGCAACACCAAGTTGCGTCAATTTTTAAACTATAGGGTTTTTTCCTCAGAGCAATAATATACTAGGAGGGAGCGCTTATGTAGTCAGTATTGATGATTTTTGCCTAACTCGGGCGTGGTTAGGACTAGGGCTAGAGTATTTATACATCCATTCATAGCACATGTCGACATAATGGTTTCGTTTATTTTTATAACCACTTTTTCACAGTATTGTAATAAACAAAAATATAGGATATAACCTAAAAAAACGTTGAGTTATGTCGTTATGTCGCAAGGGAAAACGTAGTGGGCGGAGTCGCCGGAGACGCGGGATACGGAAAACATGCTTACATACCGAATGGAGGTGCTATATAATGTGAGAACTTGTGTAATTTATGTACGACAAGTCCAAAAACAGGTAAAATTTAATCTTAAACTTCCTAATCCTTCCTCACATCTTTCTCCAAGCTTGTGTTCCATAGTTCCACTAGCTCCTTCAGGCTTCCTTCCTGTCATTCCAATGGTCTATGTTTAGTGCATTGATCCGCCATTTCCTTTCTTTGATTCTTTTGTGTTCATTGTTTGATGTTATTTTCTGTTGGCCCACCTCTCAATCTCCTAGTTCAACAAAGTTTTGCACCACCATCCTGTTTCCTAGTTACGTGATCCGCCCATTTGTTAATTTCCGTAAAAGTTGCGCCATTATTTGGCCTTAACTGAGGGATGATTTGCCATTTGTTGTATTTTTTTCTCCAGTAGTGTTGCCATCTCAACGGTATAATTCTCTTGTCAGTCTAGCCGAGGCTGGTAGTTACTGCCGCCAAACGGGTTGGCACTCATCGGCAGAAACATGCGACGGTCGTTAAGCAGCCAGTTGTCTATTCGCGCTTCTTATTTGGACCGAAAGCAGACAGGACAATCAATTTGTGACATTTCTTTGTACTGGTTATCCTAGAGGCCATATTTTTGCACGGTGAGGTAGGTACCTTGCTAACTAACAGCATTCGTGAGCATCCTTTGACACTTTTTGCCAATTATAAAGATACTCGTTAAGGTAAGCACTGTAAGCAGATAATATAGAGCTCGAAATAATGTGATGAAATTCTTCCTTCACTCTTTCTCTGTGCGTGTTTTTTTATTGACTTTTTTTATTGTTTTTATTTTAATTTTATAGTGAATACTGCAAGAGTCCCAACTGCTCCCAACCGTCTAGAGCCAGTGAGACTATGGCATCCCCAAATGGGGCATGTTGTGAGGCTGAAGGTAGTGGGGAGTGAAATGAGATGAAGACGAAGAAGGTTGGGAAGTATCTGGTTATTCAGATCTGGTCACCAAACACGGCTAAATCCATTTTAAGCAACGTTTTTTTATTATTTTGAATGATGGTCTTTCACCAGGGCGATACTGAGAGTATCGACCACTCTGGCACGTGCCGCAAATATATATGAATTAAAATGTGTTGACACATATTTATTAAATAAATGTAATTTGCGCACACCGGGTTTGAACCCGCGACCTCTAGATTCGTAGTCGAGCGTCTTACCACTCGACCATTAAGGCCGTCTTTAACTCTCAATCTCAAGAAATGTTGTAGTGCGGAAGGAAGTGGATAAGGAAAAGAGAATAGAAAGAGAAAGGTTGATAAGCACCTCTCTGGCTATTCCGACATCTTAGGGTAGCTAAAGCCATTTTACCCTTCGTGTGATTCTTGAGAGTAAATTTTCTAGAATATGCTTTACTTTAACCTTTGCAATAGATTCTCATACGTTTCTACCCCAGTTTTCCTGTATTTCTTTGGCTTCCTCCTACACTATGTTAAAATGGAAAATCGGCATACCCGAAATAAAATAATATTAAGATAAAATAAAAGCTATCTATTTTAGAACTTCGGGTGGGGTAGGCAATGCCTCTAAAAACCAAGTAGGCATAATAATAAGATGATTCTAACCAATAACCCTTTTTCTGTTCTGTTTTGCATTGTAATCAAAAAGAATATTCTCCCATATTCATAATGTTATCCTGGCAATGTATAATATGCAAGTAACGCTAAATTTACCCCACCGAGAGTTTGAGTAGGTACGTATTTACCGCAGTGTAAGTGCTTACCGAGTACACTAATCTACACGGCTGGCAAAAAATGTAATCGAAAGCCGTATAAATATCGGTATTACGTACATCTATGGGAAAAGCTCCCGCAACTAGCGCCGCGCCGTCTGCGGCGAATCTGCGAACGAACGCGCCGAACGCGAAATGTCATCGCGTCGTTCGTTTTACTGGCGCAAGCGTTTTATATTTAGACATGAATTTTGCATTAGAATGTGAATGAACTTTGCTATTGAGCCGTGCAGTTCCGTGTCATGTTTTGAAACGTGGCTCGGGAAGGATGCCATTGGTAAACAAATAAAAGTTAACGAACGCGCAGATGAAAAGCTTTTTATCCGCCGATAAAATTTATAGATGCTCTTATTTGCAGGCAGATTAATCACTTGGATCAATATTTTTTTGATATTGCAAAGATTCCATATCGTCGCTGGAAAGGCAAAAGGTCTTTGCAATGGTCAAAAATGAGTTAAATAAATGTGCAGTTTTGATCAGTTTTTTTCTGCATCAAATGGTCTGACTCTCGTTTGATTCTGAATACTTTTGTGACCCTTGTGCCACTCAAAATATATTTATCATTTGGGAGAAGGCTTGACTCAAGGGACACAAGTTTGGGACTTATTTTAGCTTTCTGTCGCTTCAGGAACTCAGTGAGAGCATTGAGTTGTCTGAGTTAACTTTTTTTTTCAAAAATCCAATTAGGTAATGAAGACTTATGAATTTTATTGTAAAAAAAAAAAAAGTTTTAAGTACTCTGGTGTAAACTTCCCGAAATGGCGCTTCAGTCCTTTTGCTATTCCGGCGACGATATATTTCTTTGTTAACATGATAAAAACGTCTCAAACACTTAACATTTTCATGTGATAAGATAATATATCGTCCATGTTTAGGTCAAAGGTGTTATTCCACATTTTTTACAAGCAACCTAAGGCCTAGTGGTTTGAACCACTATCACATTTTACACTGTCGCAAAGCAATGATTATCAGCATTATGAATAATAGCAATTCAAATAATCGCCCCCGTTAACCAACGATCATCGGCCCGTTTCAGCATTTGATCAAATTATGATCAGATTTCAAGCATAACAGCATGACCGTTATGTTATCATTAAGGCCTAAATTTCCTTGTAAAATGAAATATACATGTATGTGTTTTTATTTTATTTTTATAAATATTAATTTATCAAAGCTTTACGCTTTATTATGTTGATAATGAAACATACTTCAAAGAAAACGAAAATATTATTAAAAAAAAACACAAAATATTTTCAAAAAATTTTGTTCGGTTATAACTTTGCTAATGATTATAAAGAAATGTCGGAAAATAAGAGAATTAATAGTATGAGATTATTAAAAATAACAGTGATTGATTTGGGTGGGATTAAAAGGTTGGTTCGCTGCCTCCGGATAAAGTAGATGTTCCGAATTCGATTCTCGGTAATAACCTAATATTTTCACATTCTTTGAAGATTGCTTTTATATTCTTTCAATAAACAATACATAAATGTATTTGTTGATACTGATTATATATCTGTACCCACTGAAAACTTGTTAAAAACATAATAAAGTGAATATAATCTATTGAAAGACAATTTTATGATATGTTTTCAAATATATCATGTTCGGCGAGTATAAAAGAAATTATACCCCATTTGGAAGTACCCACACAAAAAGAACAAAGCAATTTGAAACTTCCAATTTCTAAATTCGAACGGATCGCGTGCAGTCGGCCAACGCAGTGTTGCCATCATTATAATAGTGAGGGTAAATTGCAAACATTCGATATGTTTTAGTACCTACCCCGACATCGATATTTTTTGATCAGCGTTAGCATACTATTATAATTATCGCGTGTTTTTTTATACCCCTTTTAACTAATTTTATAGCTTTTTAGGGTATTCGATTGCGTGCATTGGAGAGGCCACATGCCTAAGGTTTTTTTTGCTCGATAATTTTTTTTTTCTGAGAAAGCAATAAATTTGCAGTGCATTTTTTATACCCTTTTTTCTAACTGTTATTAAAATAATATTAATACTGGTCTGTTTAATATACCCAGAGGTCCTTGCACGAAACCTCGAAATAGATTTTATCGACTATTTCAGTAATTTGAAATCGTTCCTGAGCCCGACTGCAGATCGCCAACGAACAAACGACAACTAACGTCAAATACACATACTTAATTTAGTCGATGTGGACTGTCTTTTGTTCGTTGGCGATTTGCAGTCAGGCTCGGGAATGATTCCAAATTACCAATATTGTCGATAAATTCTATGTCGATTATGAAATCGATAATGGCTCTCACATAATGATAAAATTACCTAACAGACTGGTTTTTTCATTATTAAATTGAATTTTAAAAGGTACATTTCACTTATTTAAAATAAATGAATAATTTTCGGTTACGTCATCTAATATATCATTTAATAAAAAATATTTTTGAACGGCGTGGTGAAAATATACGAGTATTTATGGATGGAGAACAAATATATATGAAAAAAATAATGGTAAAAAAATATGTGTATTTTTCCTAATATTAAGCTAATTCATTCAAAATATAAATTAAATGTTGATGGTCACTAAATATCAGCGTAATAAAATAAATGACTTCACCTTAAATCATTAGTTTTGGCGACATTTAAATAATTTAAAACTATCAAAAATATTTGTAAATCATGTTTTTTATGCATAGCTCACTCGGTGGTCCAGGAATTGATCTGAAATGCATAGACCACAACGACATAGGAATGATGTTCTCATTCATCATTTAGTAGTGATTTCGTGTGAAAACCATTTTCGTCTCTAATAAAGTAAAGATGAAGGCCGGCAATAAAGTCTAGCTGAAAAAAAACACTTGAAAACAATTATATACATTTTGAATATTTTTAGGTGGTCCTATAACTTGCATAGTTAACTTTATGGTTTAGAGATACGTTTAAAAATGTCCCAAAGCTCGTTCAGTTCAAATTTTGGTAGTAACATTTTTTCACTCGCTTTATTTATTTTTATATTAACGGACCGTTGTCTAATTACAAAAAAATACAACGAGAAGTGAGAAAAATAGAGCAACTGCACATACATTTGAATGAAGCAATGACAAAAATATGCATTTCACAGAACATCCAATTCAAAGCTTGAATAAGGTTTTTATAGAGTCAATGATGTTAGATATAATAAATTGTAATCTTATTTTTATACATTTTTCGCAGAAAGTAATCACTTTGTGGTTTGACATATTTAAATAAACGAATAAATAACTTTGTATAAGACCGCACGTATATTATTTCATTTTTATGACCGACCGGTTTCGCTTAGCCTAAGCACCATTTTTTTTTTTTAGGAAAATTAACAGCAAATCAACATTCATTAGTACATATATAATAATAAAAATAATAAATAATGCTAATTACAAATTTTCCTCTGCTAATGACAAATATAATTAATAAAGTGTGACAATGTATATACATAGCCTGTTCAAAAGAAAAGATGAATTTTGAATTTTCGCGGGCTGTGTACATTCGATTATCGTTTTTTTTGTTATTTTAGTACACATATGTTTACCATGTGTTAGCATTATCAGCCATTTTGGATTAGTGGTTTGTTTTTAACAATTGGAAAGGTTAGTCACGTTTTTGTGTGTTCTTCGATTTTTTACTTTTGAAAAAAATGGATCAAAGAATAAAATCCATGATTTGTTTTTCCACAACTCCAGGACGCTCATCGTCATTAACATCTTCTCGACCTTCTGTAAAGCGCTTGTACCACTTATAAACACTTTTTTGAGACAAAGTAGACTCGCCGAATGCCACAGTCAACATTTTAAGTGCGTTGGAGCACTTTATTCCATTTTTAACGCAAAATTCAATACGCATTCTTTGATCCATTTTTTTCAAAAGTAAATAATCGAAGCACACAAAAAAGCGTGACTAACCTTTCCAGTTGTCAAAAACAAACCACTAATCCAAAATGGCTGATAACGCTAACATATGATAAACATATGTGTGCCAACATAACAAAAAAAAATCGATATTCGAATGTACACAGCCCGCGAAAATTCAAAATTTACCTTTTCTTTTGAACAGGCCTCGTACAGTTATAATTTAGTCACTTAACTTTGGTGGGGGGAGAGGAAGGAGGAACGGATCATGGGAATGGAATTAAGAAAGAAAGACGGGAGCAGATGGGAGGTTGGTTTTAATCTAGTTTGGGTGCGGTCGAGTCATGGAATTTTGTTTAATATTATGTATAGTTGAGTTAAATGTGTCGATGTGGTGAGAGTTAATGATCATCAGAGTACAAAATTAAACTTAAGAAAAAATACAATGTGTGATAATAAATCATATTCTTAATAATCAGGTAAATTTGTCCAGTAGTCCAACATTAAGTATATTTCCTGTAAACTCATCAAATTTATCATTATTATTTAATCACTTTCTCAGTTGACGGTTTGTCTCTTTCAATTCATATTTTCTGTCTCTTTCTCCTTTGTTATAATTTAAATGTTAGTCTATTGTTTTCTCATTGTTTTGTTCTTTTATTATATACTTTTGTCTCTCTCTGTATGTATATACCGCACGCTTTGTATTTTTTGTTTATTTCAATTTTGTACCCCGATGATAAGAGGCTAAGCGAAACCGGTCGGTCATAAAAGTTTAAATAATATCCGTGGTCTTTTACAAAGTTATTTTTCATTGTATTCTTATTATTGATTCTATTTATTAATATATCGATGGGTATATCATAAACGTTTATTTTGATATAAAGGTTTTTTAATAATTCAACAGTCAATAAGATTATATTACCATGCTTGTAATAAATTATCGAACATTTAGGCTTAATATAATATCTTCTGACCTTGGGAGGCATTTAATGCAATTAATTATATCGACGCGAAGTTAGCCATTTATCACAAGACTTTATCGGCTGTCAAAACAAGCTAAGTGAGTTATGTAACGCCATAATTATTAATATATTGAGTTGAGTCAGAATTAAGTAATATATTCGATGGGATTATTGCCTCTTTTTTCTCAGATTAATTCAGGTTTGGGTATAATAAAGCTCCAACTCCCAAAGCAGAAGAAGTTATCCTGAAACTTGGATTGAAGTATTTTCATAAAAAAAGGCTGTGACTCCAACGATTGTCAACCCATTTCAGCTTTTTATCAAATTGGATCAGCCGTAAAGCGTTGACCGCTGTCACGCTGTTATACACACGTTTTTGATATTTTGAATATATATATATATACATTGTATATTTTCGCAGAAAGCAATCACTTTGTGGTTTGACATATTTAATGAAAATGAAATAATAACTTTGTATAAGACCACAGATTTTATTTGAGTTTCTATGACCGACCGGTTTCGCTTAGTCTAAGTATCATCAGGCCAATCATCTTATTAGAAAAGATAATACTTTTAATAAAAGCACCGATACTCATATTCTCCATAAAAATGGTCATGGCAACAGATTAAATAATTTAAAAGCACTAGAGATAAATAAAGCCACTTGAATTAATAGTCATCTTCTTAATAATCAGTTAAATTTGTGCAATAGTCCAATATTAGGTATATTTCCCTCTCTCTGTCTCTTTCTATCTGTTCCTTTGCTATAGTTTGAATGTTATTTTATTTTTTTTATCACTGTTCGCTTATTTTATTTTATATTGTGTTCTTCCTCTGTATGTATATATAACCGCACACTTTGTATTTTTGGTTTAGTTTAATTTTGTACCCTGACGATGCTTAGGCTAAGCGAAAACCGGTCGGTCATAAAAAATAAATTAAATCTTTTTACCTTATACAAAGTTATTATTTCATTTTCCTTAAATATATATTTATTTAGTTTTCTTGATGTGAAAATCAATGAGATTTTATTACAAACTGGAAAGGTCACTGATAAACAATAGGTACCTAAAAGTTGGACGACCCTTAGCAAAAAAAAACAACTGAATTACCGTCTAATAACGAGTGCTTTTTGCTGAGAAGTTTTCATCTCCCAATTTATCCAATAGCCAATTCTGAAACCGAGATTTCGGGACAACACTAGTGGATGATTCGGAAGTTCCCCTTTAAAATGGCCTTTTAGCTAAGGGCTCTTGTTTATTGTTGAGATCAATCATTCCCTACGGTTCGATATCTAGTCTCGGATATAGGCCTCTTTCCTAGTGATTTTAATTGGACAATTATTTATAAGACGAAATGATTTCGTCATAAAAATATAAATGGTATCCTTTGTGCTTGTATTCTCTGTTTTTTTGTCAAAGATGTTGACTAACGAGGATTGTATTTTTATTTTTATTTATTACTTTATTCAGTGTGTCTGTTAACTGTTCTGTTTTAATGACGTTTTCAATATGTCTTTGTGTAATTTCCATAATTTTTTTTCGTGTCAAGTACCCTCAGCCAGTAGGTCTACGGCATCCCCAATTTCAGGGTTGTTGCGAGGCTGATAACTCCGCACAGGAGGCCTATGTCAACTTTGGGGATTCTGTGTGTAGGGTATTTTTAAGCAAGAATAACGAGAAGGAGAGGGAAAGGAGATTGGAATGAGAAGGATATGGAGAAAGTAAGTTCGGGAAGTACCTGGCTTTTCAGATCTGGTCACTAAAACGGCTTGAACCAAAGCCAGTAAATGATTAAATAATATAAAATTTCCAACTTTATTTCACTATTATTTATTTAGACCTGGGTTTCACCCTATGACAGGCATCTTCAGACTGGTCCATTCCCAGTCTAAAGATGCCCGTCGCAAGGTGAAACCGGTCAGGTCTTAATACATAATTGTGGAATAAAGTTACAAATTTGGTATTATAAAATCATTTAAATGGAGTTCCACCGCAAAATAACAGTTTCTAAATTACAAATAATCAAAAGCCAATAAAGTTTTGATTCTGAATGATGGTCTATTACCAGGGAGATACTTCACTTCTCTCCTCCCCCTTTTCACTTGTAAAGAGGAGATGGAAGGTTGAGAAACAATATAAAATATCAACAATTATGTGGGTTTCCAAGGTAGTAAAAATTTGAAACTTTTGTCGTACCCTAATTTATTCAGAGGCGTGTTTTACATTATTTACCAGTTTTATTTATACTTTTGAATAGAGGCTCCGAAAATATCGCCCGTTTCTTTGGAAACTAGAATAGATAACATTTACATTTTTATCACTTTCTCCGAGACACAAACTTTGAAAAAATCTCTCAGTATTCATCGTCAGCAACGGAAATATCTCTAAATTGTAAAACTTCCGAGTAAAATGTAAGAACCGCGTAGATGTTATTACTCTCATTTTTGTACAATTTGTTTCATAAATATCCAGCTAGATTTTTAGATATCGTCGGAGATTTTAAAGCTCTAACTAACTAACTAACCATCACGCCGTTTCATTGCCGGGGTAGGCAGATAGAACCGCCATACAACTCTGTCTTGGCACATACTCTTTGCTTCATTCACATTCATACATTGTCTCATACATACTCTTCTGTTTATTTTGACTCTTCACATGGCTCGACTCAAGTATTTGGTTCACTTGATCGTGCCATATCTTCCTCGGGCGTCTCATACTTCTTCTATTCACTTTCGCGTCATACATTATTTTCCACCTCTTTCTTCGTTCATTCGCTCTACATGCCCAAACCATCTGAGCGTCCCTTTCTTGATTCTATTCATAACGCTTACATCGGCATTGGATTTTTTCCGGATATCCACATTTTTAACACGGTCATTCATGATTTTACCGCACATACTCAGGGATCTCATTTCTACAGCATTTAATCTATTTTCATCCTTCCTCTGCCAGTTCCATGCCTCACTGCCACACATCAGGGTCTCAGATCACATTTAATCAACATAAAATAATATGTAGTAAATTTACAGCACGTTTTAGCAGCGGTAGATACTCAAAGTATCACCCTGGTGAAGGACAACCATTCAGAATCGAAACGTTGCCTAAAAGGGCTTAAGCCGTGTTTGGTGACCAGATCTGAATAGCCAGGCACTTCCCCACCATCCTCTTTCTCAATTCCTTCCTCTCCCTAGCCCCTCCCATCTTCCGTCTCACAACATAGCTCAAAATACTGCCAGCTTATAATAGTCCCCACTTCCCTGTACCCTCTCCCCACCTCTTATTAATTGTCTACCTCTATTTTACTTATATCTCTCTGTCTTCCTCTACTATATCTTGTATCTCTATTTGTCATTCATCACTGTCCTATATATATATATATATATATATATCTGTCTGTAAGTAATGTTATTTAGTTGATATGAAAGCCCTGAAGAAGCTTGTAATAAGCGAAACTTGGTTGGCGGTTAACTTAAATAAAGTGGTGTTTTATCAAGTGTATTTTTTCATTTAATATATAATGTCACACCCCCAAGTTTTTGCTTCCTTCGAAAAAATTATAATAGTTCCTTTGACCTGGAAATTATATGACGCTAAAGCTCACCGTTCGAGAACTTTTTCTGCTTCAACTCGCAGATTTTATTTTTATCCTTCGTGTGGCGTTTTTGATATTTTTCAAAGTTTTTTTTTGTTCAGTTTTATTCGAGCATACGGAGAAATGGTCTTTCTTGAGCTGTTTTATTTCGAGTGCCCTCTCCGCAGGCGGATTTATTTGCTTTTCCCGGAATTCGGACATATTGGATTAAATCCCATCTTGAAGGTGAAATAAGCCTATTTTCTTTACGAATCTCGACCTTTCTATTCGTCCAAAAACAACATGGAAACTGTTTTGTTTGACTCTATGAGATTGATGGGGAAACTGCTTCAGAAGTTTAGTGTTTATAGTTTATTCACTGGTGCCAACAATCTAGTATGGTTATTGAACATGTGTCACATGATTTTCACGCTATAAAACTTGACTCAAAGTCAAGTGCGTTGACCATTTCGCTACCGAGGTCGTTAGCCATTAGAGCTGAAAACATGAGTGCAATCATCTTGGAAAATTATAAGGCCGAATATATCATCGCTGGAAAGGCAAAAGGGTTTAAGCGACGCTTTGGTCAAAAATGAGGAAAACATGCAGTATTGATTTATTTATTTGCTGCATCGAAAGCTTTGACTCTCGTTTAATTCTGAAGACTTATGTGGCCCTTCAGCCATATGAAATATATTTACTATTTGGGAGAAAGCTGACTCAAGCGACACAAGTTTGGGTTTTTTTTAGATTTTTATCGCTTCAGGTAACTCAGTAACGCATTGAGTTACCTGAGTTAACTTTTATTTTCAAAATCCAACCACGTACTGAAGACTTAGAATAAATTTATTGTAAAAAAAACTTCAATGTGCTCTGGTGCAAACTTCCCAAAATGGCGCTTCAGCCCTTTTGCCTTTCAGGCGACGATATGTTAGTTTATTTTTTTCATCGACAGTTAGTTTTGGCGTCATTAAATTTGCACATCGTTTTCTGTCCGAAATTCCAAGGTCAACGCCAAATTAAGCTCAATATGTATTTCTATCATGAGTTTAGGAGCCTTTAAATGTTCTGATCTATTTAAAAAAATCAATACGTGATGTTGTTTGTTCTATTAGAATTAACATTTCGGAAAATCAAGTGTCGAATCTTGGGCACGCCGGGTAGCAATGCTAAGTAATGCCTGATAGCTGAGTAATCTCTTTGACGGCCTCCGTGGCCGAGTGGTTAAGACGCTCGACTACGAATCCAGAGGTCACGGGCTCAAATCCAGCATAGTAAATTATATTCAATTAGTATGTGTTATTTCACATTTAATTAATATAAAATAATATATAGTAGATTTGCGGCACGCTCCAGAGTGGTATATACTTTAAGTATCGCCCTGGTGAAAGACTACCATTCAGAATCGAAACATTGATTAAAACGGCTTAAAGGCTGATTCACACCAACGTCCGGATCCGCTCAGTGCCGATATTGTTCCGCATGAGAGCTTATTGATATGGTATGAATATCGATCAAGGAGTATGTGCCAAGACAAAGTTGTGTGGCAGTATATCCTTCTACCCACCCTTGTGATATTTAACTACTTAGTTAAATAATTATTTTGAATTGTAAAAATACTAACATCGCAGATTTTTTTTATCAAAAAACATTTTTTCATCACTAAATAATATTATTATTAATTATTAAAAATATTATTTAGTGATAAACAAATTGTTTAAAAAAAAAAATCTGCGTTGTAAGTATTTTTACACTTCAAAATAATTATTTAACTAAATAAGTAGTTAAATATCACAAGGGTGGGCAGAAGGATATACTGCCATACAACTTTGTCTTGGCACATACTCCTTGATTGATATTTATACCATATCAATAAGCTCTCTTGCGGAACAATATCGGCACTGAGCGGATCCGGACGTTGGTGTGAATCAGCCTTAAGCCGTGTTTGGTGACCAGATCCGAATAGTCAGGTAATTTCCAACCTTCCTTTTCCTCATCTCCTTCCTCTCCCTCATCTCCATCCTCTCCGTAGACCCTCCCATCTTCAGTCTCACAACGTATCCATTTTAGGGATGCCATAGGCCTACTGACTTCAGACAATTGGGAGCAGTTGGGACTCTTGTGGGGTATTCGTTATAAAGTAAATAATTATTCTTTTTTTTTTGTGAATAAAATACCCCCAAAATTTCGTAGAAGAAATTATTTCTTATTTTTTTTACTAACCCTCGGATCAAACACCCATCTACGAAAGAAAAAATCACAAGCATGCATAAAAAAAATTGATATGATTCGCTTAAAAAAATCACCCCTTTTTATACTACCCAATCGATCACTTCTTAGGCTTCTATCCTTCCCTCACCCCTTCCCGAGTAAGTTTCAACCCTCATACATATTAAAACTTCCCAGAAATCTTCAATGGCAGGCGTCCTTGAGCTGTCTTTCCACATGTTATTAATTTAATGCTGAAATATCAACTCAAATTTGAAAGGCCTAGGAATAATATTTTCGCTTGGTCCATCAAAGAAGAGATCTGGGTATTCTCTTACCGTTCAGATCTATGCAAATGAAGAATAATACTATTGAATTAATAATATTGCGGTACTGAGCTATTCAGATTGTTAATCAATGTTTCTTGAGAAAACTGTACAGTCGCTTCGGTAGCAAATATGCCTGAATAAGCAAATTACTTAAAGATATCGACAGGAATGTATTGAATGTTATATTTATATTAACATCTGATAGTATTAATACGCTAAGCCGTCTTCTGTACGTGATTCGTTAGATCGCCGTGTGGTGCGTTAATGTATGCCAAAACAATACTGGTAATTTTCGCACATTCGTAAAAAAGTTCTAAATTTTGTTCCAATTTGGCTACTTCACGATTTGCTCACTATGTCCCTTTAGACGTGTGTATTAAGACTAAACTAGTTAATAATTAATAATCATATTGAAATATTCATTTCTGTTTGATTAACGTTAAACAACATATTTCTTGAAAAACATTCATATTATTTCTACCCGGCATGCGAAAATTTTTGAGTTCGAATCCCGCTTACACCTGTTTTTTTTTAAATTTTAATTTACATGAAGTATTATTGATATTATTTCGACAATTAATATTATAATGGAGCATTGAGCTTTGAAACGATAATTTCACTTGAAAAATGTTCTTTAAGTGCCTTTTTCTACAGCGAGTTGGTAATAATGAAGACAATGCCCACTTTGGATATGTAATATAAGATTAGACACTTCACTTTACACTTCATCATCTGAGGAAATCACTTGAGTACTGTTGTAACGATTATAGTACCTCTCACAAACAATTACACATGGCCAACCGCCATCTTCAATCTCCCGTCCGCGCACGCGCCGGCCTGACTCCCGTCCCTCTTTCATACATCACAATATAAATATTGGCGTCTGAAATAATAGTAATCTAGTTTTCTCGTTGGAGTCGAGACAAAAAATAATAGCTTCGCTCTTATGGTCAGGTTACAACAGTTTTACCTTTTGTGTTGTTCCTTCGGACAACATCTAGGTCTTTTCATGACTCGTAATCACCCCTTTCTCTAATTAATAGTTTCCCGAGAGATGACTAGGAGAAATAATCTCTTTTGACTTGTGCAAAAACAGGCAATAATTTGTTTTCATTAATTCCTCATCTTCCATGGCGTATTGTAATCTTTAAAATATAGTAGTTTGGTGGAAATGCTGTTTTGATTCTGTATTTCACTGGAGATTAATACATTTATATCTCAGAGCTAAATTATTCCGAGGGGGGATAGCTTTGCGAAACAGTGTAGTCAGGATTGTTGATTTTTTCCTGACTCGTGCGTGGCTAGGACACACCTTTTTACATCCATTCATAGCACATGTCGACATCATGTTTTGTTTATTTGTAAAACCACTTTTTTACAGTATTGTTATGAACAAAAATATAGGATGTAACCTCAAAAATCTAGTTATTTTGGATAACAAAACGTAGTTGGCGGAGTCGCCGGAGTCGCGGGAGACAGAGAACATGCTAACATACCTAAAAGCGGTGATATATTGTGTGAGAACTTGTCTTATTTCTTTCTCTCTTACAGTTTACGACGTAAAAACTAGGAAAACGTAATTTTTCGTTAATTTGTATAGGTTGGGTATAAATGTTTAGCTCTCTCTCCAAATATATTGTTACTCCACAATATATGTTTTTATGTCACCAATTTAAAATCAATACAATCTACATGATGCAAAAATGGGGCCTTAACTGACCTGACTTTTTGAAATTTTGTCACATCCAACCTATATGACATATCGTAGAAGAATGTCTACTCTACCAGCTTCCCGAAATATACATCTCTGCTGAACCAATTGACTCTCGATGCCTTCTACTGGTTGCATAATCTCAGCATTGTGACCTCCACCGTACGCCGGAGATAACAATGCGATGTTTTATGTTTCACTATTAAATTAATATTATTATCACTTCGATGGTGTTATTGGAGGATGTGGATTCATCGAATTGCTGATGAAGGTGACTCATTCCAGGTGAGTCACCGCTGCAAAATGTTCTTTGCTGGTGACGCCACAACACGGCTCGATGACGGACCTGAGTCCCATCCAGAGGTCAACACGTCTCACCAGCCAGTGTGAAACGACCCCAATAATTATTCAAAGGATTAAATTCGGAATATAAATTAATCAATTTTTTGTGGATTTTGTTGTATTGGGTATTATTCATGTAAGTGAATCATTTATTGTAGGTAGTAGGTACACTCCTTGGAGGACATGGAGAGGTACCTTTGCGAAACAGTGTAATCAGGATTGTTGACTTTATACTGACTATAGAAAGAGAAAAATATATTTTAAAGGATGTTGGTTAGCCTTTTAGCTACCGCCCACATGGAATTTTTAGTAAATATATTTGAACACACCAAACAAAACAATATCAATACACCATTAAAATGATTTATAAAGTCAAAATATCACACAAACACGAATAACAGAAATTATGCCTAAATAATGATGGAAGCTTTTTGTTGATTTATGTTTTAATATTATTAAAAAGTGAAAATTCTAAAGTTCGGTAAAAATATATAAAACTGTCGAAATACCTCTGAAAAGTGATGTTTTCATATATTTGTTTGATCTTATTTGAACATTCACACATAGCACATATCACCATCAAATTTGATTTATTTGTATAACCACCGCAAGTTTTTTGATCAACGCAAATATAGGAAATAACCTCAAAATCCGTTGACGTAAGTTATGTGACTCGATGATGTGAAGTTAGCGCGGACGGAGAACATTATTACATACTTAGAAGTGCTGCAATATTATGTGACGATTTTTCTTATCTATTATACGACGTAAAAACCCGGAGAAAGTGATTTATCGCAAATTTGTAAAGGTTGTGTAAAAATATTGGCTTTATCTCCATATATCGTAACTCCATGGTACACAGATCTACAAGGTTATCTGTGCAGGCAGTGGCGTGCACAGAGTTTTTGATCAGGGTAGTAGAACAAAAACAGCGGATTTATTGATTATAAAGATAGGTACCAACAAATGTCACTGATTGCCATTGGATTTTGTTCTGTAAAATCACTGCCTTAGACACTAACAAATATACTAACACAAACGAGCCACTTGAACGCGCAACAGCTCACAGCATACATATTTTGTGTAGTCTAGTGAGCATAGAATAATCTACTTTGACGTTGGCGTCGTTTTAGTATATGTAGTTACTGCTTTTGTTATAGTGGAAAGGTCGGCTGTGCGATTCGCTTAATTTCGGGCGTATTTTAGAAAGTGTAGTTTTATTTTTTGCAATAATTTCACATTATTATTATTATTATTATTTTTTTATATTAATACCGCACAAGAGTCTCAACTGCTCTCAACCGTCTAGAGCCAGTGAGACTATGGCATCCCCAAATAGGGTATGTTGTGAGGCTGAAGGTACTGGGGAGGGGAAGGAGATTGGGAAGAGGAAGGTTGGGAAGTACCTGGCTATTCAGATCTGGTCACCAAACACGGCTTAAGCCATTTCAAGCAACGTTTCAATTCTGAATGGTGGTCTTTCACCAGGGCGATACTTAGAGTATCTACCACTCTGGAACGTGCCGCAAATATACTTTTTTATTCTTTCTTTATGAATTAAATGTGTCATGACACATATTAATTGAATAAAAGTTATTGGCGCACGCCGGGTTTGAACCCGCGACCTTTTGATTCGTAGTCCAGCGTCTTACCACTTGACTATGGAGGCCGTCAAGATTTGATTTTCAATTTGATTCAATATTATACATATTTTAGTAGGCAGTGCTTATGTACCTTTATGGAGTGCACGCCCCTGTGTGCAGGCAACGAAAATAGGAACTAACCAACTTTGCACTCGATCACGTCGCTAGTGCAGATTTTGTGGATGCAAAAAATCAACAAATTCAAAATATACTTCGTTCATTCGTTAGTCCCCCTTTTGGTCACTTGCAAAGTTATCCGTGCTTTTTAAATTCATCTTTCGAAACCACAATAGTGTTAACACGTACACAAACTGCAGTAGCGACGCTTCAACTGCACATATAAGTTTGTAGATCTACAGTTAACTACTCTTTTGTTCGTAATGTGAATTTGTTAACACCTCACAAGTTCCACTTAGCTGATTGGTTGTATTGCAACCCCAATGTTTAACGGGGTTGCACCATATTGTTTGTTCCGAATTGTTTATTATTCTACAAGAAAAAACAGTGTTGTAGATTTATCTACTACTGAGGGGCAAAATAATTTATTTGATCAAGTTTAGAATTATTTAAAGAATGGTCGTATACAGAGTTATTTTTTAAATTTATTCAAATATGTCAAACCACAAAGTGATTGCTTTCCACGAAAATATAAGAATTTTCATTTCTCCCTTTCAGATTTTTTTAAGACAGCAAATTTCAGCGTTTTACATCGAATTATAAGGACGTTTCTAATTATTATTTCGCTCATGACAAAAATATACCTTTTATACATAATATACATTTTACAGGAAACACAAAAAACTGTGAGCAAAATAAGAATTTGAAAATATTAATTAACATATCACATAATTTAACCGTTTTAAAAAACTGTGGATCTTAAATTCTAATGTTATCTTAACTTTTCTAATCTTGGGGAAGGCTATCATATAAATCAGCCCTGGCCAACCCGCGGCCCGCGGTCATGTATGACGAATAATGTTTTTTTAAGTATCGGGTTCTTCATTATTATTATTTTATTGTTAAATCTATTAGATTTTTGTTTATCACTATACACATACATTTTTTTGTTGGTTCAATTCGTGTTTTCTTTTCACATCTGACTGTAGTATTGTTTTTTTTTTCACAATTACCCTGATTGTACTTTCAGATTACCTCTACATTCAAATTATTTATAACACTTACAAAAAAATCAATTAGTATTAAATTCGTTGTAACAAAAAAAAAAATGTTTGTACTCGTATGTGCGGCCCTAGGGAAAATTTTAGGTCGTCAATGCGACCCGGGGTGAAATTTGGGTTGGCCAGGCCTGATTTAAATGGTGACAATCGGGAGAAATAATTGGTTTTAAGGTTTTACAAGGACCTCTAGTTTTAAGTTCTTATACAATCCATCACATAATGAAAGTCTTTGACGTTCGACAAATATATGCAAAAACAATCATATTTTTACAAACAAACATAATTTTACGAAAAGTCAAACACACGATATACTCGAAATGCTAACAAAGACTTCAAAATCCTTTAAATCTTTACTAATTTTGGACAACGGAGATTTAGGTACTTCGCGACAAGAATTTTCAACACTCTTCCAGGAAATTTAAAACAAACTGAAACATTAAAAATTTTCAAACATAGTATAAAAATTTGGATTAATAGCAATGACAGAGATTTTACCGGTACACTTACTATTGCGTATTGTTTTGATATGAGCGATATACAAGAATCCAAATCACGGGCGAAGCCGGGTACTAAACTACCCAACCATTAAATAGGTAGATTCATTCAGGAGTAAGCTTATAGGCAGCTTTCGGTTTCCAATTAACGAACTTGCACTGTACCGATGTTGATTTGAAACATGATATTATTAAACGGGACATAAATTACTAATTGCATAATTTATTGCAGCATTATGTATTCGCGTGGACTAGGTGTGCAGGTGGTAGGGACAACTTATGTAGGAGTATATTTACTTTTCATGAACTAACAAAATCTCTGGTAATAATTAATCATTCTACCACGAATTATGGTGGCTAGTAAATATTCCATTAAATTCAAATTACGTACAATTCAATATCCACTATCGAAATTCCAATTTCTACATATTTACATATTCCCAGTTGAGGTACTTACAATTACGATAAAACCATTATAGAATTAAGTGCCAATAGTGTCAGGAGAAAATGTTACTCGTAAAGGAATATATGGAACTTGTATAGACATGACATTATCAGATAACTCGGGCCATGCCAGGAGTCGAATTAACAGACGATTTAACATGACACGATCTATGAGTGTGGACGAAACAAGTAGTGAGTTCCAGCGTATCTGCTTACCACTCCCAGTAAATTGCCCGATGGTATGTGGGTCAGTTTCAGATTACTTGTAGACGAAGAGAATAGGATACTGCATTCCACTGTATAGGCACACCCTTCCTGTCTTATCCCAACATTTGTACTATTATAAAGATAAATATCACTATTCATAATCAAAACGTTGCTTTAAATGATTTCAGCTGTGCTTGGTGACCAGATCTGAATAGCCAGGTCCTTCCAACCTTCCTCATTTCAATCTCCACTCCCTTCAGCCTCAAAGCATACACCTTGGGGATGCCAAAGTCTCACTGGCTCCGGATATTCGTGAGCAGTTCTCTTGTGCGGTGTACAACTACATGGTTCTAAAGACCCTCCACACAGCATCTCCAAAAATGATATTCAGGTTTATCTCAAGCCCTCCTTTTGTGAAGATAATCTACGCATAGTAAAAACTCACATTTATCCGATTTCTCATATTATGCACTCTCCGCATATTATGGCTTCCCGCGACCTTCACTTCGCTGACCCCTTCCATTTGATTTCGTGTTATATTACTTTCTCCAAATAGTCCTTTCTTCGTGTCATAACAATTTTACCATCTAAATCGTTCTCGAAAATAACGTATTTAAATGTCATTTACGCTATTATTTCCGTAAAATCCATATGGAGGCATTTTTTAAGTTCATTATCATGTAACACACATACTGAAAATGCCGGTATATTTTTTAAGTCGCCAGTTTGACCTCGCCATACCCGACTAATAAATTTAAAAAAAACTGCTGAATAAACTGAAAACTTCGCAAAAATGACTTTCTTTACAATTTACTACTCGTATATCTCTACCCGCGGAAAACAAAAAACTTTAAATTTGGTGTCAGTCGAAGTTACCTGAAATACGTCAAGAACTTTCAGGGTGGTTTTTCGCCCTGGTTAGATTCTATCAAATTCAATTTGTGTGAACAGCATTCTTAAGACGTACGTTCTTTCCTACTCCCCTCGTAATGTGTTCGGTGTTAGGGGATGAGAGTTGTTTATTTATCTAGGTCAGAAGGTCAAGGATTTAAAACAGAAAGCATTTAACGTTATCTAATCTATTTAAGACCTTAATGGAATCGTCCTGGCTTCTATTGGTATTGATGTAAAGACCAATTTATGATAGTCAATAATTAGATTGGTAACTTCATTAGATGGCGGAATATTGGAGGAACCAAAGCGCACTCCAGTAGGTACTAAGTTAGTAGTTTAAGCTAGCGATGTTGTATATCCTAAAGCTTAAAATATAATCAACGTATACAATAACATATTTAATAGAATTAATACTGAGTGTTGCTTTTCCTATAGTAATTAACTTACTAACCATCATGCTATTACTACCCATAGAGGTAGGCAAGGAAGATGGAATGCCTAAAATTTCGGTCTTGGCACATATTGCTTCATCCATGTTAATGGATAATTCTGTTATTCCGACGCTTAAATTAACCCAACTCAAGTGTTTGATATTTTTTACTAGGGTATGTTTTCCTGGGACATTCCTGACTTTACATGTTCGTAGTATCGCATCAGTAAAATACCACAATTCAGAATCTAAATTGAAAGGATTTAGCTTTTCATGTTCAGTGGCCAGATTTTAATAGCCAGCTACTTCTCACCCATTTTCCACAAACCTGATCAAAACTGCATATTTGACTAATTTTGACCAGTGTCGCTTAAGGGTCGGCGCTCATGATTGACCCTAAACGTTACTTTGTAGCATTCTAATATAAGCAATACTACAAATGATTTATTTGCAAAAAAAATATAGGTAGTTTGAAAATTGTCTGAGGTTTACAGTGAATACTTTGAACTGTAATCCTTTAAATTCTATGAAAAACATACCAAAATGTCAGTAAAAGGTGCAGTTTGAAAACTAGCAAAGGCTTTTCTAAACGTTTTACCTAAATTTCCAGTATGCATTTCATAAAACGGAAACAAACCTCTCATCTGCTCCCGTCCTACTTCCTTTATCCTATTCTCATGTTCCCTTCCACCTTCCTCTCCCCCCACCAAAGTTAAGTTACTAAATTAAAACTGTGTATATATGGTCACATTTTATTCATAATATTTATCATCAGCAGAGGAAAATTTGTATTTGGCATGATTTGTTATTTTTATTATTATATATGTTTTAATTATTGTTGATTTGCTGTTATTTCCGCAAATAAATAAAGAATTAAAAAAAATACTGTTTAGGAATTGTATTCACTAGAAACCTTAGTCATTTTTCTAACTACCCGTATAGAATATACAGAGAAATAATTTGTAGTTTTGCTTGTACTAGAAAACCTGTGTGTATTTTTGGGTGCTGACCCTTAAGCCCTTTCGCCTGTCCAGCGACGATATTGTTACAAAAGTGCATTAATTGAAATAACTTGCGACCGCCTTCGAATCGTGTCCCTCGGGTGCGTCGGGGCAACACTCCCGCCAGGGGTGGGTAAAACATCCCGGCGGTCTCCAGGCTTTCCCGGCGCCAATCGATCTGGTCCCGGCGACGTCTAGGCGCCTCCCGCCGCCCTCGCGTTCTGCGCCATACCGGGTTGCCGAAAAACATAAACAACCTCTCGGATAAATCATGCAATAAGCTCCGATGCGGGTCGTAACGAAAGATTTCATTCGTGTTTATTGCGCGTTATTTTTAACTTTTGCCAAAACAAAATGAAAATCTAAAGATATGAAAACATAACTGTGTATATAAGACTACGAATTTATTTTTATTTTTATGACCGACCGGTTTCGCTTAGCCTAAGCATCATCAGGGTGCAAAATTAAACTAAACAAAAAATACAAAGTGTGCGGTTATATATACATATAAGTCAAAATATACAAGATAAGTCCACCATCATTGCACAAGCAAAATCTTCCGCTTATTATGATGGTAGTAGGAGTTTTTCAAATATTGTCAAGTTATTCGTAGAGATGGTCGATATTCCTGTTCCGGTTAAAAGGAACCGGTTCCAAGCCGGTCACTGGAACCGTCGATATTATTTCTCTGAGGAACCAGTTCCAATTTTTTTCAAATAAAAATCGTTATCCTTTGTCCGAAGAACCGCCTCCTCTTTTCGGCACACTAGGTTTTTGGCCGAAAGATCAATCAAAGATCAGTGGCTCACCATAATTACAATATATATAAATACTCGTATAACACATAATTTGTTTTAAACCACCTTATTTAATACATTGATTGGTCGGTTTCGGAAGTAGCCTTCCATCATCAGGACAATATTAAAAGTGTATTAAAAACAGGGTTTTAATGATAGAAGTGTATTTCTGAAACCGGTCGATCAATGTTTTAAAAGAAAGTGGTTTTTAAACAAATTCATGTGTTTATATTATGACAGTAAATAAATTGTAAGTTTGTACCTACAATAGTTAATTAATTCACATTTAGGTAGTGGGGAAGGGAAGGAGATGGGGAAGTGGAAGGTTGGGAAGTATCCGGCTACTAAGATCTAGTCACTAGACACGGTTAAAGCCATTTCAAACAACGTTTCGATTCTGAATGGTGGTCTTTTACCAGGGCGGTACTTAGATTCTTACCACTTTGGAGTGAAGTGTCAATTTCCTTTGAAATAAAAATGTTAATTAAATAACCATAACTCTTGTGTTCTGAAAACGAATTCCATGAGCTAACTTCACGGTTATTATAACGCATTTCCTTTTTTTTTAATTAAAAATCTCTACAAAATAGCCGAGGAAATTAAAAATAATTAAATGGCATATTTATTTCCTAGCACCCTGTACCATTTCTATGTTGGTTTTACTTTGACTGCATAGTCTGGCAAAGACAACTATGCTCTCGAAACTTGATAGCCCAATCGAGATGTACACAGCTATCAAAACTGGTGATGGTTTTCTTCCCATAATAAAAGTCCAAACGCATAGCACTTATATTACTTAACATAGTATCACGTAGTTTGTACGCCCAAGTACACTT
The DNA here is from genome assembly GCA_022651775.1 of Drusus annulatus. Classification (NCBI taxonomy): domain Eukaryota; kingdom Metazoa; phylum Arthropoda; class Insecta; order Trichoptera; family Limnephilidae; genus Drusus; species Drusus annulatus. The sequence goes on along the minus strand of JAGWCC010000357.1, from coordinate 543,617 downwards.
TTTAGTACGAAAAGTGTTGGTCCTATTTTTTCGCAGATTTGTTTTTGCAGAAATTTGGGTTAAGTGGATTGATAGTGTTATTTTCCTATTTTTCCCCAAACAAAATTTTAAAATTCTATCTTGAATTAATCTTGAAAGATCTATCTTCAAGTGCGCTTTACACTAAATGACCCAACCTAATATAATAACGAAAAAAACAAATAATACTGCGGAATTTTTTTTAAAATTCTATCTTGAATTATTCTTGAAAGATCTATCTTCAAGTGCGCTTTACACTAAATGACCCAACCTAATATAATAACGAAAAAAACAACCCATACGTTTGGTGAAAAATCTAAAAAGAGCTCTTCCAACGAGAAGTTAAATTTTTTCAGCCAGAGTTTTCAAATTCGAATTTATTATGTAAAAATATTTATATATGACTACCGCCCAAAATTCTCCCAACTGCCCAGAGCCAGTGGGACTATGACATCCGCGATTCGGGGTATTTTGTGCGGCCTGATGAAGTGGTGAGAAGGAAGAGATAAGAAAGGTGAAGATTGAACAGATATATTTTGTTCTTGAACTTATTATTCTACTTCTTCTGTTGCCCTTTCCTATCGGAGGTTGGCCATCGTCAGGAAAACTTAAACTTATGCAATGCCTTTTATTTCCAGAGTGGTAGATAATCTTAGTATCGCCAGGGGTAAGACCACCATTCAGAATCGAAACGTTGTTTTAAATGGCTTGAGCCGTGTTTGCTGACTAACTACTTCCTGATCTTCCTCTTTCCTTTCTCACTACCTTCAACTTACCCCGATTGGACGTAGTTATGCAGAAAGTGTCCAACCCACAATTTATCAAAATCGCGTTTTACATATTTTCCTGTAGATAGACATTCAAATGGTTCCCGTTCGAGGTCGATTCTCCGCCCGTTTCAGCTTTTGATAAGCCATCCAGCATAATCCTTGATTAATTTTCTTCCACACCTACTCCTTCCCTTCTGCCGTTTCTTTTGATACACAAGATTAAGGGGTTGAATACAATTGATGGTTCTAGCTAAAGGATTACTAATTGAGGATGCCATAGCCCAACTTGCTCAAGACGATTGGGACACTTAAAACGATAAAAAATATTTAGACCTATATGTTTTTTTTTAAATTTAATTTGTTGACATATTTTTTTCATTTTGTTTATTTATTGCGTTCCTGAAACCAATTTGCTTTAAATTAATATTTAATGGAATATAGAAACATATATTTTTCATAAAGACAGAACTCGTACAGAGTATTAGATTTCTGTAGAGCTACCTTATTTGGCAAGTTACTCAAAGCTCAAGTTGCTTTTATTTGTGGTTTCTTGTCTTAGGGTTCGTATTTTTTGCAGGTGAATGCGCTCTCTCTTTAAAGTCCTTGAATGCCTTCCCTGGAACCACAAATCATTGAAAGCTGGGATATTTGTAAAGTGACTACTTATTTATTTGCAACCTGTTTGGCAGAGCTTTGAGACAATTGGCTCTGGGCCCGGAAGTCGCGAGCTTAAAACCCCACGAAGTGCAAATAATACTTTTTTTAATGAAGTTTGTAAGGCTTTTTGAATTGGACTCCATTCGGGCCGGTAAATAGTGTCATTCAGAAAAGAAACCTCGCTGGAAATGACTCTAGTTATGTTTATTGGCCAGATCTGAACAGTCAGGTACCTACTTCTTATTCGTTTCCATCTTCCGTTACTCTTTGCATGTATCCTTGTAACACAATGCCGTTACTGTCTACTGAAAACCCTATACTCATTGTAATAACATATTTTCTTGTTTTCGTATTACTTGTTATATTCACACTGTTTGCATTTCAACTTATAATACTTAATATTAATGTTTTTAGAACCGACATGTTAACTGTCCTCAATATTATTTACTTTGCTTTGTTTTAACAAATTCAATTCATATTATCTCTTTCTTTCACTATGCTCCTTTGTTATAATTTAAATGTTATTCTATTGTTTTCTCATTGTTTTGTTATTTTATTTTATAATTTGTTCTCCCTCTGTATGTATGTATAAACGCACACTTTGTATTTTTTGTTAAGTGTAATTTGTACCCTGATCATGCTTAGGCTAAGCGAAATCGGTCAGAATATAAATTTGTTTATATTTATACATACTTTTTATCAGAATTTTTACACCCTTAGCTTTAATTAAATTGGTTTTCAATCTGTTGATGATGTTAATGTACAATGCACTGTACACATACATGTCTGAACCTTTTTTTCTTATGATTTATGATGACGTACATGATATTCAGTTTTAATTTGTATTACATATTATATATTATTTTATCCTTGTTATGTCAGGTAATTTAGCGTGAAGCGCATTTGGGGTGAACTATCACAAAACTGCGCTAGATAAATTCACTGTTAATTACTATTTCTCCCACCCTCACTTGACATAAAGTGGGACACATTTTCACACACAAGAATGATGCATCCCAGGGTGGGATTTGATCCACTTCTCAAACGATCTCCACTGGCTACTGTCCCTCAGCATTCTCCCCCAGCCCTCACTCCTCCTTCCCGTATTGCTTCAATTTTCTTCCCCGCAGTCCATCCACTTCTTACTTGGTCTGCCTCTGAGTCGTTTCCACTGGTCACCCAATTGGTCATACTTTTTGATATCCTGTCATCTGGCATTCTTTCAACATGTCCAGCCCATCGCGGTCTATGGTCTCACGCTCGATTAGATTTTCGATTTCATGGTTCATTTTAATTATTTACGATCCATTTTCAGGCGTAAGCTGAAAATGGCTTACGGGTAACTTTTATACTGTTTATAGGTTTCTATATCTGTGGTGTTTTGTATTATACAATTAATCTAAGCTTTAAAAATAATTTTAATCGAAATTATACAAAAAAAAAAACTATTTTAAGCACTGTTGCCTTGGTGACCAAAAACGCAAGAACTTCAGCATCGACCCATAACTTAGCACCCAAAAATACACACTTTTTGGCTTTCTAATACAAACAGTACTACCAATGAAGTATCTGTTAATTTTATATGGGTAGTTAGGAAAATGTCTAGGTAAAACGTTAAAAAATGCCTTCTCTGATTTTCAAACTGCATCCTTAGTGACATTTTGTTATGTTTTTTATAGAATTTTAAAGAATACATTTAAATTTGTTATTCACTAGACACCTTAGACATTTTCCCAACTAGCTATAGAAAATTTTCAGATAAATCGTTTGTAGTATTGCTTGTATTAGAATGCTACAAAGTGACGTTTAGCGCCATTTTGGGTGCTGAACCTTAAATAATAAAATCTTTTTTTGGAGAAAAACTTTTTGTTGTTATGGAAAAAAGTATCCGAATTGAAGTTAAAATAAGTTTGAAATTATTTTTTTCAGGACGCTATTTATGATTAGATACTTATTAAACAGATTTGACAAAGGATTAATAACAACAAAAATGAACGATCAAATCAAAATTCACTTGAGCTCTTAATACCAAGTATCAAAGATATATAGTAACCTTCAAAATATTCTTCTCTCCATTTTTCTTTCGATTTGGGGGTTGCCATAATTCAACCGGCTTGGGATAAAGCTCTTTTGTGGTGGTCACATAGCAAAATTATATTTATGTAAATGTATTTTAATATGTCGGCTGCGTTTACCGCTATGCTACAAAGGCCGTCTAGATCTAAATAACTAAATGCCGGGATCACACAAGTTTCCCCCATTCGACCTTTTCCCCTCAATCCCATTCCCAGAATTGGGAATGCGATGGGACCGTGACATCAACCGGGTTGAAATTCAAACCAATGTCGTTCACGGTATCTTGGCCGCAATACTAATTTAAAAAAATTCAAATAGGGTTATCTAAATTCTAATCAGTGGCGTGCAGTGACCTTTCTCCAATTTTTGCGACTCTCCAGAACAAAAGGTTGCCCGTGGTGTTTTCATTCTCGATAATATAAAAATGTATAAATTTCGTTAGCAAATTACTGAAATTTAAAAGTAATGCTTTGGCGCTCAAGTTGTCGAAATTGGAATCTTTTCATTAGAGCTGTTTTAAGTCGCCATCATATATGTTTACACTAATAATTATTATTTATTTGGAATTGGAATTACCTTTAAAGCATTAATGCTTATTTAAAAAAAATAGTAATATCAATAATCTACAACACAAATATGAAACAGAAAAAGCCAGAAAATAAAAAGACAATGGTCACAACCGAGACTCGAACTCTGATCCTCTACTCTATCCGGGAGTAACGCTTCAACCAATTCAGCCATTGGGACCTATTTTGAAACTGACATTTTTAATCGATCTCATACTTTCGTTGAAGATTATTGATATTATTTTTTCGGTTATTATTATTATTATTTTATTTATTTCCTTGGATTTGGCTGCCATCTTTGTCATTATAAACAAAGCTCCACCCGAGCACATTGAATACCTAGATGGTGTCTTGAAAGAGTAGAGGATCCGAGTTCAAGTCTCGGTTGTGACCATTGTCTATTTATTTTCTGTCGTTTTCTGTTTCATATTTGTGTTGTTGATTATTGATATAATTTAAATATTTAATCATTTATTTATTCTGGAATGTCCCCACAATGCAATACCACACACCCCATATAGAAGATACATACAAGTGTCATTAAAAACATGTTAAATATATAAAAAAGATAAATAAATGAACATGATAAAACCAAGAAATCAAATGTAAAAAACAATAAAGATAAAATAATATCTCTTAATAATAACTCCGATAAAATCAATAGAGATATATGGACAATATCAGAGCAACACTTTATTTTTGGCTCTCGAAAATAATAGAAATGTTTTCACAAAATGTTAAACATGCGGATATGAAACTTTAAACAGCTCTAATGCAAAGTTACCAATTGGCACATCCGACATTGTTTGTTGGGACGGTCGATTTAATTCCTCAGTAGGTACTAATACCATCGGTTGTAGAGGGACCTACGAGTCTATCACAGCTCGCTTTAATAATTTGTAGCCAATATTGGCTGTTATCACAATATTTTACTAACGTGCGAAGCGACCTTTAACCTTTTTTTAAATTGATTAATAATTCACATGTTGATATTTACAGCTCGGAAAATGACCCAAATACTAGGATATTTGTCCTTCGGGACCAACTGTTGCAATTACACCATTATCAGCCATTGCTCTGTTTGCTATTTTCTTATACACTGTTAAATAACGAGATTTTGGTTATAAGTTGTTCATCGTCTGAGCAATAAGCACGAATACATCTTTATAACTAACTGCACAACCATCACACCATTTCTGAAGGCTTAGGCAGAGTGTGAAACGCCTTACAACGCTATATTCAGACTCCTTGTTTACATTCATAATACTCTTTTTTTATATTTAAATCAAGTCCTCATTATAAAGTGGGATTTTTAAACGATCTCGTACTTTTATTGAAAATTACTAATATTTGAATTTTTTCCGATTTTAGGCTGCCATCTTTTGAACTCTTTTTTTATTTAGACTTTGGATACCACGTGCCATGTCTTCTTAAGAAGTCTTATACCTTTTCTTCCAATCTCTTGGACTGACCCCCTTTCTAGGTCCGCTTTACGTGTTTGAACCATCTAAACCTCCCCTTCTTAATCTTGTTTATAACACTTTCATCGGCCATGCATTATTTTCAGTTCATTTAAGTTTTACCACTCCTCTGCCAGGGTTTAGTACGAGTATATATCATTTATCCACTAGACTGCTAGCCTATTTTTTCCCTTTCTTTTTTAAACACTTTCTAGTGTTTTTCTTATCACTGGTCCAGGCAAAAAAGGTCTCATTTCATTTGCCTATAAATAACCAGGCTTTTATTAAAAAAGGCGTATTAGCTCTGAGTGGCCAAACTCACCTCAGGTAAGTATATTTACTGGACTAATGAATTAATAATATTCCCTGCTTATAAGCAATACTGTAAAGGTTTATTCAATTTGTTTAAATCATATTAAAATGATTTAGTAAAAAATGGTTACATTTAAGGTTTTATACGTTAATAATTATTTTCAATAAGTGTATGCTTGGATTGAATGAGCTTATAACTCGAGTTTAATTGGGGTTGTTATTTCAGCACAAATTGTTGTAAGAGGTAAACAAAAAAAATATTAAATTCGTCGATCAAGACGCGAAAAGGTAACATTTTATTCAAGCAAAACGCGACCTCAAAATGATCGAATTACAAAAACTTTTTCAAATTGGTCTCCGAAATTCGAAAATTATTTTTATACCCTTCGGTATCATCCAATTTCCGTCATAATATTCACAGCCCGAGACTTCTGTAAATATATAAATACCAATGTTCATTTATTTACTGTTAGCTTAGTTTTTGTTTTTTTTTTTTCTTAATTTTTATAAAATCTAGCTGATAGCAATACGAGGTCAATTCTAGTCAAGATTTGTGAAATAGAATGGACAATAAACGTATGTGTCTGGTAATATAAAACAACAATTTTGTTTTATTTCTCTACAAACTGGATTTGCTGAATAATAATAATAATAACAGTGAACTTATTTAGCGCAGTTTTGTGATATTTCACTTCAAGTGCGCTTCATACTAAATTAATTAAGCTAATAAGACTAACTAACAAGGAGAGAATAATATATTATAGGTATACAAATTAAAACTGTCTAAAATCATGATCGTTATCATAAATCATCAGAGTTAAAGCTATGTATATTGATATAATAGTGCATGTGTACATTAACAGACTAAAAAATCTATTTACTAAAAGCTAAGGGTCTAAATATTTATGAAAGCAAAGAAAAGGAAATTAAATTGAGAACAGTTAGCATGTTGGTACTTAAAAACATTGATATTCGAGTATTATAAGTAAACGATTCTAAAAAAGCAAACAGTTTAATTATAACATGAACAAAATAACATTACATATTTTATAACAATGAGTATAGGGTTTTCAGTAGACAGTAAAGACACTGAGTTGTAAGGATACAAGTAAGGAGAAAACCGAAACAAAGCAAATTAAGGACGTTTTGAAAGAAATTTAATTTTAATGATTTAATAAAACAAATTTGTAACTTTATTCCACTTTTATTATTTTGACTGGACCGGTTTCTAGTCTGAAGATGGCCGTCACAGGCTGAAACCGGTCCAGTCAAAATAATAAAAGTGGAATAAAGTTACAAATTTGTTTTTTTAAATCATTAAAATGGAATTCCACCACGAATTAACAGTTTCAAAATTAGAAATAAATTTAATTTTAATAAGTTACGTTTTGTATGTAGGATTTTTAAACAATTTTTAATGAACCTTTTGAACTCTGCTAAGTTCTGTATGTTGGCAAGTTTTGGGGGAAGCTTATTCCCGAATAGAGCTGAATAATAACTGCAGGAATTTCGTCGCCAATAAGGAAGTAAGAAATTTCATTTGCGACGCGTAACCAAGAGAACCTTTTATCCGATTGATGTTTTTACCAATGATCTTCTGGTGTTTTACCCTTCCTCTCTCTCCAGTTGTTTCCCTTCACTCTAATCCACACTTATTTTTTACTATTTGGTGGCGCCAATTGGTATGCTGAAATTAGAGCGGAGAATAGGGGCTATGTATTATGTGATAATTTTATTGTAAACCATTTCATACACACCCACCGCAGGCGTAAAGTAATGTACATTTAATACGTTGATTCAATTGCAAAACTACTGTAACAATTATTTGTAATGTATCTTGAAGCACCTTAACTAAGTCACTAACGAGCCGAGAGCCCTAACATGCCAAGAACTAAACATAAAATAACTCTCCTAGAACTAACATACAATTGTTTTGGTTCATAGTGTTTCTACGTTCTCCTTATATTATTCCATTATTATTTCAGCCAAATTAGATTTAATTTTAAAGTCAGTTCCGTATACAGTGATATTTAAATGTCACACCGAAAGAAGCTTAAAGCCCTTTTACTTGACTGAAAGTTTACGCTACGGAGTCAAAAGATAACATGTATTTCCACTCTGTATTTTTTAGACCGTGTAATGGAAACCGTTAAGTTTGTGGGTGACATTTATTTTCATGACCTTTTTGGTGATTACGAATCTTTTTCTTTGAATTGAAACTCCAAACATTGCTTTAAATGGCTTTTGCTATGTTTGGTGAGTAGATCTGTGGAGTGAGATATGCAGACGTACTCCTTCGCCTTGTTCCTGACCTTCCACTTCACAAAACACAACACAAATTAATTCCTGTAGTGATAACAATAGAAAAGTTTTTTCTTTTAGTATTATACAAATTATGGTCTACTGTTTTTCTTTACTACCGAAAAGTACTAAATATATATTGTATCGTGTATAGTTGTAGACTTTTTTAGATTTGTAAAATTACGTAAAATCAGCACTAACAGGATTTCACATTTTTTACCATTTGACGAATAACCTCTAGACACCCTCTGTTATTATTTATTTACTAACGGACTACTGTCCAATTACAAAAAAATACATAAAGGTACGAAATAATAAATAATAAAAATACGAAAAGGAAAAAAAAGAGCAGAAGAAAAATAACAGCATATACATAATATTATAGGGAATCAATGGCAAAAATACGACAAAATATACATTAGGCAGTACATTTAAGTCAAAGTCAAAGCCAAGGTCAAGTCAAAGTTTTTGTAGAGCCGTAAAGAATGACGAAAATCATTTGGACTGGTGCTTAAAACTTCAAGACCACGGCTTGAGTTAACAAGTCTCGACATTCTGGACAGTGGAGAATGATACCCATAATTAGTAAAGTTATGATTGAGGAACAGAAATTAATTGCAAAGAATGTTGAACTGGATGAGTTGCAACAAAGAAGGTGAGTCAATAATACAGTTAATAATTTTGAAAATGCAAATTAAATCACAGTCTTTCCTACGCTTTTCTAACCTTCCCAACCTTCCTCTTCCCCATCTCATTCCCCTCCCCAATACCTTCAGCTTGACAACATACCCCAATTAGCGATGCCAAAGTCCCACTGGCTCTAGATGGTTAGGTGCAGTTGGAACTCTTGTGCGGTATTCACTATAAAAAAAGAAGAAATTTTTAATGTTTTCAATTTCATCATATGAATAATCGTCTCTTTCTCGCCCTAATCTCCATGCAATTCCGCGTTATTATTTTTATGATTGGTATTTATACGAATGAACTCTAGTATTTAGCTATAGTAGAATCCAAACGCCATTTAAACCGTATTCAACGCCTTGTATCACCCCATACATTAGGCGAGTTCATAAATACTCGAGGGTGACTTCTACCCAGACTGCAGGCCCTAAATTCTGTCTCAGTTAACGTCTAGGCGGTGGTTTCTACGGGGTTGTTTCACCCCACCCCTGCAAACTTGATTAAAGACCCCTTAAAGTTGATACTTATCTACCTCGTTCTTACTAGACACACTCTGTACTCGGTACCAAAGTTGAAATAATTGAAACAGCCAGACTTCGCAATTAAATTACATCGGTATTGGAGTTTTGTGTTAGTATATTGAAATCTGACTAACTAGCCAGTAACCATCACGCTGTTTCTCTGCAGGGTAAAGCAGATAATGAAATACAACATCTCTCTGGTTTACTGTTGTGTGCCGTGACTTGTGTTTTTCTTTGTAACTTAAATGTCAATATATCGTCGCTATCTTAACTCATACACTTTTGAACCTGGAAATTGGATTATATGTCCCTGACAATTCCACGCGAGGCCGCCAACACAAGCTTCTGTTTCTTCCCAGGTGCAGAACTAACTTACCAATGGTAACGCCCCTGGGAAAACTTACTAGGTCAATTAACTGCCTCGCAGGAAATGTGGATATTTTTCAAATGTTTTTTACGATTTTTACCTTTATCTTTGTATAATTATTATAAACGTTTTAGTGTTGTTTAGCAATGCATTGGTGTCAAACTGATTTTGCAAAAAAAGGGCTTAAGCGACCTTTTGGTCAAAAATTAGTTAAATATGCAGTTTTGATCAGTTTTTTTGTCAGCATCGACTCTTTGTTTTGACTCTCGTTTGATTCTGAAGAGTTTTGTGGCCCTTCAGCCACCTAAACTATATTTACCATTTGGGAGAAGGCCTGACTTAAGCGACACAAGTTTGGAACTTTTTAGCTTTTTGTCGCTTAAAGTAACTCAGTGACAGCATTGACTTACCTGAGTACACTTTTTTTTTCAAAATCCAACCAAAAGTCTTCCGATTTTTCAATGCAAAAAAATTACTGAATAATAAAATTATTGTTTTGCATACTATAGTTCGATTATCTCAATCTATGTATTAATCGTACACAATATTCTCAATTCTCCAAATAGTCTTAACCTATCATATCTATCGCCCCGGTGAAAGACCACTATTCAGAACCGAAATGTTGCTTGAATTGGGTTAAGACGTATTGAGTGTAAATAAACAGATACTTCCAGGACTTTTTCTTCTCCATCTCCTTTATAATTTTTTTTTGTGAATACCGCACAAGAGTCCCAACTGATCCCAACCGTTTAGGGCTAGTGAGACTATGGTATCCCCAATCGGGGTGTGTTATGAGGCTGAAGGTAGTGGGGAGGGGAAGGAGATGGGAAAGAGTAAGGTTGGGAAGTACCTGACTATTCAGATCTGGTCACCAAACACTGCTTAAGCCATTTCAAGCAACTTTTCGATTCTGAATGATGAGCTTTCACCAGGGCGATACTTAGAGTATCTACCACTCTGGAACGTGCCGCAAATATACTTTTTATTATTGTATGTGAATTAAATATGCTGTAAAACATATTAATTAAATAAAAGTTATTGGTGCACGCCGGGTTTGAACCCGCGACCTTTGGATTCGTAGTTGAACTTCTTACTACTCGACCATGGAGGCCTTCCAACGCCCATTCCTCTTAGCGTCACAACACACCCAATATCGGGTATGTCATTGTACCACTAGTTCCGGGCAGTCAGGACTCTCGTGCAGTATTAAAAATTACAAATTAGAAGCCTTTTTTTAAATGAAAAATGGCTCTCACACAAAAAGTCGTGCTAGGTACCTTGTGGATAAAATCGCAATTTCCACACTCAAGTGAAACAATGCCGGGCTCGCAGCATGCTATTTTTATGTAATTGAAAAGCGTCCTAGGATAGAAGCAGAGGTCGCCCACTAATGAAATGTTATAAATAAGCTTTGCCAATCAGCGTTTTGTGATGTACGTGCTAAAGTTTGATAGTCCTTTTTAAAAAGACTACGTCTGCTGTAATGTACATTGATTACAAACTTAAGCCAGCTCTAGTTAGCCAACATTACGTTGTAGACAAAGCAATGATTGTGGCAAATATACGATGTCTTACTGGCTCGAGCTTTCGACGTAATAGCTTTGACGTAACTTTTAAAAGTTTAATGTCAAACTTCTGCAAATGTTGCTAGCCGACATTTTCTTCGCATAGCTTCTAGCGGTACAATTAAATGTTTTAATGATTTGATAAAAGATCTCTGACGTGTTTAAATATTTCACGGCCAGTAAAAGACTCTGTGTTTTGTATATTTATCTTTCTAATGCGGATTTTTCTCTCTTGTTCCAGGTATTTATCTTTTTCTTGGATTCTCACTAATCATCGCAAGAAATAACGCCATCTGGACTGAAGTTTGTATGGCATCTTATTTTACCGAATTTTAACTGATTATCGACAATCTTCACAGTATCAACTTGTGCTATTTTATTACTTATGTTCTATATAATTATGTTATTATGTTATGTAATATTAGATTTATTTATTTAATTATATACGCCCTCATGAGCTTTTACATAACATATGATATAAAACATAAAATAATAGTGACATAAAAAATAACAATGATTAGCACCCAAAAACATGATTAAGTGGATAGAAATATTATAATGCAAATTAAAAGTAGTATTTTTGAAAGAGGTATGCTATTATAGCCTTCTTGTAACTACATTCAGTGCAGTTGAATATATGAGGGGCTTAGAAGCAAAGGCAGCAATCTCCTTCATTTTAAATTATTTTTTGAAAGTTGATTTAACGTTTAATGCACTTTTCTTTTGTGAATATGTTGATAAATTTAGAGATAATTGTTTCAAATTGTTCCTAGTTTAATGTGCACTAACATTTTTGTACACTTCATTCTCCATTTCTTTATAATAATCATTCAAAAGTTGTCAATGCTACAGAACCGTTTTTGGAGATTGCTGCCTTTGCTTCCAAGCCCCTCATATCTACTAATTCAGCGATAGAATTACTACATACGTACATTGTCTACGTCATTTAAATAGCGTAGATACATCAACGAACAGATTGTCTCCAGAAGCGTAATCTATACGGACTCCTAGGCCCCAGATAGCTCAATGAACTTGTTTATCTGGTGAAGAAAGAATTTCGATATTTTAAAATATTCGATCAATTTCGCAGGAGTAAAGAAAAAAAATGACTTATTCCGGACACGCCCACAACATACTTCTATCGATTTATCTCGAGTGGCGTACGTGTATTACAATTTACAACAGTGACCGCTGAAATCTCGAACCCCGACGTAGCTTTAACGTTTAGCAGCCATGAACTTAATGGCTCTATTACGCCTAAAACAATGCCATTAATAACGTTCCGTAACCAACACCGCTTTATCTGCCATTGTATTAACAACAATCCTAAGTTATTATACACAATAAACATAATGGATATCTGTAACTTAAACTATATCAATCCATCGGAGTCATTCAAATAGACAACGTCCAATCAAGCTGTCAGTACCCGCCGAACACTTTTTGTAAAGGTTGAACTACTTGACATATCTAGGTTATGTTTTATGTCTCAATCAATAAGACATTTGTTTAATTGAAACATCTACTGTCTATCTGTTTATTCATCCAAATTCATGGTTGTATTTAATGTACATGGTACGTGGGTTTATTGCCTGGTAGCAATTTGTTTCAATCAACCCGTATTTACAGAAGGAATTAAATTATTCAGCCATTTTCTAAGGTGGGTGGAAATTCGTTAATAACCCGGTAGATCTGAGGGCAATTCGTTCCGAAATAGTAATATATTTGCTCCGTGAAGAAAATTGTGAATGATTTAGAGAGGGGCAAGTTCCCGGATTTGCAGTCCTTATGAGAATCAGGGTGGCAGGAATGAGGGAAAGGATCAACAACTCTGGAAACGACCTCATCGTGGAATCCCGTCAGATTCTGAATTCCAGCATAGAACCTCATTGGAGTAAGATATTGACCCCACCAATCTTGATGGTCTTCTGTAGACATGAGACCTTATATCCTCCATTGCAAATTGTACTTTTTTTTTGTTTTTGTAAGAATTTATGTTTTTTCTTTATTATTGTGTATATATGTATTGCAACTTTTATTATTATTACTATGTATTATTATCAATTATGGAATGTATTGCATTGCACTACTCCTGCATAACTTCTGGAATAAAACTTTATTATTATTACTACTACAGTGGTTGGTTTAGATTTTAAGGGTTCTCTCAACACTTGAGCGAATAGAGAGCCCATGATCGCTAGATTTACCCTCGAGAAAGGAGAGAATGAGTATCATGTGCCGTATTTTTATGCTGACCTCGGATGTGATCGAATTTTCAAAGATCAAAAATACTTCGTATGCATCTGCTTCTCGCTTCTGTTATTTCGACCTTGATGTGACCCAACTCAAGTATTTGGTTCACTCGATCGTGCCTCCCGGGACGTCCCCTACTTGAGAATATAGTCCACACAATCGAAGTGATCCTTTTGTAATTTTGTTCATTACTATTTCCAATTTTGAAACCACATTCGTGGTGGAATTCCATTTTAATATAAATTTATGATTGAAAAACCTCCTTAATTCATTTCTACTCCTTTATTTTTGACCGGACCGGTTTCACCTTGTAACAGGCATGAAAAGACTGGCTAGTGAAATAATTTAATGTTTTTTCAAATCATAAATTCATATTTGTTCATTGCGCTTACATCGAGAAATTCAATGAACATTTTTCTAATTTACACCGATTAATTATGCCAAGATTCAATAAATCAATTTATAGCGAATTCTAGTGTTTTTCCATTAAGTAAATATAACCCGGAAAAAACTAGAACCTTAAGCTGTAATCGTAATACAGAAAACCTATTCTAAGAACAAGGTAGTGATTCGTAATTTGATAGCAGAAAATCTGTTTGTTCGAACTAGCAAAACCTCTTAAAATTGGCACAGCTTTTTCTTTCTGACTTTCTGGATCAAAGCAACTATTTTAAGCCCGCATCGTCATTTCAATCGTAAGATATGCAGTTTTGTATCAATTTTACTGTAAACAACATGACGCCGTTGTTCCATATATTCAAATTGTTCATTTAAAAAAACTGTTCGTGAAAATACCTCTTGAAGAAGTTTAATTTGTTCTTGTCTTTTTATTACACATTATTTTTTAGCGAAAGCGGGTGGTAAAGTTAGTTTATTATAAGGATGAATTCTCTGCATCTGCCCGGTCTATTTTTTAAGTGTGCCGTGTAGAGGAGGGGGCAGATAAATTACGATTATTCCTGGGCAACCCGCCCTTGGCAACGGCCATCGCGGACCACCCAATCCGTAAAGCATTAATGCTGTCTTTACTTTCGGGCTTCGTGTAAGCTAAGAACTATCCCACAATTGCTTTTATAAGTACCGAATAACTTACATAGTTTATTGTTTCAACTTAAATTAGACGAAAATGTCACAACAAAAAAACATATCTGTTTTGGCAACTGTACGCACGATCGTTTTTTTTTAAATTTTTACTTCACTCTTTGTGTATCTTCAAATGAATTACATTTCTGAGAATTTTTTCTATTTTATTTTCTGAATCTGTGAATATGGTTAGCTAATTGTAGGCTTACGGCCTCTTTCATCAATCAAACTCGGCGACCACTGATGTAAAATTTGGCTTAAATGCACAATCGAAAATCAAACTTACCAACGCAGGTAAGTTTGATCGCTAACGAGTAATATCTCTACGGTACCTACACTAAAATCATCTATTCAATGAAATATCATCCGCTAAGCATTAAACTGTTAACGTGGCTTCCGCGCAGATTTTTCAGCCAGTAAATGCTCTCGCACCACAGTAAAAAGATTCTTTATATTTTCGTAGAAAGCAATCACTTTGTGGTTTGACATAGATAAAAAATCTAAAAAATAACTTTGTGTAATAACACGGATATTATTTTTTTTTTTTTTACCGAAGAAGAACAGCTATTAAAATTAATAGTCATATTCTTAATAATCTGGTAAATTTTTCCAGTGGTCCAATATTAGGTATATTTCCTGTAAACTCATAAAGTTAATCATTATTCTATAATCACCTTCTCAGTTGGCGTTTTATCTCTTTCAATTCATATTATCTGTCTCTTTCTCTCTGTTCGTTTGTTATAATTTAAATGTTATTGTATTGTTTTCTCATTATTCTGTTATTTTATTCTCCCTCTGTATGTATATAAACCTGTACACTTCGTATTTTTTCAGTTTAATTTTGTACCCTACTTAGGCTAAGCAAAACCGGTCGGTCATAAAAATTAAAATAATATCCGTGGTCTCATACAAAGTTATTTTTTAATTTTTTTTTAAGATTCTTGTTTTTAAGCCTTTTGCCCATCTTAACTATGGGCGATCTCGATTGTAATTCCAACGCCTGTTAGCCGTGCTACGTGCCCAGCAATAGATTATCTATGTGCGTATCGCTGATGCTCCAATGTCATCTCTCCCCTTTTCTCCTAAGGGTGATGTAAGAGTAAAAGTGTAATGTTTATAGAAAAGACTAAGTAAAACGTTATTTTTATGATATTATTATATTTTATATTACTCAATTGCACTTATAAATGTATTGTTACTATTATTTGTATGAACAACAGGTGTTATTCTTTGTTATAACTAAGCCACCTAGATTTAATTTTTTATTTATATCTTGCTATAGTCAATAGAATTTTCATAATTTAAGAGATAAATCATAATTAAACATTTTAAATTAAAGTAAATATAAATTAACATAATTTAATAGAGAAACCAAAATCATACATTTTACATTACAGTAAATACTATTTTACATAATTTAAGAAAGAAATCAGAATTATTCCCTTTTACAAGATAGTGAATACAATTTTACATAATTTAAGAGAGAAATTACAATGATAAATTTGACATGGCAGAGAATTCAATTTTATACAATTAAAGAGAGTAATTAAAATGATGCATTTTACATGATAGTGAATACAATTTTACATAATTTAAAATAGAAATCAAAATTATGCATTTTATACAAATACAGGGTAATTAATATCAAGAAAAAAACACACTGAAGTATACATTTACAAGGATACAGCGACCATATGCGTGTATTGTTTAACAATCTTTATACCGCTATTACCATTATTTGTTCAAGTCCAAACGATGCGGGTGGCACTACCCCGCCCACCCTAAATCTTCCTCGTCCCCCTCTCCTCGTATTCCTTCCCGAGGAGAAAAGTGGATGGGGGTAATGCAATGAACAATGAACATACCACGATTTCAATTTACTGCTGCGTTCTGGGATAATATTGTATGAAGTATGACGGATGCATTCGTAATGACGAAGATCCCACACGTAGTTCAAATAATATGGGGCAATGTGAAACATATATTTTCGTAGACCAAGAAAACCATTTTGAGGTTACGTTGAGGATTACGAGTTGTTTAAAATGTGCGTGATCAAGTTAATAATGAATCTGACTAACCTATTATTCGGTTTAAAATAGCTTACTTTATAAAGGGACGAAATGTTATAATGCGCTGACGGCCTGCACGGTCGAGTTGTAAGACGCTCGACTACGAATCCAGAGGTCGCGGGTTCGAACCCGGCGTACGCAAATACATTTTATTTAATTAATATGTGAAATAAAATATACAGCCTCACAACATACCCCTTTTGGGGATGCCATAGTCTCACTGGCTCCAGACGGTTGGGAGCAGTTGAGACTCTTGTGCGGTGTTCACGTAAAATAAATAAAAAAAACATCAAAATCATTCCAATCAATACATTTAAAATAGCCTGTAAATCATTTTAAATACATATTAATCAAAATAATAAGTAGGCATATAAATTATAATATTATTATTAAGTCAAAAAGTAAACTTTGATGCACAAGTCACAAATATAAAATAAATAAAACTAAAGAAAAATATGTTTAACATTTAGAATTTGGATTCCCGCAAGGTACAACTTGCTGACTGTACTTTTGTAATAACTCACTTGTGTTTTACAAAATGATGTTTTTGTCAATTGTGCTATCTTGTCAGATAATACGTTCATGTATTTTTTTAAATTGTACGTTAGTAGTATAAGTGTTTTTTTCTGAAATAGCTACTTGAATTCGGAGAATTGATTTTTTTCTCCCTCACGTCACTAAAAATAGTTTTATTAAGAAATGTGATGATTTTTTGTTGTTTTATTGCATTTTCGTGTGGCAACCTAACCTAACCTAATATAACAACGAGAAAATGATCTATAACAGATATGTATGCAAATTAAAACAATCTGAAATCATGATCGATATCATAAATCTTGAAAGCCTTGATTAAAAATGGAATCGCGTAGGTGAATAATTGTAGATGTGATTTCGTCTGGGTTTTTGGTAGGCTGATGAGTGAATCATTTGATGACCATGTACTGCTACACATTTTAAGATCGTTCCTCGGTATGTCAAATTAACCTCCGCGGTCGAGCGGTTAAGATCCTCGACTAAAAATGAGGTTAAATCTCGGCGTACCTACGTGTTATTATTAATATAAAATAATAAATATAGCCTATTTTGCGCCACGTTTCAGAGTGGTGGATACTCTCAGTATCGCCCTAGTGAAAGACCTTCATTCAGAATCGAAGCATTACTTGAAATGGTTTAGCCGTGTTTGGTGACTAGATCTGAATAGCCAGGTACTTCTCAACCTTCCTCTTCCCCATCTCCTTCCCCTCCCCACTACATTCAGCCTCACAGGGTGTCAAGACGGAGTTGTTTGGCGGTGGAACAAAATAATAAAATCTTTTTTCAATAATAGATTTTCACAATTATAACTAGTTGCATTCTATATGTGTAGAAATAGTATGTAATACTTTAAAAAATAACTAGTTTTCCTATTTTTACATCTGTCAAATTTTGTAATAATTATTTTTCCTCTGTAACACACCTTTTAAGGAACTTAGATCAAAAGTTTGATAAAAGTTATTCAAATTTATCCTACGAAATTCATAAAATATTCCCGTCATAATTTCCCCTTCAAATTAAGTTAGAATATTATTCTTGATTCGGTCAAGTGACCATTATGATTTTTGCGATGATTTTACACGATTAATTATTTTAATCAAATATAGATTTAGAAATTTTTGTGTACGTAGAAACTATCAATTTTTTATTAATTTAATTAAATAAATGAAAAATCAAATTTGTACAAGACCACGGATATTATTTTATTTACAATGACCGACCGGCTTCGCTTAGCCTAAGCATCACCAGTGTATAAAATTAAACTAAACAAAAAACAAAAAGTGTGTGGTTATATACTCGTATGCATACAGAGGTAGAACAAAATATAAAATAACAGAACAATGAAAAAACAATAGAATACCGTTTGAATTATATAACCAAGGAACAGAAAAAAGAGAAAGGTGATTAAAGAATGATAGAAATTTAACTGATTATTAAGAATATATACTTTATTTCTAGTGCTTCTAAATTATTTGATCTGTTGACATGATCATGATCCTGATGGTGCCTAGACTAAGCGAAACCGGTCGGTAATAAAAAAATAAAATAATATCCGTGGTTTATACAAAGTTATTTTTTTATTTCTTTAAATGCTCTCTGACGGCCTGTTTGGTTGAGTGGTAAGACGCTCGACTACGAACCGAGAGGTCGCGAGTTCGAACCCAGCGTGCGCAAATAAATTTAATTGATATAAAATATAATATAGTATATTTGCGGCACGTTCCAGAGTGGTAGATACTCTAAGTATCGCCCTGGTGAAAGACCACGGTTCATAATTGAAACGTTGCTTGAAATGGCTTTAGCCGTGTTTGTTGACCAGATCTGAATAGCCAGGTACTTTCCAACCTTCCCCTTACTCATTTCATTTCCTTCCCCACTACCTTCAGCCTTACAACAAACCCCTATTGGGGATGTCATAGTCTCACTGGCTCCAGACGGTTGGGAGCAGTTGAGACTCTTGTGCGGTATTTACCTAAAGAAAAGTCAAACCACAAAGTGATTGCTTTCTAAGAAAATTTAATTCATTTTACGTGCTGGTTTTGAACCTGTGAATTCTGAACCCTGAGTCAAGGATCCCTCCGTTCGGCCTCGAACGTCGTCAAATTGATGTACCTACTGTTTATAAAATGAAAAAAAAAACTCGCGAAGTGTTTCAGATGTCATAGCCTTCTGACAAATCAATTTGTTTCGCCGGACATGGAATTCATCGAATTTTAATTCCACGTGATTATTTCAATTCTATCTTTCTTCTCGAGCTTTTGTTTAGTCTCGGCGGGCGCCGTTTCGACGTGTGAAATTGCTGCGTTGACAAGAAGTGTTGGCCGTTCTGCTGCCAACGTTAAACGCCTCAGAGAAAGCTCAAACATTCGTTTAAATATAGCATCTGCATAGCGCTCTTGTTTCCTTCCATCTGCCGGTGGAAGCGTAAAGCTCGGTGAATGACAGAATAAAATTGCACGTTAAAAAATATTGTGAACACCGTACAAAGAGTAGAGATGGTCGATATCAGAATCGGATGTTCCTGCGGTTCCAGTTACCGGTGACCGGCAAGGAACCGTTTATTTATCCAGTTCTTTTCGGAACCGGTTCCTGGTGCCAGAAAAGTTCCATGCAAGGAGATTTTAGATTTAGTACTAGTCGGTAGAGATTTGAATTCGAATAGTACTAGAAAATCGTCAAAAATTCTTCCCCAAAAAAAGTATTAGCAAATCAACAACAAGAAATCGGTTCTTCGGCCAAATGATATCGATTTTTATTTGATAAAAAAAGGAACCGATTCCTCAGAGAAATAATATCGACGGTTCCAGTGACCGGCTTGGAACCGGTTCCTTTTAACCGGGACAAGAATATCGACCATCTCTAACAAAGTCCCAACTGCTCCCAACCGTCTAGAGTCAGTGAGACTATGGCATCCTCAAATAGGGTATGTTGTGAGGCTAAAGGTAGTGGAGAGGGGAAGGAGATAGGAAAAATGAAGGTTGGAAAGTACCTGGCTATTCAGATCTGGTCACCGAACACGGCTCAAGCCAGTTCAAGCAAAGTTTCGATTCTGAATGGTGGTCTGTCACCGGGGCGATACTTAGAGTATCTACCGCTCTGTAAAGTGCCGCAAATAAACTTTACCTCTGTACGAATTAAATGTGTTGACACATATTAATTAAATAAAAGTTATTGGCGCACGCCGGGTTTGAACCCGCGACCTTTGGATTCGAAGGCGAGCGTCTTACCACTCGACCATGGAGGCCTGTATTAACTATAAAAAGTTTCCAAAAACTTCGTGACTGGCACGAGTGCAGACCCGCTGAGTGATTCCGGGCTGCAGCCTGCAGGGGTGAAGATAACCTCGATGATAGCCAACCTTCGATAGGATAGGGCACTAAAAGAAGAAAGACGTAACAATGAGAACGTGTTAACGTAATACCACTTTTTTTGGATTTTTTTTGTTACCTCCGACTTTGAAACATATTTTTATTTTTGTCATTATTTTGTTTACATTTTCAGCTCAACCTTGCTTATTAAATTATGTAAATTGTCGTTTTATAAAAATCCGTATAACGGAATAATAAAATTCGTGATGAAAACCTAGGCGTCGTGTGTGCTCAAAATGAAAACGACAGCCTGAGTAAATTGACAGCGTCAAGTGCCAACTTTAAAGCCATAAATGTCCCACCGTCAAACATTTTACACCTATCTGGATGGGGCTTAACTATTTCCTACGTCCTGCGCTACTTGGCCTTTTTCCAAAAATAGGATTTCTAAAAAGGATATATTTAATTTTTCCTGCGTCGGGTTCGCCTTTTGCGTTTTCATAGTATAATATAATATGAGAGCCTAGATGTTGTTACATCTAGATATGTTATATTGATTTCCATATTTGACATATGGTTTGGGCATGTAGAGCGAATGAACGATGAAAGGAGTGTAAAAAAATGATGCGAAAGTGAATGGAAGAAGAAGTCGAGGACGCCCGAGGAAGACATAGCACGATCAAGTGAATCGAATACTTGACCGGACCATTTGAAGATTCAGAATAACAGAAGAGTATGTATGAATGTTAATAAAGCAAGGAGTGTGTGCCAAGACAGTGTTATATGGCGGTCCGTCCTCTCTGCCTACTCATGCGGGGAAACGGCGTGATTGTTAGTTAGTTATGTTTGATAGACCTTACAATAACAGTATTGTAGCTTCAAGAAATATTGATTATTAAATCCACACGTAATCTTTTCTTTGACGTTGAAGATAATGTCTCCCTGGTGAAAGAACACCATTCAGAATCGATACGTTGCTTGAAATGGTGTTAGCCGTGTTTGTTAACCAGATTTTTATATCTAGGTACTTTCTCATCTTCCTCTTCCCCATCTCCTTTCCCTCCCACTACTTTCAGCTTCACAACATACCCCTATTGGGAATGCCATAGTCCCACTGACTTTGGACGCTTGTGAGCAGTTGGTCCTCTTGTACGGTATGCATATTAAAAAATATATAAATTGGTAATTTCTTTACTCATTTTTCATATTATTTTATTTAATGTGCGAACCGCACAAGAGTTCCAAATGACAAGTCGGCAGGACAATCGTATCCCCAATTTAAGGAATGCTGTGAGGCTGACGAAAGTGGGAAGGGTAAGGAGATGCATAAAGTTTTTAAAATCCAATACGATTTTTTATATTCTGTTTTTATTTTAATATAATCATTCGAATTTGACTTATTTTCGCTAAAGCATTATTTAAATTGTGAACCAATAACAAATGGGGGGTATAAGAAAGTCCCTGGCTGTTTAGCTCTGGTCAATAACACGGTTAAAGCCATTTCAAGCTATGTCTCGTTTCTGAATGGCAATCTTTCACCATTGCGATACAGAGCATGTCTACCATTCTTATGTTTATATTTTTTTAATGCACAAAACATACCTATAGTTTCGTGTCTACCAACAAAACGTGATCTTTGCCAATCTCTTAATCCGGTTTCTCGTACATGTTTGAAGAATAGGTAATAAAAACGTCGATACAAAACTTGTGTTTGAAACTTTACCATCGTAATGAACATAATAGATTAATAGCTCAATCAAATCTATCTCAGTTTGGATTAGTTGAGCTCGTTTGCTCCAGGGCTAAGAAAAAAATATTATCAATCGAATTGTGATATCTCTCAAATCTAGTTTTTATTTTTAACCTTTTTGTGTATTCCCACAAGTATCTCCATCGATCGGGATGGGTCTATTCTTGGAGTTAAAATATACATGGAGAAAGAGCCAAATATTTTTACCCAACTAATACAAATTTCGTGATTTTGTGTTTATTTCCTATATTTTTGTTGATTAAAAAACTTGCAGTGGTTATACAAACAAATCAAACATGATGGTGATATGTGCTATGCGTGGATGTTCAAATAAGACCAAACACAGATTATAAAACATCACTCTTTAGAGGTATTTCAACAGTTTTAAATATTTTTGACCGTACTTAAGAATTTTCACATTTTTAATGTTATAAAGTCATAAAATCGACAAAAAGCTTCCATCATTATTTAGGCAAGCTTTCTGTTATTAGTGTTTGTGTGATATTTTTACTTCATAAATCATTTTAATGGTGTATTGATGTTGTTTTGTTGTGTTCAAATATGTTTATTAAAAATGTCGGAATCCCATGCGTGCGGTAACTAATAGGCTATCCAACATCCTTTAACATATCTTTGTATCTTTATATCGAGTCAGTATAAAGTCACTGTTTCGCAAAGGTACCTCTCCATATATTCTTACTCCAAGGGTCTATTTTACCCTCCTAACATTGGGGAATATTGTCGAGTGGGAGGAAATTGAGAAGGAGGTTTCTTTATTGAGCATCTCTCTTTTCTCCCATCTTTTCCAGCCCATCTGTGGGTGACACCTGACTTTGATTATTTGTCAAACAGAGTTCACAGGCCTCAATGACATATTTGTCTTTTTATATATGTGACAGGATAGAAGATGTGGAGGAATATTTATTCTATTTTTTTTGTTTGAAATTGATTTATGATAGCATGTGGGATGTGGCTGCATAGCGTTAGGTCCTTCCGGATGTTGTGTTTAATGTTTTACGATATTTTCGCCATACCGGATGAGCTTTTTTTTAAAAAAAATCAATGTCATGTATTTTTTTAAAGATAATTTTTACTTATTAAAATTGGAATTAACTTTAAAGCATTAATGCTTATTTATTATTAAATATGTACATAATATTCATAATCTAAAACACAAATATGAAATAGAAAGAAGCCAGAAACTAAAAAGAACAATGGTCATGACCGAGACTCGAACTCGGAAGATGGCAGCCTAAAATCGAAGGAAATTCAAATATGAATAATTTTCAATAAAAGTATGAGATCGTTTAAAAATGCCGCTTTCTAATGAGGTATTGATGACTTAGTTAGCAGAGTGTTACTCCCGGATAGAGTAGAGGTTTCGAGTTCGACTCTCGGGCATGACGATTGTTCTTTTTAGTTTCGGTTTTTTTTTTCTATTTCGTATTTGTGTATTAGATTATTAATATTATCTAAATATTTAATAGTTTTTACTGTTTTGTACAATATACCAATACAATAATATTATCAATAGAAGTAAACATAAGTTTATTCTTATATTTGTGTTTCCTGTAGATATTGGTTGTAGGTGTCGATTGAAATGTTAGTGTGGTTGGAATATCGGCATAAATACGCTATTTACGCTGTGTTTAGTGACCAGATCTAAATAGCCAGGTACATCCCAACCTCCAATATAAAATATCATGTCGAAAGCAATCACTCGGTGGTTAGACATATTTAATTTCATTAAATAATAACTTTGAGTTTATTTTAATTTTAAGGGTACAAATTAAACTTATAATTACCTTTGATGTTGTAGCCTTATGATGCTTAGGCTAATGAAATATATAATTATTTTGATATATTCAAATAATAACTTTGTATAAGACCACAGATTTAATTTTATCTAAATTATTTAATCTGTTGCCATGACCATTTTTATGAAGATTATGAGCAACGGTGCTTTTATAGAAGGTTTGATATTTTTTAATAAGGTGATTGGTCTGATGATGCTTAGCTAAGCGAAACCGGTCGGTCATAAAAATTAAAATAAAATCTGTGGTCTTGTATTTCTTGCTTTCAAAAACAGTAAAATTTTCGAAACGAGCCTTTTAGGATCTCTAATGCTAAGTTACGAAAAGGTTACGAATTTGCAAATCCGCGGTGGTTCTTTGGGACAGTCGGTATACTTGATATCCCCAACTTTTTCTACCATTCACTTTCGCGTCATGTGTTCTCTGCGATACGCTGCTTAAAATAAATCATCTCGTATGTAAGAAGTTTCGCTCGGCCCTGCTTCGTATTATGTTATCAATCTGGCCATTTTTTTATCCAGCTCGATCAGAGTTGTAGGTTATCGGAGCAATTCGGCCGCAAAAAAACCTGTTCGATCCGTTGAGATGGCGGACCGGGTAATACATCCGCGTTTGCTAAAACTCCCAGTTTAACCTTACGATTTTTCGCCAATGTTACCTGCATATTTGCGCAGAGTGGGTCTAATTACCTTGATGCACGTATAACCTTCACGTCCTTGAAGGACATGGAGAGATACCTTTGTGAAACAGTGTGGTGTATAGTCGGGATTGTTGACTTTATACTGACTCCACAGAAAGAGACAAAGATATATTAAAGGATGTTGGATAGCCTATTAGTTACCGCCCACATGGAATTCGGACTATTTTAATATACATAGCCTGTTCAAAAGAAAAGGTGAATTTTGAATTTTCGCGGTCTGTGTACATTCGATTATCGATTTTTTTTGTTATGTTGGTACACATATGTTCATCATATGTTAGCATTATCAGCCATTTTGGATTAGTGCTTTGTTTTTGACAACTGGAAAAGTCAGTCACGTTTTTGTGTGTTCTTCGATTTTAACTTTTGAAAAAAATGGATCAAAGAATAAAATCCATGATTTGCTTTTGCACAACTCCAGGACGCTCTAACTACACAACCCGCGAAAATTAAAAATTCACCTTTTCTTTTGAACAGGCCTCGTACGAGTACGTATTTAAACACATCAAACAAAACAACATCAATACACCATTAAAATTATTTTATAAAGTCAAAATATTACACAAACACCACTAACAGAAAGTTTGCCTTAATAATGATGGAAGCTTTTTGTTGATTTTATGTCTTTATATCATTAAAAATGTGAAAATTCTAAAATTCGGTCAAAAATATTCAAAACTGTTGAAATACCTCTGAACAGTGATGTTTTGTAATCTTTCATGTTTGATTTATTTGTAAAACCGCTGCAAGTTTTTCAATCAACAAAAATATAGGAAATAACCTCTAAATCCGTTGACCTAAGTTATGCAACCCTGTGATGTGAAGTTAGCGCAGACGGAGAACGTCCTTACATACTTAAAAGTGCTTCGATAACTACGACAACTTTTCTTCTCCCTTTCTCTCATGGTAATACAATGTAAAAATCCGGAGAAAGTGATTTATTGCAAATTTGTATAGGTTGGGTAAAAATATTAGCTATACCTCCTTATATCATTACTCTAAGATACGGTCCAACTGCTTATAACTATCCTTGTAAATGGATTATTATATTCATTATAAGACATTGCGCAATAACGATATGCGTTTAGTTTGTTCGCTCCTCACTAATGAAGAATGGAAACGCAGAGTATTAATGTAATACATTACGAAACATCCTCGTTTACGCGGTAGTTTATTGTTATTCTCAATAGATTGTGACATTTAGACATAAAAGCATTGAACTTTTAACCTTTCCGTGAATACGGAAGACCACTTAAAAATAAATCTTATTTTAAATATATCTCGCGTGCTTTCTACAAGCAATAAATAGGTTTGTGCTTAATCGCAATAAACTGCCATTTTAATGAAACGGTAAATTTTAAAAGAAGGTTTGTTTTTGCTCGTGCTCCCCTTTTATGAGCCAAATCTCGAATATCCCAAAAGATAATCTCCCCACTTCATGTAGAAAAAAGTTTTAAATAAAAAATGAATTAGGAAAGGATTATAAACAGAATGCTTCACAAAGGAGAAATTCTGAAAGACCAGAAAAGGTTTTTAAACGCTGTCGGGCTAAACCCCACAAAAAAAAGGTTTTTCGACGCTGTCGGGCTATACCCCACAAAAAAAAGGTTTTTCGACGCTGTCGGGCTATACCCCACAAAAAAAGGTTTTTTCGACGCTGTCGGGCTATACCCCACAAAAAAAGGTTTTTCGACGCTGTCGGGCTATACCCCACAAAACAGTAATATTAATGACCAGAAGAAAACCGACAAAAAAACTCGGATCAGCACGGGGTAATTCCAGAGGAAAGATGTCCAGTTAGCTGCCCCATACAAAGTTGAGGCAAGCAGATTCAGATGCTGTGCGAGCTCTCTCTGCTAGCCCTAACCCTATTGGCACCAGTACACCACCGAGAAGTTCTGCAAACAAGCGCAACACAGTTGATGTCGATAGCATTAGAACGTATCGTCTCCATAGTCGAGTGGTAAGACGCTCGACTACGAATCCAAAGGTCGCGGGTTCAAACCCGGCGTGCGCCAATAACTTTTATTTAATTAATATGTGTCATAACACATAATTCATACAAAAATAATAAAAAAGTATATTTGCGGCACGTTCCAGAGTGGTAGATACTCTTAAGTATCGCCCTGGTGAAAAACCACCATTCAGAATCGAAACGTTGCTTGAAATGGTTTTATTAGCCGTGTTTGGTGACCAGATCTGAATAGCCAGGTACTTCACAACCTTCCTCTTCCCTATCTCCTTCCCCTCCCTACTACCTTCAGCCTCACAACATACCCTATTTCGGGATGCCATAGTCTCACTGGCTCTAGACGGTTGGGAGCAGTTGAGACTCTTGTGCGGTATTCATATATAAAAAAAATATATAAAAAACTCGTTACCGGCATTTGCCTTATAAAAGCAGCTATAATATACGTGGCACGATAGATTCATCAAATCTGATTTCAATTGAAAAGCAAAACGCGTTACAAGTTGTTCAATCACGATAAAAGATCTAGATGCTTACTGCAGATATCGTTTGGAGGCTTGATCACTCCGGAGCCTTAATTCGTCAGAACGGTATATTCAACTTTGTGCGTGGTTCAGTTGACGTTGTCTTGCCCATAAATTACACCGTCTACGTCCACTAATTGTTCGCGACTGGTTCCGAGAAGTCCGCTTTGCTTTACCAAATGCTAAATTGATATGCGTCCTCTCTTATTCTTATTCATTATTCAGATCGTCGGCCCGGAGCACTTCATCATCGCTCTTGACATCTTCAATGGAAGCTATTACTGTTGTGACTCTTGACTCTTGTCTGAGTTAATGACGGCGAAATGTTGATCAGCCCATTTGTTGGATAATTGGAAGAATGATAACATTCTGGTCTTGGACTGCGGCAAAAAAATAGTCCAAACGAATCGAGAATGGAATGCGACAACAGTTTGATTGGTAGTGATTTATTCGTTTTTCTATGACCCAGACGACATTTGTAAAGGCGCATTGATGTAATATCTAAATGAAAGCAGTATGTTGGTATATTGCAAAATTTCGAAAAAACCTGTTTTTGAAGCAGCATAAATTCTCAAAAAAGAAAGTAAAGTTTTCGGAAAGGGAGTGTTGAAACCACCCGGCTTCTCCGGGTAGTAATCACTAGTTAAATATAAAACAACACAAGTCATTGGACATTATAAAACATTCGAAGGAGATTGATAATCATGAATTGAACCGTTGTACTATAATACAATAGGAACATTATTTAAGACAAGTGAAGAACGCACAAAATGCTAAAATTTCTAACTGCTACTAACTAAAGTGAATTATCTTTGAAATTAGAATTAACTTTAAAGCTTTAATGCTTATTTTTTTAAATATTTAAGTAATATCAATAATCAACAACACAAATATGAAACAGAAAAAGCCAGAAAATAAAAAGACAATGGTCACAACCGATACTAAAACTCGGATCCTCTACTCTATCCGGGAGTAACGCTTCAACCAAGTCAGCCATTGGGACCTTACAAAATTGTCTTTTTTAATCAATAGGTATGGCATATTGATAGAGTTAGTTTTAATTTTTTAATAATATTAATAATAATTATAGGCCACGAAAGATGCCGGCTTTTCATGATTTTTATTTGCCTTGACAGAGGCAATCTGCAGTTATTTTTAAATCTTGTGGATCACCAAATACAGCCAAAAATCTACCCACATTTTACTATTTGGTTTCTATCAATTAGAAGTTTGAATATTCACTAACTTTATTATAATATTCTGCTCGCAATCATACTAACTCAGTCGATCGTGGGTTTATCTCGAATCTCGGATTACACGCGACTGGTTGTTCTTGAAATACCGGAGATACATTA
The DNA here is from genome assembly GCA_022651775.1 of Drusus annulatus. Classification (NCBI taxonomy): domain Eukaryota; kingdom Metazoa; phylum Arthropoda; class Insecta; order Trichoptera; family Limnephilidae; genus Drusus; species Drusus annulatus. The sequence goes on along the minus strand of JAGWCC010000357.1, from coordinate 514,964 downwards.
GAAGCGTGTTACAAATTTTTACGCGTGTTCGGATCGCATTTCAGTAATAATATGTACATTCCTTAATCTTTGACCTTTTGCCGAGGCAGAGGTTTTCTACCTATTTCCCAACCTCTTCTAGTTGAGAACAGACCGACTTTGCATAAACAAAACGCTGTGTCGCCCATTCATTAACCCCTGACAGCATATTGCTTGGGTTCTGTTCATGTAGTGAGCCAAGAGCCAGCTCTGTACCGCTGTAAGAACGTCGGCAGTCGTGTTTAAATAATTCACCAGCAATTAAAATCGTATTAATAAAACTTGTCAGCACAATTACGGTCCGAATTGAAAATAATGAAGTGAAGTCAGCTGAATTTTTTTAAAGGGCTTTCTGTAATTGGATTTATCACTTTCTTTACAGGATTTAAATAGGTTAAGGCTTTAAAACTGTATTGTGATTGGTTTGTTTATTGGGTCAATCTCACACGTGATCAATCTGCATTACTGTGCAAAAGATGGCAGTGTGTCTTTTAAACAATACTTGATTTACAAATTCAATACATAGATTCAATTTCCTTTTAATATTACGACCTCCCAAACTAGGCATATGCCCGTATCATGGTGGTTTGCATTCCAAATAATTATAACATGAAACATAGCACTGCTCAATGACAAGATCAAAGACAATAATAATAAAAAAACAATAATTTTCTAAAGAAATTAACAAATAACTTTGCATAAGACCACGGATACTATTTTAATTTTTATGCCCGATGGGTTTCGCTTAGCCTAAACATCATCAGGGTACAATTAAAAAAAAAACACAAACTGTGCGGTTATATATACATACAGAGGGAGAACAAATTATAAAATAAAATAACAGAACAATAAGAAAACAATAGAAAAACATTTAAATTATAGCAAAGGAACAGAGAAAAAGATACAGATAATATGAATTGAAAGAGACAAAACGTCAACTGAGAAGGTGATTAAAGAATAACTAGTTTAGTCTTGATACACCCGTCAAAAGGGACATGGGGAGTAAATCGCGAAGTAACGTAATCGGAATAAAATTTAAAACTTCAAAAGGGTGATGTGGTTCTCTTGACTCCATAACAGTTCGGCCAGAAGATCTTCTTTGAGGTGTGACATAAAAATAATAAGGAAAATTTTGGCGAAAGCTTTACTGCACAAGGCAATATACGAGTATTTATATTTTTGACACTTGCATCTACAACGTATTGAAGAACCGTCTTTATTCTACAGAATCAAGCGTACGTGGGATTGACTGTTAACGGTAACTTCCGCACCAGTAGCTATGTACCTATCATACTCCGTAGGTACTCATACCGGCAACTTTAATACCAGTTCCTTCCTTATTCGTCATCTCACACTCCGCTATTTCTGCCCCATTAGATGACCACATCTCCAAATTGGGCAATTACAATTACTTAATACGACGCAGTATTCAATATCAGCGTTTAACCACCAGTTAAATACTTTCCAAGCCAAAAAACTAACCATTTTTCGACCCTTGAAACGTGTGCCACTTCCTGATGTAAAAAACAAATTTAATTCGCCTTATCGTCGCTGGAAAGTCAAAGGGCTTAAGCGACACTTAGTTAAATAATGCAGTTACAAAAATTAGTTAAATATGCAGTTTTAATCAGTTTTTTTTGTCTGCATCGAATGCTCATAACTCTCGTTTGATTCTGAAGACTTTTGTGGCCCTTCAGCCATTTAAAATATATTTACCGTTTGGGAGAAGGCTTCAGTCGAGCGACACAAGTTTGGGACTTTTTTAAAAGCTTTTTGTCTCTTCAGGGAACTCAGTGAGAGCATTGACTTACCCGAGTCAATTTTTAAAATCCAACCCGGTACTGAAGACTGAATTTTCTTGTAAAACAAAAAATGGCGCTTTAGCCCTTTTGCCTTTCTAAAACAAAACTGTATTTGAAACTTGTTTCTTTGCTTTCACCAGTATCATTGATCTTCTGCTGTGTACCAGTGTTTGTCTTGCATGTTATCCAATTCACTGATCTTGTTCCGCAGCAAGTGTTGCTCCGAATAAATCTCACCCACCCATCTAATGCACAACCTGCTACAGCGAGAGTTGGTTCACCAACCCTGCGGAATCAAGCACTCCAGTTTATGTTACATACTCGTACATTCTGCTCGGCGCTGTGACCTTTCGGCAGAACCATTGATCTTCTCCTCCAGATGTACCTGTCTCTGCCTTACCCGTTATCCCACTCGCAGACTCCGTGGTCCAGCGCCCACGCTCCGCTGGCTCCGGCACCACCGTCGGATAAGATGAAATTACTCGGAGAAAAACACGTGAATGTATTGCAAAGCAGTTTGATCAAACTTGAAGAGTTGGAATTATTCCGGCCGGCGCGCTTCTGATCACGGACTTATTTTACAATTCTATAATACTTGTGCTAGTGCAGTTGTTACCGTGAGATAGCACTCCAGAAACGGGGGATTTGCCCAACTTCACATTTTAATTAATTCTGACGAATCTTTAAAAAATATATCGAATGTTTTCGATGATGCATTAGGGATGTAAATAATAGTAAAAAATATCTAATTTTGAACTGTCAATTCGTGGTAGAACTCCATTTTAATGATTTTAATAATACCATTTTTTTTTTACTTTATTCCACTATTTTTATTTATTTAAGACCTGACCGGTTTCACCTTAGACTCAATAAGCGTCCATTCCGGATACTAATAGTATATATGTCATAGATTTACTTAAAATTGTACCAGTATGAAGATGCCCGTCGTAAGGTGAAACCGGTCAAGCCTTAAATAAAATAAAATGTGGAATAAAGTTTAAAATTTGGTATCATTTATTCAGTGAAAAATTCACATTCTTACCGTAAAACTGTTAACAAATCGCTTTTGAGCAATAACATAAGAGATAAGGTCCTGAGTTTATTTTTCTATGCGATGAATTGGTTATTTCTCGAAAGGTTCCTATAAAAATATTTGAGATAATAGTATAACATGTTGATCAGAATCAATTAAAAATTACACCTCGGGCAGAAAACCTTTCTAGGCCTGATACTTGAATCTCGACCCTATGTCCTTCTTATACACCGTTGACACACATTATGTTTTTCATCTCGTCTTACGAGTTACGTCGTTTAAATTGCAGCTCAACACTCAGCTTATATGCAAGTCGGCTCTGTGGCTGACGTCACGATGAATGAAAAATATATTTTAAAGGAAACTTCACCTTCCCCTAAATAAGAGGTTTTGTATTTTCCCACAATCTAATAGCAAGATGAAACATAAACGAATGCAAATGAATTTGTTCTATTCTTAAGTCTCCGCCCATTTTCACCCCTTACCATTTTATTTCTAGGAAAGTGTGTCGTCTATATCAAAAATAATTATACTCTTAACTGCAGGTGATATTTCAAAACTCGATTTAAGATCTTATTAAGCCATGTTTCAAGTGACACCTGCCGAATTTGATCGAAGAAATGAGAAGTTCACAGTAATGATATTTCGGAAAACACATAACATTCATCAAAGGGTTGACACATAAGTTCATAACCTGCAGCATATATCGCTGATTTCTACATGTAATTGTAGCGTAGCTAACAGTATCTGTATAAAAGCCGATGTGTAAATGCAACACATCTGTCAATTTGCAATTTTAGAGGTCATATTGAAATATGTAGTAATAGTTTATTTTATTTTATGTTACTGTGTGTTTTGAATAGGAACTTATAATTCTTTATATTTATTTATTCATAAACTAACGGACTATTGTCCAATTACAAAAAAATAAATAACACGAAATGGGAAAAAAAACAACAGAGAAAGAACACACATACATAATATTATAATGAAGCAATGAAACAAATAGAACAGAATATACATTAGAAAGAACATTTAAGTCATAACGAACTCAAGTCAAAGTTTTGGTAGAGTCGTAAAGAATGACAAAAAACATTTATACTGGTACCAAAAACTTCAAGACCATGGCTTGAGTTAACAAGTCTCGAAATTCTTAACAGTGGAAAATGTTACCCATAATTAGTATAGTGATGATTGAAGAATAGCAATTCATTGTTTCTGAGTCTACGAATGCAATAAATGTTGAACTGGATGAGTTGCAACAAAGAATAATATAAGTCTTTCCCACACTTTTTATTTTATTTAGTGCTGTTTGTTTTAAACACTAATTTTTCAATTTGCTTTCAGACAGCTCATTACATTGTACACATTATTATCTTGTATCATCTATGTCAAAGTCCAACTGGGCATTAATTAACCAATAACGATTTTGGTTTTCAATGCAAAATTGCTTTGTAAAATATATCAACGATATTTTTCACGAAATTTCAAATTAGTAAAAGCTTGTGTTAATTTGTGATAAAGGAAAATAAAGTGTCAAGTACAAAAAAATACATACCTTTATTTAAGTTTCACAGGGAAGGCATCGGAAAGCATCTACTAGAACCATTTTACATTTACAGATAATGCAATTGAACTGTTAAAAACACAAAAGCGGCTTTTCAGGAGCTCTAATAATTCTAGCTCTATTATCTTCAACTTCAAACACCCAGATTTATTCAGGCATGGAATCGAAAATCTACCAGGACGTTGGAAGTCAATTGTGAACAATGCAGTATAGTATAAATTATTGATTATTTTATGGAGTTGCCTATTTAATAAAATATGTAAACACGTCTTACTAAAAATGCTTCGAACTTTTACATCAATCTAAAAGCTGTTGCTTTAAATTTAAAAATAGCTTGATATAGTTTTGTATTTTTATTTAGATGTATGCAAATTATTATTTCACGTATCTATTAATAAAAAAAAAAATACATTTCAAAATAGTAGAACGAAGCACATACGTAAAGTTACTATGCTAATACTACGAAATTGCCAAGACTTGAGGCTTATTTTAGGGCTTTTGGAAGGCTGTTAAGTTTTTGACCTTTGTAAAACACGCTGTTTTGAGTACACGCAAGTTTTGTTTTGGGAAGCCTAAAATCAAGACAACTTCTCCAAGGATAATAATTGTGAACATTTACATTATATATAATATTATTGACCAGATATTTAATCATCGTTAAAGTATTATATTGTCATCAACGCGAAAATACCTCGTATGTGTCAAAAGCGTAATTGTTCAGGAGGAAATTAAAAACTGATTTTTGAGAGTTACAGATTGTTTTTTGAGACATCAAAAATACGCTTTGTAGTTTTAGATGCAACAGTGTATTTTCACCAATAAAAACATTGAAACTCGAAGTAAAAATTGGAACTCTACGCAATTTCATATTAAACTCATTTTTGTAGAGTTGACCACATGGGAGGTATTTTCGCATTGACGACGATATGTTGCTTAGTCGTCATCATATTTAAGTTTCGCAACATAATTTTAACTCTAGTAAAAGTAATGCATTTCAAAGTAACCGCAAAAATAATCGTATATTCCTATAATATTTATAAACAATAATATAGATTTATAAACAAGCCTCAACCTTTATTAAACCAATTAGAGAATAGGCGATATAACCTAAATTGTTTGCTCTCATACTTTTCTAGTTATATCGCAGGCTTTGAAGGCTCTTGATAATATGTATTATAATATAATGAAGCAATAACTCGGCTGTTGACGGTAACTTATATCCTCGCAGCAAGGCGGCGATATTTTAATAGCTTGCGGTAGGTCGAGGAACGCGCTATCAGCACAGACGAACATTCTCATTTATGGCGGCTGCGGTTGGCACTTGTGCTAGACATAATGGAAACGTAGGACTATTCAACCGGAACGATACGTGGAAGAAGTTCACGTCTCACTGGGAAAACAGATAGTGAAATGAACACAAAATATAATTATTGTGACGCGTGAAAGACGTAATGATTTAACACCTCTCTAAAAATAATCAGTATGGCTTACCGCAAGGATCTGCACTATTACCACGTATTGTGTTAGGCTGTTCGAATTATTTTTTAAGTACAATTTTGTATTCATTCTGTGGAAGACGATAATTTTTCGCTAGAAAAGGCGTGAAAAAGATAATCGATTCAATACGTACGAGATATAATTATTGTGAGGCGTGAAATACAACGATCGGTATGGCTTACCGCAAGGTTCTGCGTTATTACCTCTTTTAGATTAATTATTTTTAACTGTTTTTTAGCACTATTTTATATAAATATGTTTCTTTTAGACATGGGAACTATTTTTATCCTGAGAATTTATGTTTAAAAACATTTAGAACTTATTTATTATTGGTGCATCTTCAGAGCGGTTAAATTTATCCTTGGAGTAAGAATACATATGGAGAGAGAGCTAAATATTTTTACCCAACCTATACAAATTTACGATAAATCAGTTTCTCCGGGTTTTTACGTCGTAAATCGTGAGAGAGAAAGAAACAAAACAAGTTGTCACATCATATCGCACCACTTTTAGGTATGTAAGCATGTTTTTTGTCTCCCGCGTCCCCGGCGACTCAGCCCACTATGTTTTGTTATGCGACATAACAGGACATAACTTAACGGTTTTTGAGGTTATATCCTACATTTTTGTTGATAACAATACTGTGAAAAAGTGGTTATACAAATAACCAAAATATTGCGACATGGGCTATGAATGAATGTAAAAAGATGTGTCCATGAAAACCCTAGCCCCGCCCGAGTTAGGAAAAAATCGACAATCCTCACTACACTGTTTCGCAATGCTATCCCCGCTGGTGTATTATTGTCCCGAGTGTTTATCAATAGCGGCTCGTGACTTTTTATTGTGCTAGAGTGCTAAGATTAAAAAAACGATTTTATTGATGTTGTTTTAGCCGAAAACGATAATATATAATTTATTTTCGAAAAATTATTTTACTGTATGAAAAATTTCAGAATATTTCAGTTTTGGTGGTGCACTGCACCAGCTAAAAAATCGTCATAAATGAACAGAATTCGGCTACAACAACACCAATAATGTCGTTTTTTTAATCTTAGCACTCTAGCGCAGTAAAAGTCACGAACCGCCACTAATATTTAAAACATACTTGTCATGAATGAACACCATTTTTCTGTTATTTTATTATTTTTGTTCCTCGAGTTGAAGAACATCAATTAACATTTTAATGTTCCTTTTTTAAAACTCTTCTTCCAACTATTTTCTGTTTATGTTGAAGTAGTCTGACACAATGTGTCAGCCCATTAGAGATGGTTGATATTCCTGTCCCGGTTAAAAGGAACCGGTTCCAAACCCGCCACTGGAACCGTCGATATGATTTCTCCGAGGAACTGGTTCCACAGTTCTATGTTTTTGTTGATTTGCTAGTACTTTTTTTCGGAGAGGATTTTTTGTTGATATGTTGGTACTTTTCGATTTGAAAATTAAAATTTCCTTCGTGGAACTTTTCTGGCACCAGAAACCAGTTCCAAAAAGAATATGATAAATAGAAATAGAAGCGCATTGGAGTAAATTATTGGCCCCATCAATCTTAACGCTGCCAGGATGGACTCCCTCTTGATGGCGTTTTGCAGAAATGAGGCCTAATATACTCCATTAATATTTTCTTACTTATATTCTTTAATTTATTTACTTTTATCTACATTATTATTATTTTTACATATATTTTTATTTTATTATTTATTTATTTCTTATGAATTTCTGTTCATTTTTTATTTTTGTTTCTATTATTATTACAATGTATTGATATCAATTATGGAAGGTATTGCATTGCACTACTCCTGCATACCTTCCGGAATAAAATTTTATTATTTATTATTATTATTATTATTATTATTATTATTAAATAACCGGTTCCGCACCGGTCACCGGTAACTGGAACCGCAGCTACACCCAATTCTGATATCGACCATCTCTAATGCCCATAATCTGTTAACATATTACGTAATATTTATGTTATTATTTCCATTAGTTTTAGGTCAATACTGTCAAGCGACAGTATTTCTATTCAGTATTGCTCATCACTAATAACACACCTGGAATGCTAAAATCTGTCACCCAACGAGTAGTCTTGGCTTTCTACTTGTGCAAATGTCGCACAATAATGACCCCTTTCGTAATATAGTCAACATACATGCGCCAGCATTCACAGAATGTTTCCAACGGTCGCCCTGTTGTTGATTCTAGAAAGAATGAAGACTCTAATGTTTCTTTCCGTAACCTTTAACCTATATAAAGCGCCCTTGAGGTGATTTTCCCACGAAAACGGTGCTATAAAAGTTATCCATTTATTATAACGTATTTCGTGGAAAGTAAGATATTGGCCCCATCAATCTTAACGCTGCCAGGATGGACTCGATCTTGATGGCGTTTTGCAGAAATGAGACCATATCCGCCATTATTATTTCAATTTCATTTTTTATTTTTATTTTCCTTATGAATTTATGTTTATTTTTCTTTATTATTATTTTTGTGTGTATTAGAACTTTTTATTACTATGTATTATTATCAATTATGGAAGGTATTGCATTGCACTACTCCTGCATACCTTCTGGAATAAAACTTTATTATTATTATTGTTCAATCCTCAGAGCAATAATTTTTACAAGAGAGGGCGCTGCTGTAGTCAGTTTTTATGAATTTTGCCGGACTCGGCTAGACCTGGGCGTGGCTAGGACTAGGGCTATGGTATTTATACATCCATTCATAGCACATGTCGACTTAATGTTTTTGTTATTCGTATAACCCTTTTTCACAGTATTGTTTTAATCAAAAATATAGCATGCAACCTAATAAACCGTTGAGTTATGTATGATATTATTTTATTTTTTATGACCGACCGGTTTCGCTTAGCCTTAGCATCATCAGGGTACAAAATTAAACTAAACCAAAAATACAAAGTGTGCAGTAATATATGTACATACAGAGGGAGAAAAAAATATAAAATAGAATGACAATGAGAAAACAATAGAATAAAAATTATATTATATATGTACATACAGAGGGAGAAAAAAATATAAAATAGAATAACAATGAGAAAACAATAGAATAAAAATTAAATTATATCAAAGAAACAGAGAGAAAGAGACAGATAATATGAATTAAAAGAGACAAAACGTCGACTTAGAAGGTGATTAAAGAATAATGAATTTTAAAATTGGACTACTGAACAAATTAACCTGATTTTAAAGAATTTTACTATTAGTTTTTAATGGCTTTCTTTTTTTATAGTGCTTCTAAATTATTCAATCTATTGCCATGATCATTTTCATGAAGAATATGAGCACCGGTGCGTTTATTAAATGTATGATCTTTATCAATACGATGATTAGCGAATTCAGAAAAACCGTGGTTATTTAAAAACATCTTAGATTCTAATGTTGACATTACAAAAATATAAAAGAATAATCTTCCCGTCCACCTAATAAAGTACCTACCTATTATGTATTTTAGCAGGCATTATTCTATATTTGAAACATCTTAGATGTTCTTTGATTCTAATGTTGACATGACGAAAATATAAAAGAATAATCTTTCCGCCTACCTAATAAAGTACCTACCTATAATGTATTTTAGCAGGCATTATTCTATATTTGAAACATCTTAGATGTTCTTTGATTCTAATGTTGACATTGCGAAAATATAAAAAGAATAATCTTTCCGCCTACCTAATAAAGTACCTACCTATAATGTATTTTAGCAGGCATTATTCTATATTTGAAACATCTTAGATGTTCTTTGATTCTAATGTTGACATTACGAAAATATAAAAGAATAATCTTTCCGCCTACCTAATAAAGTACCTACCTATAATGTATTTTAGCAGGCATTATTCTATATTTGAAACATCTTAGATGTTCTTTGATTCTAATGTTGACATTACGAAAATATAAAAGAATAATCTTTCCGCCTACCTAATAAAGTACCTACCTATAATGTATTTTAGCAGGCATTATTCTATATTTGAAACATCTTAGATGTTCTTTGATTCTAATGTTGACATTACGAAAATATAAAAGAATAATCTTCCCGTCCACCTAATAAAGTACCTACCCATAATGTATTTTAGCAGCCATTGTTCTATATTTGAAATGGAACCAACATTTTCTCTCGGCAAGTTAAGTTAGATACCGTGATTTTTCACGGGTATGAACTAGTTGTTTAATTTAATTCGCATAACAATGACTGCAGTTCAAAATATTACATCGATAAAGTGAGAGATGTTTCGTAAGTTTCTGGTGCAATTTCCGGATCGCGTGGAAATAATGGCGTGTTAACCTCAAAACCGAATAGAATCCACCCCCATTCATAATTTCGAATGGATTACTCTTTAACACTTTGCCATTTCGCAAAAATGCACCAAACGCCTTGGCGATCGTCCAAGTAAACTGTTTCTCGCAAATAATGTCAGCAGGGGTGCAGCCGGGGCGGGTTATCGAGGAAGACCGTGGGATGGGAACGGTTATCGAGAATATTATTGCGATATCGAGAGCGCCTCTCTGGCGAAGTGCGTCTGCCGCCGTTTGTCATTCGTCCCAGAATCGTTCGGCTAAAGTTCGGTGAAACTAAGCTTAAAATATCATCGCGATATTAAACTACGAAGCGGAAATCTGTTTTGTTTGAACTGGACATGAACATTGCACAGATTTTTCTTTATGTAATTAGAGACGTTCGACTAATATGTGTTATTTCACATTTAAACAATATATATATTTTTTTTTTTTTTAAGATTTATTTTATTTATTTATTTATTAATGAAGAAAATACAGATACAGACAGTAAATTAATAACAAGTATATAAATACATACACTGGAGAATTAGCCTGTATCACAAACATTTCTTACTGATTTACATATTGTAGCTGATAAATGCATCTCTACCGAATATTTGTTTACAAATTTAAAGGGAAATAAAAGTAAATCGATTAATTAAGGGTTACAGTGAGAGAAGAAAAAAAAATAAAGAAAAAATAAAAGAAAATGCAGTGTCTAAGAAAGAATTAAATTAAAAATAATAAGTACACTAAGTTGTTTTTTTTTTTTTTTTTTTTTTTTTTTTCTAAGTGAACACAGCTTTCGATTTTCTACCAAATGTACCACTTGTATCAAAGAATATGTCGGAATTCATTGAAGCTTGATGTTGATTATATAAATCGCACATTCTTCTAATTGGATCCCCTGACACCAGCATTTGTGCGTGCCCGGCTAATGTGAAATAAGTCCTTAAGTCTAGTTGTTCTGGGTGGTATTTTGAGGTTGATTAGGTTTACTAAGGTAGGACAGTCAATTATGTTATTGCAAACTTTAAACAGGGTCGTGAGATCAAGGTGTATTCGCCGGTTATACAGAGTGGAGACGTTATAGTTGGATAGCATATCTATGTATCCCCGTCTAGGTGCGCTCATTTTGTAATTAAGGAAATATAGAAATTTCCTTTGGATACTTTCTATTTTATCTTTGTAGACGGTGTAAAGTGGAGTCCATATGGGGGCGCAGTACTCAAGTTGAGAACGGACCAGCGTATAGTAAAGAAGAAGGTAGGTTTCAGGTTTTCGAAATACACGGCTGTTTCTGAAAACAAAACCTAGCATACAGTAGGCTTTGTTCACAATATTCTCAATGTGTGCATCGAAATGAAGTTTGGAATCAAAAAGTATGCCTAGGTCCCTTATACTATAAACGCGCTCAAGTGGGTAGTTACCAATGTAATAATTGTGTATTATAGCGTTCTGATTTTTAGTGAAACTTATTTGTTTACATTTGCTGAAACTTAGATACATTTTATTTTCATTGCAAAACGCTTCAAACCTTACTAAATCTCTTTGGATGAGCAGACAATCATTTAAGTTCCTAACAACAGCAAATATTTTTATATCATCAGCGTACAAGAGAAACAAACAGTGCGAAAAACATTTGGTAACGTTATTGATAAAAAGTATAAATAACAGCGGACCCAGAATGGATCCCTGTGGTACGCCAGAGGTAACTGGTTCCCATTTAGAAGTATGTCCTCGTAATGACACAGCTTGCTGTCTTTTTGTTAAGTATGAGACAAACCATCGTAATAAATTTCCCCCTAATTCCGTTGTACATAATTTTTTTAATAAGAATAAGATGGTCAACCTTATCAAAAGCTTTTTTGAAGTCGCAGTAAATTGAATCAACCTGGTGGCCTCGATCCATGTTGGTAAATAAAAAGTTTGAATAAATGAGTAAATTACTCGTGGTAGACTTGCCTTTGACAAACCCGTGTTGTTGATCTATAATTTTGGCGGCAAGCTGCGGATATATGTTGTCATGGATAAGTCTTTCCAAGAGTTTTGGGATCGCGGAGAGAATGGAGATTGGTCTATAGTTTTCCACATTATGACGCGAGTCACCCTTGTGGACCGGTATGATATAGGCCAATTTCCACCTGGCAGGGAAAACCCCTTCACTCAGACATTTATTAAATAATATAGTAAGAGGCACACACAGTGACGACGCAGCTGATTTAAGGAAAAACGCCGGTATTCCATCGTGACCTGCACCCTTGTTTATATCTAGTGACTTTAAATTTAATAGCACATCTTTTCAGTTAGTTGAATCGTGTGAATGTGTGCAAATCCAGAGTCATGAACTGATTCAGGTGGGTCGATGTCGATTGTGTCATTGATGGAGGCAGGTTCAAACGTTGACTTAAAGAAATTAGAGAACATGTGACAAATTTCTTGGGTATCATTAGATTTATGGCCTTCAAAGGACATAGCAGCAGGGTATCCATCAGACGATTTTAGTGAAGATACATATGTCCAAAAACTTTTGATATTGTTTTGCAATGAACTTTCAATGGTATCGAAAAACGACTTTCGAGTTTCACTACTCAACTTTTTGTGTGCAGCACGCAAGAAAGAAAATTCACGGTAGTCGGAAAGACCTTTATATGTTTTCCATTTAAGCCAGACTTTATCTTTTTTTTCGTGATAACTTAATAAGTTGTGGTGTGAACCAGATGGGAAATTTCTCGTTTCGTCGTGCTAAAACTGGAATAAACTTATCAATTAAATTATTTATAATTACATAAAAGTGATCTACCGCTTCTTCGGCTGACAAAGTTGCGGTTTCGGAGATCCAATCTACACAATTAATACAATCATTAATTTGAGTATAATCGGCTTTCCTAAAATTGCGCCTACGCTCTTTGTTGTTTTTAATTTTCGATTGGATCACGGAGGATATGTCGAATTCTAGGGCCGGATGATGTCTGTCTTCCAAAAGAAGGGGGTTGTTACAACGTTTTACATTTGTTTCGCGACTGTAAAATATTAGGTCTAGATATTTTTTATTGTGGTTCGGAATACAATTATATTGGTGTAGGTTCATTAATGACGTTGTTTGAAGCAAAGATTGAGATGCAGTCGTGTTTGAAAAGGCGCGACCTTGACTGCTGCTTTCGGAAAATGCCCAAGTAAGATTAGGTAAATTCATGTCTCCTAACACGCAAAAACACGTTGTTTGGTTCCAATGAAAATACGGATTCCAGGTTGTTGGAGAAAATATCATAAAGGGTGGCTGGCGAGGCAGGAGGTATATATACCGCACAAATGATGACATTAAGAGATCTTACCGGGATAGATACGAATATAAGCTCGATTTGAGTGTTTTCCCAGTCATCGATGCGGGAAGCTGCGAGCTCTTTGCGTACTGCCACCAGCACTCCGCCTCCGTCCTTCTTACCGGTAAGCATACGGTCTCTGTCTCGTCGGAACACTGTGTATCGGGAATCTATGACTTCGGCCGTATTTACACTAGCTTCGAGCCATGTTTCAACTAGAACTATAACATCATAATTATTCGATTGAATATTTATAAGTAGCGACTCTGTTTTAGTTTTAATACCACCACAATTCTGGTAGTAAACAGATATAGGCGAGCAGATATTAGCGGTAGATGGTTTATATAGTTTGACAGCCTCCATGGTCGAGTGGTAAGACGCTCGTTTACGAATCCAAAGGTCGCGGGTTCATACCCGGCGTACGCAAATATTTTTTTTCACTATTTTTTCTCTTTAAAAAAAAAAGAAATACAAACATTCCCGGGTTACAAATAACCTGACAATATTTGAAAAACTCCTACTGCTATCATAAGAAGCGGAAGATGTTGCTTGTGCAATGATGGAGAACTTAGCCAGCAGAGGAATTGAGCGCACGACGCCTGGGTGGGTATCCGACGCGTTTGTCCACTCAGCTACCGATCGTAACACATTTAATTCGTATAAAATAATACAAAGTATATTTGCGGCATGTTCCAGAGTGGTAGATACTCTAAGTATCGCCCTGGTGAAAGACCACCATTTAGAATTGAAATTTTGCTTGAAATGGCTTTCGCCGTGTCTGGTGACCAGATTTGAATAATCAGGTACTTCTCAACCCTCCTCTTCCCCACCTACTTCTATCCCCACTACTATCAGGCTCACGACATACCTCCATTGGGAATGCCATAGTCCTACTGGCTCCAGACGGTTGGGAGCAGTTGGGACTTGTGCAGTATTCACAAAAAAGTGGTTAATGCAGCTTGTTTTGGCTTGAAAAGTCACTTAAATCATGAGATATGAAGCTTTGAAATATTAGACGCAAAAAAAAACAGTAAAAAAAGAAAATATTAAACTCGTGCGACGCCGGGTAAAAGCTAGAAATATTTAGTTAAGGACGAATCTTATAAATTTTTCTGTCGGAAGGGGGTGCTGTAGACATTTTTTCTGATTTTCTCGATTTGGAAGTTTGAGTTGTTGGTTAAATAAAATACTGGGTCTAGGAAAAATTCACTTTAACACATCTGTTATTCAACCCGTCTAATAATATCTTTTCTCGCATGATTTATCATAACGATCATGATTTTCGATTGTTTTAATTTGTTTACATAATGTATTTTATTTTCTCCTTGTTAGTTAGTCTTATTAGCTTAATTAATTTAGTATGAAGCGCACTTGAGGTGAAATATCACAAAACTGCGCCATATAAGTTCAGTTGTTATTATCATTATCACGAGCCCAACAGAATTTCGGTCCAAACTGAAAACTTACCTTTTCAGACTCTCATATCCTTAAATTCATTAAAAGAATCTCAACATAATCTGTCTCTCGACGAATCACCTTTAGATATACAAATTTTAACCAAATCCTGTACTGTACGACAAATTCAGAAAGTTCATTTTTTTATTTCGCTCCCATGCCCTAAATCGGAAAAAAATAATATGTATATATCATAATTATAATTTTAAGTTAATAAGTGTGTCTATCTGATAGGACCTGCCAGGTAAGTATGTTCCTGTATATTTTCTTATTTAAACTTGGAATTAATATGTAATAATAGAAAATAAGATCTGTACAGCGCCCTTGAGGTGATTTTTCACAAAAAACGGCACTATACAAATCATCCTGGATTTATCTGGATAGTTTCTCCCGGAAGGCAGGCCCTTCTTGACTCCAGTCCGATACAAATACAGGGTACCGATATCATTCCTTCCAAATATATCAAATTTCTCGGTTTCATTATTGACAATTGTCTATCTCTTGAGTCGCAAATCTCGAAATCTCCATTCTTCTATCGTTATAACTCAAAGTCCTCACTATCTACTGAAAACCATATACTCATTGTCATAAAATATTTATTTTCTTTTGTTACTCGTTATATTTACACTGTTTGCATTTTTAGAATCGTTTACTTATAATACTTGAATATTAATGTTTTAAGTGTCAACATATTAACTGTCCTCAATATTATTTCCTTTTCTGTGATTTGACAAATGTGTTAATATGAATTCATATGTTTCATCTGAATTTGTATACCCTTAGCTCCTGGTAAATTGTTTTTTAATCTGTTGATGTACACATACACTGTTATACCCATATCTGAACCTTTTATCTCGTGATTTATGATAACGATCATGATTTTAGATAGTTTAAATTTGTTTACATATTATGTATTATTTTCTCCTTGTTAGGTAATCTTACAAGCATAATTAATTTAGCATGAAGCGCACTTGAGGTGAAAAATCACAAAACTGCGCTATATAAGTTCTCTGTTATTATTATTATTATTATCCAAATATTATTATTATTATTATCACCCAAGCGGATGGTGATGTAGTTCCCCTTACTCTACCTCTCCTAAACGGCTAAGTGTACGTGATTTTAATCAAAGAAGTTAAATTTCCTAGGCTGCTCCCCTGTACGATTTTCCGCTCAATTGCCTCAAATACCATTGGCGTCTGTATCAATATATCTCGTCTTCCTGAAGATAGCAGCGACTGCTTGCCGGTCGCCGGTCGCCGGTTTGCCCGTTTGCCGGTTGCCGGTTTGCTGGCATCACGGCCCGTCGTATACAGTACACCACTGTACAGTGAAATGCACCACGGCGCTGCATTCCAAACTGCATTCGACGACATTGCTGGGGGAAGGGTGTACATACCAAAAATTGTATCAAATTTGAAATGTATTGAAATTGGAATTTTGATGTAGAGCGTAGTTTCGTTAATCTAATTTTTATTGATACATCTCGCTTGACAGAAAACATACCTTTTAAAAAAGAGAATTTGTTTGAAAAATATATTTTTATTTTCGGAAACTTCTTATTTTTTGAAAATCTAGTCGCTATATACCTATCTCTTCGGACACCCTTGAATTGAAATAACGCTTTTGAATTTGTCCCATTTGTGAAATTATTACTTCTAAAACAAAATAATCATAGTGTATCAATTTGTGTGAAGCAATGAAGAAGAATGTCATCGGTGTGAAGGATATTTTGTTTCAAACCCTTATTACAAATGCGCGTTCGTTACGTAACACATTCGGCGCATTATGATTTATGGGGCAATAAAAAAGTCTCTTCGAGGGTGGAGGTCTGGCGAAGTTGACCATACGGCTGCATTAGTGTAAGTAAATAAATCTATCTTCAGTTATAGAGTTGTAGTCAGTGTGTGGAGACTTGAGTCTAATTTCAGTTAAATAAAACATTTATTTAAACGGTATCTGTGTTTATCCATCAATTATCATGCTTAATGTCTAAACATGCTTTATTTAGTCGGTGTGAGTTGTTGTTTGTTCGTTGGCGATCTGCAGTTGGGCTCGGCAACGATTACAAATTACCGACTGATCGATAAAATTATATCGATGTTTCGTGCTAGGGCCCCTGGTTCAAGATTCTTACCTATGTCACCTTAATCTATAATGATATATTTTTTAAAGATTTTTATGTGAACGCGCTTTTAAAAAATATTAAACACCTCACAGTCATTTGACAGATACTTCATTGTCGATTAAAACCAATTTTTTTAACGAACCAAAAACTTTTGCGTGAATTAAGTAGAAATTTTGTTGAAAGGATTATTTTTATCGAGTCCTAGTTTTTCGCAGAAAACAACGCTTTGGCCTCTAGGCTCCCCTTCCCTTCAAGCAGTGCAGTGTCCTCAATCCATTTGCATACTAACACCGATAAATCCAACGACGCATGGGTATTACTTGCACTCGAAGATAATGCACTTGAGTTATATTCAGTGCATTTTAGAAGGTGCTTTACGCCCTGGAGTACTCAAGATACAAACTGGCAAGATATTTGGCGCAAACTAGGAAGTAGAATTATCTACGTAACCACTTTTGCACTTATTTCACGAGTTATTCCCGACAGGTGCCATTTCCGAAAACCAATGGGATGTTGGTTAACCTTGAAATGAGTTGGGCTGACGAATTGAAGACAATTGGGATAGGCGACAACTTCCAAGACCTGGAGAATTGGAGATATTTGAAAGAAGCCTTTGTTTAAAGCTACGAGTATAATGCAAGAAAACCTGAGCTGTAATCCTTGAAAGTTTCCACGGAAAACAACTATTTATATTATTTATAATTTTGACTGTTTATTCTTGGTGGAACTCCATTTCAATGATTTAATAATACCAATTTTTAAACTTTATTCCACTATTTTTTTAAATTTAAGACCTGACCGGTTTCACCTTATGACGGTGAGACGGTGAAAGTTAAAAATTTGGTAATATTAAAAAAAAATATATATAGCTTATCTAATTAATAATTTATACTATTTACAATAGAATGTTTTTAAATATTCTTTAGAGTTTTTTTTCTTTTCTAAAGCACGACAGAAAACAATTTTTCTTGGTGTATTTTCCAGGCGTTGGTAAGCGACCAATTATTTTTTTACGTAGCCTTAGCTTGTGTACACAATACATTTATAAGGTTTCATCAGTAAAAAAGTAACCTGTACATGAACCATCGGGGCTAAAATCCTTGGAGTCTTGGACACCTCTGTCTGTCTCCTGCTGTTTCCCTCCAGTTCTGTGTCCTTAATTCAGTTGGTGTACAATAATACAGTAGCTTTATAATGTATCAGGAATTGCTTCCTCATTGCCATTTTTAAATTGCAATGTCACAAGGGGAGCGCGCAAATCAGCTACGCAATCATAAATAATTCAACAAATCTAATAACACCGTCTACGCTCAAATATTGAATAATAACATGGAATATAACAGGAACAAAACATGGGTCGAACCGAGAACAAGCTAGTTATTCACATTATAATAGCCTAGAAATGTCCTTTGTGTCACACGTATGGAAATTCGATAGGAAATTGATACATTACGTTTGATTGAAGTGTCGATTTCCTAGGAATCACGAATTGCGTAGATATGCTCGCTTCTGAATGGAATTTTCAGTTGAAATTCGGATAATTTTACTGGAGAATTCCATAGAATGGTGTGTAGAAAAATGAAATCGGAAAAGCCAAGTACTGTTGTTAAACGCGTAGGCACTTAATTAATCAATCATTGTTGTAAAAAAATAATTTTCAATGCTTAACGCTCCAACATAGAAACAATATGAATTAGAATGACATACAAAAAAACAAAAATTTTCAGCTCGCACTTTTTTTTCTGTGTGGTTTTCTAAATCATAGTGTTTAAATATTTAAATTATTATTCAAAAACATATTAATTTAATTGATCAGTTTTCATCGTTCATGGTTTTTCCTGAATAATTTTAACTGGAAATATTTTTTATGAGATTTTAACAGAAAAATTATAAGATACATTGTTAAAACACTATGATTACGCCGCAATATATTGATAAATCCACATGTTTCAGAAGCATGGTTTCCTTCTTCAGAGTACAATGTCAACCGAAGAATCTTGTTCCTAAAACACATTGATTTTTCAAAAAACTAACTATTTTCGCTTTTATTTAAAAAGAGTGTTTTAAACACGCTAAATATAATAACAATTAGTTGTAACTGTGAAAAATTACGGGATATAACTTGACTTGCCAAGAAAATATATGAGTTCTCATTTCAAATATAGTATAATGTCTGCTACAATACTTTATAGGTATGAACTTTTATAGGTAGATGGGGATTTGAGAAGATTATTTTTAATTTGATAATTTCAACTAACATCAGTTTCACATTTGAAAAGTTCACACTCGTACGTGCTCACAAAATAAATTATTTATAGTTATTCATATCACTTTTTAAATCTTTACTGAGTTGAGCCCGGAACCCGTAAGATTATAGCATCTCCAATTTAAAATAAATATTTCGTAATGCTGGATAAAGTGGTGAGGCGATTCAGGTGGGGAAGAGGGCAGTAGGGAAGTACCCGGCTACTCAGCTCTGATCACTAAAAAATATTAAAGCCATTTCAAACAACAGCATCTCGCTGAATGTATTTATCACTCTGAAATTGGAGAATAGATGCGGATGGTTTGAAGGCACCTGGCTATTCACATTTGGTATCTAAAGATGACTAAAGCTTTGTGATCTCTAACCAGGGAGATTTTGTATCTGCTACAAAATCCATTTGAATTTAAATTTAACTGTCACATTGGTATAGGCAACTCAACCAGAGTTGAACATACAATACATGCTTAGCTTTGGGTGTATTGTGTATTGGTATATTTAGTGGCGATGTATTTACGATGCTTCATAAAGAAAGAGTCCTTTGTCTTGTTTACGCCTACTTATTGTCACTATTAGAAAAGGGACAGCAAGTGTTTACGATGATTCTTCTAGTATATTGAAAGTGTACTTTCAGCGTGTCTTATTCATGCAGTTCGACCGGGTGCTGTTGAAAACAATATTATAATCTGTTTTGAAGAAACAGTAACTAGCATCCATGCTCGTGCTCGAGAATGTCCCGAATCGGGTAATACTACGAATTACTGGATATCTTTTATTATTTTTTTTTTAATACTGTTTTAAATTCAGTCCTTTATTGAGAAGTGTATTTTAAGACCATTCAATATTTTAATAACAATGCAATAAAACAACATACAAAAATTAAAGCTTCAAACGGAACACGCTGTACGCAAGCTATGTATATGTGTGAGTACTCTCCCGGCCTCAACTCTGAGAGACTTATACAAATTATAGCTTGAATTTTCTACAAGACATTGGACTTTTCAAGTTCAAATCCAAAATTAACTCCGATGTTTCCATTACGTTCGGTTTCCCACGGCAGTGTGTCTGGGCGCAAAGCTTTCGCGAAGGTTCTAGCGCATTGAAATTCCGCAAGGGTCTCTCGCAAGTGCCGGGGGAGGTCTAACCTCATAGATTGATTTAGAAGTTGTAAGGGAAAGGGCGGTTCTAGATTCCAGGACCTTTGCTTCTTGGTTCTTTTAACAAATTAGCAATTCAGGACTCGAACCGCGCTCCAAGGGAACCAATCAATAAACGCAATGTATTTGAAATGTAAACAACGGACGCGATGTATTTGAAATTTCTACGTTGACTTCGTTTCGTGTGGATTATGGCCGAGATTTGTCGCTATGTTGTCGGTACTAAATTTATTCTAGTGCGTTCGTGTGTAGAATACAATATGTATCATACAAATTCAATGCAGCACGCTTTGTATTTATATTTTCACCGTTAACCGGACATTTAAAAGCTCCATAGCTCATGATAGAAAAGACGTTGCGACCTTGTAATTTTTGGGAAATCAGCAACTTTGTGATCAAACCTTACAAAATAATTAGCGTCGCGGGTTAAACACTCGGCCAAGCTAAGTCCTCCATCATTGCTCAAGCGCAATTTTCCGTATATAATGATGGTAGTAGGAGGTATTCGAAAATTGTCTGGTTATTCGGAACCCAGGAATGTTTGTCTTTTTTTCTTGCAAAAATAATTATCTGTATCTTATTTTATAGTGTAATATATAATAAATAAATGAAAAAATAACTTTGTATAAGACTACGGATATTATAACTTTTATGACCGACCGGTTTCGCTTAGCCTAAGCATCGTCAGGGTACAAAATTAAACTAAACAAAAAATACTAAGTGTGCGGCCATATATACATTCAGAGGGAGAACAAAATAATAAATAAAATAACAAAACAATGAGAAAACAATAGAATAACATTTAAATAATAACAAAGGAACAGATAGAAAGATACAAAACATCAACTGAAAAGGTGATTTAAGAATAATGATAAATTTTATGAGTTTACGGGAAATATACCTAATATTGGACTACTGGACAAATTTACCTGATTATTAAGAATATGACTATTCATTTTAATATCTTTCTTTATTTCTAGTGCTTCTAAATCTGTTGCCAAATTTTTTGACGCCACAGTTCACCGCTAGAGAGATTTTTTATGCAAAC
The DNA here is from genome assembly GCA_022651775.1 of Drusus annulatus. Taxonomy (NCBI): domain Eukaryota; kingdom Metazoa; phylum Arthropoda; class Insecta; order Trichoptera; family Limnephilidae; genus Drusus; species Drusus annulatus. Next base: position 493,387 of record JAGWCC010000357.1, on the reverse strand, counting down.
CGACACGATTAAAACGAAATAAATCATTTTTATCCACTGTTTCAAATTCGATAGTGTACTCGTATAAGGTTGTATAAACAGTATTTCGAAACCCTTAATAAACAATCTCAGTTCCGATTTCACTATCATCTGAAGAACATCATCTCGAAAGCCTCCGCAAAGCGGTTGCCAGTGACTGACCGGCCGCTCCATTTCCTGGTGGGGGACAGATGAAGAGGATTTAGGACCAGACCTACCCTTATCGGGCAATGGCGTGGGGATGACAGGCTGTGTACTATACATGGGGTAGCGAAACTCAACCTTTACTCTGGGGTCACAGACATATTTAAAGATGCAAATATCTTTGCGAGCTGAAAACTATTGCTTTGACCTATGCACTAAATAAAGAAAAAAACTGTGCGAATTAAGTGATGCCAAAGTTCTTCGTTTGTAAGTTTTTTTTGCTGCATTTACTTGCAAAATGATGATTACAATAAATTAATTGTATTGTTGACTCACCTTCTTTGTTGCAACTCATCCATTTCAATATCCCTTGCCGTAGAATCAGAAACAATGAACTGCTGTTCCTCAATCATCACTCTATTAATTATGGGATGCATTCTCCACTGTCCAGAATGTCGAGACTTGTGAACTCAAGCCATGGTCTTAACATTTTTGGTACCAGTCTAAATGATTTTTGTCATTCTTTACGACTCTACCAAAACTTTGACTTAACCTTGGCTTTGACTTAAATGTTCTTTCTAATGTATATTTTTGTCATTGCTTCATTTAAATATTATGTATGTGCTGTTCTTTCTCAGTTGCTTTTTTCCCATTTCGTGTTATATATTTTGTAATATAATAATTTAAAAGTTATTTTTGCAACACGATATAATAACACTGTATTATTTATAATTTTTTGAGTAGAATCTTGTCCATATTTTGGAACAGTTTTTCAATAATTTGTTTTCTTTTTGTTACAGGTAAACAAATTTATTTAAAAAATGCTGAATCCACTAGATTAAATCAGAAGGGCGTAAAGAGGCTTCTACCTGATGGTGAGGTTTTCCCGACGAGCTTTGGTATGTTATTTTTTCTTGCCTGAGGGCGTTCCTCGTTAGCATTCGTAAAAGGTTGAAGTGACTTTACTTTACGCGGGATCAAAATGTATAATCCTGTAAATTTTTAGAAACATTGTACTTTTTTGTGTATAATATCGAATTTTGTGTCAACTTAATAAATGGTCCAGGTTTAATTTTTTGTATGTGTTTACATACAAAATACATATACAAAGTTTGACTGCCTCTAGCTAGGCAGCTCTGTTACGTTGCTCGTCTTGCTCGTGGTCAATATTCTTCTTCTAGATGTCCTATTATTGTCATACATGTTAGTGGCCATCTAGCAAAATTTCTCCCTGTTCTTAACCAACCTGATGGCTCCTCAACACCTTAAACACCGGTAAACTGATGGATGTTCTTCAGCCTTGTATAATCTCGTAGTTCTATACCCTATAGTCCTTGCTTTTTCTTGATCGACCAATATTTCAGTATGATTTAACACGTTGCATCATAGCAAGAATTTGTAGTATGCAGTCTTCTCTTTTCACTTTTTTAGAGCTTTCTTTGTTTGTTGAATTCTTTTATTACCTGCCGGTTTGTGACCCTCGACAATATTCCAAAAGCTTTAACATTGTTCTTAGAGCTTAATTTCAATTTTTCCAATTATGGGTGTCAATGAAAAGTATTATGACTTAAAATTAATATTCATACAGCATATAGGAAAAAATCGCGATTCTGAATATGCATGTTTTATCATATAATATCATCGCTGGAAAGGGCTTAAGCGACACTTTGGTCAAAAATGAGTGAAATGTGCAGTTTTGATCAGTTTTTTTTCCTTCGTCGAATGCTCTGACTTCTGTTTGGTTCGGAAGACTTGCGGCCCTTTACAGCCATTTAAAATATATTTACCATTCGGGAGAAGGCTTGACTCAAGTGCCACAAGTTTGGGAATTTTTAAGCTTTTTATCGCTTCAGGTATCATTGAGACCATTGAGTTACCTGAGTCAATTTTTTTTTCAAAATCCAACCAGGTACTGAAGACCAATGATTTTTAATGTAAAACAAAAAAAAAACTTTAAAGTGCTCTGGTGTAAACTTATCAAAATGGCGCTTCAGCCCTTTTGCCTTTTCGGCGACGATATGGTTATTCGTGCAATTAATAACTTAATTTTGAAAAAAAAAATGAAAACCAACACATCTTAACGCTCTGGTTTGGCTCTGACGTCATCCCATTTCGATCGCGACACCATTGCTGAGAGATTTACAAGAACAATGGGACGTCACCTGATACATTTTTACCAGTACAAAATAACGTTTAAAAGTAGTTCGACATAAAATATAAAATGTTAAAAATATATATTTAAACAGCCCGCAATTCATCATTTATGATGTCAATGATCCTGGTCTAATATTTAAGGATACCAATGATAACAGCTTTGCTCGCCGCCCAAGAGTCGGCCATCTCCGCCTCTGTATATTGGGGGATATAATTGTAGAGATGCATAGACCCTGCTTCTAGGCAAGTAGTATTACGCCGTAACATTTGTCACGCATCAATGGGCATTTATCATGCTTAGCTGGTGGTTAATCGTAGTTCCGTTGTGCTCACCCGACGGAACCAAAAAAGGTTCCTGCCGAGCACAATGGAATTGTTTTTTGATGGAGACGATTAATTAATCCTTATCTAATGTGTTGAAATGATTAATTGTTGTTTAAATCACAGATACCAAACGTCTCGTTATAATGAGTTGGTGGTTTCGATGTATGTTGTCGAATATTCGAAGCACGGCGTGCGCAAATTAATGTTATTTAATACTCGTGTTATATGTAACTTTTTTTTTACAGAATCTTATTTTATGATGGAAATAAAATACGATTCTTTAAAAAAAAACCGTTTTTATTTTTTTGGTACTTAGAGCCTTAATTAATTCCAGTATTCAATTGTTAAATTAAACTTTGACATGGAGCACTCACTTTGTGGAAAGACATAATTAAATTTTACATAAAAGTAACTTTGTTTTGACACCACTTTATTAGATACATATACCAACCGGTTTCGGCTCTACCTGAACCTTCTTCAGAGTTGAACAAATATGTATTATACATATTTGCTCATATACATATTTGTTCAACCCCACAGATGGTTCAGGTAGAGCCGAAACCGGTTGGTATATGTATCTAATAGTGTGGTGTCAAAACAAAGTTTCTTTTATTTAAAATTTAATTGTTAAATTGTTTTTTAACACGAAAGTTAAACATTTCCGGGTTACGAATAACCTAACGATATTTGAAAAAAATCCTACTACCATCATAATAAGCGGAAGATGTTGCTTGTGCAATGATGGAGGACTTGGCTAGCAGATGAATTGAACCCACGACGCCCGGGTGGGTTCAAATACGACGCGTTTGTCCCCTCAGCTACATTTCCAACTCTTGATTACGCCAACTAGTTACTAGTGTAGTTAAATAATTGACGTCATGAGCTAACTAGAGCGATATGATTACCCGTAATCACATTCACTGCATTCATCATTCATTCAATGCACAATCATTCGTGCAACTGAAAATTCGATCACATCCGAATACCACACACGATTACCTCCCATCAGAAACACACTTTTTTCCTTTTATACAATCATAATTATCTTTATAAACTCACCAGCTTATACTTTTTTTGTATTCCCACTTTTTTTTAAATAAAGAGACAAACACTCCAGGGTTACGTTAAGAATAACCAAACAATATTTGAAAAATTCCTACTGCCATCACAATAAGCGGAAAATGTTGCTTGTGCAATGATAAGGGACTTTGCTTGCAGAGGAATTGAACTTACGACGCCCGGGTGGGAATCTGATGCGTTTGTCCACTCAGCTACTAACCGGTTATAAAACCCGGCTATAAAACTATACATGCATGCAGTCAGATTTAAAAAAAAATAACTTGAAAATAATGTAGACAAATACAAACTTAACCTCTGACTAACAAGGAGGTCCTATGCTGACGAGGACTAGGTTTAGGGTAGAGGGTTTTCTGTTACTTCTATTTCTGAATTTATTTATTATAATTAAAAAAAAAAAACTTTCACTCCCGGGTTACGAATAACCTGAAATATTTTAAAACTCTTACTACCATCATTATAAGCGGAAAATGTTGCTTGGGCAATGATGGAAGACTTGGCTAGCAGAGGCATTGAACGCACGACGTCCGGGTGGGAATTCGACGCGTTTGTCCACTCAGCTACTAACCGGTCGCTTAGAGTTTCAATTCTGTACCCAGAATCGTGGGCCCAAAAGCCGGTACAAAGTGCCTGTAAAAATATTTAAATTGTGTTTTTTCTCACAAATTGTTTTAAATTTGCCTGTATTTGTAATTTGTTCCAGACTGAGCTATAATCGTATGATCGTCCTAGTAAAAAAAAAAAAAAATGCATGTATTGAAACGTCATTTGAAATTGGTTTAATTAATTTAGTTGTTTATTTATATTTGTTTTTAGTGAATTGCGCACAAGAGTCCAAACTGCTCCCAACCGTCTAGAGCCAGTGAGACTATGGCATCCCCAATCGGGGTATGTTGTGAGGCTGAAGTTAGTGGGGAGAGGAAACAGATGGGGAAGAGAAAAGTTGGGAAGTATCTGGCTATTCAGATCTGGTCATCAAACACGGCTAAAGCCATTTCAAGCAACGTTTCACTTCTGAATGTTGGTCTTTCACCAGGGTGACACTTAGAGTATCTACCAATCTGGAACGTGCCGCAAATATACTATTTATTATTATATTAAATTAAAACCTCGTTCGGAGGTCGTCACATAACACACTATTATGTGTCTTCGCCAATAATGAATCGTGTCAAAACAAAATGCCGCAGTAACATTGCGGCTTGTCAAAGCAAATAAAGCTAACCACCTTTGACAACTCGAATTGCATAATGATGCACCGTGACTCAGTTCGCGACACTTCATATTCGTACTTGACACATATTACCCCCTTAGAGTCTGCTGCAAACACTGAAGACATACGTTATATAGAAGGGCGTTATGGGCGTGACCATTTGCCCGAACTAAGCTTTTCCCTCAGAGCAAAAATATACCAGTAGGGATAGCTTTGCGAAAGAGTGTAGTCGGGATTGTTGATTTTTACTTGACTCGGGTGTGGCTAGGGTTTTCATGGACACACCTTTTTACATCCATTCATAGCACGTGTCGACATAATGTTTTGTCTATTTGAATATCCACTTTTTCACTGTAATCAACAAAAAATATAGAATATAACCTCGAAAACCGTTGAATTATGTCGCATAACAAAACGTAGTGGGCGGAGACGCGGGAGACGGAAAACATGCTTACATACCTAAAAGTGGTGCGATATTATGTGACAACTTTTCTTGTCTCTTTCTCTCTCACGGTTTACGACGTAAAAACCAGGAGAAAGTGATTTATTGTAAATTTATGTAGGTTAAGTAAAAATATTTAGCTCTCTCTCCATATATATTCTTACTCCAAAGCTTTTCCTTACTACTGAAATCACCCTTCTTGGGATTCTCTGTTCAGCGATTGCAAAGATACGGCTGCCAAGGGGATAATTTGTATCAGAATTTGCTTTGGTTTTTTTTTGATTAATTGGATAGAATGTGCGCCAAAGGCGAAATTTTGAGCATTTTTCATCAGACTTCCTAGACTTCGCGATTTGGTCAATTCAACGAAAAAGTGCACCGTGATTCAAAATATACTATTTTATTTTCTTATGTATAGGTGAGCTTTTGCGTGTTTTTCGAAATAAGGGTTTTTTTCATCAAACCTTGAAAATAATGGCTTCTGAAGGATCTAAAATTTGAATGAAAACGCCGAGATAATGTCGGACTTCGAGGGAATTATACTGAAATGTTGCTTCATTTAAAACAAGTTATAAATATTTTTATTTTATTCATATTATCTGTCTCTTTCTCTCTGTTGCTTTGTTATAATTCAAATGTTATTCTATTGTTTTGTTATTTTATATTTTGTTATCCTTCTGTATGTACTCGTATATACTACCGCACCCAAAAATAAACACTTTTTGGCTTTCTAGTACAAGGGAAACTACAAATTATTTATCTGTAAATTCTATACGAGTAGTTAAAAAGTATCTTAGGTTTCCAGTGAATACAACTCGTAAACAGTAATCCTTTAAATTCTTTATGAAATGCGTCCTGGAAATTCCAGTAAAACGTTCAAAAATGCCTTTGCTGGTTTTCAAACGGCACCTTTTACTAATATTTTAGTATGTTTTTCATAGAATTTAAAGGGTTGCAAACAAAATTGTATTCTCTGGAAAAAAAATATTACTACTCATACAAAATTTGTAGATAAATCATTTGTAGTATTTCTTCTATTATAATGCTACAAAGCAACGTTTAGCGTCATCTTGAGTGCTGACCCTTAAGCAAATTGATTAGAAAAACACGCAGATATATTTTTTTTAATTGATCCAATTGAACCTTTAATGTCGGAATCTCCCCTTTTCGGAAGAATGCATTAGCCAATTTGGCTACCAAACTCCCTCAATGCCTACAACAGCTGCATCTATATGTAAAAATGATACAATTCATAATAGGAAAGTAACGAAAAGAGGGCAATCAGTTTTAGAGCCAAGTTAATTCATTATCGATCGACGCCACCAGTTCTACGCAAAGCTTACACCGTTAACCCAGTTCCCTGCGGCCGGGTGTAATTACCGGAAAATTGTCTCTGTTTGTTTCGATTTATTCATCTGCAAGTGCTGATTTGTCGCGCTAAAGAGCTTTAGAACTCGCGCTAATGTCTGAGCGTACGCTGTACACTGTTTGTGCTAAATCACAACGGGTGACACTGGGCTACTTAATGTCCCGGTCCCTCGGAAGCTGGGCTAAGTGATGTTGCGGTGTCTTGCTTTGTAGCCGGAGTTTATAGATTCATTAGTTGGCGTGTTATTATTAATAACTCAGCTTTATTTCTTCTTTGAAGTACGTACTGTTTTAAAACCTAAGCTTTTTACTTTTAGCCATAAAAAACTTTTCAAGTATTATTATTATAAGAAATGAAAAAAAAAACTTTGTTTAAGACCACGAATAATATTTTAATTTTCATGACCTACCAGTTTCGCTTAGTCAAAGCATCGTGAGGGTAAAAAAATAAATTGGTTTTAACTAAGTTAACTTAGTTTATTTTGTACCCTGATGATGCTTAGGCTAAGCGAAACCGATCGGTCATAAAAATTAAAATAATATTCGTGGTCTTATACAAAGTCATTTTTTTCATTTCTTTAAATATGTCAAACCACAAAGGGATTGCTTTCCACGAAAATATTATTATTATACATTTTGAGGGCTTGAGATCACAGGGGTCTATCTTTTATGCAAAACTGGCATAGTTAGACCCCTGTGATCCTTAGCCTCCGATTTATTCTAAACAAGATATCAAAAAACCTTCGCAAAAGTGGAGAATTTCTTTAATTGTTCAAAATGTAGATACACGAGGTATACGAAGGCTTTGTACGTCTTTTTTTCACAAGATTTGTACTATTAAAAATAGTTTTTTTTCCAAATTATTATCACTAGTACATATTTCTTCAATAAATCAAAACAACTGTCAGGAATTTGTTCCATTGTTCAGAATTTAGGTACCAGAAGGCAATAATAGCACACTGTTGTGATATTTACATACCCGACTTAAACCTTACCAAGAATTTATAAACTCCACGTAGTAAATACAATTGTTTTTTTTTTTCAAATGTCTGTTTCAACTTTAATATTTTTCAGAATATTTGTTTTGTCGACATGAATGTATCTGGATTTCGTTTTCAGTAGAAAATTCAAACGATCATTACTCAGAGTAAAAACGACATCTTTAACTGAAAATATTTGTCTTCAACTTTAATTATCAGCAAAATGTTTCGTTATCAAGTTGTTGGTGTGACAGATCTGTCAGTCACAGAGAGTATAGGTACTCGTGTGTAGATGAATCGCATATATGAACAAAACCTATTCCATTTTATAGGCACCTAATTTCCCGCAAAACTATAAATATGTACATACGTTATGAGAATGGAGGTTAGAACATCTCGTGTTGAATGAATGAGCCATGTTTTTATCGGAATTCAAACGTTCTGAATACAAATTCAATACACAATACACCATGCATTGTTCGATACAATCGTAATATATTGTAATGCAGAGGGCGAAAACTATGGTATGCGTAACATGTACAGCGATCCAGCCAAAAGCTTTCAGCGGTAAATTAATTAACCAATGAGATATCAAAGGCAGTAAATTGTGCGTGACTCGACCTGTAGGAGAGACTAAACTTGCGATGGACTGAGGTCGTTTAAGTAGCACACGACAGGGACCCTTAGGCACCTTGTCGAAACGATGGGTCTCTGACCTGTCAAAGATAACGAAATAAAGTGTGAACGTAGTTTTATGGAACTGAATTCACGATTGCTCAAAACATCACGGGAGCAAAGTCATCATAGTATATTTTTGAGCTGCATTTTACGAAAAGGTTAAACTACCAATTCAAGAAAGCTCTCAAAAAGTCTACGGTGTTTGGTTGTCAAATCCGAAACATGGCTTTTGGTTTATAGTAAAGCAGAAGGCAACACGTTCGCATTTTTCAAGTAGCTTTCACATTTTCAAGAGAGTTTATTTTATGGATATATTCTTTGGTTGAAGTATTTTTCAGATTGATTGACCTTATAAAACAAAAATACTGTATAACGGTAAAATCATTTAAACCATTAAATGAAAACTTTACAGCGAATTAGAAAAATGAATTTTCAACGATTCGTATATCTGTTTATATATCTGGAAGCTCACATGATGGTATTTTTTTGTTTTATTCTGAAATGATGTAAAATATTAAAATCGTCATTATTATTATTAAGTCTGTTTTATGTGAAACCAACTGCACCAACCAAAAGCAGCATTCCCAAATATGTGGTTTGAAAGGTTTTACCTTTTCTCTTAAATATAAATATATATTCTATTCAGTTGTTACAGTCCCAAAAAGTTAGTACACCTCTGCCGAAGTGTGTTTCCCGATGCAAATCGAGTGCAATGTGACTACACAATTCCTTTGATCGCCTTCATGAATAGCGTTCAACACGTGCTGCATGTGTACTGTACACCCCTTTGATGCATGGAACCGGACTGCGGTCGAGAATGCTCAGCAAATAATGCAAATGCTTTTATTCAGGAATTCCTGCCGTATTTACGTGAATAAATGACATCAAAGCGCTGATTCTCATTGTGTTATGTTACGTGTTTTAGGTTGGAGAGAAATGTTGTTAAGATATCCTAATGTATTGTGATCACTTTTGTAAGAAGCTTTATTTACTAGCGCACCTATTTACCACAAAGCAAAAAAATAGAAATTTTTGAGAATTTTAATAATTTTAATTTTACAGTGGGCGGCATCGGGAGTTACTTTATTTAGCACATATTTATTTAACAAAGATCTCATAAAAAAAGTTGCTCACCAAATAGATTAAGAGATGAATAATATTGTATATACATGCATAGTGTAATAAAATAAACTAGACATTTATTTACACCCCACATTTAGAAGGTATTATATATCCGAAGGAGTTATATGAGTTCAAACTGAAGTAGTGTGACGAATTCTGTATGATATAATAACGCAAATAATGTGAGCAATGAAGAACAAAAAGATAAGATTAAGAGAGGTTCATTCTTATACACATGTTATGAGATAATCATTGAATTGGCGAGTGTAAAAATGTGTGTAAAAAATATTTTATTTAAGAGTATGTAGATCGTTATGCACCTAACGGTCACTCTTGTACGTGCATCAATAGATAGTGACATAACTCTATACATGTGCATCTAAATATATCTAAGGTAGATGCAGCTTCATTGAATAGTTCCATCGCTTTATATATTGGCGTGTTTTTGTATGAGGAAGTTCTGACTTTCGGTGTGTAAAACGTCACAGATGCCTCGCATGAATGTACTTACCTGGGCAAACAAGTTGATCTCATTTAGTATATATGGGTTATAAATACCTCCAGAAATATTATGTTATAAAAATGTGCCTCTGGAGTTTTTTATGTGTCACATTCCCACATTTATGAAACTTTAAGGCCTCATTTATGCATCACGTGCGAGTACGTACAGCGACTGTGACTATATGTTTTATTGAGTACATTAAATACAAATGTATTGATCAACTAAGTATTAGACAATTACATGAGAATTTCTATCTGTCTTTGGTTATGTCTAGCTACCTTTAGATCTAAATAGCCAGGTAATTTCTATCTTCCTCTTTCTCGTATTTTCCTCTTCTATTTAGAAATTCCTGTCGTATTTATGTGGATAACTTGTGTTACATTCATAGACATAAAATACAAGACACGTCATATTCATACAAATCTTACGAAAAATGCGGCACTATTTGTACCGTCTTGTTTTACGTTTCGCCCGCGTATGAAAAGGATAGCCATTCAAAGAATATGTGTGTACTGATGAGATAGCTATATGAACGTCCCACGCTACTGTTATAATCGGGTATCGCCCAACTAGCCGTGGTTGTCTTTCACACACTTATGTATTTCTGCATTCGTTACCTAAAAACCTTGAATTGATAAGTGATTTGTGGGTAATTATGAATGGAAAGAAACTCCATGAGATATATTTTTTGCTCCCGAATGATTTTTACATCTCTCGAAGCATTTTTGTCAGAAAGAAGCCTACAGCGACGCGTTTGTGACAGCCGGTGACAGCTTGTCTGTAGAACGAATGTTTGTGCGATACTAAACGCATCGAATCTCAGGTATGTCTCGTACAGTTTGGTGCATTCTCGCGCGTTGTCTCAGTAACGTATCTACATTAATAAAAATAATAATTCATCTAAGGTTACATTATGCGTTTATTGCTACGTGGAAATGTTGTTAACATAATATAATGTAGATATATGTATCTTAAATATTTGAAACGATGTATTGTGATCACTTTTGGATGAAACATTAAGTATACCTACATGATTAATCAGATCAAACTCGGCAGACTTTGACCAAATATTTCTGAGCTTATTTGTAGTAAATGGCATTTATTACAAATTCAATTAAAAACAAAATATATATTTTTGTCACATGTCTCCACTGGTCATTCAGTCGAGTAACCGCCCACCCCCACCCCACCCTCCCTGACCCTTACTGTACAAGGCAGTTTTTTTTTTAAGTGAAAAATGAATTGTCATCGGAAAACAAAATGCCATCTAGATTTTTAACTTTAGAGAGGCTCAGGAATCACTGGTAAGTCTGTCGGGATCCATCTGATACAACCTTTATAGCCGGAAATTTCAGGAAATTTGACTAAACATGGATTGGTCGGGGTAATGTCTAACTGTATCAAGCTTTGTTTAGTGACCGGATACTTCTTACCCCTCCTCTTCCCTATCTCCTTCTCTCCATTTCCTTCAGTATCGCAACATTCCTATATTTTGTCATGTCATCCATCGTTATACATTATTTTAATATTATGATTCCTTTAAATTATAGATTTTGGAAATTAATAACTGTTTGGTGGAAAATTATTAAATGCGACACAAACTGTCTGGTCATCGCTTTATTTATACGAACACGCCAACCGGTTTCGACACAACCGTGTTTTCTTACATCACGGCAGATATTAACTATATATTAAGTTTTGATATTAATTATTGAAATAATATCAAAAATCCTCAAAAAAAAGTTTAAAAGTAAAAGAATGACGGTCGCGACCAAGACACGCTCTCGGAACCTCTACTCTACCCGGGAGTAACGCCTCTGCCAATTAAGTCACCGAGACTGGCATTTTAATCGATCTCATACTTCATTGAAAATTATTAATATTGTTTTTCAATTTCTTCCGATTTATCTCAATCGCGACCGTTATTCTTTAATTTCTGGCTTTTCCTGTTTCATGTTTACGTTGAAGGTTATCGATATTATTTCAACAATTAGTATCACAATATAATAAGCATAAAAGCTTTGAAGTTGATTCAAATTCAAAATATATTAAATAACAGTTTTTCAGTAAATAAATAAAATGTTTTTAATGATGAAAGTAAGGAATGTGTCTTACGACACAAATTTATGACACTCCATCCTCGGTGTGATGGTTAGTGAAATATAATGATGCAGCAATACCCTCCATGATGGATAGTGCTTTGTCTACTCTTGTGTACCTAACAAAGTGTTCGCGATACAATAGTCCTCCAACAAAGTGTGCTGAGAAAATTCTACAAATGTCTTACACACTTTCACTGCTTTAGTACAAGAGCCACAGTTGAGTGGATAAGTTTGAAATACGCGAAGTATGTACGAAAATTATTTTACAAACTTTGCAATAAATATTAGTGGTTTTATGGCGATGTTTGTGTGAAAAATGTCCCCAAGAACGTTTTACAATCTATAAGTTGAAGAAAAGTAGTAATGTCTTGTGTACTTAAGGGTCAGCACCCAAAAATACACACTTTTTGGCTTTCTAGTACAAGCAAAACTACAAATTATTTATTTGTTAATTCTTTACAGATAGTTAGAAAAATGTTTAAGGTTTCCAGTAAATACAATTCTTAAACAGTAGTATTTTAAATTGGAATCTTAGGAAAAACGTTTAAAAATGCCTTTGCAAAAAACTGCACCTTTTACTGATATTTCAGTATGTTTTTAACTGGAAACCTCAGACATTTTTCTGACTACTCATACAAAATTAGCAGTTTAATCATTTGTAGTATTGCTTGTATTATAATGCTACAAAGTGGCGTTAAACGTAATTTGGGTGTTGGGCCTTAAATGCAAGACTTTTAACCTCAGAAATTTTTCTAACTACCCATACAAAATTATCAGATAAATCATTTGTAGTATTGTTTGTATAACAATGCTACAAAATGACGTTCAACGTCATTTTGAGTGTTGGCCCTTAAATCCATGACTTTAATTTTTTTTAATTTTATTATATGTAAGTTTGTTTATAGTTTAGAAGATAATATATTTTCAAGCAATAATCGGCAAATTCTCTTTCTACTGCTGAATAAAAAGTTCGAAACTGTTGCACAGGCCGCCACATATACAAATAATCAAATGTAAGTATCCATAAGGAAATTGTTACTATATGTAGCTCTCGGTATTTCGATAGTTTTATGTTTTTTTATGCGTCCTTGTCCGAATTTCACAAAAATGCTTATAAATTAGCCAAGTATTATTATTATTGTAGGAAAAGGTTTTTTTTTAAATCTAATGCAGCTTAATATATTTAAAGAATAAATCATGTCTTTCGGGAAATTCGCACAATGAAATAAACAGACAACATTTAAAAGTATATTTATTTTCAAGAATATTATTAAAATTAATATAAGCATGTGTTTGAAAAATGGAAAGATTTGAACACTTACTGGAACACAAAATTCTACGTAAAGAATATCGAAAAAAAAAATCCTCAGGTATGTGTACATGCGTTCGCACGGAACATACCCTATGTTCATACATCACATGGAACTACTCGAGGAGACACATTATCAAAGCTTAGAGACTAGGCGCAATGCTGGTCTCATGACAATAGGCTTTAAAATTATAAATCACTTAATCGACTGTCCATACCTCTTGGCATGCTACTGCTTATTCGTACCAGAAAAATACTGTCGCAGCAGAAATCATGCAATGTTCAGAATACCCTATGGTTGGACAGATGTTTTGGCTCAGCATAGCATGACAAGAGGTATAATTCTGTTAAATACATCATCTATATATATTGATATATTTTCAGATAATTTACAAAAGTTCAAAAAACTTATTAATTTAAAAATTTTATAATTTGAAATTGCTTACTTGTTGTTCCATTGTACTGTTGTTGGGTTTATATCTGTTGTACAATAATAAAAAATAAAATAAAATATGTGTAAACATAACACGAATGGCGGCTGGTCAGAATTTTTTTATTCCTAGTTTTGTGTTTTATCTGAAATAATTAACAACGAATCCAACCAAATTTGTAGATGTTATTATAGTATGTAGAAGCTTTATTACAGAATGCATTTACAGTTAAAGAATTGACAGATTGAGATTTTGTAGTTTTGATTGTACTAGAAAACCAACAAGTGTGTATTTTTGGGTGCTGACCCTTAAGAGTTAAATATAGTAAACATTTTTGTATGGGTTTAAAAAATATATTGCTAATAGTTGATGATGTTGCGAACCGTCGTTTCGATGTAATATTTTTTCGTAGCAAGGGGTTTTGAACCCGCAACCTCCAGAATCGCAGGTTAGGCTCAGAGACAGTTACATCAAGGAAGCTTTCTACCTTGGAGTAACAATATATGAAGAGGAGCTAATTTTTTTTACCCAACCTATAAAAACTTGCGATAAATCACTTTCTCTGGGTTTTTACGTCGTACAGCATGAGAGAGAAAAAGACAACAAATATAATACACCGCTTCTATGTACTGTCACAATGATCTTGGGCTCCTGGGTCGCCGCGGGACTCCGCCCATATTTTTTATTATGCCACTAAACTTGACACAACTAAACGATTTTTAGGTTGTATGCTATATTTTTGTTGATATTTATGGTAATACGAATAAACAAAAACATTATGTCGATATGTGCTATGAATGGATGTATAAATACCCTAACCTTAGTCTTAGCCACGCCCAGGTCCGCCGAGTCAGGTAAAAATCATCAAAAACTGACTACACTGCCTTGGATAGATACCTCTTTATATACTCCAAGCTTTCTACCTTTCAATGACTTAAATTAGCCACAATCCGCAGATGCAATGTTTTAAATTTTGCGTTTCGTCGCCATTTCGGAATTCGCAGATACGTGGGTGTTTCACACCACTGTAAATGCCCACCTTCGTAGACAACCCGGAGCAGTTTTGAAGTAAAAGCTGTGAGATTTATTTACCAAGTTGTCTGAGTAACAATAATAAACCGAACGGCGGTTTTAAGCTGTTTTCTCACATCTAAACTTTTGAGAGATTGTGACGCCTCCGTCGGGCATTTTTCCCCGCGGCAAGGGCGTAATGGGAGGGAATGGCGGGTGTCGTTAGGCGCAGGGAAAGAGTTTTATTTTTATTTCCCGACTAAGCATTTATACCCGCGATGCGAGAGTGGTGGGTGTTGGTTTTCAATGCTGGAAGATCGCCCACATCGCGAAACATACGATCGGCGATTTCCCGGAAAATTTCGCGCGTTCTTTTCGAATAAATTTGAAACTATTTTTAAAGAATCGGAAATTTTTGTTTACTTCTATATATTCCGGGTAGTGTTGTTTTAGAAATGGTACTCTATTGGAGTGACAGCTATTCGACGGCCTTCGTGGGCGAGTGGTTAAGACGTTTGATTACGACTCCAGAAGTCGCGGGTTCAAATCCCGGCGTGCGCAAATAATTTAAAGGTATTTTTTTTCATTTTTTTCCCCGGATTACGAACAACCTGACAATATTTGAAAAACTTCTACTGCCATCATGATAAGCGGAAATGTTGCTTGTGCAATGATGGAGGACTTAGCCAGCAGAGGAATTGAACCCACGACGCTCGGGTGGGAATCCGACGCGTTTGTTCACTCAGCTACCGAGCGGAGACGGAGAAGAACATCCTTACGTACTTAGAAGTGCTGCTTTATTATGTGACAAATTTTCTTGTCTCTTTCTCTCTCATGGTATACGACGCAAAAACCTGGAGAAAGTGATTTATGGCATATTTGTATAGGTTGGGTAAAAATATTAGCTATACCTCCTTATATCGTAAAATCAGGCTTAGGCATTATTTTTGACTATATAATATTATAAATTGTATGAAGTTGGTCCTTATGGTTATAACTTGATGTTTTATCCTATGGTTTTACTGTCATACGATGGTTGTTCTCTTTAGCTCACGTTTGTATTTTGCACCATATGCCTGCTTCACGTTGTTTTCGCATTTAATTACGTCACTAATATGCCAATTTCGTTGATTGCAGCATTCGAAGTCGTAAATTGAATACGTTCATAACGTTTTGCGAACAACTATTGTAGTTTTACAGTCGCCGTAAAACGGAAAGGTGCCACCAGTGAGATGATTTCCCGTACTAAAAATCAAATGTCGGCAAAAAGCGAGTTATAATTCATTAAATTCTACGGAAACAATAAAAACCCCTGAAATGCGTTTGCAGTTGTGACAAATTACGTTTTAACATTTATGACGTGGAAATTCAATGGCCATTTTGCCCGCAAATATGTTAGTGTTGCCTGTCACGAGAGAAGTTTTTTTATTTTGACATTCGTTCAATGGTATTATTATACTTCCCTTAAATATAAAAAATAAATAATAAATAATAGAAAAAAGAACAATAAAAATGACAAAACCAAACATCACGCCGTTTCTCCGCAGCTGTAGGCAGAGATGATGGAATATCACAAACTGTGTTTTGGCCTTCTTGCTTCATTCGTTCATTCAAATTTTTGACGTGATCCTATAAAGTATGAAATTGATAAAAATGCCGGTTTCTAAAAAGGTTTCGGTAGTTCTATTGTACGTAGTTATGCAGAAAGCGTCTGACCCACAATTCGCCAAAAACGATTTTAACCCATTAGCTGAAAACATTCAACCTCCAAATGCAATAGATTTTTGGTAATTCAATTTTATACTAACCCACATTGCAAATATTTGCCTTAATTTTAAGTTTAAAAACATTTAAATGTAGGATAACATAGGTAATACTTTTTTTTTATAAATTTATTGATAGATTATAAATTACCCATATATAATAATTCTTATAAAGAAAAAAACACTGATTCCCTTTACAAATGCCGATTACGTGTATTAATGCTTTTGTATCGTCATACTTTCAAACGCCTTTTTCTCGGTTTCATCTTTTTGAGGTTGGATGCTTTTTGCATAACTACGTCCAATTGGCAGAGATATTACTCCCGGATAGATTAGAGGTTCCGAGTTCGAGTCTTCTATCTCTATATTTTTCTGTTTCATATTTTGGTTGAAAATTATGTCAATAATAAATATTAAAAAAAAAAAACATAAAGCTTTAAAATCAATTCTAAATTTAAGTATTTGATTCTCATGATTATTGCATCTCTTCGTGGGTCGTCCCAAACATCATCTTCCATCCACTTGCTCTTCAAATGTTATGTTGACATTTCTTCGTCCATCCGCTTTATCCGACCATATAATATGCGCCCTTTTCTTAATCTATCTCCTTCCGCTTTCATCAACCGTGAATTCTGGATCTGCACATTCGTAGTTCGATCGTACATTGTTTTAACACACAAACCCCTCAGGAATCTTATTTTTACTGCATTCATTCTACATTCGTCTTTCTTCTACCAGTTCTATCTCACCAATACAAAACTGCCATACTGACAGCCTCCGTGGTCGAGTGGTAAAACGCTCGACTAAAAATGCAGATGTTGCGGGTTCAAACTAAGCGTGCGCAAATAACTTTTATTTAATTAATATGTCTCATAACACATTTAATTCATATAAAAAATTATATATACTATATTTACGGAACGTTTCGGAGTGTTAGATATTCTAAGTAAGGCCCTGGTGAAAGACCACCATTCAGAATTGAAACGTTGCTTAAAATTACTTTAACCGTGTTTGGTGACCACATCTGAATAGCCAGGTACTTTTAAACCTTCCTCTACTCCATCTTCTTCCCCTCCTCACTACCTTCAGTCTCACAACATACCCCAATTGGGGATGCCATAGTCTCACTGGCTCGAGACGGTTGGGAGCAGTTGGGACTCTTGTGCGGTATTCACCATAAAAAAACATTTTTTAAAAATAACGCTTTCATCAACCCTTAATTCTAGAACTCCACATTCGTAGTACGGTCGTACATGGTTTTAACACACAAACGCCTCACAAATCTTATTTTTACTGCATTCATTCTGCATTCCTTTTTTTTCTACCAGTTCTGTCTCACTGACATACAAAAGAGTTAATTCACGTTACGTAGTAGGCAACGTAAATATTATAGTAAACTTTTTCTCCTATATTATGTTATTGTATTGGACTGTCATTTATTTTAAATAGCCAATTTATAGACGCTGAAACTGAAATAGGCATCAAAATTCCACTGTGGACTGCACAAAGTAAATAACTTGCATAATAAGTCTCTCGGGATGTTAGAGAAGAAATTAATAATTTTATTTAATAACTTCACCGTATATTCTATGAAGGTATTTCCTCCTTCCTTTGGAACTTTTGAAGAAGTGCCATCAAACCAAGTTTCTTTAGACCGCCCCCAACCCATTTTCTTCTAGCACTCCCTACAAAACTTCTCAGCACGGATGTTAGGAGGAATTTGGATGCCCTTGCTAATAATAATATTACATATTCGGAAAAAGCAATCACTTTGTGGTTGGGCATATTTAAAAAAAATGAAGAAAAAAAAGCTTTGTAAATGACCACGGATATTATAAAAACGATATATTGAGATGTTTAAGTAACCACGGTTTTTCTGAATTCGCTAATCATCTTATTGATAAAGATCATCCCTCCAATAAAAGCACCGGTGCTCATATTCTTCACAAAAATGATCGCGGCAACAGATTAAATAATTTAACACCAGAAATCAAGAAAATTATTAAAATCAAAAGTCATATTCTTAATAATAAGGTAAATTTGTCCAGTAGTCCAATATTAGGTATACGAGTATTTCCTGTAATCTCATCAAATTTTTCATTATTATTTAATCACCTTCTTAGTTGACGTTTTGTCTCTTTTAATCCATATTATCTGTCTCTTTCTCTATGTTCCTTTGTTATAATTTAAAAGTTGTTCTATTTTTTTCTCATTGTTCTGTTATTTTATTTTATATTTTGTTCTCCCTTTGTATGTTTAAATAACCGCACACTTTGTATTTTTTGTTAAGTTTAATTTTGTACCCTGATGATGCTTAGGATAAGCGAAACCGGTCGGTCATAAAAATTAAAATAATATCCGTGGTCTTCCACAAAGCTATTTTTTCATTTCTTAAAATAATAATATTTTTAAAGAGAGATTCTTTCCCGGGTTACGAATAATCGGACAATATTCTTGATAGAATTCCTCCTGCATCATTATAAGCGGAAAATGTCGCTTGTGCAATGATGGAGGACTTAGCGAAGGGTTGAACCCGCAACGTCTGGGTGGTAACCCGACGCTTTAGACCACTCGGCCGCCAACCTGTCAATATATCTGCCTATACACTTCCTGTACCCATTATTTTACGTTTTTTAAATTCTGATTCCTGATTTAATTCCAGTGGTCGGAAACGAGTAATAATTATATGCTAATACCGCACAAGAGTCCCAACTGCTCTCAACCGTCTGGAGCCGGTGGAACTATAGCATCTCCGATTTGGGTATGTTGTAAGGCCAAAGATAGAAAGAAAGGAGATAGGGAAGAGGAAGGTTGGGAAGTACCTATTTATTCAAATCTAGTCACCGAACACGGCTAAAGCCTTTTAAATCGACGTTTTAATTCCGAATTATGGTATTTCACTAGGGCGATACTGATAGTATCTACCACTCTGGAGCGTGTCGTGAATATATTTTATATTATTTGAAGTGAATTCTTTGTGAAACATTAGTAAATTTTATTTGTGCACGCCGGTATAGTAGAGGGGGATATTAACCACTCGACTACGGAGGCCGTCAAATTGTATTTCAAAGCTTAAAAAAAAAAGGTTAATATTTTTTGTAGATTGGGTAGTTTTTTTAGTAAGTGGTTTAATATTTTTCATTCGACGCCAGCATCCTCCGCATTGTAAAATTCCCCTTTCCATCCCCCACACTGGAGGGGCAGGAGGGGGGCGGTATAAATCTGCACAATTGCGTGGTAAACGAAGCCGCATAAAGGCCTACCAGAGAACAGGCAAGGGGTCGAACCCTGGCCGGCTGCGTGATTAATGATTTCTTCTCCCTTATTAATACCCGGCTAACGTAAATTAAAGTTTAATCCGCGGCGAGGAAACGGCCTGCGCTTTGTAAGCGGTTGTGTCCAGCATTTCGATGAAATTTAAAGGATTCAGTACCAGGATGAAACTTTGCGTATACTTGTGTAATTACAAAATAATATATATTCCTCGACTACCTATTATATTATATAACGACCTATTTATTAGATTTACCAATTGCTAATAGTTAATCAGCTTCGTTTCAAGACATCGCGAATCGACTCCATTGTTTACAAACGGGGATATTTTTTTATTTGTACAGATATTTGAATCATTCTTTGAACGATCTCCATAGTCGAGTAGTAAGACGCTCGACTACGAATCCAAAGGTCGCGGGTTCAAACCCGGCGTGCGCCAATAACTTTCATTTAATTAATATGCGTCATAACACATTTCATTCATATAAAAATAATAAAAAGTGTATATGCGGCACGTTCCAGAGTGGTAGTTACTCTAAGTATCGCCCTGGTGAAAGACCACCATTCGGAATCGAAACGTTGCTTGAAATCAGACCAGACCAGATCTGAATAGCCAGGTACTTCCCAATCTCCTTTCCCTCCTCACTACCTTCAGCCTCACAATATACCCTATTTGGGGATGCCATAGTCTCACTGGCTCTAGACGATTGGGAACAGTTGAGACTCTTGTGGGGTATTCATATAATTTTAAAAAAAAACAGTTGATTCTTTTACAGAAATAATAAAATATAATAGTTTTTAATCGATTCAAGTCGAGTTTTACAAAGATTCGTTAAAAGTAACGTTTCGTTCACACTCGAATATCAATAGTTCCCATCCCCACGATCCGAGGGCAAGTGGGTACTTAGAATATTCTACGGTGACATTTATTTTCCGTGACAGAGCAAAACTTTGCATATTTTGAAGAGGGTTTTCAATTATTATTGACCGTGATCCTGGCTTCGTCGGCTTACATAAACGAATTTTATATTCTTTGAGATTCTTTTATATTATAAAAGTAATATATATATATAAACTTGTGGTTTTTATAGTCAGTATTTATATGCAATGTATATTTTTTCTCAGTTTACCGTTAACCTTATACTAATACTTATTCTTCTTCTGGTGCCTTCTCCTATCGGAGGTTGGCTATCAGCAGGACAATATTCACCCTGCAGGCTGGAGCCTGGAACTGCATTTATACCAATCGCGTAGATTACGAAGCCATGGTGTAAAAAGTATTATTTCGAATTTTGAAACTGTTAATTTGTGGTGATATCCCATTTTAATGATTTAATAATACATTTTTAAAAACTTTATTCCACTATTCTTCTCTTTTTCACAAAGGGGAAGGGGTGATAACGGTTTTTTTTCAGAAGGAACAGAGCAGTTCATTGAAAAATGTCTAGAATAGGACTATAAGATAAATTTACCTTTGTTCGCCTCCGACTCCAACATCTGAATATTTTTAGTATTAATTATTGAAATAATATCAATAATTTTCAACGTAAATATGAAACAAAAAATAACGGTCGCGACCGAGACTCAAACTCGAAACCTCTACTCTATTCGGGAGTAACGCTTCTGCCACAGGTAACAGTTTTTAATATATTATAATAGTTTCCATTTTTTTAATAACCAGATTGGACTAATCACTTATGGACAACCTCATTCCAGAAAAGTAGATACTGTTAGTATCGCCCTGGCGAAAAAAACTTAAAATGGATTCAGCTGCGTTTAGTGGCTACATCTAAATGGTCAGGTACATCCCAATCCTCCTCTTCCACACCCCTATTTTTTTTGTTACATACTTTTTGGAAAAAAAATTTTTTTTCAAAAATAAGCTTTTTTTATGAACATTAAGAAAAAGAAAAAAAACGTGTTATAGAGAAAAAAAAAACTATCAAAATTAGGAAAAACAACGTATAACAAAAATAATTATATAAATATATAAGTATAATGTAGACATAACAAAAAATCCCACATAGGCAAAGCCAGTGCGTGGAAAAGGACCTTCTACTAAAAGGTTCAATTGGCTGTTTTCAGGCTTTGTACATTAAGGGTCAGCACTCAATGATGACGCCTAACATCACTTTGTAGCATTCTAATACAAGTAATACTACAAAAGATTTATCTACAAATTTTCTATGGGTAGCTAGAAAAATGTCTGAGGTTTCTAGTGAATACAATTTTTTTACTGTAACCCTTTAAATTCTATGAAAAACATACTAAAATATCAGTAAAACGTGTAGTTTGAAAACCAGCAAAGGCGTTTTTGAACGTTTTACTTAAAATTCCAGTACGGATTTCATAAAGAATTTAAAAAAATTGCTGTTGAAAAATTGTATTCACTGGAAACTTTATACATATTTCTAACTACCCGTATAAAATTAACAGATAAATAATGTGTAGTTTTGGTTATACTAGAAAGCCAATAAATGAGTATTTTTGGGTGCTGACCCTTAACTACCAACGACGATTGTGATTTGAAATTTGAAATACACAGATTCAAACATTGCAATGTTGGCTTTTTCTTATTTAGCAACCAGATTTTATCTCTACTATTTTCTTCCTATTTTCTTTTACTTACCTTCCTATTTTCTTCTGCCCCCGTCTTCCTTTTCCTTCCGCCTCACACCATTCTCACCGGAGTCACGGGGCGCCTCCTTGTGTACAAAACCTTTGATATAATACCGTTACAAACACGTAACAAAACATTTTAAAGGCTTTCATCTGAGTATCGTTTTGTATTCACGCGAAGGCTCCACCGCCGCGTATCCCGCGTAGTTCACGTCGACAGAGGGCGATAAAAACGCTTCAAAATGGATCGGCAGTAATTTTTTATTCTTTACATTCGCGGATTGGGAATAACTTTTATCGGGATGCGGGGCTGGAAAAGCGGAAAAATAATTCCTTAATCTTGACGCGTATAAACGTCGGTCGTTACGTGTATTCACGTTGAAACCGTGTTATACTGTCTAGAATCTTAGAATCAAGGATTTATAAGCTTTGTAGTAACAATACTTCGACCCACCTTTTTTACGAATTTTATTACATTTAAAGAAAAAATAAAATAACTTTTTACAAGATGAAATATTGACGTGGTATGTGTGATTTATTGACGTGGGCTTTTACATAACAGTGTAATATATAAGATAAAATAATAGTGACATAAAAATAACATAGAGTAAATGATTAGCACCCAAAAACATAAGTAAGTTAATAGAAATATTATAATGCAATATATTAACGGTAATATTTTTGAAAGAGGTATGCTATTATAGCCTTCTTGTAACTAGATTCAGTGCAGTTGAATATATCTACTATTTCAGCGAAAGAATTACCCACTGTATGCAATCTAGGTACAAGCGAGTATTTAAATGACTCAGTCCTGATACATTTACTTGTTACATTTAAAAATAATTTTGGATCGAGTGGATCTGTGAGGTACATGGAAGGTAATTAAGCTAATTAAAAGCTAATTTAAAGTAATTAAAATATTATTATAGAGGAGACCCAAACAACAAAAACTTATGATTGTGTGTATTGGTACATATGTATACACCTCCGACAGTGATGTTTTTGATAAATGTCAGTGAGAAACAGCTTTTTGTCTTGTTTAAGTTTACTTTTTACTATTAGTAAGAAAGGGACAACAAGTTGATACATTCATTGAATCAGTTACCTATGTTTTACTGTGCGTTCTCTTCATCATATTGAATATAACCTTTTTCTAAAATTTAATTATAATTTTCTTTTCTGATGTCGAATGACAAGTTTGAAACATGTCGTATGCAATCAACGCGTCTGTGTGAGTACAGTGTTAGACTGCGATAACTATACTGCAAGTCTATTTTTCTTTCTTCAATTTGTAATGTGAATCGAGTAAACCACCCCACGGAATGAGCCGGAATGAGGCACTTCGCCATACGATGTGTTGGGAACACCGTTAAACGAGCGAAAACCAATACAAAAAGGACAAAATTTGGCTTGTGCCATGAAAATCCCATCAAACGAGGTTTTCCATTTTCTCCATTTTCCAGACAAGGTTTTCCAGTCCCCGGGGGTTTCACAGTGGAAAAAGGTATCTCGTCGATCCTTCTATCATTCGTGTTTTGTTTTCTTCCCGTGGGATATTGGATATATTGATCTATCACTTCTCGGAGACCCGGGAATAGATAAGAGAGGAACGGATTTATGTGAGATTTTAATGGAAGGTGAAGAAGAGAAATGAGTTCGCCATTTAATTCGTTTGTAATCATTTTTCATGTCAGTTTAATCAAATATCTTAAAAGGTGCTACCGCGATACTTTAAGAGGTGATCATGTCATCGCTAACATCTGGCGATCTATTGTAAAGCTACGGTCACAATACAAGTTTTCGACAACTTTCAAACAAAATATAAATCAGTTTTTTAGAAAATATTATGCTCTGTTTGAAAAACTTTCTTAGGATTTTGTTCTTAGAATATCGTCAATAAACCTTTTGAAGTTTCACCGTACAACCTCGAAATACTGTGTAGGATTGGAGTATATGGAGAGAGAGCTACATATTTTTACCCAACCCATACAAATTTACGATAAATCACTTTCTCCGGGTTTTTACGTCGTAAACTGTGAGAGAGAAAGAGACAAGATAAGTTGTCACATAATATCGCAACACTTTTAGGTATGTAAGCATGTCGGAGAAAGTGATTTATTTATAAGTTTGTGTAGGTTGGGTAAAAATAATTAGCTCTCCCTCCATATATTGTTACTTCAAGGGTCCCCCTTTCGGTTTTCACTTCGAGAGTTTTTTTATTGAATTAAACTGTCAAATGATTCCAAACACCACCGACTGTTCCTGCCCAACACAAATGTATACATTCTTTAAACGGAAAACGAGGAGTATTCTCACCCAGAGTAGTTTGTTGTTATATGTGTAGCTGAAGGAGAGTCAGCATAGATAAAGAGGAATATGAACACATCCCTCCCTAAGCACGAGAATTTTCTCAATTAGGGGGGTTATTATCATTAACTAGAAACTAGACATTGTACATTTATTCAATTCATATTATACCTACTGTTAGCATTGAGTAAAAAAATGATAATTTTGTACAATTTTTTTTTTTTTTAAATGTATTAGAACAGAAAAATAAGAAAAGAAAACAACCGGTGGGACTATGGCAACCTCGCTTCGAGGTATATTAGTCTAAAATAATTTGGGAGGGGATGTAGATTAAAATATTATATATTATTGAACTTGTTACCAAAATCTTTTTTCGACAAAATTATCTACGATGCGGTTATTCACAAACATAATACAAGGACATGCAAATAAATCAGACAGAAAGGAATAAAGCCAAACACAAAATAATAAAGGGATGATATACCATATATAAAGGGATGAAATGTTAAAATGGGCTGCCGGAAACCATCCAAATTATGCCAATTAGTAAACTTAAAAAAGTATGTAAGAACCATTTAAAATACATACAAATCAAAATAATAAGTGGTATATAAGTTAAAATATTATTTATAAATAGAACACATACACTTTGTTTTTAACCACTTTTTATTTAATATTTTGTCTACCGGTTTCGGAAGTACCCTTCCATCATCAGGACAATATTAAATTAATCTTTAGATAATAACTTCATCTCTTCTGGA
This sequence comes from Drusus annulatus, assembly GCA_022651775.1. Lineage (NCBI taxonomy): Eukaryota > Metazoa > Arthropoda > Insecta > Trichoptera > Limnephilidae > Drusus > Drusus annulatus. The sequence continues at coordinate 467,792 of JAGWCC010000357.1, read as the reverse complement.
GAATGTATATATATATATGTATATATATATCTGCCTCCAGATACTTCAAAACATAAATTTTTTGATCGTGTGCAGAATTTATCTCCACATATGTTTCTTCCAGAAGAGATGAAGTTATTATCTAAAGATTAATTTAATATTGTCCTGATGATGGAAGGGTACTTCCGAAACCGGTAGACAAAATATTAAATAAAAATTTGGTTAATAACAAAGTGTATGTGTTCTATTTATAAATATGGCAAGCCACAAAGTTAATGCTTTTTACGAATATATAAAATATTATTATTAAGTAAAAAAGAAAATGAAATAATAAGATTATTAATTAAATAAAAACACACATTGTTTTAATCCACTTTATTTTTGTATATGTCAACTAGTTTCGATTCTGCTGAATCTTCATCGGGACTTAAAAATAGACTAATGATATAAGAGATATCTCTCTTTTCCCCATTTTCTCCATTATATATATAAATATATATACATGCACATTCCTCTTATTACATTAGTATATTTTTAAGTCGCGTTGAAGATTCAGCAGAATCCAAACTAGTAGACGTATACAAAAATAAAGTGGATTAAAACAACGTGTGTTTTTATTGAATTAATCATGCCAATCCACAAAGTGTTTGCTTATTCTGATAATTTAATAAGATAATTTGTAAACTAAAACTAGATGGGCGTACAACATGAAAAAATTGCCCTTTTCTACACTCCTTTTTCATATTGAACATTTTAATAATATGGAACGACCAATATTTTGGCGTGTTCTCAATTTTTTTGTCAGTTAAATAGGTATTTTAAAGCTCTATAGCTCATGATGAAAATTAATTTGCTTGTTAAAAATAGCTGTGATGACCTAGAAGTCCAAGATGGAAAAAGTATTGCAAATTTCATCACGCCAGAGCTCACATTTCGAGAGTTCTTGCTGCTTCAGACGGACGCATTATCACGTTAAAAACATCTGGTTTGATACTTAAATATTTGTTATAGTCTGACACTTTGGTAGGGAAAAAAAACTGTCCAAAGATTCATTTCCCACATTAGCCATAATTCGTAGTATTTCCCCACGCGAAAAAGAAAGACGTTTTCGAGGAAAGTAAATACCATCAAGGAAGTATTGACTTCGATTTGCCATCTCTGGCGCGAGCGCTGCGACATCTTGCGGCGTGACTGGAAGCTAACAGGCTGGAAAATGGTTATCACTTCGGCGTCCTCACCGTGAGATTATTGAAGTTTGTTTTTCTGTTCCATTTTATTTTATATATCTTTTCCATTACGAGCGCTACCGCAGCCCCCGTGTGATGAAAATGTGGTCTAGCAAATTTAACCATTTTAGATTCGAATATATTTTAGACTCAATCAAACAATATAATTTTTTTGTGCGTACGTACGCACGAGTGTGACATTTTCATGTCCGGACAAGCGTTTAAGGGTCAGCCCCCAATATAGGCCTCCGTGGTCGAGTGGTCAAGTGGTAAGACGCTTGACTACGAATCCAGAGGTCGCGGGTTCGAACCCGGCGTGCGCAGATACCTTTTATTTAATGAATATGCGTCGTAACACATTTAATTCATATCAAATGATATTATGTATATTTGCGGCACTTTCCAGAGTGGTAGATACTCGAAGTATCGCCCTGGTGAAAGACCACCATTCAGAATCGAAACGTTGCTTGAAATGGCTTTAGCCACGGTTGGTGACCAGATCTGAATGGCCAGGTACTTTCTAATCTTCCTCTGTCCCATCTCCTTCTCTTCCCACTACCTTCAGCCTCACAACATACCCCGATTGGCGATGGCATAGTCTCACTGGTTCTAGACGTTTGGGAGCAGTTAAGACTCTTGAGCGGTGCTTACTTAAAAAAAAAACACACACACACACACACACTTTTTGACCTTCTAATACAAGAAATACTAGAAATGATTTATCTGATAATTTTAAAAGAGTAGTTAGGAAAACGTCTAGGTTACTGTTATCTTTTAAATTCTATAAAAATTGCATACTGAAACTTTAGTTAAAACGTTAAAAAATGGCTGCGCTGGTTTTTAAACTGCACTTTTCACTGACATTTGAGTATGTTTTTTGTTTAATTTAAAAGATTACAGCTTCATCTTTTTATTCACTGGATACCTTAGACATTTTCCTAACTCCCCATGCAGAATTAACAGATAAATCGTGTGTAGTATTGCTTGTATTAGAATGCTACAAAGTGACGTTAAGCGCCATTTTAAGAGCCTTTACCTACCCATAATATATTATATTTTACCAAAATATTATTTTTACTCTGTATTTGAAATTTAAGCAACTACATTTTATTTACATATTCGTAAAAAGCATTTACTTCTTGGCTTGCCATTTTTATAAATAAAACAGATAAACATTGTTTATAACCATTTATACTTTTCAATATTATGTCGACTGGTTTCATTAGCACCCTTCCATCATCAGAACAATATTAAAATTTTTATATTGTTCTGATGATGGAAGGATGCTTCCAAAACCAGTCGACATAATATTGAAAAATAAAATTGGTTGTAAACAAAGTTTATCTGTTTTATTCATATATTATTATTTATTATGTGGAAACATAAATTTATCAGTTTTAATTTTAGAAAGTCAAGTTACATTGCGTGATTTTTCACGGGTAAAAAACAAGTAATTATTGTACCACTAGACTGAAATATTTTACTTTTAATTATAATAAATTGTTTCGAGGTAATTTCACGTAGTTTTCTCTTTGCTCCATTTCTCAGAAAATCAAACGAAAGCACTGATTTTTCCTGACAAGAAGTCACCAAATCCTCCCGTTACAAGGACATAATAATTTAATGCCCCCCCAAGGATAGTAAGCGGATACAAAATAGACAAAGCGGATACATTATTATTTCCTCGAATCAAATCCTGAAAAGGTATTTTATGTATGTTTCGCGGAATCAAATTACTCGGATTTAAGTATCAATGACTGATTTAATTTGAGGAGATGAGATTTCTGGAAATTGTAATTTCTATATTAAATTCGACTTTCATGTTTATTTATTTTGTGTAAAGGCGCCCTTGATTAAAATAAATTAAGGCGCCTTTATATAGCTAAAATGTATTGTGTTTAGATTATTTAATTAGGAAAGTGATGCTTTGAGGGTTTAAACACGTACAGCGGATACACAGAAACACTAATGAGTATTGGGAAAATGGAAAGATTAGAGGAAAGAGGATGGTTAAAAACCACATGGTTTTTTATCTTGTTTCTCAACACACTTTGGGCTCACCTCAGGCAATCTTTCGATTATGTAAATGGTAGCCTATCACTAAAGCGATACTGCGAGTATGTTTCACCATGGAACGAAGTGCTGTAGAACGGTGTTACTCAAATACTGGTCTGCGGTCAAAGAAGTAAATATATAAATAAAAATAAGGATACTAGATTGTTTACACGAATAAGTAACTCAATCAGAGTTGAAACAAACAATACATGATTAGCGTTGGGTGTATTGCGTATCGGTATACGCTCCAGTGGCGATGTATTTACGATGCGTCCTAAAGAAAGAGCCCTTTGTCTTGTTTACGCCTACTTATTGTCACTAGTAGAAAAGGGACACCAAGTGTTTACGATGATTCTTCTAGTATATTAAAAGTGCACTTACAGCGTTTCTTATTCATGTAGTTCTACCGGGTGCTGTTGAAAATAATATTATAGTCTGTTTTGAAGAAACAGTAATTAGCATCCATGCTCATGCTCGAGAAGTCCCAAATCGGGGAATACTACGAATTACTGGATACCTCGCATTACTTCTTTTAATACTCCTTCAAATTCCGTCCTTTATTGATAACTGTATTTCAAGAACATTCAGTATTTCAATAAAAATTAAATAAAACAACATACATGTTAAAAAAAACTTTTATATAACTGACTTCAACACGCTTTGGCTTCGATCTCTGAAGTCTTAAATAATCAGTGATTGTTAAAAAAAATGAAGCTTCAAACGGAACACGCTGTACATAAGCTATGTATCTGTGTGAGTAGGTGTGAGTACTGTCCCGGCCTAAACTCTGATTGAGAGACCTATAAAGTTCGGAGGGTCAAAACAGAATACATTCAACGGTGATGGGTCTGGGCAGACCCACTTAAAAAAAAAGTTTTAGCGATTTTCATACTTACCTTTAATTGGACGTAATAATAAATGTAAAACTTTTATAGTGCCGTTTTCGTGGTAAAATCACCTCAAGGGTGCTTATGCAGAACGTAGACGGGACGTAGTCATGCAGAAAGCGTCCAACCCATAATTTGCCACAATTGAATTTTAAATGTGTTCCTATAGACAAATATGAGATTGCTATCTGCTGAAAACATCCAAGCTTCAAATGCAATAGATTTTTGGTAATTCTTTTTTTTACTGACCCACAAAAATGTTCAACTTTGGAATAACAAGAATGTGTATTGTATTTGTTGTATGAATGTGATTGAAGCAAGGAGTCTCTTTCAAGACAGGTGCACGGTGGTCCAACCTGTCTGCATAACCCTGCTGTGAGACGACATGACGTTTTGTTAGTCAGTTTAAAAAAATATTGCGAAAGAAAAATATCTCCGCATCTTAAAATAACAATTCTTGTGTTTTCTTTATAATCTCAAACGCAGCAGATATAAGGAAAACACTGACGTCACCAGCGGCAGCCATTTGCATTTCCAGTGACGTCACCGTCCAATTTCCCCGATTTCTGGCCGGCGATCAAGAATATCCCGGTCTAGGAAACACGATAATCTTTATGTTCTCCGTCCCCCTCCCACCCTCTGCGGAGTGAGGTGTCCGCCAATCAACGTCACTGGTTTTCTCGTAGCGGCAAGGTGAAATTCTAACCTCAAAATCGATATTTATTTCTTGGCAGAGTGCAGTGGGTTAAACCATTTATTTACAGCCTGACATGGTTGACTTTGCAGTGGAACTAAAGACGCCATGTTGTTTGTAATTCAGCTGTTAAAATATGTTCTTTCGGGATTATTTCAATTTAACCCTTATGTGACTGAAGAAAACTACACCTTTTTAAAATTGATATGAAGGTTTCTTTTACAGTATATCATTTTCTGAAGTTTGCTATACCACTTTTATGACGTAATACATTTCGATTCAGTTTAAAACTTGAGAAAGTGGATAGGAATTTCACCCAGTACCATCTTTTTTTTTAATAGTAGGTGATTGAAAGTCAATAAAAAATCAGTAGATGACTAAAAATAGTATTGAGGACACAGGTGTTGTACTTTGAACACAACGGTACATCATATTTATCATTTAAAATAAGATAAAAATTATTAAAAATATGGACAAACTTTAAATTCTATATAAAACACATGAGGGTACCCGGGTACTCTTTCAGTCATCAGAAGGTGTAAGTTTAGTTGGGTGTTTTCCACTCACATACCACCCTCCACATATCCAACGGTCACAATATATAACAATGTTAACACATATCCGATTGTTCATTTTCACTATTGTGGAGAAGTCGGGAAATTTCAGCCGATTAGACTTACTGGAACATTAAAAAAAATATCTACATTGAAAACCGAAAAGGGCACCCGGGTACCCTTTCAGTTACATAAAGGTTAAACAAAAATTGCAAATGGTAAAACCAAGGAAAGGTAAAGTTTTATAGGTTTTTAACCTTTGCGGACGTAATTTTTTTTAAGGCTGATAATTCCAGTATTAGACGCTGTGCTGCCAGTTGAAATTGTATTGTCAGCGGTAAATAATTACCTATTTTTATTAATCAGCCCATTATTATTATAATATTTCGACATTTTTGTGTTTTCTTTACATTATTTTTTTTCAAACTCTTAATTAAATAAGTATTAATATAATACTCGTAATTGGTCCAAATAAAACCTAGGTCTTAAGAATTATTTTTCTTTGATACCCTCGGTAACATATATGCCACTCGGACTCGCCAACGACTGCATAGTTAAGTATGTTGATATGTAGGTATGTGTGTGTTCTAATCAAATAATTCTCACTTATTTATCTAGAATCAATAAACAATAATATGTTGAAGTGTGAAACGTACGATTTCAAACTTATATTTATTTAAAACTTGATTGAAAGCAGTTTTAAAGATGCTTAAAACTTATGTAAGCTTTTGAACGATTTAGTTATTTTTAACTTGCGAAGCTCTTGTATCATAATTTAATATCCTTGTTTTTAATTCTTTACGTCTCCCATGGTTTTGAGTGTGCATTAATGATAATGACTTTCTGTCGTATGCATCAGTGCGATGTTACGTAGATTTTGGTACAGTCCACGACAGCCTTTTTTCTGACAAGCCTCCAAAGGGTAGACATGGCCAATGGCTCAGAGAAGCTTTGTAACAGGTTATGGTGGTTTCCTCTAGAGAATTTCCATTTGGGGTATGAATAACCTTATTGAATTCAATGTTTCAAAGACCCAATCCTGCCTGTGTAAATAGTACACTTAGGGATTAACTTACATACTCGCATATATTAATGTTTCTAATTAATAGTTATTTCACTGTCTTATACTATTATTTTACATGTTAGATGTTATTTTCTCATTATTATTAGGTTAGGTTTTACACAGCCCGCGACATAACATGTAAATATTAATAATTAACCATAGGTTCGTTTATAAATCTTAATATGGTGTTTTTTTTTTTCTTAGTTTAATTTTAACCATATTTTTTAGCTTTATTAAGCGACCCGCCCTATAATGATATTTCACAAAAATGGCTAATTAACTATCACGCCGTTTCTCCGCAGGGGTAGGCAGAGAAGACGGACCCCCATACAACTCTGTCTTGGCACACACTCCTTACTTCGCTTACATTTAATAACAATAATAAATAACTTTTATTTAATTAATATGTGTCGTAACACATTTAATTCATATAAAAATAATAAAAGTATATTTGCGGCATGTTTCAGAGTGGTAGATACTCTAAGTATCGCCCTGGTGAAAGTCCACCATTCAGAATCGAAACGTTGCTTGAAATGGCTTAAGCCGTGTTTGGTGACCAGATCTGAATAGCCAGGTACTTCCCAACCTTCCTCTTCCCAATCTCTTTCCCCCCCACTACCTTCATCCTCACAAAATACCCATTTGGGGATGCCATAGTTTCACTGGCTCTAGACGGTTGGGAGCAGTTGAGACTCTTGTGCGGTATTCATATAAAAAAAATATATACTAAAAAAAATCATACATCGTCTCATACCTCCTCTTCTGTTATTCTGACTCTTCATGTTGCTCGATTCAAGTATTTGATTCACTTGATTGTGCCATGTCTTCCTCGGGCATCCCCGACTTCTTCTTCCATTCACTTTCGCATCATATATTCTTTTCACACGCCTTTTTTTCGTTCATTCGCTCTATATGCCCAAACCATCTAAGCGTCTCTTTCTTGATCTTATTCATTACGAAATGGCGCTTTACAAATTAGCCAAATTTTTAATTATTTTTAGAATCTAGACAGTTTTTCTATTAAAAAACATATCTTATTCTAACTTGTTTCCTCCTTTTACAAATCGATTTCCGATTTTACCAAACCATTATTTTATCTATCTTCAAATTAAGCAACCACTTATCTCAATATTAATTTTATAAAATATAAATTGCTTCTAAAATTTAAAACAATTGTAAAGACTATCGTCTGGAAATAAAAATAACACTTAATTTTTTTTTTATAGCCGAGCCTATCTCTCATCTAGGCTGGATAATGAGTCAAATTTTCATTATGCTTTTAACATTTCGTATAGCTATTGGTGGTTTTCATTCCCAACCCTGGTGAGGTACCTTTGCGAAACAGTGTAGTCAGAACGGTTGACTTTATACTGACTCGATAGAAAGAGTCAAAGATATAGTAAAAGATGTTGAATAGCCTATTAGCCCCTAATGGAATTCGGACATTTTTAATGAACATATTTGAACACATTAAACAAAAAAATATCAATACACCATTGAAATGATTTATTAAGTCAAAATATCACCCTGTCACTTATAACAGAAAGTTTGCCTAAATAACGATGGAAGATTTTGGTTGGTTTTATTTCTTTATATCATTAAAAATGTGAAAAGTGTTGTTTTATAATATTTGTTTAATCTCATTTGAACATTCACACGTAGCACATATCACCATCGTGCTTGATTAATTTGTATAACCACTGCAAGTTTTTTAATCAACACAAATGTCGGAAATAACCTCAAAATCAGTTGACGTAAGTTATGCGACTCGATGATGTGAAGTTACCGCGGACAGAAAAAATTCTTTCATAATTAGAAGTGTTGCAATATTATGCGACGACTTTTCTTGTCTCTTTCTCTCTCATGAAATACGACGTGAAAACCAAGAGAAGAAGATTTATCTCAAATTTGTATAGGTTAGGTAAAGATATTTATCTCTCTCTCCATATATATTCTTACTACAAGTTCCCAACAACTGCACGTGGCTCCTGAGGTAACAATGTCCTGTTAATAGTGTTACTAGCACCCTGATTGAGTTTCCATCAATATTGAGTAATTATCAGACTCGTTTGGGGTTCGGACCGTATATGCGCACTTTAATTGTCGCATTAAGGGTCAGCACCCAAAAATACACATGTTTTGGCTTTCTAGTTCAAGCAAAACTACAAAATAATTTTCAGTCAATTCTATACGGGTACTTAGAAAAATGTCTAAGGTTTACAGTCAATACAATTCTTGAACAGAAAACTTTCAAATTCTTTATGTAATGCATACTAGAATTTTACGTAAAACGTTCAAAAATGCCTTTCCTGGGTTTTTAAACTGCACGTTTTACTGACATTTCAGTATGTTTTTCATAGAATTTAAATAGCAACAGTTAAAACATTGTATTCACTGGAAACCTTAGACATTTTTCTAACTACCGATAGAAAAATTGCAGATAAATCATTTGGAGTATTGCTTGTATTAGAATGCTACAAAATAACGTTTAGCGTCATTCTTGATTGCCGACCCTTAAGGGCACATTCTCCTTTTCCTTACAACCCCGTTGTTAGTTTTGCAGTTTTCCGCCTGGCGGCCGCACACGTGCTTCGCTTCTCTGAATTATATATAACGCACCTCTCCAGCGTGTTACTCGCGACATATTTCGAAATTACGTACGTAACATTATTTTCAGCTCTTTTTCCAACGCTGGAATATTTCTACGCCTGTCTACATCGCTATAAAAGCGCGTGGGTACACAGAATCTCGGTATCAGAATCTCGGCGTATTTACATTCTTGAATATTCATGACGCGTATGAATATTTCCCGGCCCCCTAGAATGTTTTTTCTGTGAAGGCATCTTTAAAAATCAAGCCCACACGTTCCGCAAATACTCTACCGAGAAAACATCCCCTTCAGCCGGAAATATGATTCGTTTTAATGATCTCTAAATTGAAAAAATGACATTTATTTTTAATGGTCACAAAAAATACACATAAAATGTGTCATTTGTGTGACCATTAAAAAAGGCACAGCGGCTGTACTGAATCAGTTTAAAATAATTGTATTTATAAAATATACAATATACAAGGCGTATTTGATATTGTACTCCTATAAATTATACAGCACTTCAAATAACGTAGTATCATTCAATTTTATTTTTTTATTGAGGAGAAAACACAGGTACAGACACTAATAAATAAAAAATATTAAACATAAAGTATAAAGAATTTGCTTGCAACCTTACTAAAAAAGAATTATCTCTCTCCATATATTGTTACTCCAAGGGTTGTAGCAGTTCCATGATTGGTTGAAAAGGTTATTGGTAATTGAACGATTTAGCGAATACCGCCTAGTTTTAGTATATCTCAGATTCGGGTAGTTAGAATAGTGCTATCATATCATGCATTTAAAAAAATATTTTACCGATAGAATATTCTGTCAGCGGCATTAGTTTATCAAAACTCTTAATATTTTACCACAATTTCAAACTGCATCTGCAACTTTTGGCCATAATCAAAAGCTTCTAAGTAGACTTTTACCCGGAAATGCTCTAAAGTTTGTGCGGCGTTCGCGGCCCGGAAGTCCGAGCAATGGCGCCGCCTTTTCCGGTCTGACCACTTCCGTTTCCGCCGTATTGGGGAGAGGGCGGCGAAGGGAAAGGGGTGATAACGGAATCCAAACTTAGTTTGAAAACAACCCGGCTGTTGGTAGAGTGTCTTCTGTGTCGTGGCTTGTGGTCGCAACCTTAAATAATTATTCTGCTAATAATCCCTGTACAGATTGTAGTTTGATGTTTGAAAGGGACGGACGGAATTGATGAGGTGAGAATTGGTTGAGAGGATTAGTGGTTTTATTACTAGTTTCAGGGCCGGCCTTTGCTCCTGTTAAAAAAATAGAAACTTTCCAGCCGAAATAGCCATCCCTTGCTTTAAAATATACTAACTTATCTGTTCATGCAGAAAATCAGGGGTGGCCAAAACGTGGTGGTCGAACGCATACGCACTATTCATAGTCGCCCACTTATCTGAAGCCGCTTACAGACATATTGTTTTACTAATAAACTTTTTTTTTAATATTTGTGTAAAGAAATCGTTAGTGCCTGTTATTAAAACAACTGGATATTGAATAGGAATTGGTAATATCTCTATCTATTTAAAATTTGAAGTTATTTTTGGCTTTAAATCACTACTTTTCTTATGATCACTTAACATATACGATGTTAGTAGACCGCCGCCAATAATTAAAAAGCAAGTCGCCCATAGTGATCAAAAGTTTTGCCACCCCTAATACATATGATAAAACCTTGGAGTAATAATATATGGAGAGAGAGCTAATTCTTTTTACCCAACCTATACAAATTCTGGATAAATCACTATCTCCGGGTTTTTACGTCGTACACCATGAGAAAGAAAGAGACAATAAAATTTCCCAAATTATCACACCGCTTTAAAGTATTGTAAGAGTGTTATTTGTGTCCCGCGTCTCCGTTGACTCCGCCCACACGTTTTTATATTCGACATAAATTGACATAACTCAACGGTTTTTTGGGTTATACTCGTATGTTGTATTTTTGTTAGTAACAATACTGTGAAAAAGTGGTTATACGAATAAACAATAACATTATGTTGACATGTGCTATGAATGGATGTATATATACCCTAGCCCTAGTCCTAGCCACGTCCAGGTCTAGCCCAGTCCGGCAAAGCTCATCAAAACTCTCTACAGCAGCGCTCTCTAATAATAATATTTGGATAATTTGTATAGCGCCGTTTTTGTGAAAAATCACCTCAAGGGCGCTGTACAAATCTTAATTTCTACTTAATATTAATTCTTAGTTTATATAAATATACAGCATCATACTTACCTGGCTTGCATATTATTGCTCTAAAACAATATAATTCAATCATTAATATAATTTCGGGTGTGAGCACGTCACATTCTAAAATTCAAAAATTCTCAGTACATTTAATGAGTTCACGCCGCCGTTCTCACAAAAGTTCGTTTGAATGGTCAGTATTATCATAAAATATACATGGCCTGTTCAAAAGAAAAGGTGAATTTTGAATTTTCGCGGGCTGTGTACATTCGATTGTCGATTTTTTTGTTTGTTTGTTATGTTGGTACACATATGTTTATCATGATTTGTTTTTCCACAACTCCAGGACGCTCATCGTCATTAACATCTTCTCGGTCTTCTGTAAACACTTTTTTGAGACAAAGTAAACTCGCCGAATGCCACAGTCAACATTGGAGCACTTTATTCCATTTTTAACGCAAAATTTAATAAACATTCTTTGATCCATTTTTTTCAAAAAGTAAAAATTGAAGAACACACAAAAATGTAACTAACCTTTCCAGTTGTCAAAAACAAACCACTAATCCAAAATGGCTGAAAATGCTAACATATGATAAACATATGTGTACCAACATAACAAAAAAAAAAAACGATAATCAAATGTACACAGCCCGCGAAAATTCAAAATTCACCTTTTTTTTAAACAGGCCTCGTATAATGTACTATATAAGCTTCCAGGTCTGCCGAGTCCGGTTAAAATCACAACAAAAAAACTGACTACACTGCCTTGGATAGGTACCACTCTATGTGCTCCAAGAATGGAACACTATCGGTTCCAAAAGATTGAAAATGTTGAAAAGGCTAATCGGCTAAGTCAATAATTTGCGTTTCCTCCCCCAGGTGCGACATGCGCCGGAAGATGCTGCTCGACCGACACGGAGACGCTGCTGCGCGCCGCGGGCCGCCGCGACCTGGAGGCGCTGCTTCGTCACCACGCGCGCTCGCTGCACGGGCTGCTCGTTACCACGGCGCACACTGTCCACGGTGAGTCTCCTTCCTTACCTTGAAGTATCAATATATGGAGGGAGAGCTTATTATTTGTACCCAACCTTCACAAAAGAGGCGATTATTCATATGATGAAATTGAACAGTTATTGAAAATGTCTTCATTAGAAAAACGCAGGAAAGACTTCGATTTAATTTTCATTTACAAAATTATTAATTGTTTTATTGACTCACCTTCTCTGTTGCAACTTATCCAGTTCAACATTCCTTGCCGTAGACTCAGAAACAATGAATTGCTGTTCCTCAATCATCACAATACTAATTATGGGTATAATTCTCCAATGTCCAGAATGTCAAGACTTGTTAACTCAAGCCATGGTCTTGAAAATTTTGGTAGCAGTCTAAATGATTTTTGTCATGCTTTACGACTCTACAAAACTTTGACTAGACCATGGCTTGAATGTTCTCTCTAATGTTTATTTTGCCTTATTTTTGTCATCGCTTTATTTATTTTAATGTACATGCTATTCCTTCTCTGTTACTCTTTTTTCTATTTCGTGTTTTATATGTATTTTTGTAATTGGACTTTAGTCCGTTAATTTATTAATAAATAAATAAATTACTTTCTCCGGGCGTTTACGTCGTACACCATGAGAGAGAAAGAGACAACAAATTTCATGGACCGCTTCTTTATACCGTAAGGATGATCTTAAGGTCCTGGTTCACAGCGGGACTCCGCCCACATTTTTTATTATGCCACTAAACTTGTCACAACCAAACGGTTTTTTTAGGTAATATTCTATATTTTTCTTGATAAAAATACTGTGAAAAGGTGGCTATACGAATAAACAAAAACATTATGTCGATATGTGATATGAATGGATGTATAAATACCGTAGCCTTACTCTTAGCCACGCCCAGGTGCGCCGAGTCATGTTAAAATCATCAAAAAACAAGTCCAAAACTGAGTTCACTGCCTTGGATAGATACTACTCTACCAACTCTATGTTCCTTACTCTTCTCTGTCGGTAAAGTTGTTACTTTCGCTGTTTCTCTTATGTTTTATGAGCTCCTGGTAGATTGGTGGTGATATATAATGAAAAGACAACTTAGAAACTCGCCCACCACGGAGCGGCGTACTGGTCCACGGAGAGCTTCCTCCATTAAAACATTATGTAATACTTTTCTCTTTTGATTTATGACCCCCTAGCACGAAATATCGATATAGATTTTATCGACAATGTCGGTAATTTGAAATCGTTCCCTACAACTTACCCATAGAGGATTAACAGATGAATCATTTGTAGTATTGCTCGTACTAGAAAGCCAAAAAGTGTCTATTTTTGGGAGCCGACCCTTAAAAATGCTTCTATTTTTTATATATACCAGTACATGAATAATAAAATATATAAAAAAAAGAACATTCCCGGGTTACGAATAACCTGACAGTATTTGAAAAACCCCTACTGTAATCATAAGAAGCGGAAGATGTTGCTTGTGCAATGATGGAGGACTTAGCCAGCAGAGGAATTGAATGCACGACGCCCGGGTGGGAATCCGACGCGTTTGTCCACTCAGCCACCGACCGGTCAATATTAATAATATTTGAATGCTTTGTCTAGTGCCGTTTTTTGTGAAAAATCACCTCTAGGGCGCTGTACAGATCTTATTTTCGAGTTGATATTAACATTTATTTAAAGAGAAAACATACTTTCCTGACAGGTCCCCTCAGATGGACTCACTTTTTAATTTATTTATTTTTTGATTTAAACGTATGAGAGCAAATTTAAAATGGACTTTCTGAATTTGTCGCACAGCACAAGATTTGGTTAAAATTTGTATATCTAAAGGTGATTCGTCGAGAAACACATGCCTGACAAATGTCAAACAAATTTCTCGTTCCTTCGATAAGGATGTTCCACTTTTTTTTAATATGAATACCGCATAAGAGTCTCATCTGCTCCAAGCCGCCTAGAGCCAGTGAGACTATGGCATCCCCGAAATGGGGTATGTTGTGAGGCTGAAGGTAGTGGGGAGGGGATAGAGGTTGGGAAGAGGAAGGTTGGTATGTACCTGGCTATTCAGATCTGGTCACCAAACAAGACTAAAGCCATTTCAAGCAACGTTTCGATTCTGAATGGTGGTCTTTCACCAGGGCGATACTAAGAGTATCTACCACTCTGAAACGTGTCGCAAATATACTTTTTATTATTATCCACGTGTACCAATCATCCGTTGATTCGGTATCCTCAGTCTACTAGGAAAAGTTCCTACACAGCCTCCTTTTGTATATGGCCCAGTTTTATCTTGAACGACCCAAACCTCGTATCTCCGTAATTGCTGAGAAAATTCTGTTAAGCCACTACCTTTCTTGTGGCAATCTGAGCACATGCTCGTGTTCCGTGATAGGTCCAGACCCTATTAGGGAAAGGGCGAGAAAATGATGATGGTGGAAATATTTCCGTAAAAATAATAAACGCGTTTTTTAACACCTCAGTTTATTTGACCCTGGTTGAATTTTTGTTAATTGTTTTTTTTTTTTACTTAATTTATAAATCTTTTCTTCCCATAGTTGATGATTGTTTTTTTTTTTGAATTAGTTCCCTTTAGACACTACTTGAAAAAATCGGCACAATATTTCACTTAACTACTAATTAATTCAATTGATTTGTTAACATTTCCATACCTAATTTCTCTCAATAATGCCCTAATTTCATCATATTTTAGTTTTTAGTTGTGATAACTAATTTATTTTAGTAATACCCGTCGCCAGTTTAACTGATTCTCAGAGATCTAGTATTAAAGTTCTTAATTGAAATTAATTATTAATATTAGCTATCACAAATAAGCTTCCTAGTTCGCAGTTTCTTAATTCGATTGAGTTATGAAAGTTTCTATCAAATTAATAATTAAATAATATTAATAATCTTAAACACAAGTATGAAACAGAAAAAGGCCAAAAATTAAAAATAATAATGGTCATAACCGAATCTCGAACTCGGAACTTCTAATCTATCCGGGAGTAACACTCTGCCAATTAAGTCATCAAGAACTTATTATAAAGCGGCATTTTTAAACGATCTCATACTTCTATTGAAAATTATTGATATATTATTTTAATAAATAAAGAATTATTATGTTTTTGTAGTAAAGACCATTTACGTATATCAAAAATACATTTATTAAACCGTGAATGTGTGGAATGTGCAATACACAATACGCCGTATTAAAAGAATAGCGAATTTATGAATGATTTTCCGTTGACGTAATTTTTTAATATAACCGTTTTTTTTAATGAAATTTCGAGATTTTTTTATGATTTGAGCTGCTTGTTAAATTTATTTAATTTGAACGTTTCTAAAATTGTCGTGAAACACAACACTACAAAACTTTACGTGATATTTAATAACCTTATAGATGTAAAAGTTTTCCAAGAATTCTTATTTGTGTTTGAAGTTTTCCGAGGACATATTCAAGGAATATTTTCAGTCAAATTGTATCTTGTAAACAAATTTAATATAATACGTGTACCATTCAATTTATTTGGCGTTTACTGAAATAGAATATATGTTTAAATTAATTGGCAGATATCAATTTTATAACCTCATTAGCAAAGTGGGAAATATCCTTGAACCTGAGTACAGAGGTCGCGGGTTCAAAACCAGTTTCAGTAAAATTTTCAACATGATTTGTGCCTCGCTATTGAATTTAATATAATATGGAATAGTTTAATTTAAATTTGTTAAAATATTTCAATTTCTCGAACATAGTATGAAGTTAAGAAAATATCCTTGACCCTAGACCGAGAGATCCTGGGTTCAAAACCTTTTTAATTTTTAAAATTTATTTATTGACTATCATATTTTTTTGAAGATAATTAGGTTTTTACCAAAATTTATAGTTAAAACGGTAAACTAAAATCTCAAAAAATAAGTAGTTTAAATAATTAAAAGATAAATTCATAGCATATTCGCACTTCGTTACTGAGTTGAAGATTTTCCTCCAAATATCAAAACGTTCCTTCAAATATTAAGCTTAAATTAAGTTGTGTTACTAAGTCTGGTACTTTTCTATTTATCTATTTCCATCCCAACTCACAGCATTCCCCATTTGTGGGTACGATCACACTCCCGGGAAGTCGGAATCATATATTTGATTACAGCTCCATTGACGGCCTCCATGGTCGAGTGGTAAGACGCTCGACTACGAATCCAAAGGTCACTGGTTCAAACTCGGCGTGCGCCAATATTTAATTAATATGTGTCATAACACATTTAATTAATATAAAAATAATAAAAAGTATATTTGCGGCACGTTTCAGAGTGGTAGATACTCTAAGTATTTCAGAATCAAAACGTTGCTTGAAATGGCTTTAGTCGTGTGTGTTTGGTGACCAGATCTGAATAGCCAGGTACTTCTAAACCTTTCTCTTCCTTATCTCCTTCCCTTCCCCACTACCTTCAGCCTCACAACCTATGGGATACTTCCCTATGTCTCACTGGCTCTAGACGGTTGGGAGCAATTGGACTCTTGCGCGGCATTCATATAAAAAAAAGCTCAACTGAGTTCAGAACAAAACTAAAGACTCACCTTCTTCAATTATCATACCCACAAAAACGTCGATTTACTTCGTAGAGTTTTGATCACTCAGTCCGAGTGATATAGTTTACTATTGCTTACTCCCTTTATTTTATCCTAGGTCCGACAGCACAGGCAAAAACCATTACATATATTTGTTAATGTAAATATGTTAGTAATAAGTCACTAGTTATAAGTGTTAGGCATATGTTAGTATCAAGTCTTAGTTTTAATATTATGTTAATTATGCTGTAAAGCGCCCTTGAGGTGATATTTCTGTCACGAAAACAGCGCTGTATAAATCAGCCAATTATTATTAAGAAAACAACCTGCAAATGTATATATTATAATATAGTAACAAAAATGTAAGGCCTAATATACTCCATTAATATTTTCTTACTTATATTCTTTAATTTATTTACTTTTATCTACATTATTATTATTTTTACATATATTTTTATTTTATTATTTATTTCTTATGAATTTCTGTTCATTTTTTATTTTGTTTCTATTATTATTACAATGTATTGATATCAATTATGGAAGGTATTGCATTGCACTACTCCTGCATAACTTCCGGAATAAAACTTTATTATTATTAAAAATATTCAATTAAAGGGTACCTACCTATAGAGTCCTGATTTTTGATTGATTCATCCAATAAAATAATAAAAGCAAGGTTTTATTCTTTCTACCGTAACATTTTTGTAGAAGGATTTCCTGGAATCATTGTCTCCCAATCATTTCGCCCATTACAGAGCATTCAATTCAAACAATATTTGAAGAAAGCTTCCCTCCGTAACGACTTTATATTATTTTCATTGCGTTTTATTTCTACGAAATTCCAGTTTAATTTGAACGGTCGCCGCTAAAATTTCAATCATCCTCATTAATTCAAAAAACGTTTTGAATAGAACCGCCGAACACGATTGTTAAATATCGGATAATTGGATATGGGGTGCCGCGTTTAATTTTAAAACACAATTGATTAACCCTCATGTGACTGAAGAAAACTAAACCTTTTCAAAATTGATACGACGGTTTTCTTTTACAGTATTTAATTTGCCGAAGTTTGCTGGACCACTTTTATGACGTAATATATTTCGACTCAGTTTAATACTTTGGGAAGTGAAAAGGAATTTCACCCAATACCATCGGTTCGTGTGGTTTTTTTAAATTAAATATGTGATTAAAAATAGTATGAAGGATACAGGTGATGTACTTTGAACACAGCAGTACAAGATATTTATCATTTAAAATAAGATAAATTAAATACTAAATACGGACAAGCTTCAAATTTCATATAAAACACATGATCAGAAGTTGTAAATTATACTTATGTGTTTTCCAAAAATATATAAAATAAACTTTGACATGAAGCACTCACTTTGTGGAAAGACATAATTAAATTTTAAATAAAAGTAACTTTGTTTTGACACCACTTTATTAGATACATATACCAACCGGTTTCGGATCTACCTGAAACTTCTTCAGGGCTGAACAAATATGTAACACATAATTGTTCAGCCCTGAAGAAGTTTCAGGTAGAGCCGAAACCGGTTGGTATATGTATCTAATAAAGTGGTGTCAAAACAAAGTTACTTTTATTTAAAAAAAAATAAATATACATATAACCACCCTTCACATATCCAACGGTTATGTTCAATTGTTCATTTTCACAATTGTGGAGAAGTCAAGAAGTTTCAGTCGGTTAGACTTCCTGGAAGATTTAAAAAAAATGTTGAAAACCGAAAAGGGTACCCGGGTACCCTTTCAGTCACATAAAGGTTAAGCAGTACAAGTAAGTGTTAAGCAATCGTACATTATTATCCGGGTGACATAATCGTGAGGAATAACACGTAACATGAACTCATATTTCGTAGCGCGCGTTTTAATTGCGAGGCACGTTGCCCCCTAGACAAGCAGCCGAATGACGGTGGAAGGAAGAATGTTTTGGGTGTGTGCGTTCATCTGCTGGGCTCCTGGTAGCTTCGTATATCGGATTATGCAAATGCGCAAGATGGCTAGAAAATTGAATGAAAATAACACCATCGACATCCTTCCGGGCGCAATAAAGGCGCCACGGTGATGGATTTAATTTTAAATAATAAAAATATTTAATTCATGAATAATACATATTCATACGCGAAATTACGTAGCATTAGCATATTTATACCAACTTCTGCGTTCTGTTTTCTCCTGGCACTCTGCTCCCATCATCTGTGCATTTCCAAGCTAATAAGCGTACATTTCTTCATCTTATTCGTTATAATAACGCATCGATTATGAATCGCGGACTCTCACCAAAGCTTATATTGGGAGTATCTTCCATTTTAACAAGCATTCAGATTTAAAAGTTGCTTTAAAATACTTTTTGCTTTTTAGTACTCTTATAAATCAACTATATTTCAACCTTCGTCTTCCCGCTTTCCTGCCTACGCCATAATTCCTTCGTAAATTCCCCAAATAAAAAATATGCACAGTTTCACTTGGAACTTTTCACCTGGAAAGAGAAATTTATATTGTATTCGGTACATATATAGTTTTCTTTGGATTGTCTTGGGACTTTTTTTACATTATTCTAGAAAGTAAAACAAGCCTAACGCGTATTTCTAAACTAAAAGTAATTTCTTCTCTGTACAGCATTACGATAATACCACGCAATAACTTGGGTTGTGTGTGTACGGAATACTGATTACTTAGACGGCTAGCTTTGTTAGTGTAAGTGAGAAAAGCTTTATCTAAATATAACACATTATGTATTCATAAAATTTTCTCCTCGAAGAAATAATAATGAAGGTATATTCTTTCAACCTTCAAATGAATGAAAATTTCAGACGAACGAATTTGCACAGCCTCCTTTATCTGTACAAAACATACAAACCAATTCTGACGATTTACATACGGCTTTATCCTAAATATTCTTTTCTGTATTTCTGTGAAGACCTTAGACGAAAACATCTGTGGAAATTATTATATTTTGATTTTCACAAAGATTTATGGAAAAACATTTTTTTATAAATGAAAAAAATCATTAAGGGTGGTAAAAGACTCCTCGAAAACAGTTGTTTTTCCATTAATACAGTACATACATACCTATATATATTGTTTTGACTGTTTGCGCAACCCACGTCAAGTATTTGAGTCAATAATTCATCGTGCTACGACCTCGAATAATGACAAAAAATCTTGTATTTTTGCTTTCGTGGCCGATTTTTAATTTATAAGTTATAAAAGCTGATTTAACAATTAAACGCGTTGGTTGATAGTTATTGCTGCCAGCTTATAAGCCCGCCTATAATAAATATTATGTTTATCTTCGTATAACATGTTTTATGAAGAGTGGTAGATACTCGTATCGCACTGGTGAAAGACCGCCATTCAGAATCGAAAAGTTGCTTGATTGAAGTGGCTTGAGCCATTTGTGACCAAATCTGAATAGCCAGGTACTTCCCAACCTTCCTCTACCCCATCTCCTTTCCCTCCCCACTACCTTTAGCCTCACAACATACCCCAAATTGGGGATGCCATAGTTCCACTGGTTATAGACGGTTGGGAGCAGTTGAAACTTTTGTGCGGTATTCACTATAAATAAAAAAATTAAGAATAAATAAATCAACGAGATAACTTAACTAATATTCTTAAGGAAAATTGATGGATGACGTAGTATAGATGTAGACTGGTACGAGTGTAGTTTATGGTTTAGTTGCAGGGATAGCCTTAACGATAGTCAACCTCCGATGAGAGAGAGCGCCAGAAAAAAAAGTTGATTTTGTACCTGAAAGATGTTAGTTTAAAAATGATGATTTTTTGTTTCTTTTTTCGGAAATCGTTTGGAATGTAAAACTTTCGAACGTCTAAGTAAAAAAAGTGTTTTCCAATTTCCCTTCAAAAGTTTGACGAATGAAACTGTGAAAATTAAGAAATGTTCTGGAGTTTCAGAATTATTAGCCGCAGAACAAAATTTGAATTAATAAAAAACACCCTCCAATTAGGGGTATCAAAGCTCGCCTCGAACAGAATAATTTAACACAGATGTTTTACGATAAATAAGAACGTGGCATAATGTGTTACTCCGGGGCACAGGTGATGGCCGGCTTTGGCTAAACTCATCCCAATACCAGTGAGTAGGGTTCAATTCCCACGAGGGACACAGTATTAATACCCAAGTAAATCTTTTCCAGAGTTACTGGATTTTACGCCCCTGGGTCCGTTTTCCACCAGAATTATACAAACAATATCCATTCGAAACAACCTCGATCAGGGTTTAATTTAATTGATGCCTTTGTTGATTAATTCGAAGTAAATCAAATAACTGATGGAAATAATTTAGACTCAGACAGGTCTTCAATCATGATTCTACATATTTAAAACTGATGCGCAAATCTGAAATATAAGCCAACAAATTAACGTCCTTAAAAGGAACTTATTTTTTATTGTCATTGTTAAATTAAATTAAATCAATTCTTTCTTTAAACCACATAAATTATTTTAAAAGTTAAAGTGGCAAAAAATACAGTAATAACCGAAGTTCCGTGAATAATTAACAAGTCGTTCGAACTCAATATTACTAATTGAAGCTCAATATTTATTAAAATTATGTTACATTTTAAGCTTGTTTGATCAACATTTCTAAATAAAACTTTATAAAGAACTTTTAGCCCTTCCATAATTTATTACGAAATTTGGTTTCCAGCTTATTCCGCAATAATTATAGATAAAATATTATGGCATCAAATGGTTAATGTTTATAAAGTTTCCATCATCATTATAATATAAATCATATTTCAAAACAAGGTTTAAATATCCACAAAATACAGAGAATAAAATCATATAATATGGTTGCTCCTGACCCAAATATCTGCTTTTCCATTTAACATTTTCCCCAAATTCAGGCATTTCCTTTCAGTTTCCCCGTTTCAAAAATCTATTGTGGCTTTCTTGCAAGTCATGGTAAAAACAGGGAAAATCAATTTATTATTGTAATACATAAAATTATTCCCTCGCCTGGTAATTTATTCCCTTTGTCTCTATTTCGTTATAAAATACGTCCATTAATGAATCTGTTACTGTTTGGTTTTACTTTTTGTATTTTCATATAAATTTCTGAGAGTTTTAAAGGGCGAGTGATCAACACGCATTGGAGCTTCGTATTGAAATTATTTACATTGAGAAATTCCGGTCACCTTTTTTTACGATGTTAACCGTCTTACTTTCATGGGTCAATATTTTGTTGGATGTTTGTTTACACGGTAGATACCTAAGATATATTTTTAAAGTTAGTTTTTTTTTGTTAACTAGTTAAAACGGACCCTATTTCACGCGTTAAGCCTGATTCACACCAACGTCCGGTTCCGCTCAGTGCCGATATTGTTCCGCAAGAAAACTTATTGATATGGTATGAATATCAATCAAGGAGTATGTGCCAAGACAAATTTGTGTGGCAGTATATCCTTCTGCCCATCCTTGTGATATTTAACTACTTATTTAGTAAAATAATTATTTTGAAGTGTAAAAATACTAACATCGCAGATTTTTTTAAATATATTGGCTTTATATGATTTTGCATCGGATGACGTCTCCACATGTATCAACCTTTCCGCGATGACATTTCGAAATGATAGCCAAGCCCGATCGCTTATATTGGTTTGATTTTTAATTATTTTTAAAATCGTTTTATTATTTGCACGAAAAATCACACACAATAAAACTTGTTTATTCAGAATTGAATGAATGTATATTTTTAAAGAATAATTAATCGCTAATCATCTTATTGATAAAGATTATACCTTCAATAAAAGCACCGGTTCCGCATATTCTTCACAAAAATGATGATGGCATCAGATAAAAAAAAAATAGTAGCACTAGAAATAAAGAAAGCCATTAAAATTAATTGTCATATTCTAAATAATCACGTAAATTTGTACAGTAGTCCAGTATTAGTTATATTTCCTGTAAACTCATAAAACTTATTATTATTTTTTAATCACCTTCTCACTTGACGTTTTGTATTTTTCAATTCATATTATTTGTCTCTTTCTCTCTGTTCCTTTGTTATAATTTAAATATTTTAATTTGACCGGTCGGTAGCTGAGTGGACCCTTCCGGGCGTCGTGCGTTAAGTCCTCCATCATTGCACAAGCAACACTTCTTATGATGGCAGTAGAAGCTTTTTAAATATTGTCAGGTTATTCGTAACTTAAAAATGTTTGTCTTTCTTTTTAAGAAAATTTAAAAAAAAAAATATATATATATATATATATTATTCTATTATTTTTTCATTGTTTTGTTATATTATTTTATATTTTGTTCTCCCTCTGTATGTATATCTAACCGCATTCCTTTTATGTTCTGTTTAGTTTAATTTTGTACCCTGATGATGCTTAGGCTAAGCGAAACTGGTCGGTCATAAAAATTAAAATAAAATCTGTGGTCTTTTACAAAGTTATTATTTCATTTTAATTAAATAAGTCAAACCACAAAGATGCTTTCTACGAAAAAAAAAAATTTTTTAAGTTAAATTTTTATTTATTTAATTTATCTTTTGGTTACTTGCTTGTACGAAAATTTTCGGAGTTTTGAACCGGTAACGGGCAATTTGAAATCCGATTTTATTCGACAGCGGACGGTTTTAAATGGTAACTGTTTGCCGTAAATAATTACATAAATACGTATATTCCGAGACATCTTCTCCGGAGATCTTCTCGGAATCAGGGCGTGAATAATTACAATATTAATTCGTAATCTGTTTATTGTTTACTACTGCGCCATTATAGACTCGATCGAGGGGCTTATTTATCTCACATTGTTTTTTTGTTCGCCGTGCTTTTCCCATTTTCTTCAGAGTTTGACTGTAAATTTTCCCGACCGGGTATCTGGCTATTTGGCAATACTTATTATCACAAGCCTTGGGAGAGATTGAAGAATAAACAACACGAATATAAATAAAGCAATTTTGAAAGGCTTCGATTTCAAAGCCTCTTTAGCGGTTTTAGAGACTCTATTTGGATACTTCAGTCGCATTTTCCTTTGGGAATGTGTTTTTGTAATTTTGGTTTTAAAGATTTGATTCTTACATAACATAGTAATAATACTAATTGTTATAATGACTCGATGGATAGGTGAATTGTGACCTTTACCAAGGTTTCTTTTGATGATTAAAAAATGAAATAGAAAAAAGTAGACTTTTTTATGGTAACATTTTTTTGTGTTTTTTAATGTGATACAGAACAAAATCTTCAAATACCCGGAGCCAGTAAGTCTATGACATCTCAATTTTTTTAAGAAATTTTGTTTAGCTGTTTGGCTGATGAGGAATTTTTGGTAGAACCTAACATTACAGATCTACTCTGTAAACATACATTGAGCCATTTTTAGCATCGTTTTAATTCTGAATTTGAACAACATAAAATCCAGAAAAGCAGTAAAAACACTAGTTTATTTAAAAAAAAATCTGAATTGAAAAAAATAAACATACTGACGGAAAAAGTTACCGTAATGGTTTTGAATTCTGAGAGATATTAATAAAAAAACACCCGATCATCCCCTAATTTCTGAGACAAGGGTTACATTGGGCGTTTATTTACGCCCCAGGTTTAATGTAGGCAACCCTAAGAACTACTTACGGAAAACGTATGAAAATTACCTGACGGTAAAAAAGACCATCGCTTTATACAAATTATTTTTTGCATTAGGGTAATGAACCTCAAGAGACAAAATTATGTGTGCTTTTATAAATGCTGTTTTCTGCTTCTTCTGCTCATTCATTATATATATATAAAACTTATGTTGCAGCTTGACATAGTTGACTCTGCAGGTGACCATAAGATTAACTAACGACACAATGTGTTTAGCAATTCAACTGTCAAAATACATGCTGTTTATTTGTTTTTTTTTTTCAAAAAAAGATTTGTTTTGATTTTTATAGTATAAAGCGATGCACATAGGAAAACATATGAAAAGTCATCTATGAAGCATTATTCTCAATTCCAGTATTTGGTCGTCTTGCCGCCAATTAAAGTTGCGGTAAATAATTACCCATAAGAAGAGTTAGTAATTTTCGTTATACTCGTATCATGATCGGCTACTGTATTTTGATTAACCCACTTAATTCATATTATTAATGTGCAATCAATAAAATTATGCATTTTTGTATTTTTTTAATACTATTTTTAGAACTCTTAATTAAATTATTGATATTCAATTCATACAAATAAGGCTTTAGTGTATAGACTTGTGAGACCGCCGACTGCAAAATTATGTGTCGATATGTACAAAAAGTTACACCGAACACAACGATTTCATTTCCTTGGCTTTAAGTTTTCTTCAGGAGTTCAAAGTTTATTTGAGCTTTTTTTTCCTTTTCATGACTTATTTTTTGAAAACTTTGTTTATTATACGATCTAAGTTGTACTGTTTTAGCGATTGACTTATTTTATTATCAGTTTTTATTACGATAGCTGTAAAACCATTATTGGTAGTATTGTCACAACGCACAGGATTCAATGAAAAAATCGTATAGATTTATTTAGGGCTTTTACCGACTGTTTTATATTTTAAAGTTTATTAATTTTATTTTTCATCTATCTTTTCCAGTTGGAAATGAATGTCATGAAAATACATAACATATTATATGGTATAATAATGAATGCTTCTGTTATAGCCAATTTATGGTGTATTTTCAAGAACTGCGTTTATACAAATTTGAAATGTGTTCCATAGACTAAATAAAATACCTAATTCGATCAAAATATTGATAAAAACACTCTAATACAGTTAATTTGAAATATAAAATTTTGTTTTTCGACATCGCGTCATTTCAATTACATCAAATCAGATTTATAAACTAAGTTCCACAAAAATTGTGTTGCCAACCGTAAATAATAATTTTATCTCGAAAGAGACTTTCGAATTTCGCGGTAGGAACTCATTATTTCGAGAGTAATCTCACCCACCCCCCGGTGTCCCGCCGCAGGTAATGTCACCCCTGACCCCATTCCACCCTCTCCCACTGACTGACTACTGTAGATTGCCTTACTTTTCCCCTAAGGGTAACATTGTTTCATAAAAAATAAAACTATAAAATTTAGATAGGTTTTACAAATTAAACTTTGAAACAATAAACAATGAGATTATCACATGCAACAGTACAGTTTCTTTCTTTTTAAATATGTTCTATCAGAGGTTAGCTATCATCTGAATGATATTACTCCGCACACAGTGGCGTGGACAAAGATTTTGATCAGGGTAGGCAGTAGGAAAAACAGCGAAGTGATTGATTAAAGAGATATGTACCAACAGATGACACTGATTGATATTGGATTTGTTCTGTAAAAGCACTGCCTTAGACACTAACAAAGATACTAACACAAACGAGCCATTTGAACACGCAACATCTTACAGCATACGTATTTTGCGTTGTCTAGTGAACGTAGAATACTCTACTCTGACGTTGGCGGCGTTTGAGCATATGTAGTTACTGCTTTAGACACGTTATAGTAGGACGGTCGGTGAGGCGCTTCCAGCGGTGCGATCGGCTATATTGTTACCGTAGTTTTTGTTTAGATTTATTTTCGACTATATATTTTTTTCATTTCACATTATTTGATCCAATATTATACATATTTTTATGGGACTATAGCAGGGTAGGCAGTGTTTATGTGCCTTTATGGAGTGCACGCCTCTGCCTGCACACTAGATAACATTATTATGCACATTTTCATGTTTATATTCTTATATCCAAATGCAGTTGAGATGTAAAACTACAAAGTCTAGGTCGCAGGTATACGATATATACATGTATTTCAAAGGGTTCTCGTCTTTCATGTTTAATACTCGGTTTAGTGTCAGTTTTTTTTAAATAATAAACTTTTTTAAGTAGGTTAAAGTTACCCCATGAGGGCAAAGTATAGCAGTTTTTCGGCACTGGATGCTGGGAGACTGAAATGGACCCGGCGTGGGTTATCTCGATCTGCCACAATTATGCTGACAAACAGCCTCTTGACATCTTGACGGGTGGGTCTCTACTGGGGGTAGTAAAGTAGTGTAAGAGATTAAATGATAATTACTAATTTGCGCTCCTCGTAACCTACGTCTCGACGATAAGAAAAGCAGAACAAAGTGTCAAAACTAACTTTTATAAGTCACTTTATTGTCACACCCAAACGGACGTAAACGGGCATCTAATGTATAATAACATTTTGAAAAGGTCTTACAGGTTCATTTTTGAGAGGAAAAATAAATTAGATTGTGCAGAGCATATTATCTATATGTTAAACACCACTTATTTAAAACCTTACGGGTAAGCCTCTACAACTAGACCAGCGATCCCCGAATGTTGAGTCACGGAAACCTAAATGGCTGATTGGATGCTGGCGGAAGCCCAGTTCATCCCAAAGACCGATTCGATATTTTGCGGTTCTTGTAAACCGTCGCGGAACCTACTTTGAGAGGTTCATCCATAGACAGCTAAACTATCGAATTATTTTTTAACCAAGCTTTTATTAGTGTCTCACCCCTCGTCTTATAACTTTTTCACCAAGGATATCCTTTACTCCGTGTTTTGCCAAAATGCATTGATAAAAAACATTGTATTGTTTTTTATGTATTAAGTTTTTTTTTTTAAATTAAAGAAAGTTAGGTAATGTTTTCCGAAAGCAAAACCGCTTAAACCCAACAGGCAATGCCATATATCAAACAAAAACAGAACTTTGATTAACAGCTGTTAAAAAAGAAAAAAAAATCTAAAAATTAACGGAACTTAATAATAATATAAATAAATAAATTTAAATGGAGTTCTACAAATAATACACAAAAAACGATAAATAAAAATGATTTTATATTAAATCGCATACTCATAGCAGAGAAAGTAATGGATCGTGTGTGGGTACAGACTGGGTTGGTCTACTAGCAATGGGGAAGGGACCAAAGAAGTGAATTTATTTATACATAAATAGCCTACTACAACTATGTGTACTGCAATGTGCCTTAGGCTCTCTGTAAAGCAAATATAACAATAAACATACAGCAGAATAATAAACATTCTTTCTGCAAGCGAAAATGACTCATTCCTAAGGGCTTTAAAGCCTTCGGATTATGCAAGGCGAGCCAAACGAGTTTGCTAAAGATCCTACTATAATAAAATAAATTCTTGCAGTTGTATTCTTGCCCTGCGGCACATATGCAATTTTTTGCGTAAATCACAATAACCACCAGTGTATTAGTGGTGTAGCTGTTAGGCTTTTTGACTTTTTATTCTTCATAAATAGCAAAAATAATCGTCAATGTGCATAAGATAAAGTCCATCTATTCATTGTGAAGTTTACAGGGGAAGATATCGTCCTGATGATAACCAACCTCCTTTAGGAGACGACACCAGATTAATAAGAATTTATTTTGAGGTGTTTTTACACCAAAAAGGCGCTAGAAAAGCGACCGTATTACGTTGAAAGCACTTGTTTTTTCTATAAATTATTAAGCTCACATAAACCCCAAGCTTTTGGTAAATCATTTATTAAAGTTAGGTTAACCCTTATAATACCCTAGAGCCGATATCGGATTTTATAAAATCGCCAAAAATACCCTCTGCCGATATTTCGGCATTTTAATATATCGCATGTATTGTTAAAGCTGCAACATATATCTCAATGAAATAGAATTTAAAAAAAAATGACAATATTTGAATCATAAATTAATGTAAAATAAATGTCTAATTTTGAAACTGTCAATTGGTGGTGGAACTCTGAACTCTCTTTTAATAATTTAATAATACCAAATTTTCAATTTTATATAAAGTTAAAAAATTGGTAATTTTAAAATCAGTAAAATAAATTATTTAAAATATATATCTATGGTATAGTTATGCTTTGGATAAACATTACATTCAGAGGGTTTAAAAAGGCATAAAACCCCGAAAATACCACATATTTAATACAATAAAAATAATTGTAATAATAATATGTTTTAAACCACTTTATATTATATAAATACATGTGTCAACTAGTTTCAGATGGAGCCAACCTTCTTCAGGAAAATTTAATGTAAACTTACATAAGTGCAGATGGTAAGGTAAAAGGAAACAACATTCAAATTAAAAAGTTTTTTTGATCAAACGAACGCAACTAAAAATGATGGTGAAATATAAAATATTCAAAAAAACTTATCCAACAGTCCAATTTGGAAGTTCTTCCCTTTCACCCCACTACCTTCACTAAGGTTAGTTTATATTTTATATTTATAAAGTTAGTGCTATAATTGAAACAAGTTGATACAAGTATATGTATAGCAATATTATGGTTAAAAAAATGTTATTGTTCAAAATAAAATGTCAGGACACAACGTACTTGGTAAATTTGATAAAAAAAGTAAATAACAGAAAAAAAATCTTCTTAATTTCTGCCTGCGCTTAATAGTTTTTTTCGGAATAGGTACCTATATTTTTACATTTTACAAAAATCAACAACAGAGGTATGTTTTTAGTTGGTGATCCAAGCCCCAGGATCAGAAATAAATAAGCACAATGTATGTTTTTTTTAATCATCTTGAATTAAAGGAATTTATTACCATTTATCGTAGATAAGTCATCACATAATCATATCCGCAATAGATAAACTGACAAGGATATTGACCATTAATCTCGGGACTCCATTTATGGTGTATAATGTGACTAAACCTATAAAAAGTTAGTGTGCATTGTTTTGTGCGTGAGGTCATCTTTAGCTAACAAATACCAATTCGTCTATGACAGCATCGTTACCCAGGCAGGGTAACTACATGGTCAAATTACACGTGCTCAAATAACACTGCGAAAATTACACGTGGAGAAAATCACACATGTTATATTTAAAAATATCTGTAAACCACTGAGAAGATTACGCTCGTTAAAATTACACGCGATGAAAATACAAGCATTATTTTTTACACTAGTGAGCTAAAGATATTGCATAATGATTTTTTGTAATGAAGTTTGCAAAATATTTTTCACTTTTTTTGGTTACAGATACAAAAATAGCATCAAGCTGTACCATGAAATTTTATAAAAAAAAACTTTTTATTTTAATTTTTTAAATGTGTAATTTTGCCAAACCCGTTACAAAGTGTGTTATCAATAGTTTACGTTGTATTTATTAATACCTATCGTTGTATCTTTTCTTTTGAGCCAAACTAGAGATTTTTTTCAATGTGAACTTTATTCAGTACAAAAATAAAATACTCAAGTATTAAAATTTATCTTTTTTCACCATTTGTAATTTTAACGAGTGTATTTTTCTCCACTTGTAATTTTTTTCCATGTTTACCTCTACGTGTTATTTTCGCTGTGTAATTTTCTGCCTGCGTAATTTAACCCTGACGCCCCAGCCCAGTACCCTCGTTTCTCGGAGGCAGTATGTTCACCGCAGAATGGCCGACAGATATGCCAATATTCGACGTATTTCGGTACCTTGTTGGTGACAGAACCCATTATATAACCAAACCTGAACACAACCAGGAATTTGTAACAATAGAGCCTTCGAACAACATATTCGAGCCTTCGCGCTACGTAAAACTCTCGACGGTCCTTCATCTCAATTTATATGCCTGTATACCGAGTTACAATCTAAAATTATGCAATTTAGATCGAAGAAAAGCATTATTATTTACGAGGTACTTCTATAATTTGTACGAAAAACCGTCATCTTCAAAATTTAACATATCGTCGCTGGAAAGGCAAAGGGGTTTAAGCGACACTTTGGTCAAAGATTTGTTAAATATGCAGTTTTGATCAGTTTTAGTTCCTGCGTCGAATGCTCTGACTCTCGTTTCATTCTGAAGAATTTTGTGGCCCTTCAGCCATCTAAAATATATTTACCATTTGGGAGAAAGCTTGACTCAAGCGACACAAGTTTGGGACATTTTTGTAGCTTTTTGTCGCTTCAGGTTACTCAGTGAGATCATTGAGTTACCTGAGATAACTTTTTTTTTCAATATCTAACCAGGCACTGAAGACTTGTAAAACTTTAAAGTGCTCTGGCGTAAACTTCCCAAAATGGCGCCTCAGCCTTTTTGCCTTTCCGGCGACGATATACATTTTTTTACCACAATCTATTCTTAAGTCATCAATAGTCTTTCTCTAGAATTCTGATTGTATGAAGTAGGTAGTGAATATTTAAGAACGGTGAGATATGCCGTCACTAAATTTGCACAATGATCACACATTTTGCCTGGAATTTTCATGCAATCACGAGTTTTTTTAGTTCGCAACGTCGTTTTCCACCATGATTTGCCGACCTTTGAAATATACATTTAACTGTCAAGACCATCGATTTCTTTTTCACCGTTTCGACTGTTGACTCAGAAACAATGAATTGCTGTTCCTCAATCATCATGATACTTATTATGGGTATCATTCTCCACTGAATGTCGAGACTTGTTAACTTAAGCCATGGTCTTGAAATTTTTGGTACCAGTCTAAATGATTTTTGTCATTCTTTACGACTCTACAAAAACTTTGACTTGACCTTGGCTTTGACTTGAATGTTGTTTCTTATGTATTTTTGTCATTGCTTCATTATAATATCGGGTCCGCCAAATAACTTTTTTTTTTTCAACTAGTGCTTATTTCGTGAATGGTAACACTTAGCTCATGTCTGATTTGACAGATAATTAGTTTTATCCTTCCGCTGAGCGAATATGGTTGTGTATACGCTTGAACAACGCTGGGAAATATTGCGACATTACTTTGAAAATCATGGTAATGTTGCAGAATGTGTGCGAAAATTGCGTACGGTTTTTGGAAGAAGAGAAGCACCGTCAGCTCCGTATGTTCGTTATCTTGTGAAAAAAGTGAAAGAAACTGGCATCCTCATCGATAAACCAAAGCGTGAAAAGCCAAAAACAGTGCGTACACCCGAGAATATCGATGCTGTGGCAGAAAGTGTGCGTGAAGCGCCATCAACATCAATTCACCGTCGTTCTCAACAATTGAACATTTCGGAGACATCATTGAGACGAATTTTGCATAAAGACCTTGGTATGACGCCATACAAAGTCCAATTGGTTCAGGAGTTGAAGCCAACTGACCATCCAATGCGTTTTCGCTTCGCTGAGTGGGCCTGCGATCGACTTACAGAAGATGCCGATTTTGCCAAAAAATCATCTTTTCGGATGAAGCTCATTTTGATCTTGGCGGGTATGTAAACAAGCAAAATTGTCGTATTTGGGGCACAGAAAACCCGCACGCATACATTGAAAAGCCGGTACACCCAAAACGAGTCACTGTTTGGTGCGGATTTTGGTCCAGAGGCATAATTGGGCCATTTTTCTTTGAAAATGAGCAAGGAGTGGCCGTTACAGTCAATGGCGATCGTTATCGGGCCATGTTGAACGAATTTTTGTTCACAAAAATTGAAGAGGAGGATATTGGCAACATTTGGTTTCAACAGGACGGCGCTACGTGCCACACAGCCGAAGCTACACTCGATGTTTTGCGCCCTGTTTTTGAAGATCGCATTATCAGCCGCAGAGCTGATGTCGTTTGGCCACCTCGGAGCTGCGATTTGACACCGTTGGACTATTATTTGTGGGGTGCCCTCAAAGATAAATGTTACGCCGACAAGCCAGAGACAATTGACGCTTTAAAGGACAATATTCGTGAAGCCATTGGTGAAATACAGCTGCACACAATCGATAATGTGCTTAAAAATTGGACCGATCGTGTAGGCTACTGCATGGCCAGCCGAGGCAGCCATTTGAATGAAATTATTTTCCATTATTAACCGGAAGGATTGTACTTATAAATAAAAAAAGAAATTTGAGAAAATATTCAGTAGTTTTTTTTTTATAGCATTTTCAAAAAAAAAAAGTTATTTGGCGGACCCTTTATTATCTATGTGCTGATCTTTCTCTGTTGCTTTTTTCCCATTTCGTGTAATGTATTTTTTTTAATTGGACAATAGTCCGTTAGTTTATAAATAAATAATATTATAATAAGGAAAACTCAGGACGAATAATTAAAAACTGGTACATACCAAATGTTTTGATAAATAGACAAAAGCACAAGGTAATATAGAAAATGTAAATTGCATCCATTGTTGGATTTATATGCTGTAGTAAGAGAAATCTGGTATCAATTATATATTATGAATAACTTACCTGGTTTTCTCAGACAGGAATTTTGTATTCAGCGTCTGTTTTACTCTTAGTTTTTTTTCCGTTCGTTTAATTATTCATTATGCAACTGCGGAACGTTTCTACTGCATATCTGAGATATTTCAATATGATTTATCCAATGCTGCAAAAAAATAAAAAAAATAAAACGTTAGAAGCAGTCATTTCGTGTTAAATACGATTCTATGCCATCAAACTTATTAAATCATCAACGTATCGTTACATTAGATCGCAACAAATTACGACTTACATTAAAATAAGCATGCGTCTTGGTTAAAAGCAGTTGATACTTGGCTAATTTTCTTGGATACCGACTATGACCGCTTTAGGGCCAAGCAGGATTTGAGGAAATGTCCTGTTATTGGTAGTGACTTTGTCATAGGAAACTCGTGGGGTTTCTAATATAATTTAATAGCGCCGAAAGAGGAAGATGACTCGTTTTTAGTGATCGTCTTCTAATTTGATGAATTTATGTAGCTGCTTACTCGTGATTATAACATGAGTGGTTGAGTATGTTGATCCTCTGCGGACTTCAACACCCAAGCTACGGAAGGTTGGCTCGTGGGGCCTTACATTGATATTTTTACATGGGTATTTACAATTATTATTATAGGCTTTTATACATTGCCTTCCCGAGTGTCGGCAAGTAGCTGTCGATATAGTATTTATTGAAGTACTGTCGCACCCGGGAGAGTACAGCATTTTTTTACATACATTTGTCGTAGTCTAGACACGTTAGATACAGTTGATCAAATTTGAATTTAGACAAATTGGTGGCTAATGTGGACTGCCGTCAACAAATCTAGAAAATATATCAAAACTATGGCCAAAATAACGTTCAAATACTTCGATTTCAGACTCAGCACCCAAAAATGACACTAAAAATCACTTCGTTGCATTCTAATACAAACAATACTGCACATGATTTATCTGTAAATTCTACTTGGGCAGTTAGGAAAATGTCTAAGGTTTCCAATGAATACATTTTTAAAGTTGTAATATTTTAAATTCTATGAAAAACATACTAAAATGTCAGTAAAAGGTGCAGTTTGAAAACCAGCGCCACCATTTTCGAACGTTTTACCTAAAATTCAACTATAATTTCACAAAGAATTCAAAGGTTACTGTTTAAGAATTGTATTTACTAGAAACCTTAGACATTTTCCTACTAACTAAACCCGTATAGAATTAGCAGATAAATTTGTAGGATGGCTTGTATAAGAAAGTAAAAAAATGTGTAATTTTGGTTGGTGACCCTTAATGTCTCACGAAATTATTGATACTTAGCGTTTACACTTTTTTTTCCAAATGTCGGGCGGGCTGTAATAATTTTTAGGTTTGTGGTTATAACATTTCTGTTATAACCTTGAAGTAACAATATATGGAGGGAGAGCTAATTATTTTTACCCAACCTACACAAACTTGCGATAAATCACTTTCTCCGGGCTTTTACGTCGTACACTATAAGAGAGAAAGAGACAACAAATTTCATGGACCGCTTCTTTATACTGTAAGGATGATCTTAAGGTCCTGGTTCACTGGCGGGACTCCGCCCACATTTTTTTATTATGCCACTAAACTTGACACAACTAAACGGTTTTTTAGGTTAAATGCTATATTTTTCTTGATAAAAATACTGTGAAAAAGTGGCTATACGAATAAACAAAAACATCATGTCGATATGTGCTATGAATGGATGTATAAATACCGTAGCCTTAGTCTTAGCCACGCCCAGGTGCGCCGAGTCATGTTAAAATCATCAAAAACAAGTCCAAAACTGACTTCACTGCCTTGGATAGATACTACTCTACCAATTCTATGGTTATAACTATTATGATCTTCATTTAAAATTTGAGCACTGGCATAAAAAATATTATCATATGACTAGTTGTTGTCCGTGAAAAATTACGGGATGTAACTTGACTTGTCAAGAAAAAATATTAGTTGTTTTAATCCACTCATTTCAAACATAGAATAATGTCAGCTGAAATACATTATTAGGTAGGTAGAGATTTGAAAGGATCAGTTGATAATTTCAATTAACATCCGTTCCAAATTTGAAAAGTTCACACTCGTACGGTCGTGCGTGTACTCACAAAGGAAATTATTTATAGTTAATTCGTTTTTGGTACTGTCGGAATAGCTGCGAACAAGATGATAGAAACCCTTTTATTACTGTAGTAATGATGCATTACATATATAATACCGTGTTTTTAAGTTTCATCAATTTATCATTCAGTGGATCGCAACAAATTGAAATTTAATCAATAAGCAAGACATTGCAAACAACAGCGTGCACTTTGATCGCATCAGTCTCTTTATTGATCATCGTCGTATTATTTATTATTCCTATCATCACCCTTCGTCGCATACCATAAATCAATATATCGTCTCTTGGCCTGGAAGATCGCTTGATGATCTAATTGCGGTTATTATTATTGATGTCATTTTGCCATACAAGATTTAACTATCGCATGCATTGCAATTAAAATCAATCGGCGATGTATTCAGCTTGTGAAATTATAATTGCGCGTTTAGTTTTATACAATTATTATTGTTTGGTTTCAATATTAAAGCAGTTTTTATTATTTCTAATTGTGTAACTTATGATTTGTATTAGAATTCCATTTTAATATTAATTTATAACAATGATAACAATAATGATAATAATAATTTATTCCAGAAGGTATGCAGGGGTGGTGCAATGCAATACACTTCATAATTAATAATAAATCAAAATATAAAAAATGAACATATATGTGCAAACTAACAAAGAAAAATATAAATTTAATAAAAAAAACCGTTGGATGATATAAGTTATAATAATGTCTACAGAGGACAATGAAGAAGTCTTCCATCCATCCAGTTAAAATGATAAGTGAAAAAAATTATATATTGTAAATACGAAAAAAATGTAAAGGGTTTTAAGGAATATAGGTTATATCATAAATCATAAAAAACATATTTAAAAAAATTATAAATATATAACGTAAGATGTATTCCCTGGCACGGGAAATCCCAGTGGGGAAAATATTTAAGCAATCCATCGCAATAGATAACTTAGTTACAATTAGATCATTGAATTCAACTCCTTCTTCGTCTGAATCGTTAGGGAAAAAGTTCAATTAAAATAAAATACAGAAATAATCATTACAGTGGGATGTACAACAACAGTTTTTTTATGCTGCCTAGACTCAGTAATATCGTGAGGCTGGATAAAGTGTGGAGGAGAAAGAGATGGAAAAGAGAAAGGTTTGGCAATATCTGGCTTTGCCCATCATATTATTATTCTGATTACAAATTTTAGCCTTTTCAATTAATTTCTTGTCTCGATTAAAGCGGCCTCTCGGTAGAAGGACCCGTTATTAATTTCAACTGACACAAATTGTTGGAAATTGCCTTTTGAACTATTTTCGACAAACGTTCGAAAAGCTCTGAGCTTATCAATGTATCCATTACACTTCCGACGATTCATTGCTTTTCGCTCCCAGCAATCCTTGATAACAATAATTGGGCAATTAGCGCAGGTTAATGATTAAATCACCTCAGGGGCGCTTTCCAAGAAGCTTCGTTTTTGTTTGCCTACAGGATAATACAGGGAAAGATGCTTTGAAAGCTTCTAACAATACAACTTTGCGACGCGTCTTCCCCACCTCTTTAGTAATTCTAAGAATTCAGAGTTCAGACATTATATATATTTCGTCGTATCATATTGCATAATAATTGTAACAATACTTAGCATAATATACACAGAACCGGACCGCCAACATATTTTTTAGAGTAATAATGCATCCCCTCTGCATCTGAATCCGAGCTTTTACTAAGCTTTCATACGTTGTAAATACAAATTGTCTCTTTTTTAAATTGAAGACAAAGATTCTCGTGTTACGAATAACCTGACAATATTTGAACTTCTCCTACTACCATCCTTATATGCGCAAAATTTTGCTAATTGCACCTCCGCGAGCGCCCCACCGACCTTCTTACTAAAACGTGTCAAAAGCATTAACTACATAAATATGATATAATTTAATTATATTTAAATACATATTTCCATGCGAGTACGTCAGGGTAGGGGGTGCTTGTGTGCCTTTATGGAGTGCACGCCTCTACGTACAAGTCATGACATATTAACACATACAAAATCTATACCGTGGAATGCTATTATTGTCTTTATGGACGTTTAAATAAGGTTTGAATTAACACGAATTTAATCTCGTGCTCGTTAATAATAGAAATCTCCACACAAAAACAAATTTTCGATTCTTCGATGTGTATTTTTCTGCTTTATTTTATTTTCTAATGCGCCCGGTTTCTAAGCTCCATTCGAACTTACGGTAAGTGCGGCCCTGTTATATGCGGTAACTAGCCAATAATTATGCTCATCGCTGTTATGTTTTTGCAAACAGATTCAAAAGCTAATTTCGAACGTACAACAAAGTTTCATTAAAATACTCCATTAACTTTTAAAACTGGTTTCGTTGAAATATTTATATTATGGTAAATGTCTTACTGTGAATTGATTGCTTTACATTTTAAAGTGGAGCTCGCCGTTGAAGCTCTATGAGATTTGACTTGCAAATTGTATATTGTAAATGTAGATGGATTTTTGAAACAGAAGTTTTTTCTTCGAGAATATCTAATTGATTGAACATTGAAACTTATAATGTCAGTTTAGATGTCAGCTGTCATTTTTATACCTGGAACGATTTCGCAATTGATGTTGTTCTCTAATTTAGATGAGGTTAACGTTCTGAACTTGGATCCGAAAATGAACTGTTAATGCCTACATTTTGTCTAACACTTAATACTATATTAATAAGCTCTGCCCTAGCACGAAACATCGATATAAATGTTATCGACAATGTCGGTAATTTGGAATTAAACAAACAATAACAAACGACGAGTCACATCGAGTAAATCAAGCATGTTTAGTCGACGTGAATTGTCGTTAGCTCGTTGGCGATCTGCAGTCGGGCTCGGGAACGATTCCAAATTACCGACATTGTCGATAAAATCTATATCGATGTTTCGTGCTATGGCCTCTGGTGACAATTAGAAAAAAACCGTATGCTTTGATTAGATCAATAATTTTTACAAAAGGAAATTGTTATAATTAGAGGAAGATGGTGATAATATATCTATTTTTTCACTACCTGCAGCTTGTGGGAGAAGAAAGTAACACCTATGAATGATTTTAACAAATTATACACAAGAAAAAACGAAAAGCAGAAACAGCATTTACAGTTATTGAAAAAAAAATACTGAAATTTTCCCGCACAAAAAAGTCCTTTTTTGTTGTATCTATTTTATAAAATTGGTATTGTACAATTATTAAAAAGGCATTTTTTAAATTGTTTTTGTTCAACTAGTGTAAAAATGTATTTTGTTATTTAAAATAAAAAAATAGGTCATGTGAAGAGTCAGAATAACAGAAGAGTATGCATGAGACGATGTCTGAATGTAAATGAAGCAAGAAGTGTGTGCCAAGACAGAGTTATATGGCAGTCCGTCCTATCTGCCTACCCCTGCGGGGAAACGGCGTGATGGTTAGTTAGTTAAAATATGCCACATTGAAATTCTTAAATAATTCCAAATATGGAGCACTCTACCTGCTTCACAGCTAATTAACCTACCACATTACCTGTTCACCGTTTCTTGCACTCCGCAACAAAATACTGTTTAGTGCCTACTAATGCGTTGAGTAGGTACTACCTGGAAGATACCAGCCTTCATGAGTTTGAAACAAACTGCACTCATTTACCCAATAACCAAGATAATTTACTTCTGATTCGTGTCATTTCGACCGTCCAATTACCACGAATGCCGAACATGCAATAAGAATTAAAGTAGGAATCTAAAGTACGTAACTTTATTACGGTCATTAGGTCGTCCATGCTTTTTCTTCACTCGCCAGTCCTCGTACTTCGTGTCTAATGAGCTGCTCACCAATAATTGTGTTAAAGAATTCCTATTAGAATAACAGGTTTATTGCCGCTTGCTTCCTTCTCTACTCGCCCACTGGATCCTGTTAATTGTATTTTAAATGATCACTTCGTTTTTTAACGATACATTGTAAGCAGTGGCAGCTCGTGAGTTTTTAGTGTGCTAGAATGCTAAGATTAAAAAATACGACCTTGTGAGTGTTGTTGTAGCCGAAAATAATTTTTATTTTTTTTCAAGATTTTATTTTTTGTATGAAGATTTTCAGGATTTTTCAGTTTTGGTGGTGCACCGCACGGATTTCTGAAAAATCTTCATACAAAAAGTTGAAATTTCGAAAAAATTAAAAAAATGTTTTCGGCTACAAAGGTGTTCGCACACTAAAAACAATTTTATCAACCTTATTAATAGGTATTACATCTAATGTGTGAAGAGGGAATAACCCACTTTAAAAAATGAAAGGTGTTCGTAGAAACTATTTTATAACGCTCATCAGAACAGGGGCAAAAGTCTCAAATATTTTAACCATTCCCTAACTATGATGTGTAACTACTACACATTGCTTCTAATAACTTTAATATCTCATAATGACAGAGAGAAAGAGACCGATAGTATGAATTGAAAGATACAAAACGTCAACTGAGAAGGTGATTAAAGAATAAGAATACAATAAATAAAACACATAAATTTTGTTTATAACCACTTTATTACTTAATATAACGTCTACCGGTTTCGAAAGTACCCTTTCATCAAAAAAAATAAATTTAAAATTGTCCTGACGATGAAAGGTTACTTTCGAAACCGGTAGACGTTATATTAAATACTAAAGTGGTTATTAACAAAATTTATGTGTTTTATTTATAAATATGGCAAGCCACAAAGTAAATGCTTTTTACAAATATGTATTAGGAATACATTTTTTGAGTTTACAGGAAGTATACCTAATATTGGACTACTGGACAAATTTACCTGATTATTAAGTAAATGACTATTAATTTTATTAATAGTCATATTATAATTTTATTTTCGTGGTCTTACACAAAATTATTTTCACATTTCTTTAAATATGTCAAACCACAAAGTGATTGCTTTCTACGTAAATATAAGAAAAAACTTAAACA
The DNA here is from genome assembly GCA_022651775.1 of Drusus annulatus. Lineage (NCBI taxonomy): Eukaryota > Metazoa > Arthropoda > Insecta > Trichoptera > Limnephilidae > Drusus > Drusus annulatus. The sequence continues at coordinate 427,763 of JAGWCC010000357.1, read as the reverse complement.
AATGAAATCAAATATATGTTACTAAACGGTGCCAATGTTCTCTTGAAAATCCCCACAATTTATTTTTATTTTTAAATGTACTAGTGCATCATTTATTTATTTTACGCCAAGCTGAGCTTTTACGTAGTTATAGTATTGCATTCCAAAGTTCCGTCAATATTGGGAGCATGAAAGCTCCTCGCTTCGTTTTCCAGCCAATGACACCGTTGGCGGTCACTGGTGACACTTTTTAAGGCTGATATTTATTAAAAAATTGACGTCGGAAGCTTTTTGACTTCCAACGTGCAAACTGTATCAAACCAAAAGGATCTAAGACCTCTACTAGTATTATTATTGTATTCAAAACATACGATTTCCCTCGGGGCTTTAATTCTCCGAGATAAGCGCATCGTCTTTATCTAAACCATGTATCAGTCACTAGAACAGTAGCAAGTTGTTCGTAAAGCATCTTACCAGCTAATTTAGCTCGATGGTCGGCTATTAGAGCAAATTGTAGAAATTTTCACCTGAAATTACGAGCATTCAAAGCGATCGCCCGAGGAGTTATCATTTACTATGTAAATGCTGTAATCGGCTTCTTCCCGTGGGTATTACAGGTACAACACGCCATCCGCGCTTACACGATTCGAAATCTAATAAATGCTGAAGGAACGAAGCAAAAAAGATCGCTGCATTTCAAAAGATTTAAAACAACAACCATATTTTAGACCGAGTATTTGTTTTTTGTGACCTTTTCATCTTGACTTGAGCTGCACTGGGATGGTCAGATTTTTTAGTCTGTAATTTGAAGATACTTTGTTAAAATGTTTTTAAAACGTAGTACTTTATAAAGTTTGTTCATATTTATAAGTGTCAATTGTATATTTTTCCTAAAATGTATGGAATATTTAAAGTTTATTTTTCTGATTCTGACCGTCACACTAAAGATGCGTTTTTTTTATATTTTCATTAATAATGATTATTGATTATAAAAAACTATCTAAAACCGTCAATTCCTAAATGGTTCGTGTTTGGCTGATGGTATTATGACGTAGGTTCCGCCTGCAAAGTTTACTGGCTGCTAACAACATCTGTCCCTTAGCTTAGCTGCTTAGAAAGGTTGGCGGACGTGACGTCACAACCGCCTTCTGCATAAAAACATATATTTTTTGCGACAGTTTAAAGCCTCAGGGTTGTAGAAAATTCATTACTAGAAAAAAACTACGAAAATACTTCCTCCTACTTACTACTTGTGCTTTGGTTAATCTCATGCAAAGGGAATTTTATCTAAGTGAATTCAATTAAAATTAGGAAAAATAGATGTATTTTCGTAGAAAGAAATTACTTTGTGGTTTGACCTATTTAAATAAATGAAAAAATTATTTTCATTTTTATGACTGACTGGTTTCGCTTAGTCTAAGCATAATCAGGGTACAAAATTGATCTAAATAAAAAACACTAAGTGTGCGGTTATATACTCGTATATACATACATAGGGAGAACAAATTATAAAAAATAATTTAAAATCATAAAATTTATCATTATTCTTTAATCACCTTCTCAGTTGACGTTTTGTCTCTTTCAATTCATATTATCTGTTTCTCTTTCTCTTTGTTATGATTTAAATGTTATTCTATTGTTTTATCATTATTTTGTTATTTAATTTATATTTTTTCTCCTTGTGTATGTATATATAAGCGCACACTTTGTATTTTTTGTTTAGTTTAATTTTATCCCCTGATGATTCTTAAGCTAAGCGAAACCGGTCGGTCAAAAAAAAAAAATATTCGTGCTCTTATTCAAAGTTTTTTTTGTATTTCTTTATAAATAGATGTTTTTTATGTATCATTTTTTTCCAGTAGTCCTGTCAAAGTATGCCTTTCTCACATTGACGTCACTATGAAAAAAAAACTACATCTAGGCTTGTAAATTTCAAGGACACTAACATAAAAGGGGCGTTCTACAACAGAGTTCAACTTTTTAGAAGCGTAGTGTTTATTAAACTTTTTTCTTCGCCCATTTTTTCTGGCAAGTCGCTCGCGCTAGAGTGCTGTTTGACTGAAGCCTCACGCCCGCGGCGGGGGCGTGCCCGTGGTAAAGCAATGTAATTATCGCGGTCCGTAGCCGGCCGGTGCTCACTCTATCATCATAGGCTGATAATGGCCATCCTCCGAGTAGATTGATATTTGATTCCGAGCGCAGGAAATTATCGGACGTGTGAACGGATATTGGTCGGATGAATCACGCAGATAGTGGGTTTATTCTGTAGGTGGGAAATGCGTGTTACGCGTCGATATTTTTTTATGTAATCCACTCCGCAGGTTTCGTATGGATTTTAGCAATGCTCAGCTGTTACACGATGTGTGTGGGTGACACACTTTGTGGTGTTACCTCAGAGCAATAATATACCAGGAGGGAGAGCTAGTGTAGTCAGGATTGGGTAGGGCTAGAGTATCCATTCATAACATATGTCGACACAATGTTTCTATTTATTTGTATAACTACTTTTTCAAAGTGTTGTTATCATTACAAATATAGGATATAACCTAAAAAACCGTTGAGTTATGTCCTGCTGTGTCGCATAACAAAACGTAGTGGGCGGAGTCGCCGGAGACGCGGGAGACCTAAAAACAGTGCTATATTTTTTAATTTATTTTATTTTATTTACTTAACTTCATGTTTATTTACAATATTTTATAAACATTGTCCTCCACGCTAGGAGTTCACCTGTGATGTGGAGGACATTTTCGAATTACATGATAAAACAATTTAAAATATAAAAAAAAAATTAATTAAATTAAAATTAATATTAAAAATAAAAGAAAATATAGAAGAAAATATAAAAGAAGATTTATAAAAGAAGAGAAAATATAAAAGAAAGAAAAGAAAATATAATAAAAACAAAATAGAAACAAAATATATCCACTTTAAAACAAACAAAAAAAATTATACAAATAAATAAAATTATTAAGTAGCACTATTATTATTACTGTATATAATTCTGTGAGAACTTGTCTTATCTCTTTCTCTCATACGGTTTACGGCGTTTTGCTCATGGTATACGATGTAAAAACCCGGAGAAAGTGATTTATCGTAAATTTGTATGTTGGTAAGGTTGGGTAAAAAAAATTTTGCTCCCTCTCCATATATATTCATGCTCTGATGGTGTTACATTATAAAGCAGTCCTTCTGATAGAGAAGGACTGGACACGAACGATAACTGACGGCGGCTAACTGTAGTAACTGTTTAATAATACGTTTTCTTGAGTTATCCTGTCAAAGTGTAAATAACCTTCCACTGTGAATCGCGAGGTCACTAGCTCAATTCCCGTCTTAAGGGTCAGCACCCAAAAATAGTCAAATTTTGGATTTCTAGTACAAGCAATACTACAGATGATTTATTTGTGAATTCTATACGGGTAGTTATACAAATCTCGGAGCTTTCCAGTGAATACAATTATTAAACAGTAATCTTTTAAATTATTTATAAAAAACATAGTATAATTTTAGATAAAACGTTAAAAAATGTTTTTTCTGGTTTCAAAGCTGCACCTTTTACTAACATTTTAGTATGTTTTCACGGAATTCAAAGGATTACATTTATAATAATGTATTCACTGGAAACCTCCGACATTTCTCTAACTACCTATACAAAATTTGCACATAAATCATTTGTAGTATTGCTTGTATTAGAAAGCTACAAAGTAACGTTTAGCGTTATCTTGGGTGCTGACCCTTAACGTAAAAACTTATTGACATGTTTTTTTACTAACTAACCGTCACGCCGTTTTCCCGCAGGAGTAGGCAGATAGGATGCTATACAACTCTGTCTTGGCACACACTTCTTGTTTCATTCACATTTATACATCGTCTCATGCGTAGTCTTCTGTTATTCTGACTCTTGACATGGCCCGACTCAAGTATTCGATTCCCTTGATTGTCCCACATCTTACTCGAGCGTCCCCGACTTCTTCTTCGCTAATTTCTTCGTCCATTCGCTCTACATGCCCAAGCTATTTAAACGTCCCTTTTTAATCCTATTCATTACGCTTGCATCAGCCTTGCATTATTTCCAGATATACACATTTTTTAACATGGTTATACATGGTTTTCCCCTACATACGCCTCAGGAACACATTTATACAGCATTCAGTCTACTTTCATCCTTCTTTTAGTCTCCTTCAGTCTATCAGGGTTGGTATAAGGTGTTAAACATGTTTTTTTTTCCGGCATCAGTCTTGTGACGTTGATTGAACTTATTTTATTTATTAGTTATAGGCTTTTATACAAATTTTAACATTTTTTTTAAACATTAACCTCATTAGTGCAAAAAAATATTGTAAAATAAAAAATAAAAAAAGAGTATTTAATAGCAGATACAAAATATTGTAGATGAAAATAACTAATAATACCATATTTAATAAATAACAGGTTCGAAAATATTGTAAAAGAAAATAAAAAAATAATATTAAATAACAGGTCCAACCATTAGTTTAGCTCTGCCAGATGACAAAAACTGTACTAAATTAGACTTATAGTTTGATATTGTTAGTTAAATATATCAGTGACATCGTAGTATGTGTTTCCCAGCTGTTGCATTCGTCGCATAGGCGTGTTAAATTGCGAGGTTGAAGCAGAATTGCCACAAAAGTACGGTAGGCACTGCCTTGTAACCGTCTTGCTAGGAACATGAAATGAAATCAAGTTTAATAGTTTAGGGCTGTCAATCATTGAATTTATAATTTTGTATAAGCAAATCAAGTCGGTAATGATGCTCCCCTCAAAAAAAATTTGCAGCCGAAACTCAACGAGCCAAACATTTTAATAAATTAATCATTAATAAATGGGCAGTTTTACCTTCCTAACCAGTGGCGGTCGATCAAGGACCGCACGTGGGCAGCAATCCGGAATGTCTGAAAAATCGCCATATAACGCCGCGCTTAGTTCGGCGTTCCCACGCTAGGGGGCGCATTCCTGGCTGAGATCATCTGCGGGGCGGGGAGGTGCTTCGCCAGGGGGGAGCTAAGGATGCGACGGGGGAGGGGGTGGATAGGGTACTCCCCCGAACGCTTTCAACACACTATTGCGGCAATGCTTCTGAAAGTTGTGGTGTTAACCGCTTATATTTTTGTAAAGTCTTTTTTATGGGGGTTATGATAGCAGATTTGTATATGAATGTTAGAGGACATGAAGAGGTACCTTTGCGAAACAGTGTAGTCAGGACGGTTGACTTTATACTGACTCAATAGAAAAAGACAAAGATATATTAAAGGATGTTGGATAGCCTATTAGTTACACATGGAATTCGGACATTTGAATAAAAATATTAGAACACATTAAACAAAACAATATCAATACACCATCAAAATGATTTATATAGTCAAACTATCACACAAACACCAACGGAAGGTCTGCCTAAATAATGATGGAAGCTTTTTAATGATTGCATGTCTTTATTTCATTAAAAATGTGAAAATTCTAAAGTTTGGTCAAAAATATTTAAAACTTTTGAAATATCTGAAAAGTGATGTTTTATAATCTTTGTTTTGTCTTATTTGAACATTCACGCATAGCACATATCACATATCACCATCATGTTTGATTTATTTGTAAAACCACTGCAAGTTTTTTAATCAACACAAATACAGGAAATAACCCAAAAATCCGTTGACGTAAGTTATGCGTCTCGATAATGTGAAGTTAGCGCGAACGGAGAACTTTATGTCATTTTTGACTTTTGACTTTTTTGTCTCTTTCTCTCTCATGGTATACGACGTAAAAACCTGGAGAAAGTGATTTATCGCAAATTTGTATAGATTGGGTAAAAATATTACCTATACCTCCTTATATCGTTACTCCAAGATATGGATGTCGAGTTGAGTTTGGCAAATCTGCGACTCGTGAAATTCTGATAACTTCTTGGGATAGCTTTTCCTGTTGTATTAATAATAATAACACTGTTTTGTGGAATATAGAATAAAGCTCCTGATAACTTTGTAAGTATTTTCGAAGCTTTTGAAAATAAACTTAAGTTCGTATCAATTTTGTAAAATGTTATAATAATCTGTGTATAATAAATATAAATTGGTTAAAAAGCAAAATTTGCGTGAGAGGTCCCATGACGCCCCAAAAATATGTTTGCAAAAATAAGGTCACGAAGGAAATATGGAAATAAAACGAAAACATAATAATGTTCCGAAGACATTTGTATAGTACCTTTGCCAACTAATTAACCATCACGCCGTTTCACCGCTGGGTAGACAGAGAAGACGGACCGCTATACAACTCTGTCTTGGCACACACTCCTTGCTTTATTCGCGTTCATACGTAATCTTCTGTTGTTCTGACTCTTCACATGGCCCGACTCAAGTGTTTGATTCTCTTGATCGTGTCATGTCTTCCTCAGGCGTCCCCGACTTCTTCCATTTACTTTAGCGTTATACATTATTTTCACACGCCTTTTTTCGTTCATTCCCAAACCATCTAAGCGTCCCTATAAGAAGAAAATAAGAATGAGAAGCATTTGTTTTGTCTGTTATCATTTCGATTCGATATTTTTCGCAAACAGACTCAGATATCATAGGAAGAAGATATAATGGAATTCAAATAGGTACTATGTTGAATAATAAAAGTGTGTGTATTGTAACCCACAGTTTTAGAGTCGTGCTGGGAGAATCGTAGCTATTCTACTCGGAACCAAAGAGAATATAAATAGATTAATAAAACGTATCACATGCATCTGTGAAATATCTCGTCCATTAAGTTGCGAGTATAAAAGTCGCCCCACGCTCACGCCCTGAGGAACGCCTCGTGGGACAAACAAGCACACAATAGAACGAAACAATACACTGTATAGGTTACTCAACCAGAGTTGAAACAAACAATACATGCTCAGCGTTGGGTGTATTGTGTATCGGTATACGCTCCAGCGGCGATGTATTTACGATGCATTTTAAAGAAAGAGCCCTTTGTCTTGTTTACGCCTACTTATTGCCACTAGTGGAAAAGGGACACAAAGTGTTTACGATGATTCTTCTAGTATATTGAAAGTGCACTTACAGCGTGTCTTATTCATGCAGTTTGACCCGGTGCTTTTGAAAATAGTATTCTAATCTTTTTGAAGAGTGTGCCTAAACTCAAGGTAAAATCACTAACAGGGTTGTCACAAATTAAGTAAATTAGGTATTTTTGTTGTGAGTAGGTAGTTGTAAATCATTAAAAAGAATGAATGTTGTATATTTTTTGTTTATTCAAATATACATTAATCAATAAGATTATTAAAATCTTATTTATAGATAAAAAATATAAACAGAATTAAATTATTAGTACAGAACATTTTATAATACATATTATAAAATGAACTTCAGTCTCCATCAACAAAATAGTTTACAAACAAAAAGTAAAATAAAAAAATGTACGGTGATAACAGATGTTAAATCATTTTCTTAACCTTGGAGTAAGAATATATGGAGAGAGATCAATTTTTTTACCTATATAAATTTGCGATAAATCACTTTCTCTGCGTTTTTACGTCGTACACCATGAGAGAGAAAGAGACACAAAAAAAAATTCACAAAAATAATATATAATATGTATACAAAATTAAAACTATCTAGATGCATATCGTTATCATAAATCATCAGAGAACAGGTTCAGAAATGGGTACAATAGTGCATGTGCACATCAATAGATTTAAAAAAACAATTAACTAGAAGCTAAGGGTATAAAAATCCAGATGAAACGTATGAATTCATATTAACATATTTGTTAAATCAAAGAAAAAAGAAATTAGATTTTTCTCGTCTTTTTTCATCCTTTGGAAATCTAAAAATAATTAAATAAATAATAATATTCCAATTTTGGCATAGCCCTGAATCTGGGGACGTAACCGAAATTATAAATATAACTAAGAGATAAACACTATTCTGTCTTTATCTGTTTGCCAACAATTTAGCGTTAGTATCATGAGAAAGAAAGAGACCGGGATACTTTCAGAAGCCGTACAATATGGGTATTCCCCCTTGTAATGGTTTCTTATGTGACAGCTAGTAAATATCTCTAAGTTAAAAATATTACGAATCCACTAAAACTCATTTCAAACGGAAGTTTATTATATTGGAACGAATAGTCCAAAGATTAATTACATATTGGTGTAAGTTACTAGTTGTTTTGTAGGTTAGAATGTTAAATATTTGAGATCTAACTAAAAAAGACGATTTTTATGGTACATACGTGTGAAAACTGTTTGTTTTTGGTCCTTTGTACTTCGATTGAAGCAACCAAGTATAGCACATATGGCCATGATGTTTTGCTAGATATCGGACAAAAAATAACTCAAGTTTTTAACTATTTACGCACTTTTGACAGTCCGTTCGCCTGACACTCCAAACGTGAATGAAGCTCGTACAGATCAAATATCGCGGACATGGTATTTAGCAGAGTACTGCTCCAGCCTCAACTCTGATTGAGAAACCCATACCGAGCAACCAACTGCAAAGCAGGAAAGCTATTCGTCTGCGAAATGATCAAACTGTCCAAAAAATCTGCTAATAATTGCAATGACGTTACATACCATATATAAACACATTATAGCCTTAGAATATTAACACAAAATGTGGCAAGCAAAACACACACGTTACCAGTAAATTCATCATTCAAATATCGGTCATGTATGACAAAGATAGACATTCATAGAATATATGTGTATGAACGAATTCCATACTTGCTTGAAACGACCTCATGCGACGCGTGACCGTTTAGTACTAAATCGGCTTAAGCACCGATCACACCAACTAGCGTGATTATTGCTTGCCACTTTGAGAGCGCTTCAACGTGTCTATATTTATACAACGTCATTGGATAATTGCCTGTGATAATTACCACGAAAAAACAATGAAACAATGATTAAATAAAAACAAATTTTTAACTTTATTCCACTTTTTATTTTTTTGACTGGACCGGTTTCAGCCTATAACGGCCATCTTCAGACTAGTACAGGTTGTTCTTGTTCTAGTCTGAAGATGGCCGTTATAGGCTGAAACCGGTCCAGTCAAAAAATAAAAAAGTGGAATAAAGTTAATAATTTTTTTTTATTTAATCATTAAAATGGAATTCCACCATGAATTAACAATTACAAAATTAGAAATAATGAAACAATATTTAACACAATAAAAATGAGTCATGTTATTTGAGAGATACATAAAGGAATAATGATTGTAAACATAACTAAAAAAAAATACTTTTTACCCACGAAAACACATAAATCACCTCTGACAACGAAGCCCGCTGACGCCAGAGGACGGCTATCGCATGACCAAACGTATTGCGAACACTTGTTGGTGTAAAAAGGATAATCACTTTTTTGTGCGAATTCCGCACTAGAGTCCTAATTGCCCGGAACCAGTGGGACTGTGGCATCCTCAATTGCAGTATGTCGTGAGACTGTGGGAAGTAAATAATGGAAGGAGGGTGGGGAAATACCTGTCTCTTTGGATCTGGTCACCAAACACGGCCAAAGCCATTTCAAGCCACTTCCGTAGTCCAGTGGTAAGACGCTCGACTACGAATCCAGAGGTCGCGGATTCAAACCCGGCGTGCGCAAATAAATTTTATGCAACTAATATTTGTCGACATATTTAATTAACATAAAATAATATGTAGGATATTTTCGGAACGCTCCATAGTGGTAGATACTCGAGTATTGCCCTGGTCAAAGACAATTATTCAGAATCGAAACGTTGCTTGAAGTGGCTTTAGCCGTGTTTGGTGACCAGATCTGAATAGCCAGGTACTTCCCAACCTTCCTCTTCCCCATCTCCCTCCCCTCTAAAATGCCTTCAACCTTACAAAATACGCTGATTAGGGATGCCATAGTCTCGCTGGCTCTAGACGATTGGGAGCAGTTGGGACTCTTATGCGGTATTCACTATAAAAAAATATTTCAAAAAAAACCCGAGCATTTTAATAAAGCATGAATTTCCTTGAATAATTTACTTTAAAAAGCGTTACGGACATACTATTAAACCAAAATATTTATTGTTATTTTGTTACTTGTTATATGTACGCTGTTTGCATCTTTAGAATCGTTTACTTATAATACTTGAATATTAATGTTTTTAAGTGCCAACATGTTAATTGTCCTCAATCTAATTTCCTTTTCTTTGATTTAAAAATGAATTTATACGTTTGTTCTGGATTTTTTTAGCTTCTAGTAATTTTTTTTTTTTTAATCTGTTAATGTACACATGCGTTGTTATACCCATATCTAAACCTTTTTTCTCATGATTTATGATGACGATCATGATTTTAGATAGTTTTAATTTGTATACATATTACATAGTATTTTATCCTTGTTGATTAGTCTTATTAGCTTAATTAATTTAGTACGTAGCGCACTTGAGGTAAAATATCACAAAACTGCGCTATGTAAGTTCACTGTTATTATTATTAAAATGTAGTTTATTTTTGAAAATAATTTCCCATACGGTTTGTTTGCGTCGGGTCGGCGTGGCCGGGCGGCGCGGCGCTAGGCGCAAGGCACCAGATTCCACCATTTGCAAAATTATTGCTTGGAGCGCAGAATGATCAATGCGATTTATTCGTTGCCAAAAATGGCAACATTCGGAATCCAGATTTTGTTCGATTCTACATCAAATGCCGGGGATCGCACGCGAGCGCCTCCGCCGCATAAAGGATACTCATCGGACAGGGTTGCCAGTCTAAATATTAATAAATATTTTTGAAATATTTTAGATGGACATATTTAATCGGAGGTGTTTCCGACGTACATAGATATTAAACCGGTTTGAAGCTGAGTGGACAAAGGGTCAGGCGTCGTGAGTTCAATTCCTCTTCTGGCCAATTCCGCCATCATCGCTCATTCAACATTTTCCGCTTATTACAGACGGAAATTGGATTTTTTTAAATATCGACTGGTTATTCGTAACTATAAACTCTTTTCTATCCTCCGAACACATGTTCCAAATCCTCGGATTTAAGCGATTTTCGAAGTTATAATTTGTTAGGTTCTTACCTTCACGTTTTTCATCCAAGTCCCTACCTTTTCAACATTTGATGAAATACTGAAACGGGCCGATCTGTGGTGTTAACCATAAACTAGGTCCATGTTTGCTTGTTAAAAAATGTGAAATAACGCATTTAACCAAAACATAATCGATATATTTAATTGCTATTCGCCAGGATTTTGAACCCGCAACCTCCGGATCTTGGATTATGGTACTTGGGTCCTGCTCTATTTGAAAATACGAGTATGAATCATAATTCCTTATTACCAATCCGCCAAACAAAGTTCAGCCCTGCCTCCGCATTTCGCTCGTCCATTAATCTTCCCAGATCCATTGTGACTAGCGCCGTCTCTCTCTGTTCCGCTATGCCTCTATTACTCCCTCTCCCTCTGGCACTGAATTACTATGCAGGAATTCCTTGGGTTGTCCTCCACGTTTTTTTATTCCTCTCTTATTTTCAGTTGGATTTTTTAATCGGACGCCACTGCCGCCTTCTTGCTTTGTCAGATGACGAAATAACTATGGATATGTGAAATGTTGAAGAGACAAACCGATAGAAAAGTGTCGTGGGCGTGTTTGTGTGCCTGAAGTAAGGTCAACTTATCTTACTTCCGAGTGAAATTGGTCAAACATTTTAGGTAATCGAAATTTTTTTGAACTGTATTATAATTTTATTGACTTCTTTGGGGCCTAGAAGCCGAAAGGTCTTACGTAAGTTGGCGACAGCCAATTTCTTTAAAATCTGTATAGATCACACTTCTGACAAAATTATAATTTTTTCGGTTTTCGTATTTATTTATTAATTTAACAAAGATCTTATAAAATCAGTTATTCAGCCATCTCTGTTCTGGGGCCCTTAACTATCTCAACAAAACTCTTGTCTCAGAAATAGTAAATCCATTTTATAGATTCTCGAATGTTATCTTAACGAACGGATTGCAGTTTTTTTTACAACTTGGTTTTGCGTTCAACTGCTCGATTGTGGAATTATTGTCGGCTTCTCTGTTTCCTCCCTCTTATAACATGAATATCTTCAAAACCCAGGTTCACTCCTTTTTTTCCCTAAAACTACCCTCCGCATTAATACTGACATATCGTCGTTGGAAAGGTAAAAAGGCTTAAGCGACACTATGGTCAAAAATGAGGTAACTATGCAGTTTTGATCAAGTTTTTTTCTGCATCGAAAGCTCTGACTCTCGTTTGATTCTGAAGACTTTTGTAGCGCCTTAGCCATCTAAAATATAATTACCATTTGGGAGAAAGCTTGACTCAAGCGACACAAGTTTGGAACTTTTTTAGCTTCAGGTTACTCAGTGAGAGCATTGAGTTGCCTGAGTTATTTTTTTTTAATCTCGAAATCATATCAGGTACTGAAGACTTATTAATTTTACTATAAAACAAACAAAAAAACTTTAAAGTGCTCCGGTGTAAACTTCCCAAAATGGCGCTTCAGCCCTTTTGCCTTTCCGGCTACGATATAATTTACTAACGACGAGTTAAAGGTTCAAAAAGTGCATCGTAATTCTGTTATTCTACGCCTATAAAGTCGAAGGCTTTTATGTGACCGAAACACAGCCTATTATATTTATATTGAAATAAAAGGATACATTCCCAGCAAGTGTGGACTTGCAAAGATGTGATACTGTGTCTATCGCCTAGTTATTTGTGATACTGTGTCTATCGCCTAGTTATTTGTGATACTGTGTCTATCGCCTAGTTATTTGTGATACTGTGTCTATCGCCTAGTTATTTGTGATACTGTGTCTATCGCCTAGTTATTTGTGATACTGTGTCTATCGCCTAGTTATTTCACCGCCTTGTACCGTCAGCTGCATTGTTTATTGAACACTGATTCTACTAGGGCAAAATTAAACTACCGTTAATCGGAAAAATAACAAAAAAATCTAACAAAACATTACCATTTTTAGGTCAAAGCTTAGTTCTAGTGCAAAATCATGGTTTCCACCGAACTGTAATCCTTTGCAGTAAACTAACTAACTAACTAACCATCACGTCGTTTCCCTGCAGGGGTAGGCAGAGAGGACTGACCGCCATGTAGCTCTGTCTTGGCACACACTCCTTGCTTCATTTACATTCATACATCGTCTCATACATACTCTTCTGTTATTCTGACTCTTCGCATGACCCGATTCAAGTATTTGATTTACTTGATCGTGCCATGTCTTTCTCGGGCGTCCTCGACTTCTTTTTCCATTCACTTTCACATCATATATTCTTTTCACACCTTTGCAGTTTTATTTGAAAACAACAAATTTATAGGGAAAAAATAACTAAAAAATAATAGGATTATTTAGAACTGTCCACAGAGGCGCTCTTGTGAGATCTCACATATAAAATAATGGTATGAAAATTTTGCAATAAAAAAAATACCTATTCGTAAACAGCATTTATTTTGTGGCTTGCCATATTTATAAATAAAACTGATAAACTTCGTTTATAACCACTTTGTTATTCAATATTATGTCTAACGGTTTCGGAAGTACCTTTTCATCATCAGGACAATATTCAAATATTTAATTTCAATATTGTCCTGATGATGGAAGGGTACTTTCGAAACCGGTAGACATAATATTGAACAATACAGTGGTTATAAACAAAATAAAAAAGTTTATCAGTTTTATTCATATAAAAAATACTTTAAATAAAAAATATTTTAGTTTAAGCTTTATTTTACAACCTTTCTCTTCCCCCGTCCTTCCCCTTTCTAATCCCTTCAGTCTCACAAAATTCCCTGAAATTGGGGAAGCCATAGTCCCACTGGCTCCGGGAAGTTGAGACTCTTGTGCGGTAGTCACGTAAATGAAAAGAAAATAAGAATAATCTTTTCTAACAAATTTTATCATATTTTGTACATTTCATGGTGCCTTGTGTTCGTTGAACTTTTAAAAAGTTTAAATTCGTTTCAGTCTTCAGCAGAAATTTTTGCGTAATATTCTTTTGCTGTTGCCTCTTATTTTTCTTTTTTTTTGAAGCTCAAATTCTGTCATTCCCAGACAAAATGTTGCGAAATTTGCGAATATTTATTTCCCAAGAGTTTTTTTTTCTGTAAATTTCCCGACATCTGTTGGTATTGATCGAGCTTTTTCGGCAGCTTGTTTAATGTTACTTCTCGGCGGGTTAACCGCAACTGCCGGATTAAAGTATAAGTGGGCTTAAGCTCCAACTAACGGTTAAAGTCAACCTAGCCAAACAAACCGCCCAGGAATAACGACCTGACGTAATGTTATTTAGCAAGTGCTTTCTCTATTGAGCTCGAAAATATATTTAGGGACCCAATATGTTATTCTTGTTTGTCATCTTTATTTACGAATCTAGTTCGTTGTTTATTTAGATATAATTGTCTCTTATGAACCAACTAAAGTAACTGCACAATACGCGTGTCTTAAATGTAAAGCGAAAATCTCGTTTGTGCGTCCCATCAAAACCACTTGATCGGTGCACACTGGCGTTTTGAAATTTGCGCCGTTTTTTCTACAAGTATATCAAATTAGTGATTCAGTAGGGATTAATAATAATAAATCTTAATTTAAATACAGTTTACAGTAATAACAGCAAAATAATAAAAATAAAAGCAGAATAATCATATAAAATACATACGGTGTATAAAGGTGTAGGTACATTTATATATTTTAACAAGAGATCTATACATTGTAAATTGATTGGTGAATTACATCCGCTGCACGCCGCATCACCAGACTGCTGACGCACGAAAGTTGGAAACGTTTGCCTAGACATGCTGAGACCACCGAATTCAAGAGCCTAATTTCAAGTCAATTTTTAGAAATCTCTTTTGGTTATTGAACAATTAATGGAATAAACAAGATGGCGTCTTGTCTTATTTGTATTTATTATGTACGTTGTAAAACTCCAGACTCACGATATTAATGAATGAATTTGACGGCCTCCATGGTCATGTGGTAAGACGCTCGACTACGAATACAAAGGTCGCGGGTTCAAAGCCGGCGTGCGCCAATAACTTTTATTTAATTAATATGTGTCATAACACATTTAATTAATATAAAAAATAATAAAAAGTATATTTTCGGCACGTTCCAGAGTGGTAGATACTCTAAGTATCGCCCTGGTGAAAGACCACCATTCAGAATTGAAACGTCGCTTGAAATGGCTTTAGCCGTGTTTGGTGACCAGATCTGAATAGCCAGGTACTTCCCAACTTTCCTCTTCTCAATCTCCTTCCCCTCCCCACTACCTCCAGCCTCACAACATACCCTTTTTGGGGATGCCGTAGTCTCACTGGCTCTAGACGGTTGGGAGCAGTTGAGACTCTTGTGCGGAATACATATAAAAAAAAATTAAAAAATTAATGACATTGCTGTGTAAATATTTGCATTGATTATTTGAAATACCAGACAGAAAGTGCTGTGCCGTCGGTGGCGTCGCTAGTGTAGATTTAAAAAAATGCAAAATACTTCTGCTTTGTGAAGTTATTGTTTTCTGTGAAAACGTTTATTGCTTGAACAATATTTTTTAAAACAACAAAGCTAAATGATTGTATGCAATCTTGTCGAAGAATCTGCATAATGTTAAAAAAATCTTTTGTGTCTGGTCACGGTGATGTAATTTACTCATCCTTTTGACCTCTGTGTAGATAATTCTTGTTTGCGCACTGACCATCGTAAACATGTGAAGTCGTTATAAATAAACAAATAGCATTAAGAGCTTTTCCAGGAGGCCGATATAAAAAAAACTCCCTGAATGACATATGAATGGATATACTTTTTTCGTTGATTTTAATCACTAAAAAACAGAGATGAAAATTATATTAAACAAATTAATTTTAATTTCATGCATTATTATTTTATTGCACAAAAACGGGTGTTTTCAAAGACATCAATTATCGCGAATCGACTAGTTTTTTTAGCAGGGTCGCACGAAGTTGCCAAGTGATTTGACCTAAGGTTTTTTTATATTTTTGATTCGTTGTGGAATACTATTGCAATATAACAATTTATAAAACATTACGACTCTGTTCAACTTGTTTACTGTAATAATTATTATTTTATTAACTAGCTATTTAAATTTTTGTTTGGATATTAATTTATAACACTTGTATCCTCGATTGTAATTTTTGTAAACTAATGTTCTTTGTTTTATTGCTGACAGCTTGATATTAACGATGTAGTAGTTGAAATATTTTTTTATAAATAAAAAATATAAAAATTTTGTTTATAACCACTTTATTTTTCAATATTATGTCTACCGGTTTTGGAAGAACCCTTCCATTATCGGGACAATATTAAAATTTAAATATTGTCCTGATGATGGAAGGGTACTTCCGAAACCGGTAGACATAATATTGAATAATAAAGTGGTTATAAACAAAGTTAATCTGTTTTATTTGTAAATATGCCATGCCACAAATTAAATGCTTTTTACGAATATGAAATTATTTTTTTTTACACCTTTACGAGATTTTTTTATTAGAGCACACCATGATGTAATCTAACACAAGATTTATTCACTAAAAATAACTTTTCACATTTGGAACTGATATTAATTGAAATTATCAAATTTAAAAAAAGAAACCTCTCAGATCTTTGCCTACCTAATGAAGTACCTACTTATAATGTATTTTCGCAGGCATTATTCTATATTTTAAATGGAACTAATATTTTTTCTTAGATAGTCAAGTTACATCCCGTGATTTTTCACGGGTAACAAACCGACGACTCGACATCTTGACAGCCTCCATGGTCGAGTGGTAAGACACTCGACTAGGAATCCAAAGGTCGCGGGTTTAAACCCGGCGTGCGCAAATAACGTTTAATTAATGTATGTCAAAACACATTCGATTCATATAAAATAATATAAAGTATATTTGTGGCACGTTCCAGAGTGGTAGATACTCTAAGTATCGCCCTGGTGAAAAACCACCATTCAGAAACTAAACGTTGCTTGAAATAGCTTTAGCCGTGTTTGGTGACTAGGTCTGAATAGACAGGCGCTTCCCAACCTTCCTTTTTCCCATTTCCTTCCCCTCCCCACTACCTCCAGCCTCACAACATACCCCAATTGGGGATGCCATAGTCTCACTGGCTCTAAACGGTTGGGAGCAGTTGGGACTCTTGTGCGGTATTCACTATAAAGAAACAAAAAAAGTGAAGCGAATGATTCTGAGTACATTATTAATAATTTTACTAAATATCATAGCTGCTTATTTCAAGTAATTAAAATAATTATATATAATTCTGTACTATAAAGCATAAGCGCCCTTGAGGTGATATTTCACAAAAAAGCGCTGTAAATCAGCCAAGTATTATAAATCCATTTAAAAATGAGTAAACACTCAATAATAGTGAGCTGTGGCATCCTGAAATCAGCACACCTTTACATAGCTCCACATTCTACGTCAACGCAACTATTCAATAGTGATAACAAAAAAATGGTTTTGAAACTCGGGATAAGCTTTAAGAGAAGTTAGTTATTTTAGTTGGTGAACTCAAGAAAGTTTTACAATCCAAGTAATTAAAATAAATATAGATAGAATAGATATATAAAAAAAATAATACAAATAAATTAAAAGTAGCTTTTACCCTGTAACTATTAAAATCATGCAACAATACTGATGAATATAATTAAAGTAAAATCATTGTTTACTACCCCTGACATCCCCAAAAATAGTATAAAAGCCGTAGGTTAACAACAACATGTACTAGTCTGAAGATGGCCGTCATAGGCTGAAACCGGTCCAGTCATAAAATAAAAGTGGAATAAAGTTATAAATTTGTTTTATTAAATCATTAAAATGGAATTCCACCACGAATTAACAGTTACAAAATTAGAAATAATTAAAATAAAATATAATATTTGTAAAATATAATACAAATCTATTCAAATACGTTATTCCCGGGGTAAAGAAGAACTGCAAAGCAACACATACGAAATGCAATAATTCAGGTAGCATATATATATGATTTTTCCGGGAAAATCCTCGCTCAGTTCACTCAGTCATTCAATTAGGAGCGCAGACCCGCCGAGAGGTATTCCGAAGGCGCTTCCTCTGAATTTCAGCGGAAATTTTACGTAGTGCAATCCCGCCCGAGAAACCGGTTAACACGTTACAGGAGTCTGGGACGTAAGAAGAGATACGTTATTTTACTGCCGGGGCACACAGATCGACACACCCAACTTTGCAGTCGGTGGGATACTGAGAATACTAGTGCTGCTAGTGAAAAATAAATCCCTAGACTTGAGCTTTATTTAGAATTATAATGAAAACACTCAATTTGTAAATGTATTCATTGCACACCAGTATAAATATTTTAAAAAAATAATTGAATTACAGTAAGCAATCAAAAATATTAAACTCTTTTCATATGTGATTATTTTCGCGTATCTGACAATAACTTAAACTGGCGGCAAATCGTCCTAATCCCGCAATTATAGGAACTTTTTCAGGTTTTCAAAACTTTGAGAATAATGCTTCGTCGACAAGTTTCTCTATTTCCGAGTATTGGTTTATAACAAAAGCCAACATGTTTTATGAATCTCAATGAGGAACTTCAGTCAACTTTTGTATGCTAGATTTCATAGTAGAATATTTTTTTGAAGTTTGATTTTTTTGCCTTTTGATAACAGGCCCGATTTGGAGTCTTTTTTTTTGTATATTGTTTTTATTTTCTTGTCTTGCTTATCTATATGGTACCTTAATCTGTGTTTCTTTTACAAATATAAAATCCAATTTCTTATATGTATTAAATGAATAACAGTTTTTCATGTATAAGAAATTCCATGAAGAAAATTATTATTATTATTGTTAAATAACTCCATACAATTTGAAATCAGATGACAAACGAAATTGACTAGTGTTTTAGAATTCTCCACATTACTCCGCAATGTCGCTGCGTAGGGATAGAATGACGTCAGGGGCATTTTGATCCGTGTTTAGAATCGATTTATTACGAGTATTTTTACGAACAATTTTGTATATTTAGAATCGACGTTTGTTGTTCTATCTGAACACATATTTTCACTGGAACTATTGAAAATATTTTCACAGCCGTACAACAAAAATAAATAGGTACTTAGTTTCTCTTTTGACGGCCTGCAAAGTAAGCCACGTCAAGCTGTAATGTGTAGGTACCAGGAGTCTAGGATGTAAGCAGAGATACGTTATTTTACTGCTGGCGCTGTAAGTAAGGGAGTGAGTTAACCTAACCTAACCCAACCGGCTTTTACGAGTGGGAAATTGGGTTTACAACGGAGGTAGCAGGAGCACATAACGTCTCGAGAGGTATAAGGAGGTATAACTCAGCCTAATGGCCCCGGAGCGGCATGATTTAGGCGCGGCAAATGTAATAGAAAAATTCGCCCGAATCGTAAATAGATGGAAATTTTACGTAATGGCGGAGGAAATGCGCAAACAGTAGCCACGTAAATTCAACCATGGGTGTCCAACTCCTGGATATTTCGGGCCACATTGAAAAACAAGATATTCTATTTAATTAAATAATAATTAATTGACAAACCTTTGGAATGCCGAATTTCCACAAGGTACAACTTCTGTCGTACCTTGCTGACTGTAATTTCGTAATTCATTTACATACTAACGGACTATTGTCCAATTACAAAAAAATACATAACACGAAATTGAAAAAAGCGATGACAAAAACAGGACAAAATATACATTAGAAAGAAAACATACAAGTCAAAGCCAAGTCTTAGTTTTGGTACAGTCGTAAAGAATGGCAAAAATCATTTAGACTGGTACCAAAAAATTCAAGACCATGGCTTGAGGTAACAAGTCTCGACATTCTGGACAGTGAGAGTGATACCCATAATTAGTAGAGTGATGATTGAGGAACAGCAATTCATTGTTTCTGAGTCTAAGGCAAGAAATGTTGAACTGGATCAGTTGCAACAAAGAAAGTGAAGGTAATAACCCACTTGTGTTTTACACAATGATGTTTTTGTCAATTATGCTATCTTCCGAGATAATGTGTTCATGTATGTTTTCAAATTGTATGTTGATGGTATTAGTGGTTTTTCTGGAATAGATACTTATATTTGGAGAATTGGTTTTTTTCTCCCACATTTCATTAAAAAAAGTTTGATTAAGAAATGTGAAGATTTTTTTTTTCGTTTTATTGTATTTTCGTGTGGCTGAATAAATGTCTTTCTAAATAAAAATAAAATTGTATGAGATTTTCTTGTAAATACAAACCAGCAAAGGCATTTTTCAATGTTTTACCGAAACTTATAGTATGCATTTCATAAAAAAAGTTACCGTTTAAGTATTGTATTCACTGGAAACCTTTGACATTTTTCTAACTCTACCCTTAAAGAATTAACATACAAACAAATTTTAGTTTTGCTTGTATTATAAAGTCAAAAAGTGTGTATTTTTGGGTGCTGACATTTAACGTTAGTGAGTTTTGGAATGAACGAGAATTGCGGACTTTGCTCCATATAAGTCGTTTATCAAATACGAGCGGCATCATGAAACTTTTACAGAATTTTCCGTCTAGAATTAAATTATTTTCAGCTCGCAACGACATTTCTATCATGAGCTACGGAGCTTCAAAATGTCCATTTGACTGTAGTATAAAAGACAAGCCGCCATATTGGTTGTTCCATATTTTAAAATTGTTTGATTAGAAAGGGAGTTGAAACTCGAACCATTGTGGGTAATAAAGCTAGTAAGCTATAAGCATAATATGTTTAAAATATTAGAAAACTGAAAAAATAACAGGGCAACAAAAAACTTGGGAGGCGATTTAACTTCTGTTAGTGTCTCAAAATTAGATTTGTGCGGATTATTTTAATCTAATTATTGTCAATATAATTGACAAAAACTGACGACATTTTGTCTTTGAGTTCAATCGAGTTACGAATTGCTAAAGATCACATAATTGTGTTAGCCGTTGCGGCGCCGCATTACTATCTGCCCATGGCCGCGGTTGGGCATGCCTGCTTTAGATATTTAATAGCAAACGATGCGACTAATCCGCAAATGTTTTAGTGTCGGATAAGGGCGAAACGAGCTGTTTATTGAAACGAAATGTGTTTGAGAATTCCACCTCTGGGGGTGATGAAACGAAATGGACCGCCCGCTTCAAAACGCATGCCCTTTCAAATAAATAATACGTATGTTTCACAAGTATTATTCATTTATATGTAGGTTTATTTCAATGTTAGGGAAATGGGTAACCACTTACCATAAAATCTGCTTTACATACAGCGATGCTTTTCCCGTAGGATTACTAGTCTACCATACTCTCAGGCAGGCCCGCCTCTCGGCCAAACGCCGTCTGGCGCAGGTTACAACTTTGGCGCCACTGTCAAAACTTAACATTAAACACATTTTTTTCTACGTCTAATATAATAAAATAGCGTATTGTGTTATTGTAAAAATAGATATCATTTCTATTTTTCACCTGGACCCATGAGTATTGTATAAAAAAGCATCGCTTTTATACAAAATGTCATTGCTGTTAACCACTCGTCTATGGCAGGTTTCTCATCTGAAAAAAGTAAATATAAACTTACAGATCCAACAAAGAAATATTTAAGTTACATTAGAATTAACTTTGAAGCTTTAATGCTTATTATTTTTATATTAATTATTGAAATAATATTAAAGTAATACTCATAAAAGCTTTAAAGTTAATTCTAATTTAATATTAATTCTCGACTTTGTAAGAAGTCACAGATCTTCCGTAAAATAAAAATGGATTGTTATGATTATAATGGATGGATAGCACATATTATATACCATTTAGGTATATAATATGTGTTCGGGTAGTGCTTTGCGTACCATACAAAGATGGCAGGCAAATCGGAAGAAAAATTGTAAAAAAGATATTAATAATTTTCAAATTAAAAATGAGTTCGATTAATAATGCCGGTTTATTATAAGGTCTCGGTGGCTCAATTGTCAAAAGCGTTACTCCCGGATAGACTAGAGGTTTCGAGTTCGAGTCTCGGTCGTGACCGTTATTTTTTCTGTTTCATATTTACGATGAAGATTATTGATATTATTTCACTAATTAATTGAATTTTTTTAAAACTTAAATTTTAAAATTGAATTCGCCCCCGGGGGCGGACTGCTCCAATTGCACCTGCACAGGACCGACCCTGCTATCAGCCCCCCGTAGTCTCGCCGAGAGTGTATAGCAGGCATAATAACTTACTCTCAACTAACTAACTAACCATCGCAAGCCATATAACTCTGTTTTGGCACACACTCCTTGCTTCATTCACATTCATACATCGTCTCATCTCTTCTGTTATTCTGACTCTTCATTTGATTTACTTGATCGTGCCATGTCTTTCTCGGGCGTCCTCGACTTCTTCTTCCATTCACTTTCGAACCATATATTCTTTTCACACTCCTTTCTTCGTTTATTTGCTCTTCATGCTCAAACCATCTAAGCGTCCCCCTCTTGATCCTATTTATTACGCTCACATCAGCCTTGCATTCTTTCCGGATATCCACATTTTTAATACGGTCATGCATGGTTTTACCGCACATACGTCTCAGGGATCTCATTTCCACAGCATTCAGTCTACTTTCATCCTTCCTCTGCCAGTTCAATGACTCACTGTCATACATCAGGGTTGGTATAAGCACTCCATTGTGGACTGCTAGCTTCGCTTCTTTGGACAATTACTCTTACTCAACTTACTCTTCTTTTAGATTTTACTCGAATCATTTTTGTCCTTTTAATATCTCTTTTTAAAAGGTAAGTTATAATGGGAAAGCCGATAAGGACATTGGCAGAAAGGCTAATGTAGTTGTTCAAAGTAAATGAAGTTTGCAGTCCACAGCGGAGTTCTGATACCATCTCTAAGTATGTTATTGCAATTTACTGATGTACGTATCGATCCTATTCTCAAATTCTTACCTTCCTGTCTCATAGCTTGTCTAAATCCATTTGTATTATCAATGTATTTTTATACCAGACAATTAGTGGTTTTGTTTTGTATCATTCTTTCTGAACTGACTCAATTTGTTTTGGTTAGAACTACAATGTTTTCATTACGTCATTGCTTCGATAGCAATAAAATGTGTTTATATATTTTGATTCTGAAATTAATAAATATCTTCATGGTCATCTACAGTGTCGGAGCGAAGAACTTTCGAGCCCATAATGTGATTTTATGCTGCTTGTTGTTCACCTAGTAATTATGCACTCGTAAAATGCACCTACCTCGAGTCCGAATCAAGGTAAGCAGAAACATATCGACCCAGGTGATATTTTAAATTCTTAAGCTTAGAAAATGATTGATAAAATCATTACAACTTCTTTATACAAGCTAAATCTTTTAACGGAAGATTAGGTGATATTTTTATGACGAAACGTAAAGAGCCTTTCGTAAAATAGTGGAGAGACGTAGTTTTGCAGGCTTTTGTTGAAATATCAACCCACAGGCACTGTCTAAAGCAGTGATTCCCAAAGTGGTCTATATCGACCCCCAGGGGTCGATTCCGACCTGCAAGGGGTCCACGTCAATGAAAAAAAAAATTGGGGGTGCATGAGACGTAAATGGGGGTCTACGGGAGTGGATTCCGTTTTTAGTAAATTTTGTTGATTTGCTAGCACTTTTTGGGGGAGGATTTTTTGTTGATTTGCTAGTACTTTTCGATTTCAAATCTCTACCGACTAGTGATTTTTTTCAGAGAGGAATTTTTGTTGATTTGCTAGCACTTTTCGATTTGGGATCTCTGCCGACTAGTACTATTTTTTGACGAGTTCGACTACAATTGAAGTGTTCACCGCGAAAGGTTCATTTCAAAGAACTAGCAGTTCCTAAAGCGTTCACAAAACTTTGAAGTTTTTCCCAACGCTAAAAAAAATCAGTACTAGGAAAGCAGGGGGTCTATACAAAACAGAAAAAATCGACAAGTGGTCTACTGGATAAAAAAGTTTGGGAACCTCTGGTCTAAAGCTATAAAATATTGAGAATACCTATAATTAAATTACCTTTTTTTCTGATAATGTCTTTGGAATGTTAAATAGCTGTTACACGTAGAAATAATAACATAGCAAAACTTTTTATTTATTAAAACACCGTTATTTTATTTTACATAATAATATTTACATTGAAATTAAATTAGAATTAACTTTATAGCTTTTAAACTTATTTTTTTTATATTAACAAAGTCTCGGTGGCTCAATTAGCAAAGGCGTTACTCCCGGATACAGGAGAAGTTGAAGATTATTGATATTATTTTAATAATTAATATTTAAAAAATTAAAACTTTTCGTTTAAAATGGAGTTCTACAAAATAAACTTTAAAATAATTAATAAAATACAATTAAGATGTTGCGACTCTAAAAAAGTGCAGATTTATAGAAAAAGCAGTCAAGAATTGAAAAAATTAAAAAATCAAAAGTTCCAAAATTTTCCCGGTAGTGGTAGATAAAATGCAGTTTTAAATTTAGGTACTAGATTTGTAATAAGGTTTACAACTTTTTTAGCTCGTTTCAATTGAGGTCCCCGAGCAGCTGCCTTTTGCCCAAACGTTCGCGACGCCACTGCGTCTAGCCCAACCTATCAAAAATTAAAATGTCGCCGTAAATTCGATGCAGATCGCTGTTTAAATTGCGTTTTGTTACGCCCACGTTTATCTGCCTGCTGTGACGGGCAATTCACATTAGTTATGGCATAATGAAGATTCCTTGTGTGATGCAGAATGATGTCAGACGCCAAAATATACGCCGCTTACTTACCGGCTAGACGTAGACCACACGTAGTGCGTCATCCGCCACTGGCGAAGATAAAACATCGTCGAACAATGCTAAATAAATCTGATGCCAATTATGATGACTGTCTTTATTTTTTTATCGCTTAATCGATCAAAGCTGCGCGTACGCTCTGTTGAGTAAAAATAATACTCTTAGCGGCTTTGAAAGCTTTCTCTAAAGGAAGCTTAAACTCGGGTGGCTGAATAATGTGAAGGCAAACATCGCAGCCTTAGGCGTTGGGAACTGGAGGGAAGCAGCAGGAGACCAGCACTAGTGGAGGCAGCGCAGAATCCAAGGATTGTAGCGTCGATTTATGAAATATTTTCTCCGTTTGGCTTTTTTTGACTGAGCGTTCGCTCAATGCTTTTAAGCCTCTGGCGGCTTCCGAGGTCGAGTGGTTAAGACACTCGACTACGAATCCAGAGATCGCAGGTTCAAACCCGGCGTCCGCAAATAATTTTTATTTAATTAATATGTGTCTATAAGTATATTTACAGCACGTTAAATACCACCATTCTAAATCGAAGCGTTGCTTGAAATGGCTTCAGTCATTTTATTTCTGAATAGCCATACACTACCCAACCTTCCTCTTCTCTATCTCCTTAACCTCCCTACTACCTTCAGTCTCATGACTTACCCCAATTGGGGATGCCATAGTCTCACTAGCTCCAGACCGCTGGAAGCAATTGGGACTTGTGCGGTATTCACTGAAATTTATTTTAATGATATAATAATACCAAGTTTTTATCATAATCCCATTATTTTTATTTGAGACCTGATCGGGTTGACCTAATGACGGGCATCTTCAGACTGGTACAATTTTACCAGTTTGTACCAAATCGTACCACTCTGAAGATGCCCGTCATAGGGTGAAACCGGTTAGGCCCTAATTAAAAATAGCGGAATAAAGTTTAAAAAATTGGTATTATTAAATCATTAAAATGGAGTTCCACCACGAATTAACAATCTCAAAAAAAATTTTTTTTTTCAAAAGTTTAATTTTGTCAAGTTGCAATTAACACCTATTAATAGTAAATAATATCTGTATAGCGCCATTGAGGTGATTTTCAAAAAAATGGCGCTATACAAACCATCCAAATATGATAATCTGATAGTATTAATACCGTAAGCCGTCTTCTGCCACGTTCGATAGAAAAATTGCTCATACATACAAAAGTTTGAAATTTTCTTCCGATTACGGTCCTTCACGGTTAACTCGGTATGTTCTTTTTTATATGTGTGTCGTGACTAAACCACGCGGGAGCGGGTTTTTATCCGCTAGTTATTATTAGTTGTTAATCCTCGATTTACCCAAACGTTGATCACGCCAGTGGGTTGCCAGTACCTACCCATTATGAGTTGCCGTCCTTGAAGCTTTGCTGGGCGCAGAGTAATCACGTCTGTTGATTTTATCGTCGAATTAATCAGCCACAGTGATCACGACTGTCGGCTATCCTTGGCTATCTGGGATATTGCCGTTGACTCGTTCCCAGCTGAAAGACGCCCCAGTAATATTCTGAATGCCACTGTAACTTCTGTACTCCTGGCCTACGTGGAGTATGTCTCAATGTACTTTGATTCACTTCAATAAATTATTTGACTAAGTTATTTTTATTATTTTTAAAAAACTTTTTGTTTCTTACATTATTTTTTTACACTGCCTACCTCACTAGGTCATTAGAACCTGTTCTGAGGTAGGTGACAGTGAGTACAATTTGACTAATATTTAAAAAAAATGATGATATTTGTTACACAATGCTAGATGATACAACAGATACTGACCGTAAAACTTTCTTGATACCATTTAAGATACATTGACAGTAGGTAAAGTTGCAAGGCACTAAATCCAATAATTAATGACAGTGGACACGATACAAATATACATACATTTTACATTGTAACAATTCTACAATTATTGATAGTGAATACATTACCTAAAGAAAAAACAAAAAAATGCAAATTTTAAAGTATTATATAATAATAGTGGAGTTATTATGTAAGAGAAATGTATTTTTTTAGGGTCGAGCATTTTATAAAGCTGCTCTAGTTTATCATGGAATAAGTGAAGAATTTCAAGTGCTATTTTAAGAGGTCTGAAACACATACACTCAATTTTTTGCAACTGTCTGACTTTTGTCCCGATGAATTTGGCTGTTACAATAAACTATTTGTTCCATTTACAATTGGACGTAGTTATGCAGAATTCGCAATGTGGTTTATACGAACATGAATAATTTTACACTGCTTTAGTAAAATTTCTCGTAAGTACACCCCTGTTAAAAAAAAAGTTGTTTGTCAATTCTGGTGCTCTTTCATATCGGAGATTCGCTACCATCGGAGGAATCTTCATCCTTCAGGCATCATTCATTTGTTTTTTTACACATGTTCTACTTATTAATATAATATGAGGTACACATACTCATACTTTTACGACTCGTTTTTATATTCAACAGCTCCTTCAACATGGGCCTCTTCGAGACCCAGGTTCACTCCTTCCTTTCCTCAAAAAGACCCTCCACACAGCATCCCCAAAGATGACATAGGCCCTGAGGCAAATTATTTTACTCAAGGTCTCCTGTGTAGAGTTAATGTTAAAAAAAAATCGCACAATAGTCCCAACTACTCCCAACCGTTTGACGCCAGTGGGACTATGGCATCCCCAATCGGGGTATGTTGTGAGGCTGACAGTAGTGGGGAGGGGAAGGAGATGGGGAAGAGGAAGGTCGGGAAGTACCTGGATATTCAAATCTGGTAACCGAACACGGCTAAAGCCATTGCAAGCAATATTTCGATTCTTAAAAGTGGTCTATCACTAGCTATCTACCACTCTAACTAAAAATCTGGTGGGAGATTACGTCAGAATGAAGTTTTTTTAAACAAAAGTAGTTAAATTAAACAATGCCTCTGTTTGCCCATGTTGAAAATACAATCCAAAAACTATTTTTATTTGGAAATCGTCTTAAGTCGTAAAAAAGTTCACGGCATGACCTTCTTGCTCTTTCGGTAATAAATAAGTCATTTTAATAATTATTTTACTGCTTCATAATATTAATTCAATGTAAATTCGACGTTAAATCTCAAATCTCTTTTTTATTTTATTTTTTTATGTATCTCACCATTTGTGATTGTACACGGTCTTACCATTACAGGCGAAACATCTGTCAAGCATAAAAACAACTTTACCTGGCAGACATTTAATAAATCGTATTTGATTTGAATAATAAACTGTACAACAAAAATGAAAATTCCATCTCTTGTAACAAGCTCAATTCTGACTTCCAAACGCTATCATGTTTTGTTGCATCCCCTCACAGTTCCAGATCACATACAAATATTACGACCCTGTTTTTATTCATTTTATTGCACTACTTTCATCTAGACTACATCATTGAGCATTCGGGACGAAATTCCGATGGCATATCGCGCATGAAACCATCGAGAGTTGACAAAACAGACGTGCTCCGAATGTGTTCACCCCCATCCTTGTGACGAAATTGGGTTTGTGTCTAACTCCATTTGCTTGAGAATTTTCCGATAATTCTGACAGCCGAAGGCAGTTCATCCCCTGAACTTGAAACGTGGGGTTGGGATTGTAGCTTTGAAATGCTCTTACGGTGTTCTGGGCAGATGTTGTTTGTTTCCAAGTGGGGATTTTCAGTATTCCCAATTGGCACCTGACGGGGAAATCAATTTTCTTTTTTTTTCCAATATTCTTGGCTTCTTCGTAAATTTTTACATGTAGATGGAAGAGTCTGTGATGTTTCAGGAAGATAAAGCAACATCAAATAAATCAAGAGACGCAATATAGGATGTTTGTTACTTGCTATATTTACACTGTTTGTTACATTTATATTTACACTGTTTGCATCTTTAGAATCGTTTACTTGTAATACTTGAATATTAATGTTTTTAGGTACCAACATGTTGACTGTCCTCAATCTAATTTTATTTTCTTTGATTTAACAAATATGTAAATACGAATTCATACGTTTCATCTGGATTTTTATACCCTTAGCTTCTAGTGAATTGTTTTCTTTTAATATGTTGATGTGCACATGCACTGTTATACCCATATCTGAACCTTTTCTCTCATGATTTATGATAACGATCATGATTTTAGATAGTTTGTATGCATATTATATATTATTTTCTCTTTGCTACTTTACTTAGTCTTAATTGATTTAGTATGAAGCCCACTTGAGGTGAAATATCACAAAACTGCGCTAAATAAGTTCATTGTTATTATTATTATTATCATTATCAGTAAGATGTAAGATGTGTCCCTTGCGTGAAGTCTGAGCCAATTCTTCATCTGTCTACCCTTGTGGAACATGACGTGATTGTTAGTTGATTTGCTAGCTTAGTATTTACGTAATAATATCAATGTAGGCACCTACGTCTATCACGGCACCTACGAGTAATTATACCAAGACGTGTCTTCGCGATTAGTGATTTCATTCCACTCAGGTTTGCCGATGAATATCGATGCTTGAATAATCGACACAATCACAATTCCGTCACGTTTTAGTCAATCAAACAGTCCCACTCACACGATGGATATGAATACCGTGATAATTTATTCATAAATCCTTAATTTGAGTATCCTGATCACGGCTCCATACCGAGAACTCATTAAATTTAACGCCAGAAAATATCTAACAATTTTATTGTCATTATTCACGTCTGCAATTGTCGTCAAATCATGAATTGAAATTTGAATAAATTTCATCAACTGAATCACGGCTTTGGGCGAGTGTCTAATTTTGATTAATCGCTGCTTCGGTTGTCATTCAGGTTTGACATTACGAATTAAGCGTAGAGGCGATCAATTGCACTTTGGTATTTTATTGTCTGTTTGTTGCCTTTGTGGATCAATCACCGAATGCACCAGAGAACTGAGACCATGTTGAGAATTTCACGTCCGTTGTTGGTAAGGTCACATTCAGGATGCATCATCGGACTTTGAACTGACTTTCAGCGGTGAACCTAAACTCTCAATCGCCTATTGTCGTCGTATTTCAATTGACCAAATTTCCCATTAGGCTTCTGACTCAACTGATAGATTCTCACTCGGCGGTCTACAACCAGTCATAATATGTTTTTAATAAGTTGTCACTCAGTATAATATACCAACAGCGTGCCATTTTCTAATCGGCTCTCAGGACTTTACCCTAAACATAAGCCGCTACGCAGCACCCCAAATTCATACGAAATACGAAAAAACATAGACTAAACGGGACATAAGACATAGGTATCAATAAAATGATAATCCCAAGAATTCATCGTAAGGATTTAGTGTAAATGCTATTTGTAAATATAAACCATGCACTATGCGACATTTCTCGTGCAGGTTGGATGTTCCGTAGACATAACCATAGGAATAATACTAGTTTTTACGGTGACAAGTTTCTGGAATGATATGTAACCACTTTTTAAATTTCACACACCTAACTCCCTGACTTGTGAACGCTCTTTGTGGTCAACATCTATAAGTAGAAACTATATTACATCATAGAGATATGTAAATGGAGTAGTCGGTCCATACAGAAGGAGACTTGAATCCGTGTTCCATTTTGTTCGGGGGTGGTATGTAGTGCGAGAGAGGAATCTCTTCGATAAAAGCACCGGTGCTCATATTTTTCACAAAAATGGTCATGAGAACAGATTAAATAATTTATTTTTAATGTCTTTCTTTATTACTAGAAATAAAGAAAGCCATTAAAATTATTAGTCATATTCTCAGTTGACGTTTTGCCTCTTTCATTTCATATTGTCTGTCTGTTTCTCTGTTTCTTTATTATCATCTTAAATGATAATCTGTTGTTTGTTATCTTATTTTATATTCTGTTCTCCCTCTGTATGTATATATACCGCACACTTTGTATTTTTTGTTTGGTTTAATTTTGTACCCTGATGATGCTTAGGCTAAGCGAAACCGGTCGGTCATAAAAATTAAAATAATATCCGTGGTCTCATACAAAGTTATTATTTCATTTTCATTGGTTATTTTAATGATATTAAAACACACTTTCCTTGGGAAAGTTACTTCGTCGGTTTTACCAAGCTTTTTGAAGTTGTTTATACAGTAACACAACTTACAGCACAGAGGCATTTCTATACAAGCGTACGTCAAATGCCGACGATAGTTGTAGGTCGACTAAAGTGGTAAAAATATCAACCTCCAAGAAACTTCCACCATGTTTTTCAGTGTTTGATTTAATTTTGATACATTATTTTGCTCATATATCTTATTTGTCAATCTCTAAAATTTCCTTCTCCTTCTTTAATATTGAAATTTGAAGGAACTTTTGTTTCCTTCAACCGATTATTACTTTTTCTGTCAAGTTTTACACATTCAGTCGTTTTTTAAAAACACCATTGAACAATAAATGCCAAATACAATAAAACATATTCTACAATCTGTGAACTGTCGATCCAAACATCAAAGAGAATTCTTTGAAGAAGAGAGGCTCTGCAATATAAAAATAAATCTTCTTTCGAAAATCAGAGGGTTTTAATTTAATACGATATTATGCATGGGTGCTTTTTATACAAAGGAATACCATCCCGAGTCTATCTTCTGAGAATTTTCATATTTGGTATTTTATTCAATAATCTCGTTTTTTTGTATTGATTTCAGCGAATGCTTAGTGATTGATCATTCGTGCGTAGTCTGCAGAACAAATCCTGTCAAATATCTGTCGGAGACTTAGATAAATCCATATTCACTAAGTGCTTTGCTGCTCACAAGCATCGGGTTGTCTATCTTCCAGATAAGTATTGTCTCGGGGATAATGTTCAGACAACAGACAACTCTGTCGCCTGAATATCAATTTTAAGGATTTTATTCAAGGATATGGTTTTTTTATATTGAATTTGTCAATCTGTCCAACAGTAACACTACCAGAAAATCTGCCAGGGATTTAAGAAAATAATATATATAAGTTGAGTGCTTTTTTTTTTCAACCATCGGATTTTTTTTACAGTGATTACTGCACAAGAGTTCCACCTGCTCCCAATCGTCTAGATCCAGTAAGACTATGACGTCCTTAATCGGGGTATGTTTTGAGGTTGAAGGTAGTGGAGATGAGAAGGAGATGAAGAAGAGGAAGGTTGGAAAATACCTGGCTATTCAGATCTGCTTACCAAACACGACTAAAGTAATTTCAATTAACGTTTCGATTCTGAATGTTGGTCTTTCACCAGGGCCATAATTAGAGTATCTACCACTCTAGAACGTGCCGAAAAAAAAAAAATATATATATATATATATATATATATATATATATATATATATATATATATATATTTATATATATATATTTTTTTTTACGCCCGTTAAAGGCTTTTACACAAATATCAAGCAGTGCAAAAAAAAAAGAATAGAAAAAATAATATTGAATAACAGGTCCACAGTTTAACAGTTTCAACAATTAGTTTAGCTCTACCAGATGAAAAAACCTGTACTAAGGTATACTTATAGTGTGATATTGACGTGCTAAATATATCAACGTCATCGGAGTATTTGTTTCCCAGATGTTGAATTCGTCGCATAGGCGTGTTCAATTGTGAGGTTGAAGCAGAATTGTTACAATAGTATGGCAGGTACTGCCTTGTAACCGTCCTGTCAGGAACATGAAATGCAATCAAGTACAGTATGTGCTATATTTTATTTTTAATAAAAATTATGACACATATTAATTGAATACATTTTATTTGCGCACGCCGGGTTTAAACCCGCGACCTCTGGATTTACAATCGATTGCTTATATCTAATAAGTATCTGTGGGATAAAGTGCCGGCAACAAAAACATACTGATAGCAGACGCATTAAAACAACACCACCCCGAATTAAAATAAGTCCATTCACCGATATCACGTTTTTTGTGTTGAATTTCAAAACAAAAGCTTAGTAATTGATCGCTCGTGCAATCTGTCCAACAGAAAAAAAACAGTCGAATATCTGTCGGAGGCATAGATGAATCCATATTCATTAGAGCTTCGCAAACTTCGGGTTGCCTATGTCTCCCCGATAAGTAGTTCCCATTATCCGTAGGACAAAGCGCAGACAACAGAAACAGACACACAGCAGACGTATTGAGGTCGACATCGGTCAACGCGTGACGACTCATGGCACTGCCACAACCACTGCTGGCCACAATCAAATGGACTATTAACATAACAACAAGGACGTGGTACCTACTCAGGTAATGCAAATGATTTAGGGACTCGATAATTCGAATGCTAATACTGTTTAAATAAGTAAAGAGATTATTTTAACTGATATCTTGCAAGTAGCTACTAAGGTGACAAACTTGTCTGTAGTGTGATATTTTTACCCTCAAAATCATTTCTATTTTTTTTTTATTAAAGAGTAAAAAGCTAAAACGTGTTCTTATATTATGAAATTAATTTATAAAATACTTGTTTATATTAATACTAGGGGTGTTCTTTTATTTACTGTCACTTCTCACAAATTTTCTTAATAATTAATTTCGTTAATATTCTTATAAAACTTATTTTTATAAACGTTCTTCCGGTAGATGTGCATTTGACGGCCTCCATGGTCGAGTGTTAAGACGCTCGACTACGAATCCAAAGGTCTCTGGTTCAAACCCGGCGTGCGCCAATAACTTTTATTTAATTAACATGTGTCATAACACATTTTATTCATACAAAATAATAAAAAGTATATTTGCGGCACGTTCCAGAGTGAAAGATACTCCAAGTATTGCCCTGGTGAAAAACCACCATTCAGAAACGAAACGTTGCTTGAAATGGCTTTTAGCCATGTTTGGTGACCTGATCTGAATAGCCAGGTACTTCCCAACCTTCCTCTTACTCATCTCTTTTCCCTTTTCACTACCTTCAGCCTCACAACATACCGTAATTGGGGATGCCACAGTCTCACTGGCTCTAGATGCGTGGGAGCAGTTGGGACTCTTGTGCGTTATTCCCTATAAAAAAATAAAATTAAAAATGCTTTTTTGTACGTTAAAAATGCCTTAACATTAAAGCTGCTTGAAGAAAATAATGAAATCAAAATGAAACTATTTCACATTTTGTATTAAAAATTGGAAAATTTCGACATTTGCTTACCTTTTTTATGAACATAAGGAAATTTCGTAATTTTTTTATTATTTTTCGCTATTATTATAAGAAATTGCCCTTCAGTTTTATTGTTAATTATCAATATGAGATAATGTCGCCCATTTTCTTACAGTTAAACAATAAAAAAAACGTAAGAAAATATAACAAATAAAAACGTTCCGGTCGTCACAAGCAAGTTCACAATAACCGAGTTAAGCCGAACTTAAAATCTTATTACATAATAAAAATAATACGAAAAAAGCATCTAAAAAGTAAACAGTAAACAAATCCCTAAAGAATACGAAACTGTTTCCCTTTTCTATCACATCCAATAAAAATGTTTCAAAATGACAAATAAATCACGGCCAGGAAACGGACAAAGTCACAACAATTCATTTTCCTTACTTCATTCAACAAATCAAATAAACCAAATCGTATTAGCGGGAAGGAAGGATCCGGCTAAGCAGAGGTGATTCGCGGGCTGCTAGCTATTATTCGCAGTGGCCGGGACGTGCTGCTGGCACGTGATCTGAATAGCACCATTGTCTTGGCAGTTTAGTTCAAACCTCGTACCCCCTTCTCGTCATTCACTCCTGGTATTGTAATATTTATAACGGCGCCGAAGTTGATGTCTGAAAGTTCCTGCAGATTTGAATCACTGTGGCAAAATTACATTACTATAAGGCAGCTAGTTGGTGAACTCTGGCTGCTAACCTGACAATTTATACTGTTTTTTTTCTTTCTATATGCGATTAATAGTAATCGCATATAGAAAGAAAAAAAACAGTTTTTATAGAAAAAAAATTACATTACTATAGGGCAGCTAGTTGGTGAACTCTGGCTGCTAACCTGCCAATTTACACAGTTTTTTTTCTTTCTATATGCGATTAATAGTAATCGCATATAGAAAGAAAAAAAACAGTTTTTATAGAAAAACGCAACGATCTTCGGCTCACCCTTAGAGTATCGATATAAGGAGGTACATCTAATATTTTTTCCCAACCTATACCAATTTGCGATAAATCACTTTCTCCGGGTTTTTCGTTGTATACCATGAGAGAGAAAGAGACGAGGAAAGTCTTCACATAATATTGCAGCACTTCTAAATATGTAAGGATGTTCTCCGTCCGCGCTAACTTCACATCATCGAGTCCCATAACTAACGTGAACGGATTTTGAGGTTATTTCCTATATTTGTGTTGATTAAAATACTCCCAGTGGTTATACAAATAAATCAAACATGATGGTGATATGTGCTATGTACCAAATAATTTAGTTACCACTAGTTAAACATATACTTCAGTTCAGGTGACAAAAAAGTCCAGAAATTTCATACCTCGTCGTTGTCATTTTTCCCAGATTTTTTTTTATGGCGTTGACAACGTAATCTGATTCGTGTATTATCGTAATTATTTTAACATTAGCAATTCAAATGTGACTTGACACCTTGTTTGCGTGATAGCAGAACAAATCTACAGAAATCAGAATGTACAATTTTCATTTCCCTCGTCCTCATTTCCTCGTGGTATTTTAATGATATAATATAATTTATTTTTGTTAAAATTTTTATATAGAACAAAAAAAATACATTTCTTGATATATTATTTCCAAAGATTTTAAAAATAACTCATTCCGGGAAGGACAACATTATTTTAAGACATAAATTTAAAAATAGATTAATTAGAAAAACATCATTACATCATGTTTATCATCATTATACAGAGGTTTTACAGATAGGTATAATGATTAATAAAATTGACGAGAAATATCCTTTAAGTGCGTTTGCCAATATTTTTTTTGTTCGCAACTGGGAGTTAAATTTTTTTTTGAGTAATGCATTGTATTGTGTATATGCAATGTATTGTAAGGAGTTAATTCCAAATATAGTTGTGTGAGTAGATGACTATAAGTGTATTTGATTTTGTGATCATGTTTTGTGCTGGTGAATGTCTAAATTATCAAAGGCTGGTGTAATGTTAGTGTGTGATGAGTGTTGAATTAATTGACAATGATGTCGAAGTTCACCCTCTCTGAGTATTTTTTACATCGTTTACACCATTACTTTAAATGCATTGTATTGTGTATATGCAATGTATTGTAAGGAGTTAATTCCAAATATAGTTGTGTGAGTAGATGACTATAAGTGTATTTGATTTTGTGATCATGTTTTGTGCTGGTGAATGTCTAAATTATCAAAGGCTGGTGTAATGTTAGTGTGTGATGAGTGTTGAATTAATTGACAATGATGTCGAAGTTCACCCTCTCTGAGTATTTTTTACATCGTTTACACCATTACTTTAACAATGCCAAATATGACATTGTGTAAACATGATAATGGAACAAATAACATCGTAACAAATCAAGAGGTACATATTTTATATCTCTTCATTGTCATTTACTCCTGGTATCAGAACCACGTTGAAGTCTAAGTCTGAAGAGTCAATTTTACATCGTTTACATAATAAGTGTCGAATATAATACTTGATGTTAAAACAAGGTTAACAGAGCAATGAACAGCATAATAAGTCCTTAGAAATCTAGATGTATATATTTCATACCTTTTCATTGTCATCTACTCCTGGCCTGACATTAATGTCGTTGAAGTCGAAGTCTGACGTGTACATTTTAAATAATTACTTTAACATTGTCAAACAATATGACATTGTATGATAAGGCATGATGACAGAAATTAAATAAATTAAATACGAACCTCCTGATTGGTGAATTAGCAGGTTCGCACGTATTTCATACCTTTTAATTGTCACTTATTCCTGGCATTATGAGGTTGAAGTCGAAGTCTGAAAAGTTAATGCAAATTTAACATCGTTTTCATTATTACTTTAACAGTGGCAAGCAGCGTAAATTTATTTATGAATAAATTTTCATTGATGGAATTACCGTCGAATAGAATCCATTAAGGCCCTTGATTAGATTTACAGATAAAGTTAACTTTGCGCCGCCAGGACTTACTTCGCATTTGCTTCGTAAGAAGTGTGTAAGCACACTTAAAATATATTCGCAGCAGTTAGTTGCTTTACTCCGCTACCAATTAAAATTTACTCTTTTGCTTTTTCCTCTCGGAATAATTCGCTGGGGAAACTTTCTGTTTTCTACTTATCGCAAAGGCTAGAACTTTTAAAATTATTTTTAAGGTAATTTTAACTACAGTTTTATGAATTTTTTTTAGATTTCTTAAGCGCCCCTAGATATTTCACCAAACTGGCACTATAAAAATTAGATAAGTATTATTATTATCATTTATAAATGTTTTTTTTTTTATTACCAAACAAAAACCATTGTCAAATAAATGTATCAAAGTATCCTGAAATATGTAAGCTTTCACCAATATTTCACCACCTCTTAATTAATACCACCATTCTTCTAAGGCAGTCGACTCTTAGATCAGGTCATCGGTTACCGGATGGCTGATAGAACCCAAACGCAATCCAAATACTAAGTTTTGAGATCGCGCTTTCGGAGTTTCGGGGCCGAAGGCTTGGAATAAACTCCCTCCGGAACTTAGATGTATAACGAGCCCAACAGAATTTTGGTCCAAACTGAAAACTTACTTATTATTTCTAATTTTGAAACTGTTAATTCGTGGTGGAATTCCATTTTAATGATTTAATAAAACAAATATATAACTTTATTCCACTTTTATTTTATGACTGGACCGGTTTCGGCCTATGACGGCCATCTTCAGACTAGTACTAGTCTGAAGATGGCCGTCATAGGCCGAAACCGGTCCAGTCATAAAATAAAAGTGGAATAAAGTTATATATTTGTTTTATTAAATCATGAAAACTTACCTTTTCAGACTCTCATATTCTTAAATTCACTAAAAGAATCTCAACATAATCTGTCTCTCGACGAATCACCTTTAGATATTCAAGTTTTAACCAAATCCTGTATTGTACGACAAATTCAGAAAGTCCATTTTTTAATTTCGCTCCCATGCCCTGAATCGGAAAAATAAAATAAAAGAAAATATAATATAACAATTATAATTTTAAGTTAATAAGTGTATATCTGATGGGACCTGCCAGGTAAGTATGTTCCTGTATATTTTCTTATTTTAACTAGGAATTAATATGTAATAATAGAAAATAAAATCTGTTCAAGATGTGATATTTCACAAAAACGGCGCTATACAAGTCATCCAAATATTATTATAATTATTATGAAATTATATCTCACCAAAATATACATTTTCCATTAGGTCGACATGATAATACAACTCGGTTATAAATGGATCCGACACCTTCATCGTAAATACTATAATTCCGTTGAATACATCCAGATTGATTCGACTCGCCATTATTAATTTGAAATCGATCATCCGCTTCTGACCCGAATACAACATCCAAACACGTCAAATCAAAAGATGATTGCGCCATTAGCCACACAATGCAACGGTCCATTTAGTTTTGTGCTAGAATTTATAGAGCACCATAATCCTATATAGGTAGATTCATACGTTTATTTTCTATAGAGTATTCAATAACTTTACTGATGAATATATTTGCACGTGTATTTATTTCAATCTACATTCAAAGCAATGATTATAATATTGTATGGCTCATCCTCTTACAACATTTCTACTCTGTCAAAGAGTTGCCTTTCTTTATAATACGAGCGCTAATGATATTCAGTTTTCATTTGGAACCGGTGTAGTCAATGGCGGCTCGTGCCTTGTGTTAAGTGAATAGACTTAGTTTTAATCTGCAGCAGTGCTTATGTAATGCGAACGGGGCTTGTTTGTTGAGCCTTGGTGAGCACTGGAGTTGGATTAGATTACTAATTTACAGGATACAGCAGAACTGTGAAAATAATTAGATAAAAAAATTGATCGTGTAAAAAATTCACGTTCCGTGTGCACCTACAAATGAGAGAGACAATCTTGTTTACGAAAACTGAAAAACCGTGTTTGTAAGGTCCACCAGACTTTACAAACAACATCGCGGACCTGAAGTGAAATATCCACGTTGACATGTTTTCGCTTTGCCCGGTAATTGAACCCGCAACCGCATAGACTTTCAAGCCAAAAGCGTAGCACACTACGCTATGGAGGCAGCCATTTTTTTATTAAAAATTACCTGATCAAGCTTGTAAATTAAATCTGTATTTACTTTCGCTGTCATACAAGTTAGCATTGAAAACTTATAAACTGCTGGTGTAAAGTAGCTTTAAAAAACATGTATAGTGAATACCGCACAAGAGTCCTAACTGCTCTCAGCCGTCTAGAACCAGTGAGACTATGGCATCCCCGATCGGGGTATGTTGTGAGGCTGGAAGTAGTGGGAAGGAGAAGGAGATGAGGAGAGGAAGGTTGGAAGATCTGGTCACCAAAGACGGTTGAAGCCATTTAAAGCAACATTTCGATTCTGAATGGTGGTCTTTCACCAGGGTGATACTTGGAGTATATACCACTCTGGAACGTGCCGCGAATATACTTTATATTATTTTATATGAATTAAATGTGTTATGACACAAATACATCAAACTTAAGTTATTTGCGCACGCCGGGTTTGAACCCGCGACCTCTGGATTCGTAGTCGAGAGTCTTACCACTCGACCAAATATAGCAAATGTCATTGTAGGTAGCGGTTCGATTCTGAACAGTGTGTTTCTATCGGGGCGGTGAAGAGAATATTTTTTTATCTGGAATGAGATGGAAATATATTTTTGTCAATAAATCCATTAATATTAATTTTTATTTTTTCCTCATTTAATTTTGAATCTGCAATCTCTGGGTCCAGAGCCGTATTATGATTTAAATATACATGTTTCATATAATAGATGGTTATTATTTTATTTCGCGTTTACTTTGACCCACTTGTGGAAAAGGTCCCCATCCCTGACCTTGAGTCAAGTACGTTTTCCTCTAATAACTATATTTCGAATTGCGACCCTCATTTCGTAGAACTCATTCCAAAAATATTATATTATCCTCAATAGGTACTTAGGCGTGCCGCCCGGATACTTTTCGAAATGTTGACCTACGTTTAGGCTTTCTTATCACGTATTGTGGAAAACATCGCCTTTCTAAGACATTGTTTATGCTCGTACGTATAATCCAGTGGTGCGTAAGTTTTTTTAAAAACAAATCTCATTTAATCCTTTAACTGCGGATACCGAGCATAGACGGGAACGGACGCGATGCCACCACTGCGGGTCCCGAGCATAGACGTTTTCAATGTTTTCTCTCTTACAGTGACATCTCTATGCATGTTTTTAAATCTTTTTTTGGTTCATTCGATAGATACATTTGTCCTCTAGAAAGGGGAATTTTTCAAATATAAATATTATTATTATAAAGTCATGTCCTGATCATTTTTCCATCTCTCGGGCGGCCGCAGTCGGAATTTGTCGCGATGCGCACTTGACGTAGCGCCGTGTATAGTCTGTTTTAGAACTTATTGCTCGTATTTGAGATTGTTTACATTAGCTCGAAATAAAGTAAACATTAGAATTAATCATCGGCGTTGGATATATGTTTGTTTATTCTGTTATCTAAACAGTTTTGACACAGTGGACCGTATTCACATTACGTCTCTGAAGTGATTAAATAATTATTTTAATATCTTTTGTGTTTTGAGAAGTGCGTTTCTTATATTGGTTTATCTTGACGTTCATAAAGCATTACTTGTTATTTAATTGTAATATTAAGTGGACATTTAAATATTTTATTATGGATCAAACTAGAGATAATAATATGTTTGGGAAAGATGATGAAATAATGAATTTTTTATAATGAACAGTGATTCAGAGGATAATAACAGTGAGAGTGGATCAGATTCTGAAGTTGAATTATTATCCGAAAATGAGTCCGTTCCATGTGAACCTAATATTATTCCAGCATCGTTAACCTTTCCGCAACCATCCACAAGTTCATCTGATAGTTTATCTCGTAAACCAAATCACAAACCCCTTACATGGGTAGGCGGTCACCACAGTCCTAGGATTCACGTGTTCGACGGTAAATACGCAGGTGTAAAAGTACATTTTGACGCTAGTTGCAGTGAATCAGATATATTTTTACATTTTTTGTCCAATGATATAATGGAGAAGATTGTATTTGAAACAAATAGGTATCATAATGATGTAATGAGCAGTGCTGATATTGGACCTTGCTCGAGACTTCGTTAGTGGAAAACCTTCACAGTTGATAAGTTATATTTATTTTTTTTGCGTTAACAATGTTGATGGTCAGAAATAAAAAAAAAACTCTCTGTAAATGAATATTGGTCTACGAATCCATTATTATTTAGTCCAATATTTTCGCAAATTATGCCGCGAGATACTTTTTTATCGATCAATAGTGTGTTACATTTTTGTAACAATGCCGAAACGAATGAAACCTATGAACGAACTCATTGTTGATAATGAATAAATACATGGACAAACAGCTAACACTTAAATAACAATTGATAATAAAGTGATATTAATATACACGACAACGTTATTGTCAATTATTTTCAATAAAATTAATAATATTTTTTGTGTAAAGAGACGCAAACAAAAGTAAAACAGACTATACATTATGTTACGTAGTATGAAAATATTGACTTGGTGTAGTTTATTGTTTATTTACGTAAGAAATAAATGCGTTGGTGATAGTTTAATTGTTTTAAAGCATTGTTGACATTTCAGCATATATCATAAAAAAATGTTTGTGCTTCTTATATGAAGGTAAGACTTTATTTATATTTATTTTAACTTAAATTGTCGATTCTAAAATAAACTCCGCACAGGGAGTAAGATCGCACGCTCCAAAGTCCGCAGTTAAAAGGTTAAGGTTTACCACCCAAAAATACACACGTTTTAGTTTTCTAATACAAGTAATACTACAAATGATTTATTTGTTTTTTTCTGTATGGGAGGTTAGGAACATTTCTAAGATATCCATTGAACAAAAGTCTTTTAAATTCTTTATGAAATGCATACTAACATTTTAGGTAAAACGTTTAAAAATGCCTTTGCTGGTTTTAAAACTGTTCATCTTACTCTGAAATTTTAGTATGATTTTCATAGAACTTAAAAGATTACAGTTAAATAAAACAATTCACTGGAAACCTTAGACATTTTTCTAACTAACCATTGAAAATTTACAGATCAAATCATTTGTAGTATTGCCATTTTTGAGTGCTGGAGATTCACTTTCTGGATGCCTAGCTTTTTTGGCTGGTGTATGCCAAATATAGATAATGTGGTATTTTCACGAATCAAGAATACTGTTAAAAACGTGTGGAAGATTTAAGTATTATATTTTTGGATTGAGATTTTAATATTTCAATAAATAATTACATAAATAGAACACATACACTTTGTTTTTAACCACTTTTTTATTTAATATTTTGTCTACCGGTTTCGGAAGTATTAAAATATTAAATAAAAAAGTGGTTAAAAACAAAGTGTATGTGTTCTATTTATAAATATGGCAATCCACAAAGTTAATGCTTTTTACGAATATAAAATAATTACATATTTATTTTTAAAACCCTCCAAAATCGCTTATTTCTAAACGGTCCAAATTTGACTATGACGTACGTACCGCTACTGGTTGACCACGCAACTGTCACCGGAACCCGGAACTGCCTACAAACGTTGGCCGATGTGACGTCACAGACGCTTTACGCACGAACACTAAAGAACTTATCGGTTTAGGCCGCAAATAAAAATACCCACAGTTAAAATCGTCGTTGAAAATGTATTCGTCAAGGTTACAATACAATTATTTTCGTATTTGTATTTTTTTTATTCTCAAGAATAAAAAAACGGTCAATATATCCTATTTTAAAGAATCACTTTCTACAAATAATCAACATACAACTTTTGTTCTAATTATGATTTTTCCTTTGTTACAGGTAAGCAAACTCCATAAAGAAACCCTTGGAATTATAACTTATCCCTTCGAAGTTTGCATCAAAACAGGTAAGGAATTTTTAACTTCGCTACTCCCGGATACAGTAGAGGCCCCGAGTTCGAGTCTCGGTCACAACCTAATCTTTTTTTTTCAAATTCTTTGAAGATTGTTATGCTTTCACAGTTAAAAAAATCTTATACCGAATGTTAATTAACAGAATATCAGGAAAACAGCTGCTTAAAATAGTTTAAATATTTAAAAGCTCGATAACTCTGTGATGAAAATGACTCATGAATGAAAATATTATCATTGACCACACAGAAATAAACCTAGAGCAATAATATACAGGAGGGATAGCTTTGCGAAACAGTGTAGTTAGGATTGTTGATTTTTTCCCGACTCGGGCGTGGCTAGGGTTTTCATGGACACACCTTTTTACATCCATTCATAGCACATGTCGACATAATGTTTTTTTTTTATTTGTACTACCACTTTTTCACAGTATTATTATCAACAAAAATATAGAATATAACTTCAAAAAACTTTGAGTTATCTCGCATAACAAAACGTAGTGGGCGGAGTCGCCGGAGACGCTGGAGACGGTAAATATGCTTAAATACCTAAAAGCAGTGGCGGCTCGTGATTTTTTAGTGTGCTGGAGTGCTAATAATAATAATATTTGGATAATTTGTATAGCGCCGTTTTTGTGAAAAATCACCTCAAGGGCGCTGTACAAATCTTAATTTCGATT
Organism: Drusus annulatus; assembly: GCA_022651775.1. NCBI lineage: Eukaryota > Metazoa > Arthropoda > Insecta > Trichoptera > Limnephilidae > Drusus > Drusus annulatus. The sequence goes on along the minus strand of JAGWCC010000357.1, from coordinate 384,320 downwards.
GAAAGAAAACCTTATTATTGATGCTGGTGTAGACGAAAAGATTTTAACTTTTATTTTTAAATTTCATATTTTGTATGAAGATTTTTCAGCGAGCCGTGCAGTGCACCACCAAAACTGAAAAATCTTGAAAATCTACATACAAAAAATATATTTTTGAAAAAAAAAAAAAACATTTTCGACTAGAACAACCTCAATAACTTCGTATTTTTCAATCTTAAAACTCTAATACACTAAAAAGTCACGAGCCGCCACTGCCTAAAAGTGGTGCGATATTATGTGAAAACTTGTCTTGTCTCTTTCTCTGTTTACAAAGCAAAAACCCGGAGAATGTGATTTATCGTAATTTTGTATAAGTTGGGTAAAAATATTTAGCTCTTTCTCCATATGTATTCTTACATCAAGGAAATAACTGAGAAGATTTCATGATTGTTTCAAATATCATCCCAACTGCGTGAATATTTAAACACGGAAATCGTTATCTCATGTTAAATATTGTTATGTGGCTTATTTCCTTATGCCTATTTACAAATATGCATCGGACCTTTCTGCCTCTCCTCCTACGCTAAGTGAGAATCCATTAATTCTAATACGTAATGCCTTTTATATAGTTTAAGAAAGTGACACCACCGAACGGTTAATTACCTCGTTCCGCTATGGCCATACTAAAAATAAACTAACTGTTCTTGTCACCTCAAATCGATTATTCCTCGAAAGTTATGCTCTACAGTCAACGGTTTATTTCTAGAGATGATTTCCTTATCAACGATATAATTCAATGCAATCCAGGTAGGTTACAAAGTTAAATTGTTTCGCAATAAATTTTTGGCTAACGCCTTACTAAAGTTGTTAAGGGTTATTTAAATCTCTCGTCATATTGTTTTTTTTTTTTACATTTGAAGGGTCTCCGTTAAACGCAGATTCTCGGTGCGTTTCGGCTTTTAAACAAATTACCATCAGCTGCCAAGCATAAACGCCATGTTGCTATGCTTTTCATCAGATCACAATTTGTTGAAGAGCTCAAACAAATGAAAACAAGTAAAAAGTTCAAAATGGCGGTTATCGTCGATTTCATGATCATCAAATGTGGCGAAGATTTGAAACAACTCAGCCTAAAGCTGGCTACAGACTTATCCGACGGTGAAAACATGTGGAAAGGGATCGACAGATGGGCTTGGCTTATGGAAAGGATGGTCGGACGGCAGAGCCTTTTGACGTAGTTGCTTCAACTCTCAGAGCAATAATATACCAGGAAGGATAGCTTTGCGAAATAGAGTATTCAGGATTGTTGATTTTTTCCTGATTCGGGTGTGGCTAGGGTTTTCATGGACACTTTTTTTACATTTATTCATAGCATATGTCGACATAAAGTTTAGTTTATTTGTATAACCACTTTTTCACAGTATTGTTATCAACAAAAATATGGGATTTAACCTAAAAAATCGTTTAGTTATGTCGCATAACAAAACGTTATGGGCGGAGTCGCCGGAGACCCGGGAGACGGAAAACATGCTTACATACCTAAAAGTGGTGCGATATTATGTGTCTCATCTCTTTCTCTCTCACGGTTTACGACGTAAAAACCCGGAGAAAGTGATTTATCGTTAATTTGTATATGTTGGGTAAAAATGTTTAGCTCTCTCTCCATATATGTTCTTACTCCAAGCTTCAACTAGTACGGATGAATTTTGGCAGTCTGTAGGTAGCCACACATAAACGATGGCGTAGTAATAAAATACATGAAAATAAATCAATGGTACCTTTGTGGTCGAGAAGTCGTTTGTTAATGAAGGGCGAAACGGTCACCTGATAAAAAAAAAATATAAAAAATTATTTGTATAGAAGATTTTGAAGATTTTCGGGCGCTAAATTGTATGAAATTTATTTATCATTGTTCTATACCACAAAAGCTATTGTTGGAAGCTCCATCAAACTTAACATTCCACACCACAATACCTCTCTACCTGCCATCGCCCAAATGTTAAATGAAGACTTCATGTTAATATATTTTTGCGGTGCGTTGGAATCGAACCCGCGACCTCTGGACTCAAAGTCAAATGCGTAAACCTCTACGTGATGGAAGCCGTCTTGAGGTTTCTCTTTGGCACCACTCAATAACAACATTTGTCCATCAGTTGAACGTCCTCCGAACGATGTGTCCTTCCCACCATAGGTATCGAAAATAGACTTGACGCGAACACAGAATTCAACCAAATGCATCGCTTTTATACAGCATGCATTAAACTTGTTATTCGACTTTTAGTTAAAATAAAATAGTTAATTTTTAATTTAATAAAACACCACACTTTTCGAATAACTGTAAAATTTCGGAATATTCAAATTCGATTATCGTATGCAAACTTTGACACTTTCTCGCTAGTAAAAATAATTAGGCGTAAGCAAGACAAAAGGATATTTCTCAGTTACGTTTGGAAAAAAATATTCCTTTCTAAACTGTACAAATATGCACCGATACACATAATCCTTAGTTAGTGTTGTTTGAGTCAACTCTAATTGAGCGAACCATCATTTTCTGATGTCGGTTTGTTTCTTTATCTTTTTTTTCACTGATATTTTCGGGTGATGCTCAGCGTAGACCTTCCCTTCCCATGTTGTGTTACTTTCACCAGAGCTACTCTGTGCAGGCGCATTTGGAGCAGGTCGCTCTGGACGGTGCAGCATCATGTAACTGTGGAGCTCGCCTGCCTTGGCACCCGATCACATGTCATGTGCCTGATAATTATTGATAAAAATCCGTGTTAATTATTTTATTGTGCTGAATCAAACCCACAACTTTTAGACTCGAAGTCAAATGCGAAGACTTCAACACTGTGAAGACCGTGATAGAATAGGAGGCGGCACCAGCGTACGCCTCAGATAATTTCTTATCCATATACACGTTGCGCATGCATAGTCATTTTTAACATAAAAATGATCACTGTACACTAGAGATGGTCGATATTCCTGTCACGGTTAAAATGAACCGCTTTCAAGCCGGTCACTGAAACCGTCGATATTATTTCTCCAAGGAACCGGTTCCAAGCCGGTCACTGGAACCGTCGATATTATTTCTCCGAGGAACCGGTTCCAAGCCGGTCACTGGAACCGTCATTTCTCCGAGGAACCGGTTCCAAGCCGGTCACTGGAACCGTCGATATTATTTCTCCGAGGAACCGGTTCCACAGTTTTATGTTTTTGTTTATTTGCTAGTACTTTTTTAGGAAGGAACTTTTGTCGATTTGCTAGGACTTTTTTTCGGAGAGGATTTTTTGTTGATATTTTATTTTTATTTTAAAAAGTAAGACAAACATTCCCGGGTTACGAATAACCTGACAATATTTGAAAAACTCCTACTGCCATCATAAAAAGCGGAAGATGTTGCTTGTGCAATGATGGAGGACTTAGCCAGCAGAGGAATTGAACGCACGACGCCCGGGTGGGAATCCGACGCGTTTTCCACTCAACTACCGACCGGTCAAAATATATATGCTAGTACTTTTCGATTTCAAATCGCTTCACCGAATAGTGTTTTTTTTTTTCGGAGAGGATTTTTTGTTGATTTGCTAGTACTTTTTGATTTGAAAATTAAAATCTCCTTCGTGGAACTTTTCTGGCACCGGGAACCAGTTCCCAAAAGAACTGGATAAATAACCGGTTCCTCGCCGGTCACCGGAAACTGGAACCGCAGATACACCCAATCCTGATATCGACCATCTCTACTGTACACACAACCTGCTTCAAGGCAACCCAAAGCATGCACGAACTGTCGCAAACATAGCTGCTCACACTTACACTCCGCGCACGGTTACCCCACGTGACTCTAAATAGCAGAATTTCTTTAATATTTAAAACGACCCCACCTTTAATGTTTTCCCAGGCACTATTTTTTTAGTACTGCTTCCAATGCCTATACACCTTATAGTATACAAAAAAAAAACAAATAAATCTACCGTATTTTAATCCCAATAAGTAGGTATATTCTCTTTACAGAAATGCTTCTCTTTATATCTATGGCCTTCATTGCTACATGCAATAAAGGCCCTATGTTTTTGCAGCGTAGATTAATTATTGTATTCATTACGACGTGCATACTTGCATAGGTGCATTCCCGCTTGGCTGTGAACGCATTAATGCAGCCATTATGCCACGGACATAACGGGCAAAATCAATCACGCGTGATGGATTAATATTGTATTCAATCAAATGTTTTGTAGTGATCTAATGATAGATAATGTGTTCACAGAATAGACTCGATTATGTATGGATCAGTCTATTTTTGCCATATTAAAATATATAAATTGACGCTTTATAAACTAAATAACCATACCACCATTTCACTTCAAGAGGTGGAACGCTACACAGCTCGTGGCACAAACTCTTTGCTTCATCTACATTAATGTTTCGTCAAATACATAATATTTTTCCATTCTGACTGTTGACATGACCCGACTCATTAATTTTATTACTTGATCGCCTGAAGTCTTCCAGAGCCTCTCCGGCTTCTTCTTTCATCCACTTGCGTGTCATGTACTCGTATACATTTAATACTTATTACTCCATCGATCTGCTTAAATTTTTACACCATCTAAGCGTCTCATTCCTAAGTTTGTCCATTAAACTTACATATGCCTTACACTACCGTCGAATCTTTTAATTTGTAATACAGTCGTACATGGTTTATTTCTTCCTGAGGCGTTCCCGAATTTTTCTTTCATCCACTGGACCTCATATATTCATTCTGCTGACAATTACTAAAGCAAATCATGTAATATATTTTTTAATTAAAAACTCGTGTTTCTACGATGATGTTCCTATCTACGTATGTAGATTTTATAATAAAATATAGTCGTAAAACGCTCTTGAGGTGATTGCATAATCGTTCTTGGGGTGATGTTCGTAAGAAATTACCATCAACTCAATGTTTTGGAATGAAAGCAAATCTAGGTAACCAGTTAGGTACCATTTCTTGTTATTATTCCTCTATTACTTATTTACGACAGCACTAGTGCCAGTCAAGCGTTGCGCCCTTGGAGTAACGAGTGCTAACTGGTATACATTACAATTTCATACATTCAGCTTCAACAGACATGTGGATGTTTTTGCTTGCTACCCCGTAGAGGTCGACAACTATTGAAATAGAGAATCGCCCTTTCTTGTGAAAACACTGTATTAAATGTCAATTAAATATGTCAAAACTTGGCTCATTTGACTTTGCCAAAAATATCATCTCAACGACCTAACCTATAAAATAACCCAAAACTGTTGGTAAATTACTTAAAAAAAAAACTGTTAGTAAATTACTTAATCCACTTATAATCGGCTTACTTGTAAAGGGGTATTTGTTAGTTTTCAGAGATTCCAAACCAAAATGAAAAATTGGACAAAATATTAACAGCTGATAATCTTACCCCCTTAGTTTAGATTTTTTTGAACATTAACTTATACATATGAAGCTTCGAGGGAAATGATTTCTTAAACCTTGGTCTTAAAGAGGCCCATGTTGTAGGAGGAAAGAAACACAGAAGTCGTTTAAAGTGTTTGTTTTTTTGTAATTTTTTTTTTTTTAAAGAATGACAAACATTCCCGGGTTACGAATAACCTGACAATATTTGAAAAACTCATACTGCCATCATAATAAGCGGAAATAATAAACTTGTAAAAAGATGAAGAACTTAGCCAACAGAGGAACTGAACGCACGACGCCCGAGTGGTAATCCGACTCGTTTGTCCGCTCAGCTACCGACCGTAAAACGTAAAATGTAACGACCGATCTGTAATAAAATGTTTTTGTTAATAACCGTTTTTATATTTATTTATATAATAACGGACTTTTGTCCAATTACAAACAAAAAATACATAACACGAAATGGGAAAAAAAGAACAACAGAGAAAGAACAGCACATATATAATATTATGAAGAAAAAATGACAAAATATACATTAGAAAGAACATTCAAGTCAAAGCCAAGGTTAAGTCAAAGTTTTGGTAGAGTCGTAAAGAATGACAAAAATCGTTTAGACTGTTACCAAAATTTTTAAGACCATGGCTTGAGTTGACAGTGGAGAATAATAGCCATAATTAGTAGAGTGATGATTGAGGAACAGCAAATTCGTTGTTTCTGAGTCTACGGCAAGGAATATTTAGATAGACTTTGCGATTGTATGATAATTGGTATTAACTTACATATTAACTTTTTTTTTTAATTTAACGGGCTATTCAATGGTGCGAACTTAACTAACTAACCATCACGCCGTTTCTCCGCAGGGGTAGGCAGAGAAGACGGATTGTCATACAACTCTGTCTTGGCACACACTCCTTGCTTTGTTCACATTCATGCTTTGTTCACATTCATACATCATCTCATACATACTCTTCTGTTATTCTGATTCTTTACGTGGTCCGATTCAAGTATTGGATTCACTTGATCGTGCCATGTCTTCCTCACCGTACCGACTTCTTCTTCCATTCACTTTCGTATCATATATTATTTTCACACTCCTTTCTTCGTTCTTTCGCTCTACATGCCCAAACCATCTAAGCGTCCCTTTCTTGATCCTAACGGTGCGAACTTGGTATACAAATAATACATTTCCACTCGATGTTTCCTACTAGCGAGCTAGTTATGATAATTAGATTTTTATTACTATTTTCCTTTTATGGAAATTACTTTTTGAAGAGATGAGTTTTTAGTTTCGCTATAAATCCAGCATTTTATCACTCTTAGATCAATAAATTGTCCCCATAAAACTGTAGAGTTCAATAAAATATTTTTGACGTTTCCCCAGCTGTCCACAGCTTGGCGCCATTTATCGCTAACGACTGCTTTGAGTGGCTATTAGCTTAGCCGTCTTTTAACAGCTATTTGCAAGGCGTAACAAATAGCCCTGATAAGGACCAATTATCTCAAGGGTTTGCCAAAAATCTTTCGATCTCAATTAAAATGTTATTGTCGACATCGGTGTCAGAGTTTAGAAGTCGCTTGTTCAAATCCAAGCATTGGCAAATAAATTAGTTTTTTTTTAACGTACTGAACTAAAATAAAGTAATGAAACTGTTAATTCGTGATGGAACTCCATTTTAATGATTTCAATAATACCAAATTTTCAAAATTATTCCACATTTTAATTTTTTTAAGACCTGACTGGTTTCACCTTATGACTTGCATTTAAAACTGGTCTGAAGTTGCAATCTGAAGATGCAGTCTAAAGATGCCTGTCATAAGGTGAAACCGGTCAGGTCTTAAATAAAAAAGTGGAATAAAGTTTAAAAAATTGTATTATTAAAGTAGGTTATACCGGGACGTAGTTATGCAGAAACCATCCAACCCCAAAAAAATGCATCTCAGAAGAAAGGCGTTTGAAAATATGACGATACAAAAGTATTAATATGCGTTATCGTAATCGGCATTTGTAAAGTGAAAATCAGTGTTTTTTTTTTCTTTATGAGCATTATTATAAAAAGGTAATTAATAATCCATCAATGTATTTATTTGAAAAAAAAAAGTATTTCCTATGTTATCCTATATTTTATAATATTCATAAACTTCAATTTAAATCAAATATCTGCAATGTACGTTAGTAAAAAATGAATTACCAAAAACTACTGCATTTGGAGCTAGGATGTTTTCAGCACATATAAATCTCGTATCTATCTATAGAAAAACATGTAAAACTAGATATCGGCAAATTGTGGGTTGGACGCTTTTTAAATAACTACCGTCAATTTGTTCTTTGTCTTCGGGTAAAATACTTTTAGAATCGTATATGGTGCTTAAGTTTGTTTTTAAATAGTATTTGCTATTGAAAAAACTTTGCTTGAAATGGTTTTTGCTATGTTTAGTGAGCAGCTTCGAATAGCCGGGTACTTCTCATCTCCCTCTTACCCTTTTCAGCCCCCTTTCCCACTTATCTCGGGCTCACTATATATACCGATATGGTGTATGCCATGGTTCAATTGAATCCGGGCTAGAAATGTTACTTTAATTAAGTAATTGAAAAATTACTTTAATAGGGTGGTAGATACTCCAAGTATCGCCCTGGTGAAAGACCACCATTCAGAATCGAAACGTTGCTTGAAATGGCTTTAGCCGTGTTTGGTGACCAGATCTGAATAACTAGGTACTTCCCAACCTTCCTCTTCCCTATCTCCTTCCCATCCCCACTACCTTCAGCCTCACAACATAGCCCATTTGGGGATGCCATAGTCTCACTGGCTCTAGACGGTTAGGAGCAGTTGAGACTCTTGTGCGGTATTCCTATAAAAAAAAATAATAACAACAGAACTCTTACTTTAATATTTTTTTAGATATATTACTGTAGTAACTTGTAGAATTGTTACTTTGATAACTACCATCAAGTTACTTTAATGGAATTTCATAGAAGTGTTACTTTGGTTACGTATGGAAATCTTGCTTTGGTAGTTAATAAAAATATTACTTTGAAAACTAATAGAAACGTTACTCTGTCAGCCGATAGAAATATTACTTAGAAATGTTACTTTGCGGAATAAAAAAAAAAGGTTCGTGAACCACCGTTTCTCTCCCCTCGTCCGCTGGAAATTCAATTAATATTTATCATCCGACCGAGACGAGAATGTGTTATTAAGATATTAATCTTCTTTATATCTCAACGCTTTTGTACAACATGTTTTATTAAATGCATACCGCGCAGCCGTGTCACCGCAGGAGCAGGCAGTTACTGTAATTATTATCAATTAAAGAGATGTTATCTTGAGTTCTGTAGTAGTCTGTGTTTTGATTTAATTAAAATGCAACTGCAAAATGGAACGCTAGAAATTGAGACATTATCAGGAGCGGTTTTCTCGGTGAAATACTAAAACTGGTCTGATACATTTCGTTAATACTTGTTTGGTATTTACTACTTTACCTAAAACCGTACCGTTTTTCGAAGTGACTGGGCATTAAGTGATTGAATTCGTATTTCAAAGGAAATTTGATTTTGTACTAAAAATGTAAGATTTTCTCTTTTCAAATATTCACATACTCAAAGAGTTCACGAGAAAATGAAAAAGAGGTAAGAGGGCATATAATTAAAATAAATTAAATTATGTTCTAAATTGATTTTATTTGAACACTAGGTTAATTTTATAATATCAATTGATATTGGAATAAAATGTTCAATAATTCTTTGGTGCTTGGCTTAAGTAAATTTATGTCAGTTTTAACTTCAAAAATATTGTTAATCCTTTGTCAAATCTGTTTAAATAAGTATTTAATCATAAATAGCGAATCGAAAACATTGATCACAAACTTTTTTTTTAATAACTTCTACCCCAAAAAAAAGAACATTTTTGACTTGAGCTCTTAGTACAAAGCACAAAAGAATTAATGATTTGTGTTATTTCCTATTTTAATTTTTTATTATTCTTTTCATCATTACAATATAAGGGTATTATTCTTTTCATCATTACATTACAATATAAGGGTATTATTATTTTCATCATTACATTACAATATAAGGGTATTATCCTTTTCATCATTACATTACAATATAAGGGTATTATTCTTTTCATCAGTACATTACAATATAAGCATTACATTACAATATAAGGGTATTATCCTTTTCATCATTACATTACAATATAAGGGTATTATTTTTTTCATCATTACATTACAATATAAGGGAATTATTCTTTTCATCATTACAATATGAGGGTGGTAGTGCTGTACCTGTCTCGATAGGAAATCCTGTGTTGAGAGCAGGCGCAGTTTACTTAATATTGAAAAAAAAAAAAATATATATATATATATAAATATATTTATATACATAAATATATTATTTTAGTTAAAATTGTACCATTACCATTGTGCCATTATAACATAATTCGCACTAATCATTATCATTTCTTGATTTGCTGCTGTTAGCTTAAGTTTTGTCTTGACGAAGGAAGGGTTCTTCCGAAACCGGTCAACAGTACAAAGAAATGCAGTATTTTAAAATAATTGTTTGCTTTAAGCCTCAGCACTCAAAAACGGCGCTAGACATCACTCACTAGCATTCTAATACAAGCAATATTACATATGATTTGTCTGTAAATGTTCTATGGGTAGTTAGGAAAATGTCTAAGGTTTTCAGTTAATACATTTTTTGGACCGTTTATTGTACATTTATATATATTATTTATTTATACATTTTTTTGTATAAAATTGACAGATAAATCATTTGTAGTGTTGCTTGCATCACTACAATCGACAAATCGACACTTCACTCGAGAAATCGACACTTCACTCCGATGTGATGTATCATTTTTCTTAAATAAGTACACAAAACGAAGTTTTTAACCTTTTTTATAATTAGAACAGACTTAGAAGTTATATTACGTAAAAAATGACTTAGAGCTAAATATTTTTACCCAACCTAAACAAATTTACAATCAATCCCTTTCTCCGGGTTTTCACGTCGTAAACCGTGAGAGAGAAAGAGACAAGACAAGTTGTCACATAATATCGCACTACTTTTCGGTGTGTAAGCATGTTTTCCGTCTCCCGCGACTCCGCCCACTACGTTTTGTTATGCGACATAACTCGACGGTTTTTTAGGTTACATCCTATATTTTGGTTGATAACAATACTGTGAAAAAGTGGTTATATAAATGAACAAAACATTATGTCGACATGTGCTATGAATGGATGTATAAATACCCTAGCCCTAGCCACGCCCCAGTCAGGAAAAAATCACAAATCCTAACTACACTAGCGCACCCTCCTGGTATATTATTGCTCTGAGGTTGGAATAAAATTTGACAGTGATTAAATGAGAAACTAGTTGATCCAAAAAGCGATTGAATGCATTTCCAATTAAAAAGTCGCAGTCCGAACGGTTCTAAACGAAGTTTTACTGTCAATAGTAACATGATTTTCACTACCAGTGTGTTACGTGTTTTTTCGGCTAGACAATAAATAATGAATTTGCATTGAGCCACTGGCACACCACATAATAAACGTAACTATTCATTACGCGAATGTGTTATCGACTCCAAACATTAAATCGAAACAAAAATTGATATTGATTTGAATCGAGTATCTCCACTGATTGATGGATCTTGTTTGGGAGGAAATTGAACCTTCAGTTGTGCCATGAATTAAATGATTGATACGAGAGATAAATTTTCCACTGCACTACCGTTACAATATATATAGTTAGTCATAATGTACAGTTCTGGCTGTTGTCTGAATCCGATTTAAAAGTGGTCTGAACTTATTTGGAGTGACATATCCAGAGCGTAATACTTGTTTTCGACAATATTCAATACTCAAAATAGTCCCGATATCTTAATCAATCAATTATTTAAGTTTTTTTTATTGATGGTTATAAAGCACAATATACAGAATGATTCAGAAATTTAAAAATGTTTTTTTCTCAACTCTAATTAACCCACCACAGACTGTAGCCATCACCAATATGTATTCCTTTAATCAACACATTACTAAATGGCTAATGAGTAAGGACCGCAAGGAAATTGAAGACCTCCTAAAATAGCACTTGAAATTCTTCACTCATTCCATGACAAACTAGAGCAGCTTTGTAAAATGCTCGACCCTAAAAAATTACATTCCTCTTACATAATAACACGATATTATATAAATATTGTACTATAATTTTATAATATTTCTTTTAAGTCCACCATTATTATATACTACTTTAAAAATGGCATTTTTTGTTTTTTTTCTTCAGGTATAAAATATAACGTGTTCACTATAAACAATTGTAGGATTGTTACGATGTAAAATGTATGTATATTTGTATCGTATCCACTGTCATTAATTATAGGATTTAGTGCCTTGCAACTTTACCTACTGTCAATGTATCTTATATGGTATCAAGAGAGTTTTACGGTCAGTATCTGTTGTATCATCTAGCATTGTGTAACAAATATCAACATATTTTATATTATTCTACTTGTACTTACTGTTACCTACCTCAGAACAGGTTCTAATGACCTAGTGAGGTAGGTAATATTAAAAAAATAATGCAAGAAACAAAAAATTAATAAAAAAAATTGAAATTATGTTCTAATTCTACTTTATACGATCTAAATGTAATGTCTTTCAATCAAATTCAGTATTTCAATGTAATGGTTTTTTTTATTTTTAAAATGTTCAACGGCCAAGAAACTTTTGAATTTATGCGAAAAGTTAACACCAGCAAAGACATAATCACTCTACAAGAAGAAAAAATGAAATAAAACTTCCATTTCGAAAGAAATAAAAATTTCAGAATTCACTGCTACATAATGCGCTGAAGATCTTTAAAGAATTACCGACCAAAAAAGAGAAAAATGGTTTTTAATTTATGAAGGAAGTGAGGAAATATGTGAAGTGTAATTTTAACTATAAAAAACAATTGCTTACAAATATTTTTTGATATATTATACTACTATTGGACATATACGAGTATGTACTATTTTAATAAATATTATATTACTATTGTACATATATTATGTACTATTTTTAATTTAATAAATAAATCAGCCAACAATTTGTTTGTTTGAGTCAGAAAAAAATGGCGCCATGATATACGCACATTGTTCTGTTTGAAATTTCCAGGTCAACGCAGCTATTTTCAGCTCAAAACGTCATTTTCATCATACGATATTTTTTTCGGAAGCTTTGAAATATTTTTTTAACTGTCAAATATGGGAAAAAACGCATTTTATTTTATTTTATCGATTTGTTTTGGCTGTGCAAACATCAAATAGTTTTCAGCAGTATTTAGTGTAATAAAAGAAAATATTAACAGATGATTGACTTCTTTTCTTGTTTTTCTTTGTTTGCTCCTGGCTTCCAGCTTTGGTCATGGCCTCCCTCAGGTGGACGTAGTTATAGTTTTCTAGATTCGCATCTCCTCCATCTGAAGGCATTAGTTTTCTTCAAGTCGTCAGCCCGTCAAATTCATCTATGGGCGACACCCACTTCTCTTTCCTGATCAAGAACCCAATCCGATGTTCTTTGATTCTAATATTGACATTACGGGTTGTTTTACCAATATTAAATGCAGAACAATTACTACAAACCAATTTTCAAATTCCCGAGTGACTTATTTTTTCATCTTTATCTTTATAATTGATGAGAAAATTACCAAAATAATTGTTTGTGTAAAAGTCCGGCCGTATTTCGGGAAGTTATCTTGCGAAATTGAAATTAAATTATTTTTTAAGTTTAAACTGTAGGACTCTGCCAAATAATATTTTAAGTTCTTGAAGTTGTTTAGTTGATTTATTTTACCAAACACTTGAACTATTTCGCTGGCCATTGAGGCTTGCGAATGGACGGTAATACGTAAACAGTCTAATAGTATATAGAGTGGTATCTTCCCAAGGCAGTGTAGTCAGTTTTTGATGATTTTTACCTGACTCGGCGAACCTGGGCGTAGCTAAGACCAAGGCTAGGGTATTTATACATCCATTCATATCACATATCGACATAATGTTTTTGTTTATTCGTATAACCACTTTTTCACAGTATTGATATCAACAAAAATATAGCATCTAACCTAAAAAACCGTTTAGTTGTGTCAAGTTTAGTGGCATAATAAAAAATGTGGGTGGGTGACCCAGGAGCCCAAGATCATTGTGACAGTACGTAGAAGCGGAGTATTATATTTGTTGTCTCTTTCTCTCTCATGGTGTATGACGTAAAAACCCGGATTGTGATTTATCGCAGGTTTGTATCGGTTGGGTAAAAATTATTAGCTCTCTCTCTCCATACATTTTTGCCCAAGTAAACAGTTGATAAATTCATACGCGAGTCCAAAGATATTAATAAAAGATTGCCGGATAACATTCCGTCCGATGGGTGTAGTTTATAACGCAAAACGCTCGGAGCGCACCGGCTCAACTTTTTAATTTAAAGTTTCTCACAGCTTGCAGATGCAAAAAACAATCCGGATATCGCTTGAGAATTATTATCATATGCAAACTGGATTTGTATGCACGTCTTCTGGCGAAGAATCGCAAATAACTACCTATTCTTAATGCGCTCCTGGCGTTAAAACCTATGAAATTTATGGTTTTCTTAAGACAATGCTGGATTTTATGAATAAAGTGTCTAGTAAATTCCATATTAAATAAATAGTTCAGTTAAAATGCGGATTTATATTTATGTTATGCAGCACATGAGTTGCCAGCTACTTCTAGAAGCCAGTGAGCTGGCATCCCCAATTTATTGGTAACTGTGGTGAGGCCTTGGAGTAACAACATATGGAGAGAGAGCTAATTATTTTTACCCAACCTATACAAATTTGGGATAAATCACTTTTTACGTCGTACACCGTGAGAGTGAAAGTGACAACAAAAAATTCGCTAAATATCACATCGCTTATAGGTATGTAAGAATGTTCTCCATCTCCCGCGTCTCCGGCGACTCCGCCCACACGTTTTGGTATGCGACATAACTGGACATAACTCGACAGTTTTTTAGGTTATATGCTTTATTTTTGTTTATACCAATACTGAATCTGAATATTCTGAGCTGTGCTACTTCCAAAGCTGTTTCAAGAGTCTTATTGAGTATAATCCAACAGTATTGCCCCCACATTATGCAATTTATGTACACAAATATTGATTAAATCTTTTGCTTTATTTAGAATTTTTAATTTTAATTCATGTAAATGTGTAATATCTTATATTTTTTTGTGTTTCTAAAATTGCTTATGATTAAAAAAAACGAATGCCGTCCTTTAATACTTATCCAATATTGATATATTATAATACTGAGCAATTAAATAATCACAGTATTAATTAAATGAATCGCAAATCGTATTTGACACAACATGTAAATGTTTAATCGCCGGTAATCCAAGTGGAAATTGATTTGATTCATAGATTCCTTGTCACCGTCAATCGTGACAGATTCTCGGGTCTAATTTACACGAAATAATGTTATTTTGACATGCGGTAAAACCGGGACTTACCTGTGACTCCCCCCACGCAGGATGCTTGATTAAATATGACATTACTTCTTACCTGGGCAGAAGTTGAAAGGTCACGCGTATTAGAAATCTTGAGCGTATTCGGCGTGGGATATGAACAACAGAGCCGGACCCATTAGAGCCCTATACAGAGAGTATAACCCCTTTCCCCCGCCAGTACCACCTACGTATGTTTCGAAGCCATGAGGTTCAGCATTTTCTGCTCTATTACGTCTTCTATCAATCTTTCCTGGATTTTCCTGGTTTGTTCTACAGGTATTTCAATGGAAGATGCTCCGAGGAACTTGCGTCATTGAACCCTTCGGCACCGGTGCTTAGTCGGGAAACTCGCCAAACGCGCACCCAACATTTGTACACGGTTGACATTCAATACATAAGAATGGATCGCTTTTACGACTCGTTCTTATGTCCAACAGTTCGGCTATGGAATGATTTGCCGGCCTCTGTGTTTCCTCCCTCCTTCAACATGGGTCTCTTCAAAACCCGAGTTCACTCCTTCCTTTCCTCAAAAAGACTCTCCACACAGCATCCCCAAAGATGACATAGGCCCTGAGGGAAATTGTTTCCCTCAAGGCCTCCTGTGTGGAGTTATTGTAATAAAAAAAGGTAAAAAAATTATGTAATAAGTCTCTTATCATGATGTTATCAAGATATTGTACTTTTATTCTCAGTATATCTCGTGTAATTTTGAAAAAGATTTGTTAATTCTATGAAAAACCTTATTTGTGCAGGTTAGCAAACAGCCGCCATTGGCTAGATTTCGACGATAAAAAATGTGTTTTTCCAATGTTGTCTTTACGAACATGTGCATTGAAGTTGCCGATTGCATTTGATATATTTTGATATCCTCATGTGTCTCGTCTATGCTATTAGTTAGCAGACATCAATAGTAATAATATTTTGATAATTTGCATAGCACCATTTTATAAAAAATCACCTCAAGGGCGCTGTACGGATCTTAATTTCTAGTTAATATTAATTCCTAGTTTATATTAATATTTATTTAAATTGAATACAGAGAAAATATACAGGAACATACTTACCTGACAGGTCCCATCAGACAGACATAATCTTTATTAACTTGACGAAGTATACGAGGCCTGTTCAAAAGAAAAGGTGAATTTTGAATTTTTGCGGGATGTGTACATTCGATTATCGATTTTTTTAAAAGTTGGTACACATATGTTTATCATATGTTAGCATTATCAGCCATTTTGGATTAGTGGTTTGGTTTTTACAACTGGAAAGGTTAGTCACGTTTTTGTGTGTTCTAATCAAAGAATATGTATTAAATATTGCGTTAAAAATGGAATAAAGTGCTCCAACGCACTTAACATGTTGACTGTGGCATTCGGCGAGTCTACTTTGTCTCAAAAAAGTATTTATAAGTGGTACAAGCGCTTTACAGAAGGCCGAGAAGATGTTAATGACGATGAGCGTCCTGGAGTTGTGGAAAAACAAATCATGGATTTTATTCTTTGATCCATTTTTTTCAAAAGTAAAAAATCGAAGAACACACATATGTGCCGCAGCCCGCGAAAATTCAAAATTCACCTTTTCTTTTGAACAGGCCATGTATATTTTCTTTTGATAAATAGCGACGATAAACACAGAGCTCAAAAGAAACCGGTTATACGTTCCTATGTTTTATGTGGTAACGATTAACCTATGGTGAATTCGGCTCTGGTGGACCAGACAACACGTACGTTGCATGTATTGTGCAGCTATCATCGTGTGCTTCAGAAGTCTGTGGGTGTATGTTAATCAGCAGCCAACGTATCATTGTTTGGCAATCTTCCTCGCGTACTTTTTACTGAGATCTTATTATTATTTCTGGAGGAATGCTGGCAGTTGTTAGTATCGATGGAAAAACGTGTATTTGTTTATTATAACGTGCTATATTTATATACGACATTTTGAACAATGGAGTGTACTGAAATTTGAATTGATAATTTATTTCAGCACAGCTATCGGTATTCACACAACCAGTGTGGTAGATACTCTCAGTATCACCCTTTTTTATTTACAATAACTCCACACAGGAGGCCTTGAGGGAAATAATTTCCCTCAGGGCCTATGTCATCTTTGGGGATGCCGTGTGGAGGGTCTTTTTGAAGAAAGGAAGGAGTGAACTTGGGTCTTAAAGAGACCCGTGTTGAAGGTTTGAGGAAACACAGAGGCCCTGGTGAAATACCACCGTTTAGAAATGAAATGTTGCTTGAAATGGCTTTAGTTGTGGTTGGTAACCAGATCTGAATAGCCTCACCTTACTCTCCTCCATCTCCTTCACCTCCCACTGGCTCCAATATAGAATAATGTTTGAAAATATCATTTTGAAAATTTTATAATTTCAATTAACATCAGTTCCAAATTTGAAAAGTTCAAACTCATACGGTCGCACGCACGTACTTATTGAAATAATTATATTTCTTATAAAATAAAACTAACCCTCGCATCATTTCCTGGTGTATTTGGGTGGCACAGCTGTCGAGTGCTATTAACACGTAAAAGGCAAAAAAAAACAAAATATATTATTAAGGATTTATCGTACAATCGTGTACATAAATTTCGTTCTAAAGTGAAAGATACATTCTCTCAGCATCGAGATGTTTTTATTTTTATTGGTTCAATCATATAATAATAATAATCAGATCTTAAGGACCGGGTTCTCGCAATCTTCCTCTCCCCGCTCTCCTTCTACCTTTCTTAAATCCCCGATTGCCATGGATAATTTATTTATTAATAGAGTAGTTGTAAAAATGTATTTTCATTTTTAAAAACCAATCATTTTCCTGTTGAAATTTAGAAAACTGGCGCGCCGTTACTATTCTATAATGAGTTATGTTCACACATTAATAATAATAGTAAATCGTGAAGTAGCGCTAATCAAAGTTTCAAGCTTTTTTACGTATGAGCGAAAATTACCGGTATAGTTTTTGCAGACATTAGAATCGTGTACAGAAGACGGCTTAGCGTATTAATACCATCAGATATTAACCAGATTATTAAGCTTATCACTACGAGTGTATCGCATTTACGTTATCCAACCCACCCCTGTAAGCTGATTTGCTAATTAGCGCAGGGATGACAGAGATTAAATCTAATTTTACTCAGTTTGACCAAGGGCCAAAGTTTCCAATGAATATGCCCATAAATAATTCGGCCTTGGTGGCATTGTAATGATTATTTAGAATATGTGTTGGTCTAAGGCCAAATTATTTATCGAATTAAAATATTTGGCCAACGTAGGACATTTTGTGTGATGATTGTTGAAGAACTAATTTTTTAATGGAAAATTAATATTCAGATAGATACGATTGATTCAGAAAACACCAAAGAATTAATTATAACAATATCGTTTGTACAACTGTACAAAATAAAATAAAACATAAAAAAATAGTTGACTTTTATCAATAACCTACAAATATTTTCCTTTGTGAGTAAATTTTTTCGTAGAAAGCAATCACTTTGTGGTTTGACATATTTAAATAAATGAAGAAAAAAAATTTTGTTAAAGACCAAAAATATTATTTAGTCTCTTTCGATTCATATTATCTGTCTCTTTCAATTAATATAATCTGTCTCTTTCTCTCTGTTCCTTTCTTATAATTAAAATGTTATTCTATTGTTTTCTCATTGTTTTGTTGTTTTATTTTATAATTTGTTCTCCCTCTGTATGTACGAGTATATAATAACCGCACACTTTGTAGTTTTAGTTCAATTTAATTTTGTTCCCTGAAGATGCTCAGGCTAAGCAAAACCGTTCGCTCATAAAAAATAAAATAATATTCGTAGTCTTATGCAAAGTTATTTTTTCATTTCTTCACATATTTTTATATTCGTTTTAGGTAAAAATAACATAAAAATAGGTTTTTTACGCACGCTGTGTTTCTACACTCGCGACTTCCAATATTGGTTTTGTATATGGAATTCTTTTGATATTATGCCCCCTTCTTCCAAAAGAAGTTAATTGAAGATAGATTTGAATTCTTTTTCTGGTATTATTTTATTTGGTTACGTATACCTCTTTTAAATAGTGAACACATTTCTTTATTCTAGAATCTGTTCCAAATTTAAATGGTGCCCGTATTCATATCATTATTGTCTGTGAATAATGCAAGTCACTGGGAATGAGTGGGTTTTACTTCTCTAGACAGGTGGTCGTTGTCGGAAACTCTATGGTAGCGAGGGGCGTAGTCGAGATATTATGCATTTCGAAATAATCGAGAATATTAAGAATCGAAATATTCAAATTCTCGAAACAATCAATGGTTGTTGATAGTTCGGTGGATGTGATGGTTGACTAGTGCATTGACAGGTCGAGTTCTACAACAGGTAAACGACTCACTCGCTTTCGACACAGTGAAAAGTTCTTTACCATAAATTTGACGGTTTATAGTTGCTTTATATACAGGGTTTATCAGATCGAATCCGATAGATTTTAACCAGCGATTCTTGAAATTATTTGAAGTTATAATTGTAGATTGTATTTTAGTCTCCGCTGACATTTTTATCACATAAAAACAGCATTGGACAGTAAGGGCCGAGGCAGGGGGGGTGGGCGGTTACTTATCACTGGAAACCTAAACCCCACCTACATTTTTTACCCCTGAAAAGCTCAGGGATCGCTGGTCAAAGTCTGTCAGGTTCGATCTGATACACCCTGTATATATTTATAAATGTTAAAATTTCATTCGCATAAATTAGTATCTAGTCGATTATAATAATCGAATCATGCATCCAATTTTAAATTCTGTGACACAGTAAGAAAGCTAAGTATTCTCTTTTTAGTATTCATAAAAAGATATGGTTGTATTTCAGGATAAACATTTTTTTAAATTCTATAATACATAATCAGATATCCAGTACGATCGTAAAGAGACAAAACAACAAAAATATATATATCGACGCTGGAAAGGCAAAAGGGCTCAAGTGACACTTTGGTCCAAAATGAGTTTAATATGCAGTTTTGATCAGTTTTCGATCGAATGCACTGACTCTCGTTTGATTTTGAAGACTTTAGTGGCCCTCCAGCCATCTAAAATACATTTACCATTTGGGAGAAGGCTTGACTCGAGCGACACAAGTTTGGAACTTTTTTAAGCTTTTTCTCACTTCAGGTAACTCAGTGAGAGCATTGAGTTACCCGAGTTTTTTTTTTTCAAAATCCAACCAGGTACTGAAGATTTATGAATTTTATCGTGGAATAAAAAAAAACTTCAAAGTGCTCTGTTGTAAACTTCCCAAAATAGCGCTTAAGCCATTTTTCCTTTCCGGCGAAGATATATATATGTATATATGTATATATATATATATTTTAATTCAAACGTTGGCATCAAAAACAACGTTGTTCGTATCCGATCGGTAGCATTAAAATGTTTCGGAATCGGAAATTAAAAATAAATTTAAAATCCTCGTTACTAACAACGAAGTTATATTATGTCAAAACACTTTAATTGATTTAACTAATAAAATGTTTCGATTGTGCGCTTGCTGCCCATCACTACTCGATGGTGAATCCTCTATCTGTATTTTGTCTGCGTTCTTTATTATATAATGTGCTTCTCTATGGTCTTGAGAGTCTATGGATTGTCTTCTCTTTGTTCCGATAACTCCTCCATTTCACGTGATGGCGTGGGAGGCTGACGCCTTCTTCCCATCAACGTCTAGAGAGACCATTGAGAAATAAATTGCATGACATAATGTAGAAAACCACGGCCATTTATTCTGTGTGTTATTCCACTTTTCTCTGACCCTGGCAGCGCTGCAATCGTTTACCTGTGGGTGGATGCCGCGAGATCTCTTCTCTGCGTTTCTCTGCTGTACCGCGAGATTCCCGGTTCACCTTTGACCTCCAAAAGAAAAGAACCAACAGAACAATACGTTTCAACAGTGAAGTACGATGTTTTAGTCGAGTCGATTCAGAGTAGCATGCTTCTTTCAACCCTAATAAAGACGGTTTAAATAAGTTTATAATAATACTGAGATTGTTGCTACCCTGTAGTTACAATGTATGGAGAGAGAGCTAATTCTTTTTACCCAACCTATACAAACTTGCGATATATCCCCTTTTCCGAGTTTTTACGTCGTACACCACGAGAGAGATTATCTACAATGTTGATATTCACAAGTATAATACAAGGGCATGCAAAGAAGTTAGACTACCAGAAAAGAATAAAGCCAACACCCAAAACAGCTTACTATATAAAGGAATGAAATCGTATAATGCGCTGCCGGAAACCATCAAAATTATGCCTATCAATAAATTTAAAAAAGCCTGTAAAAATTATTTAAAATGCATGTAAATCAAAATAATAAGTAGTGTTTAAGTTAAAATATTATTAGTCAAAAAGAAAATGAAATAATTAGATACTTGTAAACTTAAATGTACAAAGTAACTAATATAAAATAAAATTTAAAAAAAGAAAGAGACAACAAAAATAACACGCCGCTTTTATGTACTGTAAGGATGATCTTGGTCTCCCGCGTCTCCGGGGACTCCGCCTACATGTATTCATATGCGACTAAACTCGACACACCTAAACGTTTGTATGCTATATTTTTGTTGATCACAATACTGTGAAAAAGTGGTTATACGAATAAACAAAAACATTACGTCGACATGTGCTATGAATGGATGTATAAATACCCTATCCCTAGTCCTAGCCACGCCCAGGTCTGCCGAGTCTGGCAAAAATCATCAAAAACTGACTACACTGCCTTGGATAGGTACAACTCTATGTACTCTAAGGTTACTACTAGGTCTACCCGTTAAAAAATACCTGGATGTAACTTAACTTGCAAAGAAAAAATATTAGTTGCTTTAATCCACCCTTTTCAAATATAGAATAATGTCTGCTAAAGCACATTATAGGTTGGTAGGGATTTGAAAATATACTAACTGACTAACTAACCCTCACGCCGTTTCCCCGCAGGGGTGGGCAGAGAGGACGGACCGCCATACAACTCTGTCTTAGCACACGCTCCTTGCTTCGTTCACATTCATACATCGTCTCACACATACTCTTCTGTTATTCTGACTCTTCATATAAGCCGACTCAAGTATTTGATTCACTTGATCGTGCCATGTCTTCCTCGGGCGTCCCCGACTTCTTCTTATATTCACTTTCTCGTATTTTATTCATTTCACACTCCTTTTTTCGTTCATTCGCTTTACATGCCCAAACCATCTAAGCGTCTCTATCTTGATCCTATTCATTACGCTTACATCAGCCTTGCATTCTTTCCGGATATCCACATTTTTAACACGGTCATACATGGTTTTACCGCACATACGTCTCAGGGATCTCATTTTCACAGCATTCAGTCTACTTTCATCCTTCCTGCAGTAGGCAGTGGAGAAAACCGAAGCCTTAAAATTCGAGAATGCTTGAGAAACGTGGTTGCGTAGATGCATTTTTCTTTTATTAGTTAAATTATACAATATATTTTGTTTTAAATTTTAGTTTTACTTTAGTTATTTGTACATCAAAGTTTACAAAATAACAAGTTATAAGTCATACACTTTTTGACTTAATAATAATAACTTTTATACTACTTGATATTAAATACTAATGTATTTTACATGGTTCTTACAAACTATTTTAAATTTATCAATTAGTATAATTTTGATCGTTTCTCGCAACGCATTATAACATTTCATCCCTTTATAAAGTAAACTGTTTTGTATATTTTGGAAGAACCGTTTGATTTTTTTTTAATACATCCACGTGGCAGTATAATACAGGATGCATACGTCTGGTTACTTTTTGATTAAATTTACTGTTAAAGATTCAATAATTATCTCCATACCATTCTTCCTTATTAAAAGCTTACGAGACATCCTCCTTCCACAGAACTTTCGTGCCCATTTCTTTGACACTCCGGTTGCAGCTTGTCTCGTAACTCCTTCTACGGTAATTACAAGTTGCAATTAATCATTTTCCACGCGAACTCATTATTCGATTCGACGAGAACAAAAACCTCAAAGCTCCACAAAAGTGGTGCTGCCTTTCATAACCTGTCTATCCTTATTACCACGCGATTATTGGCTACCCATTCTCCAGGGACGGTCGGTCCATGTTAGTATTGAAAGCACCGCTTGCCTACCGCCCGAAAAATCTATTTAATTTTACGATTTAATACATATCAATTTTTAGTGCTGTAGCAATAATTTAAGGCTGTAATTTTTTGAGCTTTAGGAGAAAAAAAAGTGTTCTTAGGATCTTGTAGGGCTCCGTGGTCGAGTGTTAAGACGCGCGACTACGAATCCAAAGGTCACAGGTAAAAATTCCGGCGTGTGTAAATAAATAATATTTATTTTATCGAAGGAAGCAATCACTTTGTAGCTCGACATTATAATTTTAATAAAAAATATTTTAGTTTTAAGCCACTTTATTTATACACATATAAAATTCGACCGGTTTCGGTTAAACTTAACCTTCTACAGGAACGTATATATATATAAACAGTTTACATATATACTTTCCTGAAGAAGGTTAAATTTAACCGAAACCGGTCGAATGTTATATGTGTATAAATAAAGTGGCTTAAAACTAAAATATTTTTTATTTAAAATAATATTTATTTTATAAAATTATAATTAACTATAAAAGTTAAGCTTTTTATTTTGATATTAATTATTGAAATAATATCAATAATCTTCAACGCAAATTAAAACAGAAAATCCAGAAACTAAAGGTATGTTGGATACCATTAGATAGATGGAAGCCTATATCGGAAGAAATAGAAAAATAATATTAATAACTTTCAATAAAGTATAAGATCGATTAAAATGCCGGTTTCTAATAAGGTATCGGTGGCTTAATTGGTAGAGGCGTTACTCCCGGATAGAGTAGAGGTTTCGAGTTCGAGTCTCGGTCGCGACCGTTATTCTTATTAGTTTCTGGCTTTTCCTGTTTCATTTTTTTATTATTACTTCAATAATAAATATTAGTTAATTTACATATGTTGTTTTACATTAGATTCATATAAAATGATATGATGTATATTTTCGGTACGTTTCAGAGTGGTAGATACTCTCAGTATCCCCCTAGTGAGAGACCACCATTTAGAATTGAAACGTTGCATGAAATGGCTTTAGCCGGGTTTGGTGACCAGATCTAAATAGCCAGGTACTTCCCAACCTCCCTATTCCCCATCTCCTTCCCCTCCCCACTACCTTCAGCCTCACAACATACCTCATTTGGGGATGCCACTGGCTCCAGATGGTCGGGAACAGTTGGGACATATGGGGTATTCACAATAGCAAAAAAAAAAACGATCCTGTTTTAAATGTATGTTCCAATATAATCACACATGGCAGTCAAAAACTGTATAGAGAGAAAATCTAAGGTATAACGTTACCATCACAATTTCCAACCTCAAGTGAAACTACGCTGGGAATGTGGCGCGACTTACAGATGACCGTTAGACCCACAGAATCATCTGGTGGTATTCTTGGTTTGGAAAGAGGAGCAGATGTCGCCCACACACGCGATCGATCAATCTGGAATAAATTGAAGGAGGCTTATGTCCAAAGCTGGAAACCAAAAGGCTCACAAAAAATAATCAAAGAGTGCTAAAACCACAAATATAATGCCCAAAATTAAAACATGGGGCGCGGAAGCACTACCTCTTACCTCTTACTTTTCTTCGGCAATTTCCAATGTTGCTTACCAAGTTCAGAAACTCACCCACCGCCCCTGGCCATCCTGTTTTGTAAATTGCGAAGTGTAATTGCGCAGTGGCGTTGCATCTACCCCCTTGTAATTGATTTTAGTTTAATGATTCCGTTTCGGAAATTGATTGTGGAAGTTAATTATTGTAGGCAATATTACACACTCACACAATCTACGGTTTAATCTGCTTTTTATGGCGTAAGGCAATCCATTTTGTTATAGCAATCACCCTTTTATTATCCTTAATCATTTACTATCCCATGTTAATGGCTTTTCTTTCTGACGGCCTCCATGGTCGAGTGGTAAGACGCTCGACTACGAATCCAAAGGTCGCGGGTTCAAACCCGGCGTGCGCCAATAACTTTTATTTAATTGATATGTGTCATAACACATTTAATTCATATAAAAATAATAACAAGTATATTTGCGGCACGTTCCAGAGTGGTAGATACTCTAAGTATCGCCCTGGTGAAAGACCACCATTCAGAATCGAAACGTTGCTTGAAATGGCTTTAGCCGTGTTTGGTGACCAGATCTGAATAGCCAGGTACTTCCCAACCTTCCTCTTCCCGATCTCCTTCCCCTCCCCACTACCTTCAGCCTCACAACATACCCAATTTGGGGATGCCATAGTCTCACTGGCTCTAGACGGTTGGGAGCAGTTGAGACTCTTGTGCGGTATTCATGTAAAAAAAAAAAAAAAGTACTAACCCATTTTTCTACGAGTTTATGCACTTTTTATCAATTTGAATTATTGAAGTGGGCATATAGAACAAACAATACGCTCATAGATATTTCAAAGCTCCCCAAGTTGGACGTAACGCTGATAGCTAAAAAATGTTGACTTAGAAGTATCTACAGATTTCATCTGAGATAATCAAACAGATTAGCCTGTATAATATGATATGTACATATTATACAGAATGTATCAGATTGAATCCGGCAGGACCAGCAATTCTTGGGTTTATTTATAGAAAAAAACATAAGATGGCATTTTTTTTCTTCACTTCTAAAAAAAATCAGCATCGGACAATAAGGGTGGGGGCGTGGGGTGGGCGGTTACTCGACTTAGTGACCAGTGACGACATGTGACAGAAATATACATGGTGTTTGGGGTTAATTCGTGATACTACGAGTCTAAAATATAGATCACTTTTTTTCGAACTTTCTTTGTTTGGGTACTTTTCAGATAAAAACGTTTATTTGTGTGTTTGAAAAAAAAGCTGCTCTCCTGGAAAAAATCTTTGTAGAAAAGTTGGACATAGTTATGCAGAAAGCGTCCAACCCCAAAAAGATGAATCTGAGAAAAAGGCGTTTGAAAATATGACGATAAAAAAAAACATTAATATGCGTAATCGACATCTGTAAAGTGAATATCAGTGTTTTTTCTTTGAGTATTATTATAAGTTAATCATTTATAATCTATCAATGTGTTTATTTAAAAAAAAATTATTTCTTATGTTATTCTATATTTTATTATGTTTTTAAACTTCAATTTAAGTCAAATATCTGCAATAAGCCCTTAGTAAAAAAAAATGCCAAAAATCTATTGCATTTGGAGTTTGGATGTTTTCAGCAGATATAAACCTTGTATTGATCTACAGGAAAACATATAAAACTCAATTTTAGCAAATTGTGGGTTGGACGCTTTCTAAGTCCACTTATTTATCATGTAGAAATCACCGTTCGAAGTTACTGCATTTTTCCCCCGGACACCTTGTATAATTTTTTGTTTTAAAATGAAAACAATAATAATGTCACCGTAGACATGTATTAACATTTTTTACTCCAAATAAGGTGATTAAGTGATTTAATAAAACAAATTTATAACTTTATTCCACTTTTATTTTATGACTGGACCGGTTTCAGCCTATGACGGCCATCTTCAGACTAGTACATGTTGTTGTTAACCTACGGCTTATATACTATTTTTGGGGATGTCAGGGGTAGTAAACAATGATTTTACTTTAATTATATTCATCAGTATTCTTGCATGATTTTAATAGTTACAGGGTAAAAGCTACTTTTAATTTATTGGTATTATTTTTTTATATATCTATCTGGATTAGAAGTAATCTACTCTAACAGTGCATAATGAATAGAATCATAAAACTAATTATACCATAATGCTGGGAGTAACCCAATAATTAGAAAATTATGTTGTACATCTGGACATCACAATTAAGATGGGAAAATCTAAAGTAAACTCATTAACAATCAGTATTCACCAACCTTTCATTATATAAATACATTGTCAATTCATATTTATAGAAATGCAACTGTAACCCATCTTAAATATAAAATGAAATAAATAAATATTCCAGATAGATATATAAAAAAATAATACCAATAAATTAAAAGTAGCTTTTACCCTGTAACTATTAAAATCATGCAAGAATACTGATGAATATAATTAAAGTAAAATCATTGTTTACTACCCCTGACATCCCCAAAAATAGTATATAAGCCGTAGGTTAACAACAACATGTACTAGTCTGAAGATGGCCGTCATAGGCTGAAACCGGCCCAGTCATAAAATAAAAGTGGAATAAAGTTATAAATTTGTTTTATTAAATCATTAAAATGGAATTCCACCACGAATTAACAGTTTCAAAATTAGAAATAATATATGGTGATTAAGGTCTGTCGGGTTCAATTTGATACATCCTGTATTATAAGATTATTTGATTTTGAAAGTTTCCTTTGTGCTCATAAGTCTAGGGGACAATTTAATATTGTCCAAATGCCGCATGCTTGCAAAAGTTGATAAAAGCCTTTTCTTGGAAATCATGGATAAGCTCTCAGCCGAGGATGAATGCCTTACTTCTATTGGTTTTATGTTCGATGTGGGTTATTGTGACCATTTTTCTTTTTATTAAATTACCAATCCACTTTTCTTCTGTTGATCATTCGTTCTATTTGGGTTTTATTCAATTACTGGAATGGTTTTTGTGACGACTAATGAAATCCGGCGGGCGCGTGTAACTTGTCAGAAATGGACATATTTGTCACCCTTTGGCAAATGATAGAAGCATTCCTGATACGAGTATAATACTTAGTCTTCGGGTGAGAATACTGTTGGTTCTACCGGTATTTCAACGGAAGGTTCTCAACAGAAATGGCCTGATTGTTCCATAGAATGACTTGCTGACATCTGCGTTTCTTTCCTCTTAAACATGTGTATTTTCATGACCCAAGTCCACTATTTCTTATCTTCATATGTCCATAAGCATTGCCAAAAATTATATAGGCCTGAGTGGAGTTAATGCAAAATAAATTTTAAGTGTTTTTTCGTAGAAAGCAATCACTTTGTGGCTTGTCAATCCATTTTTTTTCAAAAGTAAAAAATCGAAGAACACACAAAAACGTGACTAACCTTTCCAGTTGTCAAAAACAAACCACTAATCCAAAATGGCTGATAATACTAACATGTGATAAACATATGTGTACCAACATAACAAAAAAAAATCGATAATCGAATGTACACAGCCCGCGAAAATTTAAAATTCACCTTTTCTTTTGAACAGGCATATATATATATATATATATATCTGTCTCTTTCTCTCTGTTCCTTTGTTATAATTTAAATATTATTCTTCTGTTTTCTTACCGTTTTCTTTTTTTTTTAAATTTTATATTGTGCTCCCTCTGAGTGTATGAGTAATATATATAACCACACACTATGTATTTTTTGTTTAGTTAGGCTAAGCGAAATTAGTCGGTCATAAAAATTCAAATCAAAATCTGTGGTCTTATACACAGTTGTTATTCAATTTCAAGTAATTCACGTTTTCAAGAAAAAGATATTTGCCACATTTTTTTTTGTATTGCTATGATTTATTGTGATGAGTGGCTATGCAGAAAAATAATCGTGCTATTTTCTCGAATCATTCCTATTTTCACAACAGTCCGCATCTATTGAAAGCTCTGTCGTATTCGAATCAAAAATTCTAACGCTTTGCACAAACTGCACCGCAGTGTATCTTCACTTTTAGAGGTTTCCACTCACAATGTTCTATACAGTTTGTAGGTGTATCGCCGGTTGCGCTGGTTACCTGAGCGGTTCCAACAGCATTTCCATTCGTTGGCCAATTAATTTAATAACCCGCACAAACAAATACGCACCGGCGAAATGATCTCCGGACATTACACGCAACAGTTACTTGCCAATTCCTTCAATGGAGGTCAAATTATTTAATACACCGTCAACTTTAAACGGTTTTGCCGATTGTTTGCCGAGTGACGACTTCGTAGGTCTTTTTTCCTGTCGCGATTTGATTTCCCGTTTATACTTTAGCGAGTAGTCGCTCCTCGTCCCGCTGGCTTCGTGTCATCGCATCTGTCGGCTGTATCCTGTTCAATTATCATTTGACTGGCTGTATTAGGCCGGAGCGAAAAAAATTGCGTCTCTATTATCTCTACAAAGCAAAGCTCTTAGAGTGCGAATATACATGGAGAGGTACCTATGTGGAACAGTGTAGTCGGTATTTTTGACTTTATACTGACTCGATAGAAAGAGATTTTTTTAATTAAATTTTACAAAAAAAAGTTACATATACGAGGCCTGTTCAAAAGAAAAGGTGAATTTTAAATTTTCGCGGGCTGTGTACATTCGATTATCGTTTTTTTTTTGTTATATTGGTACAAATATTTTTATCATATGTTAGCATTATCAGCCATTTTGGATTAGTGGATGGTTTTTGACAACTGGAAAGGTTAGTCACGTTTTTGTGTGTTCTTCGATTTTTTACTTTTTGAAAAAATGGATAAAATAATAAAATCCACGATTTGTTTTTCCACAACTCCAGGACGCTCATCGTCATTAACATCTTCTCGGCCTTCTGTAAAGCGCTTGTACCACTTATAAACACTTTTTTGAGACAAAGTAGACTCGCCAAATGCCACAGTCAACATTTTAAGTGCGTTGGAGCACTTTATTCCATTTTTAACGCAAAATTTAATACAAATTCTTTGATCCATTTTTTTCAAAAGTAAAAAATCGAAGAACACACAAAAATGTGATTAACCTTTCTAGTTTTTAAAAACAAACCACTAATCCGAAATGGCTGGTAATGCTTACATATGATAAACATACTTGTACCAACATAACAAAAAAAAAACGATAATCGAATGCACACAGCCCGCAAAAATTCAAAATTACCTTTTCTTTTGAACAGGCCATGTAAATGGAAATTATACCAAACTAGTTTAAGTAGCGTAATCGGAATAAAATTTCAAACTTTTTTACGTGTGAGCGAAAATTATTGTTTTTGCAGACATTAGCGATCTAACGAATTGTGTAGAGAAGACGGCTTAGCGTTTTAATACTATCAGATGTCACAAAATATGGGCAGTTTCTTGAATATAATAAGAAAAGTGTGAGTTACTCTTCCGAATAATAGTAAAGCGGTTATATAATAAAAAATATATATATAATAATATGTCAATTCTTTTTAAATTTGATGTGACATGTATTTTTTTAATTATTTTGTATAATCGTTAATACATATTATCATTTAAAGATATTAAAATTGCGAGTATATTTGATAATGTATTTGTAACATTTTTTTTTGTATTTCTGCGCCAAAGAAGAGAACTAGCTCTTGAGCTTGGCATAGAAGTTAAAACAAAGGCCTTTAATAGAAATATGTCCAGTGCATTAGTTTGAGGTTACCTTGGCAATTATTTAGCTAAGTAATAAGTTTCCAATAGAAACAAGTTACTGCTTATATTACATATTTAAAAATGTCGGATATCCTATTAGTTACCCCCCACATGGAATTTGGACATTTTTATAAACATATTTGAATACATTAAACAAAACAATATCAATACACCATTAAAATGATTTATAAAGTCAAAATATCACACAAACACTAATGGCTGAAGGTTTGCCCAAATAATGGTGGAAGCTTTTTGTTGATTTTATGTCTTTATATCATATCGGAATGGTAAGTACTCTAAGTATCACCCTGGCGAAAGACCATCATTCTGAATCGAAACGTTGGTTGAAATGGCTTTAGCCGTGTTTGGTGACTAGATTTGAATAGCCAGGTACTTCCCAACCTTCCTCTTCCCTATCTTCTTCTCCTCCCCGCTACCTTTAGCCTTACAATAAACCCCAATTGGGGATGCCATAGTCTCACTGGCTCTAGACGGTTGGGAGCAGTTGGGACTCTTGTGCGGTATTCACCATAAAAATGAAAATAAATGTGAAAATTCTTAATTCGGTCAAAAATATTTAAAACTGTTGAAATACCTCTGAAAAGTGATGTTTTATAATCTTTGTTTGGTCTTATTTGAACATTCACGCATAGCACATATTATCACCATTATGTTTGATATTATTATTTCTATTACCACTGCAAGTTTTTTAATCAACACAAATATAAGAAATAACCTTAAAATCCGTTGACGTAATTTATGCGACTCTGATGTGAAGTTAGCGCGGACGGAGAACATTCTTACATACTTAGAAGTGCTGCAATATTCTATGAAGACTTTTCTTGTCTCTTTTTCTCTCACGGTGTTCGACGTAAAAACCCGGATAAAATGGTTTATCGCAAATTTGAATTGGTTGGTTAAAAATATTCATATATTGTTACTCCAAGCCCAAGCTATAGCGGGATTTTCCACAACTTAACGCTTTCTCCCGATCGACTTCGTTGTGCTAGGAGATTAAATAGTCGTCTAATATTTTAACATGACTGTACAAGCAGAAATCAAGTCTCTCCAATTTATATTAACACGTCTAGCCATTCGCGGCCTGGATGTTTAGCGATCTGTGAGAGATTATTGATAAGTCTGAAAGAGCCTTTTCAAATACGAATTAATATTCATGCTATTCACGCGTTCCTCGACACAACCTCGCACATTCTTGATGGCTACCAGGCTGCCATTAACTTTACATCGCCAAATAAAGTGAACGGGGTGCGAAAACACATTGAAATAATCCGCTGGTGTTTACGATATCGATGTACTAACACGAAGTTTAATCATATTTGCCGTATCGGAGTGCCGGGAGCGCAGAAACCAGTTATGGTACAAACTGCAACCGCGGTACATACGCGGCACCCACTGACCGCCGCTCGACGGGATTCTTGGGCGCCCCGTCGCGTGCACAATTTTGGCGAGACCTCCTTTTGTTCCTTGCGCTCCTGTGAGAACTGCCCCGGGGCTAACTAACCGGTCCTTGAACTCCCGTCCCGTCCCGTTCCCATAAAATTTCGGGAACAAATAATGTTAGTACCATTTCATTACGTCAAGCGTCTATGGAATAAATAAGCAAGCTTGTAAACTTTCACATTTATTTACAAAACTTTTCCAACCAGTCGTGTTTGCTATTCATAATATCTTTAAAGTAACGCTTTGTAGGCAGTGAAGCACGTACCAATACAAAAATATTCAATTAAAAATAACACGGTTTTTTATAATGAGGGTACAGTACAATACAATTAAGAAGAGGAAGGTTGGGAAGTACCTGGCTATTCATATCTGGTCACCAAACACGGCTAAAATCATTTAAAGCAACGTTTCAATTCTGAATGGTGGTCTTTCACCAGGGCGATACTTAGAGTATCCACCACTCTGAAAGGGCTACACTTGGCTGAACTGGCCTAGCGATAAAATGCTGCCCTCTTTATTTAAAGAGATACCTTTAATGTGACCAATACGTCATTTCACATTTTGACTATTTTACAGTATTTAGTAAAGTAATTTAAAAAATGCATGTTTTCTTGCTGTATCGCGTTCAGAATTTGTTTTATTCTCCACTGCTGAACATGGAGCAAGCAAAAAATATCGGCCCATTGGAATTGGACTTTTTGAACTGGCCAATGTGCACTCGTGAACTGCGTTGTTTTATTCACCAGCCGGTGAATTAATGGTTCAACCCGTGAACTTTAACTGTAACATCGATACAATGCAGTTAACATCAATTCATTCAGTACAGAACATTACTTCCGATAGTGATTTACCCACGTGAAATCATTATTTGGGTTTAAAATTATCAAGCTAAGTCTTTATCTCTGCGATAGGGTTTTGAGTAGAAACGACCCGTTGTCATGCGGGAAATGTCGACCATGTACAAATAATTCAATTATTCGGGGCACCGAATCTTCACAAATTATCGGTAGAACAAACACAGCATTCCCGCTTGACGTATATCGTAATATGCAGTTTTGATCATTTTTTTTTCTGCATCGAATGCTCCGACTTTCGTTTGATTCTGAAGGCTTTTGTGGCCCTTCAGCCATCTGAAATATATTCACCATTTGGGAGAAGGCTTGACTGAAGCGACACAGGTACTTTTTTTCGCTTTACCTCGCTTCAGGTAACTTACTGAAAACATTGAGTTACCTGAGTTAACTTTTCTTTCGATCCAACCAGGTACTGAAGACTTGCGATTTTTTTTATTTTTTATATGAATACTGCACAAGAGTCTCACCTGCTCCCAACCGTCTAGAGCCAGTGAGACTACGGCATCTCCAAATAGGGTATGTTGTGAGGCTGAAGGTAGTGGGGAGGGGAAGGAGATTGGGAAGAGGAAGGTTGGGATGTACCTGGCTATTCAGATCTGGTCACCAAACACGGCCAAAGCCATTTCAAGAAACTTTTAGATTCTGAATGGTGGTCTTTCACCAGGGCGATACTTATCAGGGCCAGTATCTACCACTCTGGAACGTGCCGCAAATATACTTTTGTTTATTATTTTAATATGAATTAAATGTGTTATGACACATATTAATTAAATAAAAGTTACTGGCGCACGCCGGGTTTAAACCCGCGACCTTTGAATTCGTAGTCGAGCGTCTTACCACTCGACCATGGAGGCCGAGTGGTATGTAAATTTTTTTTTTTTTAAACTTGAAGGTGCTCTGGTGTAAACTTCTCAAAAGGGCGCTTCAATCGTTTTGCCTGTGCGGCGACGAAACGTTCTGAAGATTGCAATCAATTCTTTAGTTTATTGTGTTGTTAACCGTTTCATTAATAATCAATAAAAATATATTGTTTCTGTAGATCAAGATTAGGTTGTCGTAAACTGGAGGAAATGTCCAACGGCCTTTTAGGTGTACCTTTAGTTTTTTTGAACTTTGTCTCATTCCTTTGCGAAAACCTCGAGGAATGTACATTTTTATGCGAGCACTTAACTTCACTTTATGGAGCTTTGATTTTATGGTTTTTTGATGATATTTTTATGCCCGGCGATACAAAACATCGAAATAACTCAATTTTAATTCGTACCCAAATGGTCATGTCCTAGTTCTTTGGAAAAGTAATGGTTTAGCCTGTTATTTCTGTATAGTATATTTATAATTTTTTTTTTCTACCACTGATAACTACAGTGAAAAGGTAGGTAATACGCAATAATAATACTACGTGACTTTTTATGGCACCATTTTTGTCAAATCTCACCTCAAAGACGATTGAAAGCTGGAAATAATTGATTGAATAAAACATAATGTTATGATCCGTGTGAAAACTTTTAGCCTGTTATTTCTGTATTGTATATTTATAACAATTTATTTTTTCTAATTTTGGAACTGTTGATTCATGGTGGAATTCCATTTTAATGATTAACAATTTATTTTTCTACCACTGATAACTACAGTGGAAAGGTAGTTAGTACGCATTAATAATACTACGTGACTTTTTTATAGCAGTATTTTTGTCAAATCTCACCTCAAAGATGATTGAAAGCTGGAAATAATTGATTGAATAAAACATAATATTATGATCCGTGTGAAAACTTTGAAGTGTAATTGATAAGAGTGTAATAATATACATAGAAAACAGCCACAAGACAAGCTGTTCAATATATATTTTACAATTCGACATCCGTGAATCTAGTTATTTAAACTAATGTAAACGTGTAAAACATACGTTTTTGTTTTAATCCCGATCGGTTTGATCTGAACTTGCATAAAAAAAAAAAAAATAAATAAAATAAAAATAAATAAATAAATAATAATTATAATTTTTAGTTAATAATTGTGTCTATCTGATGGGACCTGCCAGGTAAGTATGTTCCTGTATATTTTCTTATTTAAACTAGGAATTAATATGTAATGATAGAGAGTAAGATCTGTACAGCGCCCTTGAGGTGATTTTTCACAAAAACGGCGCTATACAAATCGTCCAAATATTATTATTATTATTATCTCTTCCATATCAGAATAGTAGATATATAAAGTATCCCCTTGGTGATAGAGCACCATTCAGAATAGAAACTTTGCTTGAAAAGGCTTTAACCGTGTTTGGTGACCAGATCTGAATGGCCAGGTACTTTTCCACCTTCTTCTTCCACGATAAAAAAGCATTAATATTCGTAATCGACATTTTTAAAGTGAATATAAGTGTTTTATTTATTACATATTCGTAATGAACATCTAAGATGCTTAAAAAACAATAATTTTTTAGAGTTCGCCAATCACCTCATTACTACTAATCATAATTTTAATAGGGATACAGGGGTTGAAATTCTTCACCGTTGCAATAAAGGGATAAAATTAGATAACTTAGAAGCACTAGAAATAAGAACATCATTAAACAGTAAATGCAATATTTTAAACAATCAAATTAATTTATCTTATAGTCCTATCCTAGATATTTTTCCAATAAACCGCTCGGTTATTCCCATAATCCCCTCAATTACCCCTTCTCCTTCCAACTCCTAAATATGTATATATATCTCAGTATTTTGTATTTCAGAATAATTTAATATTGTCCTGATGATGGAAGGGTACTTCCGAAACCGGTAGACATAATATTGAATAATAAAGTGGTTATAAACAAAGTGTATGTGTTCTATTTATAGTTTTATTTATTATTTATGAGCATTATTACAAATAGGTCATTTATAATCTATTAATGGGTTTATTCAAAAAATGTATTTCTTATGTTATCCTACATCTTACATTGTTTTTAAACTTCAATTTATGTGAAATATCTGCAATATGCGTTCGTAAAAAAAATAATTACCAAAAATCTATTGCATTTGGAGCTTGGATGCTTTCAGCAGATGGAAATCTAATATTTATCTATAGAAAAACATGTAAAATTCGATTTTGGAAAATTGTGGATTCGCTTTCTGCATAACTACGTTCAATTGGGGATGCCATAGTCTCACTGGCTGAGAGCAGGTTGAGAGCAGTTGGGGCTATTATAAACTTTATGAGTGCCGATTCTTATCTATTTGATTTATCAATTTATTGACTTTATTCCCATTTGAGAATAATTCTCATACGCAAAATTCCGTTTCTCCATAATTCCTTACCCGCTAAATCTTTTAACACGTTTATTGGCTGATTCGAAGAGAATTCTCAAAAGCAGTTCCTAGTAATAGTAAGCTCGTTTCAGCCAACAGTCAGCCACTTGTTCCTTTATCCCCGCTATTCCGGTGCTTTTCAGAAATGCGCACTTTTATTTTATCATCTCGCAAATCGCCTCCGCGTCTTGTTCGTAGGTGGCCGCTCGTAAGCTTCGAGTGCGGCGCGTTTCGGGTTGCCAGCTATAAAAAAAAGATGGACATTTCCGATGGGCATTGCATTTTTCGAGCGGCGGGTTCGTCGGCCCGGCCCGTCCGTTTTTGGCGTTTTTAATTAAACCGGACCAGATGTATAAATTAGAATTAATATTGCCGGAAAAACTGCGAATGTCCGCGATGGCGGCCTTTTGAAGTCCGCGCCGAAGAATTCCTCCGGTAAATGAGAATCGCGCCGATAAGGCAGTTATTGCTGTCACCGATGCGCTTTTTTTATCGCGTGCCGAACGCGGCTAGATCGGCGCGAGAGATTGTTGCAAATTAAAATTATTGAAAAAATGAGTGCCTCGTGCTTTTGCTATTCCATTGGCTCTTGCGCTAGAACCCGTCAACTACTTGCTATCGAAATATAAAGTCGTTGTTTTGTCTCATTCACTAATTTCTTTGTCTACTGTATAACTCTATATTTTAATCTTAGTTTATATGTATACGTTCCTGAAGAAGGTTAAGTTTAACCGAAACCGGTCGAATTGTTATATGTGTATAAATAAAGTGGCTTAAAACAAAATTATTTTTTATTTAAATTATAATGTCAAGCTACAAAGTGATTGCTTCCTTCGATAATGAAATATAAAGGCGTTAATTCTGTAAAGGACTTGATAATAAAATGAGATTTACTACTTATTGTATTTAAACAACACTTACCATCACTTCTATATGTATGTGGATGGCAAATTTATTTGTATGCAGGTATTACGCGATCTACCTTGCTTCATCTATTGCTGCTGATAAGTACTTAATCCGCGAGAAATAGTTTGGATGCAGGCGAATTCTCCATGTTTCATGTTTAATATTGTTTATTTGTTATCTTGTGTCTGTAAGTGTTTTTTTCCTAAATATATATATATATTAAATTTCTAATGTTATAGAATGATCTGCTGATAGCTTACCAATATTTTGTTCTTAATTTTTGGAATATCAACAAAGAAACATGTAAATCAGACGTTTAGGCAAATTTCTGTAAATAAAAAATAGTAGCTCACCATCTAATGAAGCTGTTTCTTTATTTCCAGATCACGTGATAGAACTGGCACGCCAATCTGAGAACAAGACGCTGTACCTGTTTGCGCAGGTCTACCAGCGAATGTCGGTGCTTTCAAAGGAGCCCATAGCCAGGCTCTATTCAGACATCAGGAACTACGTCCAGAACACGAGCGACTACGCCAGCGCCGCGGACCTGAACATCGAAGCCTCGGTCTCAGATTTCTTTACGAATCTGTTCCCGCTAGTCTACCATCACGCCGTGAACCTCCAGCAGAATGACTTCAGCGAAGACTACAAAACCTGCTTGAGGCACACCATTCAAGACATTCAACCCTTCGGAGATATCCCCAGACAGATATCTCAGCAGATCTTCAAAACTCTAGAAGCGACGAGAGTTTTGTTGCAAGCTTTATCATTAGGATCTGAAGTGCTAAACACGACAGACACCTTGCTGACAGAAGAAGCTGAGAAAGCTGATTCCTCTCAATCCGCTTGTCACACTGCTCTGTTGAAGATGTCGTATTGTCCCAAGTGTATGGGACTGGATACACAGATAAAGCCCTGTTCTGGATATTGCTTGAATGTATTGAGAGGTTGTTTGACCCAGCACGTCTCGGAACTAGATCTCCCGTGGAATGGATATGTCGGAGCCATGGAGAGATTGGTCATAGCAGTAAAGACCCACGACACAGGAAACGGTGTGAATGTGGATTCAGTGATCAAAGGCTTGGACACGAGGATATCAGAAGCTATCATGCACGCGATGGAGAATGGCCCCAGTCTAGAGAAGAAGGTAAGAACATTTATATACCCGATTTTAAAATGTTTGAAATTGAAACTGCTCAGGTCCTGTTCGAAGATAATTAATAGGCACACTTAAGGCTGATTCACACCAACGTTCGGATCCGCTTAGTGCCGATATTGTTCCGCAAGAGAGCTTATTGATATGGTATGAATATCAATCAACGAGTATGTGCCAAGACAAAGTTGTATGGCAGTATATCCTTCTGCCCACCCTTGTGACATTTAACTACTTATTTAGTTAAATAATTATTTTGAAGTGTAAACATACTTACAACGCAGATTTTTTTTTTAAACCATTTTTTTATCACTAAATAATATTTTTAATAATCAATAATTAATAAAAATATTATTTAGTGATAAAAATAATGATTTTTTACAATTCAAAATAATTATTTAACTAACTAAGTAGTTAAATATCACAAGGGTGGGCAGAAGGATATACTGACACACAACTTTGTCTTGGCACATACTCCTTGATCGATATTCATACCATATCAATAAGCTCTCATGCGGAACAATATCGGCACTGAGCGGATCCGGACGTTGGTGTGAATCAGCCTTTGTAGTTTATTGGCAATGCAATACACATATGAAATTCTTGTAATTTAAGAGTGGATGCACACCTTTTGCGCTTGCAACGATAATATTTAATTTGCTTCGTCGCGTTGAAAAGTTTTTTCCAGTCAGACGATTGGATAAAAATCCATTGAAGAACTATTTTTTTCATATTATATAGTTAAACCAACGAGAATGACTGTGTTAATTAGGGAATCAGACTGTTCGAAGCATTTTTAAGCCACACTTTTTTTTGTAGAATTACGTAAAGACTTATAAAAAAATCCCTATCGGATTTTGTGCCAAAATGTGTCGTCCTGCTCGGAGTATTTTATAAGAGAGTAACATTATTCCGAATGATGATGTTGGCCATTGACTTGTCTTACGCCAACAGTGCCACCTAAACGTCAAATACGCTAATATCCTCCCCCTCGTTGAAACCACACATTCAATGGCACCAATTCAGATTCCAAGTCTCCCACTCGCGGCTAAGTGTGATGAGTTTGATGGATGGTTAACGTAAAGGGATTTCCACCACAATACCTCCACTTATATTCTGAACCCCTGTCACGCCGTTTCCTTTGTGGATAAAGCGTGGCGCTATATCCGCAGGCACTCAACTGCGCCATCAACAATGTTACAAAAGTAAGCATGTCCCTACGTGGCGTGGCCTGAACTTCTACGCGGGTCATCTTTCATCTGCTCTTTGACGTGTTTTGTCCCTTTCATTGCACAATTGGCTTCCGTTCGGGACGTATTGAACAGTATATCTTTGTTTGTAAGAGGCATTTTTCTATTTCCCCTTCGACTGCAGTAGTGCAGATTCTAGCAGAGGAAAATAAATAGATCACTATACATTCTTACACTTGTGTATTCCCTGCTCATATTTTGTCATCGTTTAAAGTTTATCACGGAAAAGTTCATTTTTATCTACGCAGAAGTGTTATTTTATTTATTTTGTTTATCTATAAACTTTTTTGCTACTTCGCTTTGAACGTGCTTAACAATTTTGTCAATTTGTCTTCTCTTGTTTCCGGTAAACTGATCTATTTGCCCGCTTACCCACTGTCCATATATTCTCAATGTCTTATTTCTCACTCCGACACTTGATGATTACTTATATTTAATATAATTTGTTGTTGGTTAATAAAATGAAGAGTTTTTTTCCGAGACAAGTCTACAGTATATATCAATTTGTTAGTTAAAATAACTATTTGGATTTTTTATTTTCCTTCTTGCACAACACATTGATTTACAACTGTCTTTATTTGTTGTCGAAACCTTTTCGCTATAAGCATTCCCTTGTTCTGTTTAGAAATAGGTCACTTTCCTTTGTTTGGTTCCATTCTTTGCGCATTTCGTTTCCATAAAGTTTTCGGTTGTTACAAAAATGATATTTCTTTTAACGTTATTTCGCTTTTGCCCTGATTCGAGAACTTGTTTTCTATTTTACAAACCCTGGCAAACAGCGGTTTTATGCGGAATATCGTTGGCTTAAAGGGAGATTATTCTCCGAAAGCTGTGTTTAATTAATTACCGCTGAATTTAAATTTTCAGTACAATTTATCATTTAGGAAATGGGATTTGGTTGTTTGAGTAGTGGGTTTGAATACTCAATCAATTTGTTAATTAATTCATTCATTCTACTGAATAACGATAAGCAATTAATATTGGTTTTGATAATAAATGCTACTCGTTATCAGAAAAAGCTGGTATTTTTTTTGTGCTAGATGGATTAGATTGAAAAATAAATCATTTCTTAAATTGGAATTTACTTTAAAGCATTAATGCTTATTTATTGTTTAAATAATATTAATAATCTGAAACACAAATACGAAACAGAAAAAGGCCAGAAACAAAAAAGAACAATGGTTACGACCGATACTCGAACTCGGAACCTCTTCTCTATCCGGGATTAACACTTTGCCAATTAAGTTATTAATACCTCATTACAAAGCGGCATTTTTAAACGATCTCATACTTCTACTGAAAATTATTGATATTTGAATTTATTTAGATTTCAGGCTGCCATCTTTTGATGATATCCAAAGTTCTACCTGAACACATATTGAATATCTAGATGGCATCTTAGATAAATGATGACTCCAGACTGCCCTCTGCTGGGGTCGGCCATATGAAGATTTTCAGAAATCTGTTGCGGCGTTCCAAAGACCGAAAAATATACAGTAAAAAAATAGAAATAGATATTTTTTAAATGATACTCAAGTAATTTGCGACGCATTTTTAGCATAATTTTCCTATTTTTAAATTATAAGTCAGCGCAACTGTTTCCAGTTCGTAACTATAATTTCATTATGAGCTATGTAGTTTTAAAATATTTATTTAACGGTCAAAAACTGAGATAAGACCACATATTATCTGTTTAATAAGGCTCAATTTATTTTTCTCCAAAATAATAGTGCTGTTACTAGGGCGAAACCGGATAGTAACTACTAGTTATAAAATAAAAGTAATAAATATATTTCCACCACAAATTATTCTTTATCAATAATAATAACACATTTTGGGTGTTCAATACATAACCAGCAATATCAAGCAAATACAATTAATAATTACTAAACTTAATATTATATATAATTAACTTAATATTACGACAAAATAAATTATTATTAACCTAGGTATTTCTGCTAAAATACATCATAGGTAGGTACTTTTTTAAGTAAATAAGGATTTGAAAAGATGTTTTTTTTTTATTTGATAGTTTCAATTAGCATCAGTTCCAAATTTGAAAAGCTCACACTCGTACGTGCGTACTCACAAAATAAACTATTTATAATTAATCATAATTAATTAGCAGGATTTTAATGTTAAAAAATTCCACCTTGAAATAGCCAGACTCTATTTAGTATTTTTTAAAGTGTTAATAAATAAATAAAATATTCAACCTGATTCTTCTACAATATTCCATGTGTGTGATACTTCGCAGATCTTTTGCAAACATCTTTCGTTGAACACAACTTCCATCGAATATTTAAAATGGCGTCTCGTCTGACTATTAGTTGGAGAGATTTGAATGTGTAAATCTTTTGTCTGTGACTTTTAGTGAAGTGTTCCTCTGAATTCCATAACCCGGGAAGAAGGAAAATGTCTACGCGAGAGCAGATATCTTCTTGCTTTGTTTTAACTTCTTATTTCCTGGAAAACTTTTCCATTATTTATTGAAAGGCTTGTTCACTTGCTTCCAGTCTCGAAAGTTCTGCTAATGGCCACACATACTTGCCGATTATTTCCGCTGTATTGTTTTCTTCGTAGTTTTAAACTATAACCACTCTAAACTTACTTGAAAAATAGAAATAATGACAGAACTGTGATTCGCACAAAAGATGGAAGCCTCTGAAAGTCTTATAGGCGCACTCTCAAAATACTCTGGACAGAATAAATAACCAATTACGAAGTTCTTCATAACTAACTAACCATCACACCGTTTCATCGCAGGTGTAAGCAGAGAGGATGGTCTGCCATACAACACTCTCTGTCTTGGCACATACTCCTCGCTTCATTCACATTCATACATACTATTCTATTATTCTGACTCTTGACATGGCCTGACTCAAGTATTTGATTCACTTTTTCGTGCAATGTTATTTAAAAAATAAAAAAACCTTTTTAGATTATTCTTTCGACCCCCATGCTGGATGGATGTCCCTGTGTTATATCAGACGAAATTGATGAGATACGTTTGTTCATATTTCCATTTTCACTTTCTTCAGAAGTTTCCCAGTTTCATTAGAAAAATAAATTGATATCTAGAATAATATTAAGTAAGATGATAAAAC
The DNA here is from genome assembly GCA_022651775.1 of Drusus annulatus. Classification (NCBI taxonomy): domain Eukaryota; kingdom Metazoa; phylum Arthropoda; class Insecta; order Trichoptera; family Limnephilidae; genus Drusus; species Drusus annulatus. Next base: position 342,013 of record JAGWCC010000357.1, on the reverse strand, counting down.
CGGGCTTCATTTCTCGTAATATGATACATACATAAATGTTTTTACGCCTCCGATACGAGAATCTGCAATAATTTCTCTGGGCTTTATGGCTTTCATTTCTTCTTACCGCCCAAGATTTGGTGCAGCCGAATCCAGAATCATCCTTATGAAGATAAGTCATGTTTGAGGATGAGTGATGCTTGTTGCATAATTCCACCCGAGAGGCGATACTCGCCCACGCCGCGTGTCAAAGAGGCGCCACGTACAACTTTAAAAAATTGCTCGCTGATACGATTTAACGAAACGAGACTCGGAAGAAACTCGTTCCTACGCCTCCCCGGAGATCAGAAACGTAAGAGGATTAAAACGTTGCCTTTTGTCGGCGTCACATTAGCATAAAACCTCGTTTAGCGGTTGACTGCGTATCATTTATTAATACGTAATAAGTAATAACATTGTTTCTTTGTCCAAGTAAAAATGCTGGAGAGATTCCCCTATTTATTCAAGCACTTTGAAAACATTCGTCCTTGACCGTTTTGAAAAACAAATTACCAGTAGCCTTGTGCTGCTTTGTAAGGTCATCCCTCAAGGTCAGCTTTCTTTCACAGCGTTGCTTTAATGCATTCGTCCTCTTTTTTGTAAATTGGAGAATGAAATTTTATAAACTTTCAGCAACATCATACCTCACACAAATTGTTAAATTGTCAAATATTTCGGCTCTTATATTAATTGTATCGCGCATAAAAAATATGCCTCCAGACGCCATTAACGATAAATAAAAAATAAAAGATACCCGAGGGATCAATAATGTTTTTAATGAGGTAATCATCTCAAAGGAGCTTTTGTAAAGTAGTCGTAATCGAAGGCGCGGCTTTCAACGTCATTCTAAAAGTCCTTTGATATCCTTAAAAGTATCCGGAGCGCAGAAAACATGAAAGGTGAATTCTCACCTCGGTCTCTCGCGAAAAAACTTTTGATCCTGAATCGAACGACTCGCCTATCGCTGAAGGCCAACAACTTTGCACGCGGTAAACGAGATTGTATGACTGTTCGACCCACTTACTACTTAGTGATTCTGTGCTCCTTGTATGTTTTTCCGCGTTTGAGAGTCGTTCAAACATTCTGTATTCCCCGGGGTTTTATAAAATCTACTCCGAATCCACTTCTGATCTCTCGTTGCTTTTTGTTCAAACCAAAACCAAATTTACAGCCTAAAAGTAAAGCCCGAACTAATAATTAATATTTCAGAGAGTAACTTAATAATTCTGCACATGATTTTATGTTTGCTTAATAGATATTCAATGAAACAATAATTTTGTTGTCTTTGCTTATGAACGTTATATATTTGAAAAAGAAAAAAAATCATGGATAAAAGCAATAAATATTTGATTAAAATATTTTTTATTGAGGACTTTGTGCTTATTTTTTATTTATTTTATTTTATTTTGCAAAACCATTTTTTTTACCAATTACAATGCAAAGGCGATCAAAAAACATACACAAAAAATATCGAAATTTCCTGTGAGGTTGTTAATTAACCTAATAAGGCCTCCCAGAGGCATCACCATTGGTAAGTTAGTTCTGCACCTGGGAAGAAACAGAAGCATGTGTTGGCGGCCTCGCGTGAAATTATCAGGGACATGGAATCTGATTTCCGCCAGGATGTCAGGTATTGATAATACACCGTACAAGAGTTTATTTCATCGAGGGACGTTTTTTTTGGTCAGCAACATTTTGGATTTGTTTATTTGTATATCTATTTATTGACATAGAGGCAATCTGAAATCTACATTGTTAAGCCATAAGCTCATTGTGCTATCTCTCATTTTTTACCCTTTTCCGTTGACGGTATGTCAGTCGCTTTGATGAAGTTTTCATGTGTGTGTGTGGTAATGTCACTCGGATCCACAACATGGTTATCTGATCCTTCTCCTCCTTGGTGGGGCATCTTCATAATTTTCACATTTCCTACTATCTCGTATATGTCCTAAAACTAGCTCCCTCAGTGGGTTTCTATCCATATATTCTTAGTTAGTAATTTAGAGTCACCGTAATTACTGCGATCGCTTATCTTTTCTGTGTGTTTAATTATAATCTTTTTTTTATTAAAATGCTAACTCAATAACAGTTTTTATTATATTTTTTTAGCATCGAGTCTTAAAAAATATGCTAGCGTTTTTCATTTTTGTTTAAATTGGGATAAAAAATTTCCATTTCCGACAGGCATTAAATAATCAATGTTCCATTTACTTCAAAGCCTTTAAATCTAATAACCGTTTTCTGGAAAAGGCGTCGCGTTTTCACAAATCATTAATGGCAGACAAACCTTCCGTCCAAAGTAAAGCGATTTAATATTTAAAGAAACAAGGGGGTGGAATATCCCTGAACTGGAAAATCGGCACTTTGGAAAATTTTCCGGCATTGAATTTATATATAAATGAAACTGTTAACGGCTTTTCTCATCTCGAGAAAGAACAAAGTGCTTTTATCTCAATATCACTTCTTCACGCAGAAGTTAACCAAAAACAAAATTTCACTTCAATTAAAATAACCATAAATCTATTTTTAAATTAAAAATAAATGCCTACGTTGATAGCCGTGCCCGTTTCCTATTTTCTCTTGTATTTATGACCTTACATCAACAGACAATAATGTAATTTTGGGTAGGTACCTACATCATTTTATTTATGCAAACACTCCAACTTTGGCGGAGATGTGTGAACTGAGTTGATATCTGCCACGACGAAGGCAAAGTTGTACTGAAACCGGTTGGAAAATTAAATATTAAATGGTAAATTTAGTGATGTATACAAAATTAGCGTTCTATTTACCAATGTTCCTTCAGAAAATGACTCATTTCCGGAAATAATACTACGTATGTTGATCGTAGGGATTTTTTTATCGCGCTTTTGTCCTCTTCTTAAAACGTACTCGTATGTATACCTATACCATCAATCAAAAGTGTCCGTGTTTTATTCAAAACAACAAATGTCTAAACCTTCAAATATACATGTATATGTGTATCAAAGCATTTATGGTATGAAATACATAATATTTTTTTGAAATTAAATAAAGTTTATTTGTATTAAAATAAGGTAAACAAATTTATGAAACCATTTGATTAATTTTCCACAAGGGTCCACAATACTGTGAAAAATGCCGTGTCAGAAATAATATATTTTTTTTACATTGGAGAAAGAATCAGGCGGAGGATGTTTTACTTTCGTTACCAAAAATAATGCAAAATTCTACTCTATTAGTGATGATATTCATGACGATTTAATGAAGTTTTAACATTATCTAATTGCGGGCAACCCCAGATTTAATCAACATATTTTTTTAAATATATAAAATCTTTACAATGTCTGTTCTGAGACGGGAAACGACTACCGTTTCCACTTCTATCATATACGGAAAAAGTCATATTTGTTAAATAACAGCCACTGTTAGGAAAATATCTTGTTAAAACATATAGTGTGCGATTCTGCGTCTGCATTTTTATACAATCTATGGAGTTTTTCTCCATGCGCGTTTATCGAGTTTGATTCGGTATCTACATTTTTTGTTATCTATGGAATTTCTCACCAGAAAGAGGTACCTACGCTCCTAGAGTATATACACAAGACGCAAGCTACGCCTCCTTGTGAAGGCACTAAGATATTTATGCCCGCTAAAACTCTTATCGAACAAGATATTCCCCAGGAGCACTCAATCGAATGTTTATCTTAGATATCTTTGTGCTATAACAATTTACGCAGTAAGTACATTATTTAGTAGACAAATCCTGGAAGACGGCCTATAAATAAATTATTAGTTTCCCCCTGGAAAATTTAAGAACGACACTTGATTTCCGGTTAATAGTTTTATCGTACTTTGAAATATAATCGAGATGGATAACATATGGTAGAATGCTCGATTGACATTCAAACGGATGGAGCATTCTCACGGTAACTATTGATTTACTCCTTTTTCAGGTTATATATAGATATTTACTGTAACGTTATACCAAAAAATAAGCCTACTTTATAACTCAATTCCAACAAAAAAATACTGATGTTGCCGACATTTTAATTTCAGATTAAAATACAATGTTTATATAAGTAGGCAGTAGCCTGCCTGGTATTATAATCGAGTAACTTTTCTAAGAATTGTTTTTAAAATATTAAATCTTTCTCGTAAACAATAATACCACTTTCGACGAGTTGAACCTTCATTTCATTCGAACAACCTTTATTTTTCCAAGAAAAATTCAGATTATTCTTTTGCGATGCTTACACAATTTTCTATTAAAAGTTTCACCTTCGAAATGCTTAAATTTGATGTAAAATTATTTTGTGAAATTTATTCAGGTACGTTTTAATTTACCTTTAAAATGTAAAAAAATTGAACTTTCCAGACTAAAAAAACATTATCTACTCAATCGGCCCCAATACGGTGGTTGGTTTGTAAACTTTGTTATTGCAATTGGCCCCATTCGTGAATAGAATATTTGAAAATTTAAGCTAGTATACATGATTTGTTTCTAGCCAGGCTAACCAACCAATTAAGTGAGATTTTATTTTATTAAATGGGTACTTAACCAGCTGTCGTATTAGCTTTGCGGTAAAACATTTCCGTTTTCATTCCGCACCTGCTATTTTGCGAGAATTAAAACGTTTTGTCACCTGCTGCTGGGAAATCCCTAGCCATTTCTCCTAAGAGAGGCGGGAAATTGACTAATAAATATTAGGTTGACAGTAGTTCCGCGCGTAAAGTTCTTTTGTAAAATTGAATCCTTTAATTATCCTTAAACAATATTTTTTAAGATACAACATTAACATAACTACCAAATAATAAAAAGGAAAATTTAAACTTAAAAAAAGGATATATTCATATGTGATAGGTAATTTTTTAAAGTTTTCAAAATTAAACGCTTTATCAAATATAGATCGGTATTTCAATATGCTACTGACCATCATACTTCAACGTGGTAGATACTCTCAGTATCGCCCTGGTTAAATACCACCATTCAGAATCAAAACATGACTTTAACCGTGTTTTGTTACCAGATCCTCTTCCTCATCTCTTTCCCTTCCCCACTCCATTCAGCCTCACAGCATACCCTAATTGAGGATGTCATACTCTCACTTGCTATGGAGAGTTGGGACTCAATCTCATTAAAAAATATTTTTAATTATTCCATCAATTACATGACTACAAACTTTTTCTTAACGGGCGGCCAAAAGATGTATTTTTTAAATCGTTATAATTGTGTTTTCGTATAGTTTTTGAAATCCATAGATTTCAAAGAAACCATTTTTCTAGCAATGAGTAGGTACCTACTGTACGAACTCCACTGCTATTAATCTCTGATTTTTCAATTGTCTGATTATTATTATCCACAGCTGAAACTTTCCCCGCCCGGGCGGGTGCAGACAACCTGCGAAAACATTTAATTAACAAATTATTATTCATTTTTAGGCCGCCATTGCGCCGCGCCGCGTGCCGGCCGCGCGTACCGCCTCTGACACCAACTTTTAATTTAATTTCCTTATGTTTTCGAACTGAATTCTTGGCGCCAAAGTAGCCGTGAAGTTTCCCGCACTTTAGAAGGCCATCGGCATCCGCGGCTAACTTCGCTTCGTTCCCCTTTCAACTTTTTCTGCTAACTTCGGTTGGTACTATTAGCCAGCAGCGTTCTTTTTCCGTTTTGCAGTTTCTCTTCCAATTCTGCAGTTTGCTTGGATAATAGCAATTAGATACTGAATCTAAGTTATTTTATATTTTATGAAAGCGTCTTCATTAATCTTGGCTTAAGTTCGTATGAACTTTTCCATGCCTCTCGGAAAATTGTACGGCTGCAAACTGCTAAAGCCGCCTTTTGAGTAGCTATGCAAGATATATAAACAAGATTACCTCCATCTAGCTTATTTCGATAGTAAGTATAGCATCGTATTTAATAATTAACTTAGTAAAATAATTCATCAACATATTTTCATTAGTTTCTGCTCTTTGGGGCAGGCTACGTTAGTTACAATACCCTTTTCAACGATGAAACTTCGATAAATGCTTTAAAAATATGGAAATAGCGATATGGAGTCTCTTTTATGCAGTCAGAGGGGGCGTTGTGTAAATTTTACGGATACAACAAAAACTATGGATTTCAACATAGTACATTTTTACCCATAGAGTATGTCCAGCTGCACTTTATTTATTATTTTACTACATACTTATACAAAGTTACAAAATTTTATGCATTCAAATTTTTTACACTTTTGATAGTTTAATAAATATTTCAACGTTTCATAGCCCATGGTGGAAATAACGTTGCTAGATGAAAATAGTTTTGCTACATTATGTATATCGTCGCTGGAAAGGCAAAAGGACGCGACACTTTGGTAAAAAATTAGTTAAATATGCAGTTTTTTTCTGCATCGAATGCTCTGACTCTCGTTTCATTTTTTTTTTATTTACTTAACTTCATGTTTATTTACAATATTGTACATACATTCTGGAGACTTTTGTGACGCTTCAACCATTTAAAATATATTTACCATTTGAGAGAAGGCTCGACTCAAACGACACAAGTTTGAGATTTTTAAGGTTTTTGTCGCTTCAGGTAACTCAGTGAGAGCATTGATTTACCTGGGTTAACTTTTTTTTTCAAAAATCCATCTGGGTCCTGAAAAAATTATAAATTTTATTTAAAAAAAAAACCTTAAAGTGCTCTGGTATAAACTTCCCAAAATGGCGCTTCAGCCCTTTTGCCTTTCCGACGATAATATAGTTTTGATGTTCCAGACAGTCAGAAAAAGTCAGAAAGTTGTCACGACACCAGAGCTCACCATCCAAAAGCTTGTACCACTTTAATTTATCAGATTTTCTCTTTGTGTTTAAGATTCCTTTTAAAATGTAGATGAAATCAATTAATAACTCACGTTCAATATAGTATGAATGTGGTATTTTAACAAAAAGCCTTCTCCACTCAGAAATATATCTAGTCAAACAGCCTGCCGTATTTCCCCTTACAATTTATACCTGATTATCATAATTAAGATTTAGTTTCAGCCTCCATTAGCGGCTGCGTAGGGCTTGTATCGCCAATCTTCAATTAACGACATTATCACTTAATTATTCAAATGACCGCTTTGATCGAGGTGGCGCCCCGCTTGAGAAACTACGTCATTTTATAACTGTGGACACAAACAGTAGGCCTAGTCGACTAAATTCTATTTAATTAAAACTTATGTTAATTTATGCACCTATATTGGTGACTATGAACAATTTCCTCTGGGAATACCGACGACAGTACAATTGTGAACTTTTCGAATTTGGAAGTGATATAAATTGAAGTTATCCAATTTTAAAAGAGTCTTTTCACATCCCTCCTACCTAATAAAGTATAGGTAACGCAACAAGAGTTGAAACAAACAATACATGCTTAGCGTTGGATGTATTGTGTATCGGTATACGCTCCAGTGGCGATGTATTTACAATGCGTCATAAAGAAAAAGCCCTTTGTCTTTTTTACGTCTACTTATTGTCACTAGTGGAAAGGGGACAGAAAGTGTTTACGATGATTCTTCTAGTATATTGAAAGTGTACATACAGCGTGTCTTATTCATGCAGCTCGACCGGGTGCTGTTGAAAATAATATTATAATCTTTTTTGAAGAAACAGTAATTAGCATGAATGCTCGTGTTCGAGAATGTTCCAAATCGGGGAATTACTGGATCATTTTTAAATACCCCTTTGAATTCAGTGCTTTATTGAGAACTGTATGTAAAGAACATTCAACATTTTAATAACCCCCTACCCCTGCTCCTACCACCTCTCCCGTACTTAACCCCCACCTAAGTTGATGTTTATTTTTATTTTTTATATGAATACCGCACAAGAGTCTCAACTGCTCCCAACCGTCTAGAGCCAGTGAGACTATGGCATCCCCAAGTAGGGTATGTTGTGAGGCTGAAGGTACTGGGGAGGGGAAGGAGATTGGGAAGAGGAAGGTTGGGAAGTACCTGGCTATTCAGATCTGGTCACCAAACACGGCTATAGCCATTTCAAGCAACGTTTCGATTCTGAATGGTGGTCTTTCACCAGGGCGATACTTAAAGTATCTACCACTCTGGAACGTGCCGCAAATATACTTTTTATTATTTTCATATGAATTAAAATGTGTTATGACACATATTAATTAAATAAAAGTTGTTGGCGCACGCCGGGTTTGAACCCGCGACCTTTGGATTCGTAGTCGAGCGTCTTACCACTCGACTATGGAGTTCTAAGTTGATGTGCCCATTTATGTTTTCCCCAAGCATTATAATTCTGTTTTGATTTAATACATATTTGTTCAGCTCTGAAGAAGGTTCAGGTAGAGCCGAAACCGGTTGGTTTATATATATATATATATGTATCCAATAGAGTGGTGTCAAAACAAAGTTACTTTTATTTAAAATGTAATTATGTCTTTCCACAAAGTGAGTGCTTCATGTCAAAGTTTGATATCCTTCTTCTTCTTCTCCTTATTTCGACTTCTACCCGAGGTTGGCTATCGTTAATACAAATTTCACGCTGCATACTGCAGCCCACAATACCTCTGAAAAGAGGGCACCGGGGATGAAGAAGCCTGCGATTTTGTGTGTGAACAATAATAAATCTGGCGAAATTGTCTACAAATCTATCATGTGATGAGTCCACACACCTGATGAGATTGCAAAAATGCGAGATCTCGTCCCGCGTTAAATATTTACTTTACTGTTTCCAATAACTTGATTTGATGGATGAATTAGTAATATATATTATGAGTAAGAAATAATACTAAATAAATAAAAGCTCGCCTCGCTTAACCTGATCTCGTGGATGAATAAGTAATATCGCAAATGGTTCCACATAAGCTTTATTTTATTATTTGTTTTGGTTCATATCCTCCGCGCTCTCCGCCTATGCCTATGCCTATATGGAGGCCTCGATAAAGTTTTATCTTGGCATATCTGCAATACACCCTTCCTTGTGAAACTAGTTTGTGATATTTGCCACATTATGCACATCCCCGCATCCAGCCTGCATTGGACTGGTTACAAATGAAGACGTATGTTTCGCAATGACCCGAATCCAGAAACGCAATTTCATAATTTAAAAATAATATATGATTTTACCCGCAATTTCAGTACATTTTTCTTAACGTTGTTGGAGTAGGATGCAAAGAATGGTGATTTGAACAAATACAAAATATTTATTTTATCGAAGGAAGCAATCACTTTGTAGCTTGACATTATAATTTAAATAAAAAATAATTTTGTTTTAAGCCACTTTATTTATACACATATAACAATTCGACCGGTTTCGGTTAAACTTAACCTTCTTCAGGAACGTATATATATAAACTAAGATTAAAATATAGAGTTGTACAGTAGACAAAGAAATAAGTGAAAGAGACAAAACATTAGTATAAACAGGACAAAGCATCAGAGAGGGGGTGGTAATGGAGTAGGTAGAGAGGTAGGGGGATGGGAAGAGGAGAAGGGGAACATTCTTAAAATCGGACTTTTAGTTAATTCTAATTGTTTATTTAAAATTTGGCAATTATTATTATTATTATTTGATTTTGATATTTCTATAAAATTTATATTAAATACAAAATATTTATATTAAATACAAAATATTTATATTAAATACAAAATAATCTAAGTACATTTACAAACATTGTGGTGGCCAGGCTTTTATTTAAATACATTTGGTATAAATGTTACCTTTTACTCCTTTTTCATTCCTATTGCGCTTTACCCCAATTATCTAACTTAAAAAATAAAAAATCTTTTTATTTTTATTTAATTAGTTATTTTTTTGTACAAAATGATCATTTGTCACTTAATACTAACAGTAGGTATAATATAAATTGAATAAATGTACAATGTCTAGTTTCTAGTTAATGATAATTACCTCCCTAATTGAGAAAGTTCTCCTGCAAAGGAAGGTGTTTTTATAATTTATATTTCAGTGTTGTTTTCTTAATACCAAAATAATTTATATCGGCGTCGGAAAGGCAAAAGGGCTGAAGCTCCATTTTAAGTTCAAAATTCATTCAAGTCTTCAGTACCTGGTTGGACTTTGAAAAAAAAAGTTAATCAGGTGTCTCAATGCTCACATTGAGTTACCTGAAGCGACAAAAAGCTAAAAAGTCCCGAACTTGTGTCGCTTGACTCAAGCTTTCACCCAAATGGTAAATATATTTTAGATGGCTGAAGGGCCATTAAAGTTTCAGAATCAAACAGAGTCAGAGCATTCGATGCAGAAAAAAAACTGATTAAAACTGCACACTTAACTTAATTTTGATCAAGGTGTCGCTTAAGCCTTTTTGCCTTTCCAGCGTCGATATGGTGCTACGTAATATTATATAATCAACCAAATAACAGACAGGTAAAATTTTACAAACCTCCTAAATACGATAAGAAATAAATCATTGTTGAATTGAAAAACACGGTTTATAAAAACTTGAACTTTGCTTATTTTTGTAAAGCATTCTTCAATTATATCGTTCACTTACATCTGTGCAGAGCCGTTATATTTTATTTGTAGTTCTTTGTTTTCCACACCCTAGTGATTGTATGCTTTTATCACGATTTTCACTAAAAAAGTTGATGGATTTTATCTCACACTTTAGTAAACACCAACATATTTATATTAAAAAAAAAACCTAATTTAGGTTTTCTGTAATTATTTTGAGTGGTTAAATAGTTTTCATGTGCGTTGGCTCAGATATTGCTGGAGAAAACAGTCGTCCTTCTCTTATTTTGTAATGCAACTTCCTGATTCTCAACAGAAGGGTAGGCCAGTAAATTCAATTTCTCGAAAGGGGTGCTAGCAAGTTGTACATCAGTTTGGCAAACACTGGCGTATTAAAATCGATAGCGAAGAATAAAATAACAAAGTGGCAGCCTTATTTTTGAAAGCCCTCGCATAAAAACCTCCTCGCCAATAATATCTTAGGTTATTCAAATAAGAATCCCAACTTATCCGCCAGGATTTGATTTAATGAGACAATTATTATTTTTGAACAGACCATTTTTGTTCGCTGGATCGTTTTGGAAATCCATGTTACCCAAGAAAATAAATCTCGCTTAAGTATTATTCCTTAAAATTGTTCTACGAAGCATTTTGCTATCTAAATATTCTTCCCGGTGTGGAACAGCGTTCGGAATAACAGGTCATAACTTATTTTATGTATTTTACGAATTTATCTCTGACTTTAGCTGTTATTTCTTCTTTAAAGTGGATTTTATCGCAATATTAGTTATTTTTAAAACGCCATTTTCGTACATTTTGTATAGCACGTGCTATGAATTTAAAATATGGCTTAGTCCGTCTTAAGACTTCAATAGCAAAATATTTGTACAATTATATTTCTTAATAAAGAAAACGAACTTCAATATAATATGATAAATCATTTTTTCCTTAAATTGTTTGGGAGTAAAACCCGGTAATACCCGATGGGTTCTTTCAACTAAGACAAATAAAATCAGTGCGAAGAAACCTGCCAACAGAGGCAACCATACTACTTGTAAACTCGTACGTCGTTTCGCGTTTAGATTACTGCAACGGAATATACGCTAGTCTTCCTAAATATCAAATTAACAAACTACAACTAGTCTTCAACGCCGCGGCAAGACTTATCACCGGCGTATCAAAATATTCCCATATCTCAGAGCACCTCAAAAATCTTCACTGGCTTAAATATCCCGAAAGAATCCAGTTTAAGCTTTGCTGGATGGTTTTCAAATCAGTTAACGGAATGGCTTCGGCTTATTTATCGGAATTGTGTATTCCCGAAGATGTAACGAGCCCAATAGAACCAAGAAAACTTTTCAGACTCTCATTCCTTAAATTCATTAGAAGATTATCACCATTATCTGTTCTTCACTACGAAAAATTAAAAATACCTCCGATACACTTTATTTTAAATTTGCTCTCATGCCCTAAAAATGAAAAAAAAAAAAAAAAAATATATATATATATATATATATATAAATATATATATATATTAAATAAAAGAATACTTTTTTTAAAACCACAGAATTTATTATGATGAAGGCCAACCGGTTTCGCTTGGATCAAGCTTCGTCAGGGCACATATAATAACTAAAGAAAAAATACAGAGTTAACAGGTATATATAGGTACAACAGTTAATGATAGAGTGAGACAGTATATAATACAAAGAAGGAAGAGAGAGAGCATATATTAGTGGGAGGGAACAATTGAAAGTGCTTAATATATATTACGAAGAATTGGTAAATAAACAAGTGTACATAATAGAAAGATAATGATATAATGTAAGGGGCTGACAAAGATCCCATATTGAATTTATATATGAAAACGAAATTTTATATTGTTACTGGAAAAGAAGCCATTTGGATACATAATAATAATTAAATGGGTGAGTTATGGAATAAAACAGAGTGATTTGTAGCATCAAATGAGGGTGAAGTTGACAATTGATGGGATAAAGGTTGATTTACAGGAAACATATTTAAAATAGGGCTAAAGGATACACTTTTTATTTAAATAAAAGTAAAAAGCTTGAATATTGTCGTTTTTTAGTCAATTCAAAATTACCATTCATATATTATGTTAAAGATTGAATGTCACCTTCAATAAATCCATTTATTTCAAACCTTTGTACAAAGTACATATTTAAGGTAAAGTGAAACTGAATAATAGATATAATTAATGCAGATTTTTGGGTTTAATTTCCTGTTTGTCGAACTAAGCCTCTTTCGCGTGTCGCGTTTCGCAAAACTCACCAATTTCTCGGGAAAAAAATACACATTCGATAATTAAACAGAGTGCGGGAAAGTGTGTCGTGACAGGATTTAAAATTGGAACATTTACCGCCACCCGACACACACAGAAACCAAAATGTCGAACTATTACAGTTTTTCACAACAAAATACGATTTTTTTTTTTTTTAAACTAAACTACGCCAAAGGTTTGCCTTTGACACTTTTTCTGAACAAATATGTATGCATACGATGCCATTTATTTTCAGTAGCAGATTTATGTATTCAATTATATACGCCCTTATAGGCTTTTATATAACTGTGTAATACATACTATAAAAAGAGGTTGCTATTATAACTAGAGACATTCATATGGTCGATATTTCTGTCCCGGTTAAAAGCAACCGGTTCCTAGCCGGTCACTGGAACCGTCGATTTTATTCCTCCGAGGAACCGGCTTATCAATTATAAATCGATATCCCTTTGTCCGTTCTTTTCGTTTTCGAACCAGTTTCAGTTCTTTTCGTTTTCAAATCTCTATCGACTTGTACCTTTTTTTGGCAATTTGCTAGTACTTTTCGAAAAAATCCTCCTTCGCGGTACTTTTCTGGCACCAGCAACCGGTTACAAAAAGAACTGGATAAATAACTGGTTCCTCGCCGGTCACCGGTAACTGGAACCGCAGGTACACTTAATTCTGATATCGACCATCTCTAATTATAACCTTCTTGTAACTAGACTGAGTGCAGTTGAATATATCTACTATTTCTGCGAAATAATTACCAACCGTATGCAATCTAGGTACCAGTCAATGATTCAGTCCTGATGTTATTGTTACATTTAAAAATAATTTTGGGTCGAGTGGTTCTGTTAGGTACATGGAAGGTAATTAAGCTAAGTAAATCAGGGCTGTCTATAATACCATTAACAATGTTGAAAGTAATATGCTGTACTTTAGATATTTTATATAGGGCGCGTTGATCTATACTTGATAACCTTTGTTCCTTGGTATAAGAGTACTTAAAAGAAACTGGCATCGTTGGTGGTACGCGACTTTTGTTTTTCTCATAAGTGTCGCGCTATTTCGACGTTTGGGACCCCTGCTCTATGTTATTATTATGTTTTTTAGCAAAGTGTTTTGTTTGTGTGTTTACATATTAAAATTTTCTCTCGCGAGTCACGGAGCGTCCTACTTTTTTCGTTCCCCGAAATCACTAAACGAAATTGTCGAATTTAATGAAATCCGCAAACACTGAAATGGGAATAAATCTTATTTGCTGAAAGTATTTCCGAGTTTTGAAAGTAATCTTATTAGATTTTGAAAGGGAATTTCATGTTGAGGAGATATTGCGAGCGGTGAAATAGACATAATTATAATGGGAAATATGAGGATTCTTTGACAACGTAGATACATATTGTACATTGTGTTCCTAAAGAAACTAAGGTATTTTATGTATTTAAATTAAATGTATTCATATATTTTTAACTTGCATAAACGAATTCTCAATTCGAAGCTTTATAGACCTTTTGGAGACTACACGAGACAAGTTACTCTTCGATTAGCATCTTCGACGGCCATAGGTAGACTCACTGTACCTAAACGCAATCCCAACACCAATTTCGGAGAGCGAGCTTTTGCCGTAGCAGGCCCCACAGCTTGGAATAACCTCCCTTCACATTTGCGAAAGATTGACAGCTCAATTGAGTTCAAAACAAAACTAAAGACTCATCTTTTTTAAATTATCATACCCACAATAACGTCAATTTCCTTAACTAGAGTTCTGATCACTAAGTCCGAGTGCTATACATAGTTTATATTTATATATAGTTAATTATTACTTACTCCACTTTTCTTTTTACTCTAGATCCGAACAGCACGGGCAACAACCATTGTAAATATGTCCTAATTTTAATATGTTAGTTGTAAGTCACTAGTTATAAGAATTAAGCATAAGTAAATATTTTGTAATATTATGTTAATTATGATGTAAAGCGCCCTTGAGGTGATATCTCTGTCACGAAAACAGCGCTATATAAATAAGCCAATTATTACACTAATGAACAGTGAAAAATATTATGAATAATATGTATTCAAAGGAACAACAAAATCAATTCTGAATATATAGGTTATATTCTATATACCCACATATATATATATATTTGTAAAATAATTAATGAATCTAAAAATGGTTAAAAACCCAAGAGATTAAAACGCCCCTGACGTCATTCGACAGCGATCGCAGCGCCATTGTAAAGCATTGTGGAGAGATTTTCAACTATTCGACCCCTTGAAATAACAAGGTACTATCTGACACCGCACTGCTATGCGACAATAAACTCTAAAGTAACTTTCTTTAAAGCCCATTATCGCAAGACACTGTTAGATGGAACCTTGTTATTCCAAGGGGTCGTATTGTTATATTAGTTTCTCCTCGTTAGTTAGTCTTATTAGCTTAATTCATTTAGTATGAAGAGCACTTGCAATGAAATATCACAAAACTGCGCTATATAAGTTCACTGTTATTATTATTATTTGGTTAAAATTCGTATGGAGCTCTTTACACTTTAAATCGGGTCAATTCTCAGAATTCAAATAAGATTATATAGATTTTCATTTAGTATATTTGCGGCACGCTCCAGAGTGGTAGAATTGAAACGTTGTCTGAAATGGCTTTAGCCGTGTTTGGTGACCAGATCTAAATAGTCAGGTACTTACCAACCTTCCTCTTCTCCATATCCTTCCCTTTCCCAGCCTCACAACGTACCCCGATTGGGGATACCATATTTTTATTGGCTCTAGACGGTTGGGAGCAGTTAGGACTCTTGTACGGTATTTACAACAATAAAAAAAGTTTTAAAAAAGCTTACTGGATTTCCTCATTCCAGAAATTATGTTCCTTGACATGCTCGAATCATTCCTCGACCCTTAACATCTTCAAGGTAGTACTCTTCAGCAGGACGGAGCACCATGCTAGTTCGCAACAATTGTTGGAGATTATGTCTAACACATTAGTGTTGCTTTTTTCCTTTTAAACATTTGAGAGACATGGTTGTGTTTTTTGTAATTTAATTAATTTGTAATGTTTTTCAAAATAGAAAGTTATTTTAGAAACAACCATTAAAACTGTACGACATTATACCTACTTATTTTGTATCTTGCGCCTTTGTTTCGATAAAACTTATTAACATATAAAAATATATTCATATGTGTGTTTTTGTATGAATGTAAATGAAGCAAGGAGTGTGTGCCAGGACAGAGTTATATGGCGGTCCGTCCTCTCTGCCTACCCCTGCGGAGAAACGGCGTGATGGTTAGTTAGTTAGTGTTTTTGTGTTAAAATATGTTAATCAAAATACAAAAAAGTTAACGGTCAGTTTGATAGTGGCCTTAAAAAAATAAAAAATAAAATAGCAGAACTTAATAATATTAAATTTAATTCAATTGAATTATAAAAAAAAACTTATTATTATGTTCGGCTAATATTTTATGTAATTTGGTTAAATTTCAAACATTGTTAATTGAATAACAAAACAAGTTTTCGTGTCTGAAATGAGTTTTGTTAATCAAATATTTTCACTTCAAAACAGAGACATATTTTAGAAACATCCTGTTTTATAAATATATCAACTTATTTTTTCTTCCGTCTTAGTTTTGATGAAATTTGTGAAATTCGCTCGTACTTTCTCTACCGAAGTTGGTAAATTGTATAAAGACTAGATCTCCTTGGAAAATTTGGGAAATTTTGTAAAAAAAATCTCTTATAAGATGTGATTTTTGTAATGCCCGATGTGGAATTCAAGATATTTATACGTTGCGTTTGTCAAGTGTAATTCGAAATCACTTTTTTTTTTCACTTTAAAGTAAGGCTCCGCGCGAAATCTGATGTTGAATTTATCGTATTAAATTGAAAATTCTTTTCAGACGTTGTTGACTGTCAGCAACTCTGATTATGGTTTTAATTTTATACTATAATTTTGAATATACGTCGGTCTTGTATTTTCAATTTTGACATAGAAAATTTAAGCTTTTTCAATGTTAATATATAGGCGAATCTTCTGTCCATTGCTGGACTGATGGATGTCTTTTTCGAATTAGGAGGTTGTTCATCGGAATGCCAACAATAGTCGCCAAACGGCGAGAAAAAAAACTTGAAATACTTGTTTTAATCATGAGAAATAATATATTTATGCAGTATTATCCAGCTGATAATCCAGGTTAAGATTAATAGTAGACGTGGTACAGAAGCACGATGCACCTTATAGCTTCAAAATTGGTACGGGTGCAGTACCGGGCTGCGGTCTGTAAGGTGAAAATCGCCCTGATGGTACCAGAGTAAGAATAATTTACCAAGCAAGCACTTCTTGTCTGATTTTCATTATCGGTGTTGTAACGTATCGAAAGCAGAAAACTAATCGTAAAATAGTCAATACAGTTAATATTATTCCATCATTGTCTTGACAATATAAATTAAAAGCTTTGCAATCAACATTTTTGGGAGGCTGTATCGACATGCTCAAGATCGCATAGTGAATGCCCTTCTTAACCTAACCCAACAGCGTTCCAATTTTTTACTGACCCATTTGGCCGATCTCACATTAGCTATGCAATTTAATCTGAGCATGTTCGATACGCCCACCCCAAAACGTATTTTGCACACAATGTTTAATAATTGTAATTTGCTTGTGTATAACAGTCAAGTACCCGTTTTTATTTTAGCCAGAAAACTCTGTAGCAATCAATCACAATTTCGCAACTTTTTTCAATCTTTATTATAATCGTAACATTTGACTTCGCGAGGGATCCTGGTTTTAATCAAACGCTTGGCATATTCCGATACTGGCGCTCCGGGATTTCGCTGCGAAATCCGAGCATCAATTTGATTAAATTACAAGTTTTGACGTGAAAACAGCGCGAGATATTATGTACTCCGACACCTCCTTACACCTCACGGCCTCCTGCTAGAATCAAATAACATTTTAGATTTTAGACGTAAATCATTTCGAAGTTTTATTAATGACGGGGAAAAATCAGAATTTCACGCGCTTTACGAAGCCGGTCTTAAAAAAACTTATTACGAAATTTTAATACAGCTCTTTAGATTGATCTTCATACATTTTTCAATATGTTCTAATTTTCATTGAAATTTTGTCTTAAAATCATATAACCACTTTTTAATGTTAAAACTTTTGATGAAACGGCTTTGCTGAACAGGACATACAGCGAGGATTGAATATACCCGACCACCAAAAATGCTTCTTTACAATAAGTATCCAGGACGAAGGAGTCTTGGGAGACCTGAACTTAGGTGGATGGACGGTTCAGAGGTTCCCCCACATTCCAAAACATAAGGAACTGGAGGGGAACCGCAGGAGACCAACAGGAGTGGAGGTGATTCCAAGAGGTGGACAGGCTCTAGGGTTGTAGGCTGCATACATTTATCATTATTAAATTTTTCACTATTCATTTTATTTGGAAGATACGGGAGTATATTTTTTACCCATTATTAACACCTTTTATCCGAATGGACTGAATGTTGATTTTCTTTACAAGACTTTATTTTGAAAAGCCATGAAAGCTTTCATTTTCTGGAAGCCGCTCTATATTTATCACAAACTAATAGCCGTATAGTAACATTTTGTATTCAACGGCTTCACATGCATAAAGCTCACTTGCTTCCTCTGCGATTTCAACTTCGAGGGATGCTTTCAATGGAACCTTAACGCTAAGGTAATGTACTAATAATTTTCGATTCCTTACGTGTCGGCATTTTCTGTTTTACACTACCGAAAATTCAACCTTCCACACTTCTAGATCTTTTTCGAATCTTACCGTTAGCGGAATATTGTTATATTTTTCTGTCCCTTACGTGTTGGCATTTTCCGTTCTACAATACCGGAAATTCAGCCTTCAATACTTCTGGATCTTTGCCAATACATTCCATTGTTGTGAGGCTTTTCATCGAAATCAAATAAATATAATCGTGTAGACAAGGCTTGCCTGTGAAAGGTTCGCCAATTATGAATTCTTTATCCATTAGTTGAATGAGCTGAAGGACGATGTTCATTGTTGGGCATTTAAATTTAAAGTCTTCATTATTGCTTTCTTTCGGTACTCATTAGTGAGAGGGCACTTCAGATAATGAGTGTCTTCCGCTTATTTAGCCCTTAGCCTGGCTGAGTCCTCCACCCCCCCTGCGTCTATTTATATAGGGCCATGGTGTACTAGGGGCGAATGGGAGAACCAAGGGAAAATAGCCAAAAGGCGGTAATTATTTTAACTCTAGCTGTTTTGTGTAATCGGAAAATCTCTGTACCTACGAAGGTCCGAAACTTTAATTAAGAAAATCTGTAGATCAGTTTAGGTTATCCACAACCACAGTTGATTTACAACACTAAAGAGATTATTCCTCTCATATTTAAACCGCTGGGAATGGTTTCTGGAGGATTCATTTAAGGGTCAGCACTCAAGAATGACGCTAAACATTACTTTGTAGCATTCTAATACTACCTAAACAATATCTATAAAATGCAACTTCCATGCAATAACTTTGTTCAAATTTTAATTTCTTTTCTTCTTTCTCCTTTTTATTTATTTTTATTTTATCTTTATTAATATTTACATTTAATATTACATAATTTATGTACACTACATCTGTCTCGACACAGGAATATTCTAGTGAGACAGACATGGACCAAACCCATGTATTTTTTCAAAATATTTTAGCAAGAATAAATAAATAAATCAATATTACAAATAATTTATTTGCAAATTTTCTACGGGTAAAAAAAATATCCGAGGTTTTCAGTGAATACAATTTTTGAACAACATACTAAAATGTCAGTAAAAGGTGCCGTTTGAAAACCAGAAAAGGCATTTTTTAACGTTTTACCTAAAATTCTAGTATGCATTTCATAAAGAATTTAAAAGATTACTGCCAAATAATTGTATTCACTGGAAACCTTCAACAATTTTCAACTACCTGTATAGAATTAACAGATACATAATTTGTAGTCTAGCTTGTACTAGAAAGCCAAAAAGTGCGTATTTTTTGGTGTGCCACAGCAGAAGAGCCAAAGTACTTTGTGTTTTATATAGATTTAACGATCCCCTGTTCAGTAGCTTACTTTAACTGAAAATAAGAATATATAAATCTGTGTGAAGTTTGTAAAGCTTCTTTTTTCATGCATCTCTCTTATGTATTTCAATAGTTCGATTAGTAAAAGAGGGTCAAAACTCGGGCGAAGCCGGGAAGAAAAATAGTTGGATCAATAATATTGCGTCGTTTTTGTAAAAATCAATAGCTTTTAGTAAATCTAAACCCTCACCTAATCTCTCACCCCCGCAGGACAGTACTAGTAGTTATCTACAGTTATTCTATAAGTTAAGTTAAGAGTTGAGAGAGAAATAATAGAAATCATTTATATATATCGGCGTAGTCAACTGTCACCTATGTAAAACTCACAGACAATTTAACGATAACTTCTCTGTATTGATACCAGTCAAAATATTAAAATAGCAGACGCTATTTGTGAATCATCTTAGATATATTCAACACATCCTTAAAGTGAAGTTTAAAGCTTTAAACACCGCCATTCAAAATATAATGGTTGAAATCGATCGAAGGCGGTATGGTATGTTTTAGATTGGAATTCCATCAGGGTTAGGACCTAGACCTCTCCGGTCCGTTACTACAAACCTTCCACAAACGGCCTAACAGTCCACCATCAGGGGGGCACTGGGGAAGTAGGCTTAAAGAAATACCATGACAAACCTCTCATTTGGTAGGACCTCGGAGGACATGGTGAGGTATCTTTGCGAAACAGTGTAGTCAGGATTGTTGACTTTATACTGACTCGATAGAAAGAGACAAGATATATCAAAAGATGTTGGATAGCCTGTTAGTTACAGCCTACATGGAAATCGATCATTTTTAATGAACGTATTATAACACATTAAACAAAACAATACACAATTAAAATAATTTATAAAGTCAAAATATCACACAAACCCTAATAACAGAAGATTTGCCTTAATAATTATGGAAGCTTTTTGTTGATTTTATGTCTTTATATCATTAAAAATGTGAAAATTCTAAAGTTCGGTAAAAAATATTTCAATCTTTTGAAATACTTCTGAAAAGGGATATTTTATAATCTTTGTTTGGTCTTATTTGAACATTCACGCATAGCACTTATCACCATCATGTTTGATTAATTTGTATAACCACTGCAAGCATTTTAATCAACACAAATATAGGAAATAACCTCAAAATCCGTGGACGTAAGTTATGCGACTCGATGATGTGAAGTTAGCGCGGACGGAGAACATCCCTACTTACTTAGAAGTGCTGCGATATTATGTGACGACTTTTCTTATCTCTTTCTCTCTCATGGTAAACGACGTAAAAACCCAAAGAAAGTGATTTATCGCAAATTTGTATACGTCGGGTAAAAATATTACCCATACCTCCTTATATAGTTACTCCTAGGGCAGGACAAATGTCAAACAGCAAAAAATAATGCTGAATGATATATTAAATGTAAGTAATCATTGGTGGTTAATAATACAAGTATAATAGATACATTCCACAATTCGTTTTCAAAACTGTATCCTGTTCCTACGTTTTTACATTGGAATACTTTGAAATACAGTATTTTTAATTATTATTACCACACAGTATTTTTCAACAACGTATTTTAAACTCGGTTCCTACCAAAACTCTCGCCAGTTAGCGATTAATTAAATGTTTCTCTGAGGCGTGTGCTACGTTAACTTAGAAATAGCAAGTGCGCTCTATTGTTGACTTTGGCAGCCAATTTCATATATAAACTAGTGAAAGTGAAGGAGAAACTTTTTCAAAATCAAAAACCGTGTGAAATATAGTTTTAAAAACTGTGAGGCTAGTACATGAGCCATTTCCAACTAGCAAATTATTTCAAAGAGCCCTGGATATATTATTACTACAGGCACATTTGTTTTCATTCACTTTTGATTGTGAAAATATTTAAAAATAACTTTCTATAAGACCACGGATATTATGTTAATTTCTATGACCGACTGGTTTCACTTAGCCTAAGCATTATCAGGGGAAAAATATAAAACTAAACAAAAAATACAGAGTGTGCGGTTATATATACATACAGAGGGAGAATAAATTGTAAAATAAAATAGCAAAACAATAGAATAACAATAGAATAACATTTAAAATTATAACAAAGGAACAGAGAGAAGGAGAGAGATATTATGAATTGAAAGAGACAAAACGTCAACTGAAAAGGTAAAATGTGAAACTAAAATAATATTCGTGGTCTTATACAAAATTGCTTTTCATTTATTTAAATATGTCAAACCACAAAGTGATTGCTTTCTATAAAAAATAAAATAAAGTTAAGTTATTTATTTGCGAGTGAGAAATGAGAGAATGGCTCACGTGCATTGTTGCCACGGAGTGTCTAGACGAAGCTAATTTATATACGAGTATAATCCGCTTGAATGGTTTTTTTTTCAAATATTATTTTATGATCTAGTCCAGCCCTGATGAGTTAAGATCAAATCACAAGAAGGGTTAACAGCTTTAGAATATGTTAAATGGATAAATACTATACGCGAAAACCCAACCATTTAAACCATAAACGATGTATCTACATCTGTCTGTAGTATCCAAATACTCTGCGGTTAGATTGAGTGACTCAGTCTGTGGGTATCGTCTGAATCTTCTGATCTCTTGACAACAATTTACACACTAGTTATCACCGTTGCAATATCCAATTAAAATACCGGTACAACAAACACAACATTCAAATATGACGTTTATGTTTTAATGATTACTATCCGCCCGTGGAGGCAGGGAAATCTATCAAACATATTTCCCGTGTTTTTCAGAGTCAAGAGTTTTGGATAGATACGATTTTTAGCAAAAACCCTATCATTTAAAAGTTGAAAGATTTATCTATATCTGTATCCGAATTCTCTGCGGTCAGATATAATGGGTCAGTGTCGCTGTATTCCTCTGTATCTGCCGATCTCTCGGAACTAATTTATTCCTAGCGGCGGCTACCTGCCCAATTTATTAATACTCCTTGTTCATCACCTTTGCGGCCATTAAGATACGCGATCGGTCTCACGCCCGCATCATAGCGCTTTTTTGCTGGTGCCGTATCATGAGGATATCTTGTTAATTTTAATGCGTTGAGCTTTATATTTTATTAGTCATTCGTACAGCCTTGTTTATGAAATTGCCTGTTTGCCATTTTTTATTCGACGGCTTCTCTTTTTGGCACTTTTGATAATATTCATTTTACATTGTATAACGCAACTTATTTATTTATTTATAACTTAACGAACTAAAGTCCAATTACAAAAAATACATATAAAACACGAAATGGAAAAAAGAGCAACAGAGAAGAAATAGCATATACATAATAATAAATGAAGCGATGACAAAAATAAGGCAAAATAAACATAAGAGAGAACATTCAAGCCATGGTCTAGTCAAAGTTTTGGTAGAGTCGTAAAGAATGATAAAAATCATTTAGACTGCTACCAAAATTTCAAAGACCATGGAGCTTGAGTTAACAAGTCTTGACATTCTGGACATTGGAGGAATTATACCCATAATTAATATTGTGATGATTGAGGAACAGCAATTCATTGTTTCTGAGTCTACGGCAAGGAAGATTAGCGATAACTTAGCGATATCTCCCTCCAAGTTCAATTCTTCCATAAACGATGTATAAACTTACCTTAAAACCACTCTCACAGTAGTTTTACAACATTTCTAAAAGATTTTTTTCCCTGTGAATTAGAGATTTTACGTATTTGAATATAAATGCTGTAGATTTTGTATATATACATGGCCTGTTCAAAAGAAAGGGTGAATTTTGAATTTTCGCGGGCTGTGTACATTCGATTATCGTTTTTTTTTTGTTATGTTGGTACACATATGTTTATCATATGTAAGCATTATCAGCCATTTTAGATAGTGGTTTGTTTTTGACAACTGGAAAGGTTAGTCACGTTTTTGTGTGTTCTTTGATTTTTACTTTTGAAAAAAATGAATCAAAGAATAAAATTCATAATTTGTTTTTTCACAATTTCAGGACGCTCATCGTCATTAACATCTTATCGGCCTTCTGTAAAGCGCTTGTACCACTTATAAACACTTTTTTGAGACAAAGTAGACTCGCCGAATGCCACAGTCAACATTTTAAGTGCGTTGGAGCACTTTATTCCATTTTTAACGCAAAATATAATACATATTCTTTGATCAATTTTTTCAAAAGTAAAAAATCGACGAACACACAAAAACGTGACTAACCTTTCCAGTTGTCAAAAACAAACCACTAATCCAAAATGGCCGATAATGCTAACATATGATAAACATATGTGTACCAACATAACAAAAAAAAATCGATAATCGAATGTACACAGCCCGGGAAAATTCAAAATTCACCTATTCTTTTGAACAGGCCTCGTATATCGTATTGTGTAAAAAATTTTAAGGGAATATTTCTCTCTCTTCGTGTGTCAACTGTGGTTAGAGGTGCATTAATGAAGATATAATATTTTCTACCCGGTGAGCGGGCTGCCTATTGCTACCGTACGCTTTTTTGTGTATATGTTTATATAAAAGTACTTGTGATTTTTTGTAGACTGTGTTTCGTGTGCTAAAAGCGATATTTTATTTAAGCCTACTCACCAAGGTTAGGGAGGGAATACGATGGAATTTGGACGGAGACGAAGGGGGTTCGTACTGAGGGTCCAGCGGCCAAGGTTGGAGATCGTTCATATATTTCTATAACAATTAAGATTTCTATAATATAGAGAGTGTATGCTCCATGCTTTTGAAACTTACATGGCTAGTGCAAATGCTATTCCACTGAGTTATAACGGGCTGCAGTTTGCAGGATGATAGCCAACCTCTAATAGGAAAGGAGACCAGAATAATACGAATAAGTTTGTTTGTAAGGGCGTACAGTTTAAGAGTTTAAATGTATTCCTTGAATTAAGTTTTAACTAAATCCTGTACTGTACGACAAATTCGACTTACGAAAAAAAAAAAACATAATTATAATTTTAAGTTAATAAGTGTGTCTATCTAATGGGACCTGCCAGGTAAGTATGTTCCAGTATATTTTCTCTTGAAACTAAGAATTAATATGTAATAATAGAAAATAAGATCTGTACAGCACCCTTGAGGTGATTTTTCACAAAAACGGCGCTTTAAAAATCATCCAAATAATATTATTATTATTAAGTTTATATAAGCTTATTTAAAATTTACACCTAGAATAAGCCGACGATTGCTTATTATTTGATTGCCTTAATCTTAGACAACCTCCGATAGTATGAATTTATGATTAAAAAACTTTTAAAATTTAATTTATTTTTGACTGGACCGGTTTCACCATTCAACAAGTATCTTCAGACTGGTCAAATTTTAAATAAATGTAATGTATATAACATCTATGTCCGGAATGCAATGGAATTCCACCACGAATTATTAGTTTAAAAATTATAAATAACCTCCAATACGGTAGGGCACTAAAATATGAAAGTGAGAGTATATAAATAGATCCAGAATAGTAGTTAAAGCTCTTTTCTTGAATTAAATAGAAATTTTCACGTAAAAGCCCAAAGCTTCCATTTCCTGTCTTTTATTCGTCATTCTTTTGTTGCAAAGAGTAATAATCCTCACTTTAGAAACTGTCATTTTCGAGTTTGTCGTTATTTAAAAACACAATAAAAACACATAATAAGTTTGTCATGCATTTTACTGCCATCTCTAGACCGTGTTCCGAAGCCGTCAATGACTAATGCCTGCGAAATGCGCCAAGAACCCATTCAGTGATTTCACCTTTTGTGTCAGCTAGCGCCAGCAACAATATATATATTTTTTTAATTCATCCTGAAGGGGATGCCACCATTTTTTTGGATGTATTTTGTGTTTTGAAATACACTGACGGCGCACAGTATTGCCAGCCGAAGACCGTGCAGAATTTAAAATAGTACCTACCTGCCCTCGAATTAGTGTTATTTATATGGCACAATTGAAGCCCCGGAATTTAGTGCTTTTTTAAATTGGCTTCAAATTTGGAATGTCGAATTCGCATTATTTTAATTTCTTTCTGAACTGCAGCATTTTCAATTGAGTTTATTTTGGAATATCTTTGGGCTTTACTGCCGTTTATTTATTTTTTTACTTCTGCTGAGTATTCAACATATTGTCGCTGGAAAGGCAAAAGGGCTGAAGCGCCATTTTAGGAAGTTTACACCAGAACACTTTAAAGTTTTTTTTTACAATAAAATCCATAATTCTTCAGTACTCGGTTGGATTTTGAAAAAAGAGTTAACGCAGGTAAGTCAATGCTCTCAATAAGTTCCTTGAAGAGATAAAAAGCAAAAAACGTCCCGAACTTGTGTCGCTTGAGTCAAGCCTTCTCCCAAATGGGAAATATATTTTATAAAGTCTTCAGAATCAAACGAGAGTCAGAACATTCGATGCAGAAAAAAACTGCATATTTAACTCATTTTTGACCATAGTGTCGCTTAAGCCCTTTGCCTTTCCAGTGACAAGATAATACTACCCG
This sequence comes from Drusus annulatus, assembly GCA_022651775.1. Lineage (NCBI taxonomy): Eukaryota > Metazoa > Arthropoda > Insecta > Trichoptera > Limnephilidae > Drusus > Drusus annulatus. The sequence continues at coordinate 315,688 of JAGWCC010000357.1, read as the reverse complement.
GCCCAACAATACGTTTTTTTCTTTTTGCACAATTGAGAACTATGGAAAACAATATGGCGACTTGTGTTCTTTTTTTTTATTATTTTGAGTTAAATTAATGTTTCAAGCTCCATAGCTCATGATAATGAGAGCTAAAAATAGTTTCAGCGACCTAAAAATTCCAATCACAAAATTAATATACTACACATTTCATAACGCAAGAGTTCACTTTTTTTATTTATTTTCTACTGTATAGATAAGATTCCGTGCAGCAGTTTATTATAAAACATACCTTTTGAGAAATCATTCTCAACTGTTTAAACACGAAAACAATAATCTAGTTAGACTTACAAACCAACCATTACTTTTCATGGGTATCCTAACATAACAAACATGAAGGTATTATGTATTTGAACATCAGTGCCTCGCAACATGTACAGATGTATAAACACTAAACATCTATTTAAATAATTCAACAATAGATTTAAAGTTCTTTAACTATGCCTTATTTAATTTCAACTTCTGTTCGCTTTATTATCATTTTAATAATACCAAACATATGCTCTACTCACTTAACCGACGATCAAAATCAAACCACATGTTTTTGATAGACCCACCATTTTGTGAAAGCTCCATCCAATCGGAAAAACACTGACTTTGGAACGACGCGATGAAATCTGAATTATTAATATCGAGTTATAAACGTGGTTTATTTTGGCTGTTTTCGGCTAGTAGAGCAAATTTATTTGAAGATACCACCTAGTTAATATTTTTATTTTGTTATCTCTGATCCTTTTCTCGTTACTATGTAAGTTGTTTATTTTTATTATAATACTAGTTGTAACCCGTGGAAAACTACGGGATGTGACTTGACTTTCTAAGGAAATATACAAGTCGCTTTAATCCACCCGTTTCAAATATAGACGTAATAATGTTTGTTAAAATTGTATAAAATGAATTAAATAATGTAGATACGTTACTGAGACAACGCGCGTGACTGTACTAAACTAAGCCAACGTGGCATACCTGAGATTTACTGCGTTTAGTCTTGCACAAACTTTCGTTTGACAAACAAGCTGTCACCAGCTGCCACAAATGCATCGCTGTAAGCTCTTTTCTGAGATAAAATGCCTTCCTGTGCTTTTGAAATGTGTAAAAATCATTCGGGAACAAAAAACAAATCTCATGGAGTTTCTTTTCATGCGAAGTACACACAAATCACTTATTATTTCAATTAATACAATTATTCACATACCAAATGGTATAAGTGAGATAGCGAATGCAGAAATACATAAGTGTGTGGAAGACAACCTAGCGCCAGTACACTGAGTACGTCGCATGCTACTTCGCTCGTAAGTTCGTTAGGGAAGAGAGGGCTTGTAACGCGGAGAATGTAACGCGGGACGTTCATATAGCTATCTCATTCATACACACATATTCTGCTTGGTATGGCTATCCTTTTCATGCGTTATGAGTTTTCAAACAGGTATCAGAGCGTGCCAAAAATATCGTTCAATTTGTATGAATATGACATGTCTTGTATTTTATGTCGATGGTTAAAATACACTATAAGTAGATAAGTATCGCTCTGGTGAAAGATCATTATTCAGAAATGGCTTTAGCCGTGTTTGGTGACCAGGTCTTAATAGCCAGGTACTTCCCAACCTTCATCTTCTTCTTCATCTCCTTCTCCTCCCCAGTACCTTAAGCCTCATAACATACCCCAATTGGGAATGCCATAGTCTCATTGAATCTAAAAGTTTGGGAGCAGTTGGAACTCTAGTCCGGTATTCACAAAATATATATATATATTAGGTAAGCAGGAATTTGAAAAGATTGTTTCAAAATTTGATCGATTCAATTTACACCAGTTCCAAATTTGAAAAGTTTACACTAGTACGTACGCATTCACAAAGGAAATTATTTATAGTTAACAAAGACTTAAAAATACATGTTGTGATGCGTACTATTCTGTTTTTGGCATTGAGATATACAAAACCTCAATGGTTTTTGGCAGTGTTTGATTCACTTGATCGTATAATTTCTTTCTTTTTTATGTGAATACCGCATAAGTTAGTGGACCAGGGGGGGTCTATGGCAACTTCAATTGGGGTCTGTTTGAGGTTGAAGGGAGGGGAAGGAGATAGGGAATGGGAAGGTGCGGAAGTACTTCCTGGGACATTTTTTACTTCTTCCATCTATTTTATAATTTCCTGCCATTTTCACGATCGTACAATTTTTTATTTGAAAATCAACCGTTTTTTCATAAAATTGTATATTACAGTAATGCTACTTTTGGTTGTGAGTCGACCTTTTTCAGCCTGAAACTTGATGCTTAGGCATAGATTATATGAATAACGTTTTATTTATATGACTTCCTAGTACTGTAAAATATACATTTTTTTAAATGCTATCTGTATTAATAAATATTGACACCAGTAACATTTTTTTTTTACTGCTTGTGTTTATTTGTTTGTGTTTAATGTTTAAAAGTTCAATATTATGGGCAAAAGAAATGGACATGTTCTACGCAGGATGTGTAAAGATGGTGTTTTTATAATCAGACTAGAAATAAAATTAATATTCTAATAAATGAATAAAAATAATTATCACGTCATTTTTAATTTTAATGGTTATTAAATAGGATACCGATACAAAAATGCAGGTAAGTGTCTCACCCTATCAGGTATACATAGAACACGATATGAAGTCATACCCCTTTGTTCTGAAATTCCCTGGTCATCTTCGGACCTTAAAAACCCACACAAATAACAACTAGCCCCTTCTAAAACCCAACAAGCAGATGGGCATTTCACTAAAAGGACCAAAACATTTTATCGAGATTAAAAATTGGTCTATGAAACGATGCACTTTTTCGGGCGGAGTGTGCATTTTATACAACTGTTGTAGAGTATTTTTACTTCGGTAGGTTGCGCCTTGTTTTTGACGGGGGAGTTTCGGTCATTTCGTGTCTATTTGTCGGCAAAGTTATTCATGCCGCGGCCGAAAGTATTGGGAAATAAAATAATGAGCGTAGGGCTGAAGGTTTATAAGGTTTTATTTTTGTTTTTGTTTCCCGAGCGGGAATGTCGCGATCTGATAGTGGCAGGATGCTAGTGAACTCTGTAGACTCGCAGCCTTACTCTACTAGCATGGACAGTGTAGGTTGATAGTTGTATAAAATTACATTTATAGTACATATTCAAAATAAAACAAATTACTACCACTTGAAATTAAACTAGTGTGTTAGTGTTCAAATTGAATGAAGGTTTCTTGTCCTTATTGGGTTTGGTGTAGACCGTGCGTCGATATCTTTACCGTACTAAATAATAATGTTATTCAAATTTATAATATTACCTATATCGTTTTCTGGCAACAGATTATTTGAATTTGTTTATATAACTGACTTTGTAAAAGTTTGATATCGTTTATTCGCTTTTAAATATCTCAAATAAAGAGAAATTTGCTTATTTTTAGTAAAGCTCCAAACAAAGTAACGTAATTTAACTTTTCACCGAGTTAGAAATTTTTAATGATTATCTCATCTGAACCTTTTCCAATGTTCAATGGTTTGCGACATCTGTTGGCAAATGCAACACCGCCGTTTTTATTCCATTGAAATTATAAATACTTTAGTAATTATTAATCGCACTTTTGATTGAACCTTTTTTTAAATCATCAAATAAATGCCGCCACGGCTGTTATTTGATTTTCCCACGCCTGTAATAATTTTAACGTTTGTCATCTTTAAAAAAGCTCAATAAATAAGCACGGACGATGCCATATTTTGGCTGCGCCGATACCAGGAGCCCAGCGGGCGGCAGAGGTGTTCCGAGGAGAAGTTCTTACGATGTTATTTCTCTCTGTTCTGGTGCCTTCGCTCCCCTCCCCGCTCCGCCAACCATCCCGCCCAACGCCCGCCCGACTGAGTCTGAAGGAATGTGTAAAGAATCCACACTTCTCTTTGTTAACACAGAACCCCGATAAAAGCTGCGCGCCGGGCAACGGGAGCGTAAAAAAGCTTTGGATGGAATACCGATTTAAGGACAAATATTATAAGATGACGTTTATTTAATACTCACCGACATGCTTACCTGTACAGGTGGCCCAAAGAGGAACTAGCAAACGAATTTATTTTTATAATCCGTACATTTTTTTACTATCTACTATGACAAAAAAAAACTTGTCGGAACCATCTTGGGTTACTATACTTAGCAAAAAAGACCTTTGCAAATATTGTACAACCTTTTTAAAAATATTTATAATTCAATACTGTACTATTTACAGAAAAAACATTTTGAACCAAAGACCTAACAAAATGTAACAATTATTGTGGTGTGTTAATTGGAGACACAAGCAATACAATTCTACAAATTAAACATAATCAATACTTACAAATTTTAAAGTAAAATTGATTTAAAAAACAAAAAGAAATAAAAACTGAGGTTTTCCTTTTAGTAAAATTTAAAAAAAATAACAATATTAACTTATTTCAAAAGAAGCACAAATACATTATGTTGGGTAAAATTCTTTTTTTTTTAATTTTCCAGTTAAAACAGTGAAAATACGTAGTACAACAGAAGATTAATTTAAATCAAACGAATCAACATAAATTAAATTTCACTTAAAATATTAACGCAGTTCAATCCAAAATTGTATGCTCTACCATTACACTTATTTAAAATGCACGATATTTCTATAATTCATTAAAAACAGCATCTTAAAGCATGTTCACAATAGCCTAGCTTGACATCACAAAGGATCCATTCCCGGTGCACCCGCCTCAGGTGTTTTTGTGGGCCGGCTACGAACACCTTTTTTTCATTCGTTTCATCGTTTATTGTTGTCTCAACTGAAAATATCCATCCCCCTCGGCGACCCTGACTCCTCGGGGCGTGTGAGCAGGACGTGAATAGTGGCGCTACGTCATTTTTATTATTTATGCGCCCATAAAGGTGTGTAAATATTTAATTTGTATATGCATTACCAAATTACTTTTTCGTTCAGAAGATGTTTGCGAACATTATAAAGGTCCCCTTAGAGCTTAGACGATTAATATGTTATGTAGTGGGTAGATACTCTCAGTATCGCACTGGCGAAAGATCACAATTTAGAATTGAAACAATGCTTGACAACGCGTTTGCCGTGTGTCACTACTAGATATGAATAGCCAGGTACCTCATTATTTCCCATCTTCTCTTCCCTACTTCCTTCAACCTCGTGACATACCACTAATTGGGGATGCCTTAGTGACACTGGCTCTAGGCAGTTAATTACTCTTGTACGGTAATGAAATATCTCGGTAAAAGTCGGCAATTTTCCGTTGCCAACAAGTTTCATATGTGGATAATAATAATGACTAGCAGATAAAAACCCGCTACCGCGGGTTTTTGCAGCAAACCCCTGCGAGCAGCTTTTCGTTGGGCTGCGCCCAATTCAAGTGTTGGCGACCATTTATAAGGTTTAGCCCTATTGTAAGACAATAACAACTACAACAGTAACTACTGCCAATGCATGATATAGCATGCTTACTTCAAATATTAAAGCATATAAAAAAAATATTCTTGTAATTAATATTCTAAATGCATTATTTTGAACACCGCAGACAATGAGATGAACACCCTTCACTCCAACTTAAATCTCGTTCATCCATGACAACGCAAAGAATAAATTGTATTTTCTTAGTAATTAATGAAAGAGAAAATGCTTTCTCTCTCTCCCATGGAATTTAATAATTCAACAGGAAAATGAAGTTGCTTATTATCATCTAAAAATATTTAAATAATTTAGAGATTTTTTTTGGAACATTTACCCTGTCATACGTACTTTGGATTAAGTTAAAATAATAATGTGATACAAAACAGAATTCCTCGGATCGGGTAGCTCTGCAGACACGGCATTATCAATATCAAAAGTACTATACAACTTATCCTGGTTGCAAAGTGTAAACACACCGTGTAAATGAGGGAGTCCTCGCTTTTGCTGTTCAATTGTATACAACCAACAAATTACCTTTCCAAAAACATGTTTCTCCGTCATATCATGAATGAATTCCTTGACGTTTAGCTGGAAGACCCTCGCCACTACATCAGGCCTGTCCGTAGCCGTTTGATAAGTTTCCAATTCATTTTGTATCTCTGACCATTTGGGATTGCATGTAAAAGTAATTAATAAATTAGGACGACCAAACTTACGTACTATTGTCGTTGAATCATGATAAAGTTTATTTATGTGGCGTGGTCCATGAGAAAGTGAAGATGGTAGAATGACTACATTACCTGCTCGTACTCCTCTGTCCGTGGCTAAATTTCTTACGTAGTCTTGCAAACCTTGGTAGCATTCCACTCTGAGGTGTCGTTGGTTATGTGTAATCTAGGCGACTGGACTTAAAAAGTACTGTTGGAAAAGTTTACCTGCCTTTTAATCCCGGGTTTCATTATTCAAAGTATTTAAATTCGACATACATTTCACTAAAAGATTGGAAAGTCATGAACTTCACCTGATGGCAAGTATCGAAGTAAGCAATATTATTTCTGCCTAACCTAACCTCGAATGTCATAACTGTTTAAAAACATATTAAAAAGATGTCGTTATTATACTAAAGGGTATGTAGTAAGGTAATAAACTGATTTAAAACAGCAACAAACACAACCCGCAAACAATGTAGTGATACAAATAATAGCACACTGTCCTTTAAAACGTTTGTTTTCCACCTGCTTTCGTTTTTAACATATTTATTGATAAGAACCAGTAAACTGTCAGAATGGGTATCGACGCCATTGCGTTTTATTGTTGAGTAGAGATAAAGAAGATTCCTTCTTTATCTGAAGTTCCAGCGTTAGTTACTGGTTTAGTCGCGACACTCACCAAAAGAAACATAGTGAATATATCGTAAGCAGACGTAATCGGAAGAAAATTTGAAACTTTTGTATATATGACCAATTTGGGCCGCGGGACGTGTAGTTTTAACACGCATAAATACTGGTTTAGTCGCGACACTCACCAAAAGAAACATAGTGAATATATCGTAAGCAGACGTAATCGGAAGAAAATTTGAAACTTTTGTATATATGACCAATATTTTATCGGACGGTCGCGTTTGATCTTGACGGTGTGTAGATATAAAGCACGCTAGAATCAGTTTTAGTAACCACACTCAACAAAAGAAACATAGTGAGCATATCGTATCGCAGACGTAATCGGAAGAAAATTTCAAACTTTTGTATGCGTCGGCAATATTTTATCGGACGTGTGCAGAAGATTTCTTAAGGTATTAATATAATCATCAGATATTTGGATGATTTTTATAGCGCCGTTTTTGTAAAAAATCACCTCAAGGTAAAGATCTTATTTTCCATTATTACATATTAATTCCTAGTTTAAATACGAAAATATACAGGAACATACTTACCTGGCAGGTCAGATAGACACACTTATTAACTTAAAATTATAATAATGTTTTTTTTCCGATTTAGGGCATGGGAGCGAAATTAAAAAAATGATTCGTCGAGAGACAGATTATTTTGAGATTCTTTTAATGAATTAAAGGATATGAGTGTCTGAAAAGGTAAGTTTTCAGTTTGGACCGTAGCCTCTGTTTCTTTTTCCCAAACAAGGACCCCAGCTTTATTTAGATGTCTTCAAATTCCTTCTGCTTCCTTTACAGTTTCACGGTCATAAGTCAGCCTTTCGAGCTATATAATTATTTTGAGTTTTTTTGTTCAGTTAAAATAACACCCGAACGCTTTGGATCCCCATTAAAGGTAGTTCGACTGCCTCTAATTATTTATTCAAATGAGTTTTTTTTGTCTTTCGTGGGGTATTCTCCACATTTGCATATTCGTCCAGTGTCACTCTAAATAAACAAGTTAATTTAAACGTACAATTAAAACGACAACTTGCATATCTTAAGGGAAGCTATTAGAGACATTAAAATTAATGTAGGCAACCATAAACCATAGTTATATTACGGAACTGAAAATATTGATAAAAACGTTACGTCTGTAGACACAATAAAAACAAACTTAATTACATTCTGCATTTTATCAAAAATAACGCATTTTTTATTGATTTTAAACATTTTTTTTTTTTTACAATAACTCCACACAGGAGGCCTTGAGGGAAATAATTTCCCTCGGGGCCTATGTCATCTTTGGGGATGCTATGTGGAGGGTCTTTTTGAGGAAAGGAAGGAGTGAACTTGGGTCTTGAAGAGACCCATGTTGAAGGAGGGAGGAAACACAGAGGCCGGCAAATCGTTTCATAGCCGAGCTGTGGAACATAAGAACGAGTCGTAAAAGCTACCCGTTCTCATGTTTTGAATGTAAATCGTGTACAAATGTTAAGTGCGCCTTTGGCGAGTTTCCCGACTATGCACCGATGCCGAAGGGATCAATGACGCAAGTTCCTCTGAGCATATTCCATTGAAATACCTGTAGAACAAGGACAGCATTCCCACCTGACGTCTGTCCTCCAAAGTTTGCAATCCGTTTGTTAAGATAGGAGAATCTATCAAACGGACCGCCCGTTTCTGCACAGAGTGCACATGTATTGGTTACCAGATCTGAATAGCCAGGTAATTTTCATCCTTCATCTTCCCCATCTCTTTCCCCTCTCCATTACCTTCAGCCTCACAATATACCCCAATTGGACTTAGTTATGCAGAAAGTATCCAACCCCAAACAAATGAAACTGAGAAAAGGGCGTTTGAAAATATGACGATACAAAAGCATATTACGGCATTTATAAAGTGAATATTAGTGTTTTTTGATAACGAGAATTATTGTAAATAGGTAATATATAATTTTTTTATGTAATTTTTAAAAATAATTGTATTTCCTATGTTATCCTACATTTCAGTGTTTTTAAACTTCAATTTAAGTCAAATATCTGCAATGTGGGTTATTAAAAAAATGAATTACCTTAAGTCTATTGCATTTGGAGCTTGGATGTTTTCAAGAGATGGAAATCTCGTATTTATCTATGGGAAAACATGTACAACTCGATTTTGGCAAATTGTGGGTTGGAAGTTTTCTGCATAACTACGTCCAATTGGGGATGCCATAGTCCCACTGGTTCCAGACGGTTGGGAGCAAGTTGGAATCTTGTGTGGTATTCACTATGATTTTAAAATTTAAAGCCAGGTACTTCCCAACCTTCCTCTTCCCAATCTCCTTCCCCTCTCCACTACTTTAAGCCTCACAACATACCCTATTTGGGGATGCAATAGTCTCACTGGCTCTAAACGGTTGGGAGCAGTTGAGACTCTTGTGCGGAATTCATATATAAAAAAATAAAATAAAACTCTTTGAAATAAAGGTATTTGTATTATGATCAAAGGCTCTTTTGCTTTTTCCTTAACATATCATTATATTATGTCGGTGGAAGGATCTTAGACACAAAACTTGTTTAATTTTACGAAGGTTTAAAATGTCAAGGATCTTGGTCGTATGCACGTCAGTAGGTTTTCATTCGAAAGCTGCAATTTATTGTAATTAATCGATGGTGAAACCACTTAACTCTATGAATTTACCGACATACTAAATAAAGTATTTCTTTACAAAACACGTACTAACAGTGCCCATCAAGCTGAGCTTTTTATTTATTTTTTATTCACTGGTCGAAAAATCTATGTAGCTAAAGATGCACAAAGAAATAAATAAAATAGTTATAACAAGTATCTGATAGTATCAATACGCTAAGCCGTCTTCTGTACACGATTCGTTAGATCGCCGTGTGGAGCGCTAATGTCTGCAAAAGCCATACTGGTAATTTTCACTCAAATGTAAAAAAGTTTGAAATTTTATTCCGATTGCGTTACTTACCAATTTACTCACCATGTCTCTTTTGACGTGTGTGTCAAGACTGAACTAGTATTAATTTATCAGTTCCAAATTTAAAAAGTTTCCATTCGTACTTGTTTGACTTGACTTTTTTTCTACGTTTTCTAATCATTATTATTTTTTTGTTTCTTTAACGTAAATTTACCTTAAATCTCTATATGATGAGTTCATGGCTTGATCAATAATGATAATAATTTTTGTCCAATTTATATAGCGCCATTATTGTGAAATATCACAAGCTAGAAAATCACATCATATCTGAAATCTGTTGATGTACATATACACTGCCATACCCATATCCGAACCTTTATATGGGAACTATTATTTAATTTTTATTTGATATTCATTTTTCAAAACGTTTTACATTTTACTGTATATTTTATTTATTTTTTAAAACTGTATTATGTTCTGTACTCATGCACTTACTTATGTTAATTTATTAAATTAATTAATTGTAAAAGCTCATCAGGGCGTTAATAAATAAATAAATGCTTTGATTTGCATAGAATTATAAATTATTTTCCCGTTGTTATATTAGGTTAGGTAATTTAGTGTAAAGCGCACTCGAAGTGAACTATCACAAAACTACGTTATATAAATTCGCTGTCAATATTATTACGAGTTAAATTGCTCGTATTATGTAAACACTATTATATTAGGCGAAATAGCACTCCAAACCCGGGGAGGGGGCGTTACCCGAGATTCATATTCGAATTAATTAAACAATTCACTCAGGATGCAAGTAATATATATTTTGAATTAATAAAAACTGATCTGACATTATATCTGCACGCATTGAGTATTTTTTCGTAATTCTAGATTTAAACGTTTTAACAAAGTTGTTGTTTTTTTTAACAATTATTATTATTGAAATTAGAATTAACTTTAAAGCATTAATATATATTTTTTAAATATTTAAATAATATCAACAGTCAGCAACACAAACATGAAACAGAAAAAGCCAGAAAATAAAATGATCTCGGTTGTGACCATTGTCTTTTTATTTTTTGCTTTTTCGGTTTCATATTCGTGTTGTTGATTATTGATACTATTTGAATATTTAATTATTATTATTTTCCGAAAACTCTATAAAAAGTAATTCTAGGCTGCTGTTTAACAGAAACCATATTTTAAAAGAAATGGCGAAATTATAATTTTAAAACGATTTGACGATTTCAATGGGCCTGGGACCTCTATTGAGGCCCTAACGAAATGATATAATGCCCAAAATATAGGCTTTTGAGTTATGACTGGCGCAACCTTTTCATTTTTTTTTCTTTTTCACCTGCAACCCTCGATTGCACAAATGTAGAGGTTACTGAAGAACGATGTAAAGATTTGTTTTTTTTTATTGAAACAGAATACAGAGGTAGTTTTTTTTTTTTAAATTGGGTCAAGTACCTATAATTTACATCAATGGGTACTACAATGCCGTTTGAAATTGTGAGTAGGATTTTTTCAAATGAAATGTACATTTGTTTATTAATATTTGAATACCCCATAAGGGTTCCAATCGCTCACGACTGTCCGGAGTCAGTGATACTAAGGCATCCCCAATGGGGGTATCTTGTGAGTCTGAAGGGCATGGGGAGGAAGGTTGGGAAATACCTGGCTATTCAGAACTAGTTACCAAACACGGCTAAAACCACTTCAAGCAACGTTTTGATTCTGAATGGTGGTATTTCACCGGGGCGAGTATCTGACCATAAGTAAATATTCGTTAAAATAAATTTAAAATTGACGACGACGTTAAGCACAAATTTTACGTGTTTATTGGCCCACTGTCGGGCTGTAACTGAAGCATAAACGACCATCGGCCGTAATCTTTCTTTGGAGACGAAATTTATATTATTATTGCAACACATCGTCCAGTAGTTTATTCATCAAATATCCCAAAGGACCGGTCTCCTATTCTGTGATTGGTCGGTATCATTTATCACGTGATTGTGTAGGAATATTTTTAATTTGGTTACTTTTTATTTTATCACAGGGCCTTTACTGCCTCCTGCTGTCGACTTGTATCCTGCATTCTACAATAATCCTTGGGTTTTTTTTCTTTTAGAATTCGTTAGTCCTGCGTCAAAGCGCTTAGGTATATCTTAAATGTGACAGAAACGTATTTTTATAATAATTCCAGTGTTTGATGAAAAATATCACATATTTTAGTCATGGCCGAAACTCTCGAACGGTGTGCTTTGCACAGATTTTTATTCTTGGAATTACTAGTTCAACGCCACTACTTAAAGCTCGCAACATCATTGGATGTTATATGGAGCTTTTAAATATCCAATTGGGTGTCAAACAATATTTTAAAAAACAACTTTTTCAAACGTCTAAAGTTCATTCTAAATTAATTCTAACAAATTAAATAATCTAGTTTATTCAGTCAATTTTTTAAAGTATTCAATAATAATCATTATATTTTGATTTAGTGATAAGTCCATGTAAACATTGGTTATACATCGGTTAGTTGGTCAAGCAGTCCAAAGCGTTGTTTAATTCTCAACCAAGTCCTCCATCCTTCATTTCGCTTATTATTTATTTATTTATTTATTTATTTATATACGCCCTCATGGGCTTTTACATAACATAGATATAAAATAAAATAACAGTGACATAAAAAATAACAATGACATAAAAAATAACAATGCGCCCAAAAACATTTGATGCGACGATTTGATTACGCCCAAGAAAATTAACACTAGTATTTTAGAAAGAGGTATGTTATGATAGTAGTAACGCCCTTAAAGTGATATTTTACAAAAATGGCGATTTATAAATTAGCCAAGTATTATTGGGAGGAATCTAAAGTAACTTAGGAATGTAAATATTTCTTAATTAAAATAAATATCATTTATTTATAATAATAATCTACCAGACAATAGTGAATATGTATTTTTCTCTTCTATGCTTTTATATGTATTATTGTAATTTTCATATTGCATTTTGTATTTACCACTGGTTATATATTTATTTTAATGTTTTCAAGAAGCATGTACTTTTTTTTTTTATTTTTTAATGTATCATGTACTATCATATAATGCTTTACCTGTCAACATCAATATATTGTACAAATTTGTTGTAAAAGCCCACTAGGGCGTTAATAAATAAATAAGTAATTTCAAATTTAAATGTGGCTTGAAATGGCTTTATAATTTTCACAGCCCGCGATAAATGTAAATAACTAATATGTAAAAATCAATAAGGTAATTTAGGTATAGCTTTAGGTATTTAGAAAGTTTTATGGTAAATTTAGCCAGAGCTTTTATGTTTTGTAAAGCGTCCTTGAGGTGATATTTCAAATAAATGCGCTAAATAAATTAACAAATATTAATATTATCATTCTCATTCTCATTACCATTCTTCAATTAGGCTTGCCGTAGTCCTACTGGTTCCACACAGTCGTATTCTTGTGTGAAATTAATAAAATAAACTTAAATAATTTAAAACATACGAGTATGTTACATATTGTGTTTGTTTGTTTCAAATTCCGTGGTGCTATGCCACTAAAATTATCCTCTAGTGATAAATAACACCCAATGTAAAATGTAAATCGATCAATATGAGAATTCCTGACGAGCGGGACGGGTATAGTGTTAAAAGTGAGACAGAAAAACACAACTCATTCATACCGCGTTGGAATGTCTTGAGGCTATTGATGTATGAGCATAAGAGGAGCTGTTTAAATTGGTTTTTAAAAAATAAAAGAAAGACAAACCCTCCCGGGTTACGAATAAACTGTCAAATTTGAAAAACGCCTACTACCATCACAATAAGCGGAAAATGTTGCTTTCGCAATGATGGAGGACTTAGCCAGCAGATGAATTGAACCCACGACGCCCGGGTGGGAATCCGACGCGTTTGTCCACTCAGCTACCGACCGGTCTATTTTATAACGTATTTAAAAATTAAAAATAAATCTAATTATTTCAAGAAATTTAAATGCATCATAATTGGAAAAAGGATTTTAAAAACATTTTTTTTTTGACATTGACTGTCTTAAAGTCGACATCGTTGTCATGAAGTAATGATAATTCAGAACAGAAATATAGGGTTTATTTTCAACAGTAGTAAGATGCTTAACGACGAATCCAGATTTTTGTTCAATTTGATTTAATTAGTGTGTGTCATAACATATTTAATTCATATAAAATAAATAAAATAATATATAGTACTCGTATATTTGCGGCACGTTCCAAAGTATCGCATATGTGAAAGACCACTGTTCAGAATTGAAACGTTGCTTGAAATGGCCACGTTGCTTGGTGACCAAATCTGAATAGCCAAGTACCTCACAACCTTCTTTTTCCCCATCTCCTTCTCCTCCCCACTACCTTCCACCTCACAACATACCCCAATTGAGGGATTGTACAGTCCCACTGGCCCCAGACGATCGGGAGAAGTTGGGCCTTTTGTGCGGAATTCACTATAACAAAAATAAGGTTTTACTGAATGCATTGTCAACAAACTCTGACATCGTTGCCTATACAAGTAAAAATAATACGCAGTTTTAAGATACACGTACTGGTTATTGCATTCTGTTACACTAGCTTCATCACCCGGTTTCGCCCAGTACTTGGTTTAAAAATAATAGAACGAATAGTTTGACAACTTGTATATTTTAGGGTTTGATCTGACATCTAGATCTTTCAAAGTGTATGCTATAAATAAGGTTCCGACTGAACTTGCGTTGACTTAGATATTTCAGACAGAAAAAAAATCTACGCAAATTTCATCAATTGAGTTCGACCGATCAAGTTTGTGCCACTTCAGACGAAGTCCAGAAATACTTCTGCTTTATAATAAAGAGTTTTATCAAAGTTGATGGATCTAATGGTTAAAAATGATTCGTCTTTTGTTGAAAAGCGTATACAAATTCAACGATTTGACTTTCAAGAAAGATGTTGTAGACCAGTAAAACATTATTATTTGAAATTAAATTATTAATTATTAAATCAATAAAAATCAATGTTGTGCTGGTTCCTCTTCTCACATTATCAAAGCTCGGCTGCTTTTTTTTCGATTTTTTGGGGTATCTTTTTATTATTGTAATAGTTTTCCTTTTTCTGGGTCCTGCGCCGGACCCTGGGACCCTGTTAATCAAAATTGTCATTCGGTAATTAATCATGTAGCCGGCGTTATACAAAAATGTCTTTGTGGCGTCCGGTTGTTGTTTTTTCTAACGATTTTGGAACGCAATAGGTTATACATTGTCTTTATTATTAAAAATATTCCACATGTTGGACAATGTGGCAGGCCGTTGGATTAAAACTCTAATAATGAATGTATTTACACCTTTTTGCCTTATTCAATATGTATTTTTAGACCAATTTTTTTTTTTTTTACTGAAGAGCCACGACACGGCTTTTTTATAATTTTTGCGTTTGCAAATCTTTTATTTCATTAATCCAGTTCAACGGCCAGGGGCCGTTAATTGATTTTTTAGGAGATATCACTCCTCCAATGTTTGGTTTACGGAAAGGGAAGAAAAATATAAACTGCAACATTAATCAAATGTCCGTAAGTAGATCCCATGGATGAGTGACATCTCTTGACATAAGTCAAAGCATTGTATTAAATTTTTTCACCACCCCCATCTATTGACCAAATTAGAAACCCTTTATCAAATTTATGAAGTTTTAATAAATTCTATTACATGTCTTCCTGAAGCCTCCCCAACTTCGTCGTTCATTCACTTGCACGTCATGTACTACTTGACACTCCTATACCGTTCATCCCTCTGCTGTTCAAACCATCTAAAATTTCTCAATATGTTCATTACGCTTGTATCGGCATCGCATTATTTTGAGATCTTCACATTAATTACGGTAATTTTCTAACTCTTCGTCTATATTCTGTCTCACGTTTACATGTTTTCAAAATAAAATAGTACAAAATACAAGTTTGATATTATAAAAAAATATCTAAATTAGGTTTAATTTAACTTTTATGCTTGTAAAACACATCGAGATTATTATACAAACTATTATCGTGTAATATCAATTTTAAAAATCAAACTACCCCTTGACAGTTCTAATTACGATTAAAATCTGTGATTAGGTTGAGTTAGGTCGGTACTTTCTCAAGCGTAAAGATCAGTCACCCCATTTTACAAGTTTTTCGGTTAAATTATACATTATTTATGCTTGGCTCCTATTAAACTTACAATTTCCGACCGGCGTTATAAATTAATTCCAATCAAAATCCTCTATTAATTTCCACGGATCGCCTAGATAAAAAAAGCCGTTAAAACATTGTTTATTGTTACTAATTACAAAGCTTTTTAGTTCTCAGTTCCTATGCAGTGTTCCCTCACCCCTTTTACCTTAAGGGACGCATTATAAATAACAGCTTTTATCGTATATTTATGTAAACAACTTTATAAATGATGTTTCTTAACTCCCATGAGCATTTCCTCCCCGACTTCAAACAAACAAAATGTTTCCTTAAAACCTGGTTATTTCAACAGTTCTTATAAAAAGTGGGTAAACATCTCCTACGTATTTTCTTCACCGTGTGAAACGAGCACTCTACTTTACTCCCCTGAGTTTGAAATTCGAATGAAACGATTTTATCGCTCTGAATTCCAGGTTCGAGTTTTCAACCCTCTTGTAATAGTAGATTTACATTCGTACTGCGTTTTTTTCTTTGATCTCGTGTAGTTAGCGCTTACGTTTACGGGAGGAAGGTGCTTTCGAAAAGAACTTGAATCAACACTCGAGCCATCTGAACGAGGCTTATGAGTGGTGTAAACACAGGGGCGTGCCGTTAAATTTCAATTATTTATTTATTTATAAATTAACGAACTAAAGTCCAATTACAAAAAATACATATAAAACACGAAATGGAAAAAAGAGCAACAGAGAAGGAATAGCATATACATAAAAATAAATGAAGCGATGACAAAAATATGACAAAATAAACATAAGAGAGAAAATTCAAGCCATGGTCTAGTCAAAGTTTTGGTAGAGTCGTAAAGAATAACGAAAATCATTTAGACTGCTACCAAAAATTGACCATGGCTTAAGTTAACATGTCTTGACATTCTGGACATTGGAAAATGATATCCATAATTAGTATAGTGATGATTGAGGAACAGAAATTCATTGTCTCTGAGTCTACGGCAAGGAATGTTGAACTGGATAAGTTGCAACAGAGAAGGTGAGTCTATAAAACAATTCATAATTTTGTAAATGCAAATTAAATCACAGTCTTTCTTGCGCGTTTCTAATGAAAAGATTTTCAATAATTGTTCAATTTCATCATATGAATAATCGCCTCTTTCTCGCCCTAATATCCATCCGATTCCGCGTAAGAAGCGATGTTGGACGTATTCAATATGATGAATATGAACGGTATAGAAAGGGGACCAAATTACACTGGCATATTCTAGATGAGGGCGAACTAATGAGCAGTAAAGAGTTTTTAGGGTCTTTATATTCTTAAAGACACATGTAATTATATTGATGAAGCCAATCTTATTGATACATTCACCAATTTAACTTACACATTGCAGTATTAGATCATGAACCTTCAGATAGGAATGCTGTGTTTGTTCTGCCAATATTTCAATAGAAGACGCTCTCTAGAATTAGCGTCATTGGTCTCATTGGTACCGGTGCACAGTCTGGAGACACGCTAAATGCGTGCCCAACATTTGTACACGGTTGGAATTTATTATTTGAGAAAGGGTGGTTTTTATGACATATTTATGTGGTCATCAGCTCGACTGTGGAATGATAGATAGCCTGGGCACAGAATATGACCCGTGTTGTGGGAGGGAGAATTATATCCTCTCTTTCATTCACTTCACGATCCTTTCCTTTAAACAACCCTCGCACAGCATCCTCAAAGATGACTACAATTCATTTTACCAATTTTCATCTACATTAGCAACGCCCTCACTCCTCAGATAAGTTTACATCTATAAGTAAATTTATTACATATATTAACAGGTTAGGCTATTAGAGTAAAGCGTACTTTGGTTGAAATCAGGGGCGGCTCGTGACTTTTTAGTGTGCTAGAGTGCTGAGGTTGAGAAAAACGTCATGATTGATGTTGTGGCCGAAAACATTTTTTTTTTTAATTTGTATGAAGATTTTCAAGATTTTTCAAGTTTTCCACCAAAACTGGTAAAATTTCATACAATAGTTTTTTTTTAATAATAACCATTTTCGGCTACAACAACATCAATAACGTCGTATTTTTGTCTTAGCACTCTAGAACATTAAAAAGTCACGAGCCGCCCGTGGTTGAAATATTACTAAATTGGACTTTGTAAATTATTTTTTATAATGCTTTTAACGAGTGCCTACTTGATCCAATCTCTTGCTTTCTAAAGTTGGAGTTGTTCCAGATTTTAGTCATGGTGTAGCCAAATTAAAATTTCCTAAAAACTTTATCATTCGAACTTTGTCCCAACAGTTAAAACTATATTTTTTATACTGTTTACATTGTTAAACATACTACCGTTAAATATTATTTTGGCTAAACCACGACTTGCAGCTAAAACAACGCGTCCCAAGGCACGCCACTGACTCTAACGCGTTCACAAGCTCACAAAGAAGATTTCATTATCACTCACTTCCGGAGCTGAGGAGCGGAATCATTTTAAACGTGGGCAGTGGGTCGTAGGTGGGTAGGTACCCACTTCTCAGTACCTACTCAGTACCTACTCAGCACCCACTCCCAACAATAGCCCCCATAGCAGTGTGTACAGTCTGCCCAATACTAACGGCCAGTCACAGGCGGCTCTAAAGCTTTGTTCATACCGAAATAATAGACGCCCGGGGACGTTCACACGTCTTCGGATCGACAGTTTGGCTTGGGGGTTGACAACCCTAGCAATACCTTCACAAGCTCTCAAATAGCAGAGCCGTTGAATATCCTGTGAAATGCCGACTGTGGCGCGTTGGACACCTCTCGGCCTCGGCATGTATCTAATTCAAAAATCGATTGTACCTGAAGAAAGGAGTCTGAAAAGAATATATGATGCGACAGTGAATCGAAAAAGAAGTCGAGGACGCCCGAGGAAGACATGACACGATCAAGTAAATCAAATACTTGAATAGGGTAATGTGAAGAGTCAGAATAACAGAAGAGTATGTATGAATGTGAACGAAGCAAGGAGTGTGTGCCAAGACAGAGTTGTATGGCGGTTCGTCCTCTCTGCCTACCCATGCGGAGAAACGGAGTGATGGTTAGTTAGTTAGTTAGATTGTGCCAAGTACAAAACATGCCGGACCATTCAACTTTGGATTGAAATTTCAGAAGCAATTATTCGTATTTAAAAAAATATATATTGTCCATTTAGAAATAAGTACTACTTCCCAACCATCCTCTTCCCCATATCGCTCTCCCTACAGACTCATAACGTTCTCCAAATTGATGATGCCATAGTTTTACTTGCAGTTGACTGCACTAATCTCAGAGTAAGAATCTAATGGAGGGATAGCTAATTTGTTTTACCCAACCCATCCGAAATTGTGATAAATCACTGTTTCCGAGTTTTTACATCGTACACCATGAGAGAGAAAGAGACAACAAATTTCTTGGACCGCTTCTATATAATGTCGCAATGATCTTAAGGTGCTGGTTAACGGCGGGACTCCGCCCACATTTTTAATTATGCCACTAAACTTGACACAACTAAACGGTTTTTTAGGTTAGATGCTATATTTTTGTTGATAAAAATACTGTGAAAAAGTGGCTATACGAATACACAAAAACATTATGTCGATATGTGATATGAATGGATGTATAAATACCGTAGCCTTAGTCTTAGCCACGCCCAGGTGCGCCGAGTCATGTTAAAATCATCAAAAACAAGTCCAAAACTGACTTCACTGCCTTGGCTTGGGCTACCTCTAGTATACTCTAAGACACTAATCTATTTATTTCTATTTTGAACGGTTTGTAGCTGAGTGGACAAACTCGTCGGATTCCCATCCTGGCGTCGCGGGTTTAATTCATATGCTAGCTAATTCCTCCATCGTTGAACAAGCGACATGTTCCGCTTATCATGATGGCAGTAGGAGTTTTTCAAATATTTGTAAAAAATGAAATGTCTGTCTTTCTTCTTAAGTAATAATAATAAATTAATTAAACGTCTCTTTGTTATGCAATAAGCCATTTCTAAAGACAAAAACATGTAGTAAAGTCCTTTCACTCAGCATACATTGCTCTGAATAGGAAGTAAGTTAGAAAAGGTCTCCCACCCAGCAGTGAATTTTGAGTGAATTGTAAAAAAAAGGTTTTTAAACACGAGGGAAATGGATTTCAGTGGCACAGTCGGCAAGAGCATTCTCCCAGAAAGAGAAAGGTTCCGAGTTTGAATCTTGAACGCAACCTTATATTTTTATAATTCATATTGTTTCAGTATTTAAGAGGAAGCTGTCAATATGGTCCCTTTTTGGCTTTATAGTACAAGAAATACCACAAATGATTTATCTGTAAATTCTACACGGGTAGTTAGTAAAATATCTAAGGCTCCCTGTGAACATTTTTTTTTAACTGTAATATTTTAAATTCTATATGAAATGCAAACTACAATTTTACGAAGAACGTTCGAAAATGCCTTTTCTGGCTTTCTACCTACGCCTATTACAAACATTTTTACTTAAAATCCTTCCATAATCTCAGAGTAAATAAAGTAAAGTATTCTGTAAATAAATTTAAAACACTCCAGAGTAACTAGATTTTTACTGTAATTAGCTCAAACTCTCTGCATTTTTTAATTCTCGTCCGCCATACTAAATTTGTATGGAATTCTAACGCCGCCTAATCTCTCTTATAAACAATGGAATATCGCAATTCTCTTCAGTCTCGAGCTAGCTTCGGCACGGAGAGGGTGTACTTGATTTTTCGACATTTTAATTCGTTTTCGAACGACGAAAAGCAAGGAAACTGGGGGTTATTAAAAAAACCAGCTAAAGGATATGTAGAAATTAAATTATTATATATATTGAATAAATTCAAATCTTTCTGTAGGTACTGTCTTTATTTTTTTCAGTTATTAAAAATGAGAAAGAACAAAGGTAATATTGTGTACAGTGCGCAAAACAAAAAAGACGAACAAGGTAATAATAATATCAAAATACATAATTTGGGCGGTGCGATTTTTTTTAGTTTTCTACCGATTAGGTTGACGGCCTCCATGGTCGAGTGGTAAGACGCTCGACTAAGAATCCAAAGGTCGCGGGTTCAAACCCGGCGTGCGCCAATAACTTGTATTCAATTAATATGTGTCATAACACATTTAATTCATATGAACATAGTACAAAGTATATTTGCGGAACGTTCCAGGGTGGTAGATACTCTAAGTATCGCCCTGGTGAAAGACCACCATTCAGAATCGAAACGTTGCTTGAAATGGTTTGAGCCGTGTTTGGTGACCAGATCTGAATAGCCAGGTACTTCCCAACCTTCCTCTTCCCAATCTCCTTCCCCTCCCCACTACCTTCAATCCCACGACATACCCCGATTGGGGATGGCAGTCTCACTGGCTCTAGACGGTTGGGAGCAGTTGAGACTCTTGTGCGGTATTCATATTTTAAAAAAGGTTCAAATTCGGGATTACGGAGTTTGAAGGTGCGCTGAACTCAAATCTAATGTCAAAATGCATAATTTCGGCGGCCATCTTGGATTTTTGAGTTTTCCACCGTTTAGGTTAAAATTCGGAATTAGGGGAGTTTGAAAATGCGCTGAACTCGAATCCAATGTCAAAATGTATAATTTCGGCAGCCATCTTGATTTTTTTGAGTTTTCTACCGTTTAGGTTCAAATTCAGAATTAGGGAGTTTGAAGGTGCGCTGAACTCGAATCTAATGTCAAAATGCATAATTTCGGCGGCCATCTTGAATTTTTGAGTTTTCCATCGTTTAGGTTAAAATTCGGGATTAGGGAGTTTGAAAGTGCGCTGAACTCGAATCCAATGTCAAAATGTATAATTTCGGCAGCCATCTTGATTTTTTTGAGTTTTCTACCGTTTAGGTTGAAATTCGGAATTAGGGAGTTTGAAGGTGCGCTGAACTCGAATCTAATGTCAAAATGCATAATTTCGGCGGCCATCTTGAAATTTATTAGTTTTCTACCGATTAGGTTTAATTTCGGAATTAGGGAGATTGAAGGTGCGCTGAACTCGAATCTAATGTCAAAATGCATAATTTCGGCGGCCATCTTGAATTTCTTGAGTTTTTCTACCGATTCGCTTCAAAATCGGGATTAGGGAATTTGAAGGTGCGTTGAACTTGAATATTATGTCAAAATGCGCAATTTCGGAAGCCATCTTGAATTTATTGAGTTCCCTACCGATTTGTTTCAAAATCGAGATTAAGGATTCTTTGAATGCTATTGTAATTTAGTCACAGAAGCTATCAGCAAACACGTACGTTATTTTTTCTAGTAAATAGACAGATTAAATTAGAAGTTGATTTGTGGAATTTTAAAACCCACATAAGTATATATTAAAATATATAAGCCTTATGCATATACTTGCTTTAGTGACCTGGTATTCTTTTTTGATGTCAACGTTTTTTTGCACAGGACGAACATGTATTTTTGGTGGAAAATTCAACGGAAAACCAAGTTCCAGCCGAAACGAAAATCAAGGATCGACGACTTGTGGAGTTGATGTATTTTATGCAGCAATTACAGAGTATAAGTGACCATGCCCCACAATCCGGATGTAATTTCAACTGTCTTGAAATTATTTCCGAAGTTCGAAAAGGACTGGACTCAAAACTGATCATTAAATGCAGAATGTGCGAGCGGAAGTTTAAAGAAAGTTTGATTGAAGAGAAAAAGGATAAAATAGATGTAAATAGTGAAATAGTTTCCACTGTAATGTCATGTAGATCGGGCAATACACATTTAAGAACCATTACAGCCGCCGTTGATTTACCCGGAATTTACCTTTCATTATATTTATCTATCCAAAACCGAGTTTGTTTTTGCTCATGTTTGGGCTCATATTAAATAAAGAAGTTATAATTTCGGAAATGTTTTATATTTATTTATTAGAGCATATGTTTTAAAACTAAAAAAAGCAAAAAATATATGAATGCACACTTATAAAAAAAAAATAAAAAAAAATTTTGCCGGGTCAGGCATAACACTTACTATAATTGCATCAGGCATGCGGAGGGTTAACTAAAATAAATATATTTCAATTGTAAAATGTACTATGTATAGTCAATTAATATCAAACTGTATTATATGTATTACTCTTCAAATACCTGCCTATTCTCATTAGAGCCCTACATTATACCTACAGAACGACATACTTTACTTTGCAGTCGGCGGCATCACCTTTTCCATCAGACTTTGTGGATATTTAAATTTATGCATTTAAAAAACGTTTTTTCGTTCGCTTGTTCCTACTTTAGCCGCCTGCAAAGTTAAGTCGGTCAAGCTGTATCCATTTATTTTCATACAGCGAATAAATTAAAATGTTATAAAGCAAGTGTATTTTTATTTCGTATTTGATCGAAATGCTGTGTCCTTTTTTAAATCCATCATCGTCCCAAGCAAAGTTAGCGAGCGAGCGGGCGCCGGCTAGCGGCGATCCACGTTTGTCTATAAGTACCAAAAATACCTAACGGCAGCAAACGCTTAGCTTTTATGCCTGCTCTTAATGAAGCGTAAAATAAAATTAACGAAATCGAACTCTTAACCTCCCAATTCAAAGTGTCGTGACCACTTTGCTACACAGGCCGCCCTAAAATGGTTGCAGACCTCTGCAATTTAATATTGAGTGCATTGTAGCGTGCTATTTTTTTTATTTCCCATGATGCATCTCTCCTGACTTGCATTGCCAGAGGCGTGATTTAAAAATTACGGCCGAAAAGCTCCCATGTGAAAAAAACACCATCCATTATTTGTGCATCCTAATTACCAATAATTAGTATTATGACTGCAATTCGGCTCGGGCACCCTTTCGCCGGGTTGTTTGTAGTGTTTTGACGGGGGCAAATTACTATGCGGCATTTAGAATACTGGTTAACATACAACACTAAATATCGCTAGTCCGCCATATCGCAGAAATAGCCTTAGTAGCGTTGGGAAAAAACTTCAATCATTTTTTTAATGCTTCACGAACTGCTAGTTCTTTAACATGAACCCTTCGCAGTGAACACTTCAATTGAAGTCGAACTCACCAAAAAGAGATTTAAAATCGAAAAGTACTAGCAAATCGACAAAAATTCCTCTCCGAAAAAAAGCACTAGTCGGTAGAGATTTGAAATCGAAAAGTGCTAGCAAATCGACAAAAAAAGAAGCACTAGTCGGTAGAGATTTCAAATCGAAAAGTACTAGTAAATCGTCAAAAAATCCGCCCCAAAAAAGTACTACCAAATCAAAAAAAGAAATGAAACTGGGAAAAAACCAGTTTTTCGCCAAATCTTTGTAGTCGACCTTCAATTGACAATTAAAGTGTGGGCTACCGCAAAATGAAGTAGTTCTTTGTAGTCTTTGAAGTCGAACTTCAATTGAATTATTTAAAATGAAGTACTTCTTTGTAGGCTTTATAATTCAACTTCGCAACTGAACTGCCCCAAAATCAAGTAGGTCTTTGTAGCTTTGTAGTCAACTTTAAAAAATAATAATAATTGGCTGATTTGTATAGCGCCGTTTTCGTGGGCGCTTTACAGCATAATTAACATAATATTAACTTATGCATAATACTTATAACTAGTGACTTACAACTAACATGCTTACATTAACACACACATATATATATATATATATATATATATATATATATATATATATATATATAATGGTTGTTGCCCGCGCTTTCGAACCTAGGGTAGAAAAAATGAAGTAAGTAATAGTAAACTATATATATAAACTATGTATAGCACTCGGACTGAGTGATCAAAACTCTAGTGAAGCAAATTGACGTTATTGTGGGTATGATAATTTAAAAAGGTGAGTCTTTAGTTTTGCTCGGAACTCAGTTGAGCTGTCGATCTTTCGCAAATGTGAAGGGAGGTTATTCCAAGCTGTGGGGCCTGCTACGGCAAAAGCTCGCTCTCCGAAATTGGTGTTGGGATTGCGTTTAGGTACTGTGAGTCTACCTATGGCCGTTGAAGAGTTGCTAGTTTCGTATTAGTTCGCTTGGAATGCACAGTTCCGACAAGTAAGGCGGCGCCACATCATGTTGAGCCTTAAAAATCAACCAGCGTAGCAAAACTAAGCCCTGTTCATATATTGGGAGTGAAAAGGTTTTCCGCGTCTATTTAAAATCAATGAGGATTGACGTGGCAACCCTTTTATCAGATCATTTTGGCTATAATACGAACGGGGCATTAATCATTTCGTAATTTTCCCTCAGAGGTGTGCAAATGCTTTGGAACATCAAACGCGACCATTGACTTAACTAACTAACCATCAAGCCGTTTCTCCACAGGGGTAGGCAGAGAAGATGGACCTTTATACAACTCTGTCTTGGCACACACTCCTTGCTTCATTCACATTCTTACATCGTCTTATACCTACTCTTTTGTTATTCTGACTCTTGAAATGGCCCGATTCAAGTATTTGATTCACTTGATCGTACCATGTCGTCTTTGGGCGTCCTCGACGTCTTCTACCATTCACTTTCGCGTCATATATTCTTCTTAGACTCCTTTCTCCGTTTATTCGCTCTACATGCCCAAACCATCTATGCGTTCCTTTATTAATCCTATTCATTATGCTTACATCAGCCTTGCATTCTTTCTGGATTTCCAAATTTTTATCGCACATATGCATGTTTTCACTTTTTTGTATTTAAGAAGAATGTTTACAAGAGATGGAAAGGCTGATAAGGATATTGAAACAAGGGCGAATGCAGGAAACTCCATTAATGGAGGACTGAACGCTGTTGGCACAAATAAAAAATTGTCTAAAGAAGCGAAGCTAGTAGTCCACAATGTTTATACCAACCCTGATGTATGGCAGTGAGGTATGGGACTGGCAGAGGAAGGATGAAAATAGACTGAATTCTGTAGAAATGAGATCTTTGAGACGTATGTGCGGTAAAACCATGTATGATCGTGTTAAAAATTTGGAAATCCAGAAAGAATGCAAGGCTGATGTAAGCATAATGAATAGGATTAATAAAGGAACGCATAGATGGTTTGGGCATGTAGAGCGAATGAACGAAGAAAGGAGTGTGAAAGGAATATATGATGCGAAAGTGAATGGAAGAAGAAGTCGAGGACGCCCGAGAAAGACATGGCACGATCAAGTAAAATAAATACTTGAATCGGGTCATGTGAAGAGTCAGAATAACAGAAGAGTATGTACGAGACGATGTATGAATGTAAATGAAGCAAGGAGTGTGTGCCAAGACAGAGTTATATGGCGGTCCGTCCTCTCTGCCTACCCCTGCGGGGAAACGGCGTGATGGTTAGTTAGTTAGTTATATTACCCCAATCAAACTGAAGCCTCACTGACAACATCATAACATTGTTTACATAATGTCTCACAAAAAAGACAACCATATTGGTTTAAGCATTTGAAGGTGTAAAATAAAACCTTTTCACGATAATTACATAAGGAGTTTATTCTAGAAAATAAATATTAGAATTAACTTATTTAAAGCTTTGTACTTTATTGTGATATTGGTTATTGAAACAATATCGTCACTGGAAAGGCAAAAGGGCTTATGCGACACTTTGGTCAAAAATGAGTTAAATATGCAGTTTTGATCAGTTTTTATTTCTGCATCGAATTCTCTGACTCTCGTTTGATTCTGAAGACTTGTGGCGCTTCAGCCATTTAAAATATATGTACCATTTGAGAGCAGGCTTGACTAAAGCGACACAAGTTTGACTTTTTAAGCTTTTTTGTCGCTTCAGGTAACTCAGTGAAAAAATTGATTTACCTGGATTAACTTTTTTTTCAAAATCCCACCAGGTACTGAAGACTTAAGAATTTCACTTAAAAAATTAAAAAACAAAGCGCTCTGGTGTAAACTTCCCAAATGGGCGCTTCAGCCCTTTTGCCTTTCCTGCAACGATATCAATAATTTTCCACAAAATATGAATTAAACGAAGATACAGAAAAAAAATAGGTTGCGACCGAGACTCGAAGTCGATTTTATAAATTTGGAATTTGATGAATACTTGTTACAAAAAGTAAAATAGCGATAGTGTAAAGATGAGTATTTTTCTACTAACAGGGTAAGTTTTCATTCAATAGGTCTTAAATTATTTCCGGATCCACAGCAAAGTCTATTTTCTACGAAGTCTATTTTCGTCATTGAACCGTTAAGTATGAAAGTTTCGTTTTACCTGCCGCAAACAAGTTGCCCGCATTAAACAAGCACAAATGGCAGATATTAAAATACCTGTAAACCAAACTTCCGTCGTGATAAACAGCCGCGCCCCGCAAAGAAGTCATTATTGTCGAGGGTCGCGTTTTATGACTTCAGACAAGTCGGGGGTGGGAAACGAGGGACGAACCGTACCCCAATTTGTTTGGTTGCTTGATGATATTTGTACAGCGAGCCATTTATTCCTCTGTCCCGCGTGGTTCACCCTTGTTGCTGGTGGCTTGTTCCCAGTTGTTCGGAGTTCAGAGGCGTTCATTAGCTGGTTTGCAATTAAAAAAGATTTTATATAAAAAACAAATTAAAAAATAACTTTGTATAAGACCACGGATATTATTTTAATTTTTAAAACCGACCGGTTTCGCTTAGCCTGAGCATCATCGGAGTACAAAATTACAAAATGTGCCGTTATATATACATACAAAAGGAGAACAAAATATAAAATAAAATAACAGAACAATGAGAAAACAATAGAATAATATTTAAATTATATAATTAATAATGATCTCTGTTCCTTTGTTGTAATTTAAATGTTATTTTATTGTTTTCTCATTGTTCTGTTATTTTATTTTATATTTTGTTTTTACTCTGTGTGTATATAAGTATAACCGCACACTTTGTATTTTTTGTTCAGTTTAATTCTGTACCCTGATGATGCTTAGTCTAAGCGAAACCGGTCGATCATAAAAATTAAAATAATATCCGTGGTCTTATACAAAGTTATTTTTTCATTTCATTAAATATGTCAAACCACAAAGTGATTGCTTTCTACGAAAAAAAAAGATTTAATATAGTTTATTTTTTTTCGTAACCTATAACAAAATTGCACATTTATTTTTAAAATTATTTTATTTTTCTCAGTTAAAATTGCTCCTGTAATGACGTTTACATAGCCTAAACTTTAACTGTTAGAGCCAATGAAACTATGGTATTACTATTTTAAGAATGCTATGAGGCTGAAGGAAGCTTTAAATGGAAAAGGAAGATTAATGGCTATTCAGATCTAATTACTGAACTGCAAAAGCTATTTCCAGGGCGATATTAGTATATTTCGCTATGAAATTAAATACAAATATAGTATATTTAATTCCTATATAATATGTGTGAAAAAACCTCTGAAAAAGCTCATTCTTTTTTTCATCTTTATTTTATGTGTTCGAAATATTTGAAATTTGTGAGTTAATTAAATTTACAGGTATTAACAGAATATAACAAAACCTCTCATAATTATACTCTATCCACAATAATATTTGGATAATTTGTATAGCGCCGTTTTTGTAAAAAATCACCTCAATAACGCTGCTATTGTACTCGTATATATTCTATTTACTATAATGATACTCGCTTGAACCTAGATTGCATACAGTGGGTAATTCTTTCGTTGAAATAGTAGATATATTCAACTGCACTGAATGTAGTTACAAGAAGGCTATAATAGCATACCTCTTTCAAAAATTCTGATGTTAATTTATTTCATTGTAATATTTATAATGTTTTAGTGTGCTAATCATTTACTCCATGTTATTTCTGTGTCACTATTATTTTATATTATCTATTGCACAATTATGTAAAAGCTCATTAAGACGTACATAATAAAAAAAATAATTAACACGTCTTTTTTTTAACCTAGAATTAAACTGTATTTTTTTTTATCTGGACGATACCCACATTTACAAAAATCTGTCTTTTTACAGTCAATTTTATTGCAGTTTTACGGGTAACCTTATTTTTTCAATATATTCTTTAATGTGATTTCGTAATTTTGTAATGATTCATTTCTGTGTTTTTTTCACGTGACAGCCATTTCGTTCTTCGAAGGCATTATTAAAAACCTTATTTTTTTATTCAAATCTTTATGGCCCTGTTTTTTGCAACACCATTCGCTTTACTACTTGCATTGTAATTCTTGAAAAATAGCGTCGTTTTCCAGGTCAAATGAATAATTCTAATTATAATTACTCACCCCCCCCTCCTCCCCCGAAAGGCACGAAATGGGTTCTGAGGGGGTATACATTGTTTTAAAACCCTTGTTTTGGGAAGCCCTTAATGTGACCCTTTAAGGCAGCGTTGTCACGGGGTTAGGCAGTTGCGAAGCGAAACAACCGCCTACTGCATGTAAATTTAACGGACAGAGAACCTTTTAACACAGCTTTTAAACATACATTTTAACTGTAGAGTGGGATTCTGTTTGTATGGAGAAGCAAAAACTTTTAAACAGTGCGCTCGTCTTGTACGGAATTCTTCGGTCAACGCATTTATGTTCGGTCCGCAACGTCATTTCCGTCCAGGGCCTAAAAATATCCATTGACTATATAATATAAATCAGCGAAATAACAACAATAAGGCATTTTGTTAGTGTCATATTTTTCTATTATTGTTCAAATAATAAAAAAGCTAATATCTGTTTGAAGCAGCAAAAACTCTCGGACCGCTCTTAATGTCTGTAATTTCTAGAACAATGCAACAATTTTCATTTCTCAACGCTATTTCCAAAATATCAATTTAACTGTCCAAAATAGAACAAGATGCCATATTGTTTATCCAATTAAGTCAGCCTATTTTATTATAAATCCGATGTTCGGTCAAATTTACATTTGACCAAAACATTGTAAGTCTCGCTCCGTACCATAATACTACAAACTAAAGGTAAAACATTCTAAACCGTTAAAAAATATTTTTTTTAATAACAGACCGGAGATTTACTCGACCTTGGAAAAATAGTATTATATTAAAACTCGGTTGTTTGTTTTTGTATTTTTATTTAGATGTATGCAAATATTTTTTTCACACATCTATTAAGAAAAACATTTATACATTTCACAATAATCGAACAAAGTGCATAAGGTTACTTACAGCAGATATAAATTGAAATCTTAGTAATCTTAAGAATCATAAGCTTTTTTTTTACATATTCAGCTCAAATTCTACGAAAAGTGCCAAAGACTTGAGGCTTCTTTTAAGGCATTTGAAAGACTATTAAAAAGTAATAAAATACGCTGTTTTGAGTACACGCAAGTTTCGTTTTGGGATTATTTTTTGTTGTTGTTGTAGTCGGTAGGTACTAGCTAATAGCTGATAAAACAAACTGTATTATCAATATTTAAAAAAAAAACTGACTTGTTATTTTCTCTTTCCCTCTTAATTTTTCATCAGAAAACAGAAACTGTAAACCAAACTAATAAAATTAAAAAGAAAGTTGAAACAACCGTTCTTCCCGAATCTTTTATAAAATTGTAAAGCACCCCTGCGGTATCTAATTGATACATACTGCCCCGTTCGTAAGTAAGTTAATAAGTAAGTTAGGTACCTCCCTTGCCACTGGCAACTCTGGCAAGTCGTGGAGTCCAGTGTTGACCCAACTAATTCAATGTTTGTCTATGGTCTCGCTACTTCGACGTTCCAAACAACTGCTGTTGTCTTTGGTACGTTCGATTTGATTGTGCGGTTATTTATAAGTCGGGGATGGACCGCCTCAAGACGTTGTTAGAACCAACGCATAATAATTTATTTTATATTTTGTGAAATTACCACTTCCCTACAGTGTACTTATATTTTTATAAATGCGAAAAGAGAAAGCGTTGCACACAAAGCTTGAGATACTATAGAAATATTGTTATATACCATAGTTAAACTTCTTGGTCCCCTCTCCACTTCTTTCAGCAAACTAAAATATGATAAGAACAATTTTCATTGACAGAGTTTTCTATATTATTGTGTTAGTTTCTGAATCCGATAATCGTAAATATAAAGCAGTTCCTAACTTTGAAAAACCCTCGTACGAAGAGCTCCAACATCGTAAACTTTTCACAGCTTTTTCTGTCTACAATTTCTAGGTCAAAGCAACTGTTATCACCTTGTAACATCATTTCCGACTAAAGTTAGAGGGGTTTAAAATATCGTTTAATTTATAAATAGAACACATACACTTTGTTTATAACCACTTTTTTATTCAATATTATATCTACCGGTTTCGGAAGTACCCTTCCATAATCAGGACAATATTAAATTAACCTTTATCCACCCTGGTGAGGATTAAATTTTCTTCATCTAAAATTCTACGAATGTTTTTAATGTGTATATTCTCCATATTAGTGACCTTTGTAATTTTTGTTATTTGATGTTTAATGATTTCCGCACTTTTATATTGAAATGTTTTAGGTTGATTGGTTAACGCACTTTCAATATCTACTGCCAAATTTTCAATAGAGTTGTGAATATTATTATTATTATCATTTAAGTTATATTTTAAACCTTTAGATAATAACTTCATCTCTTCTGGAAGAAACATATGTGAAGATAAATTCTGCACACGATCAAAAAATGTATGTTTTGGAGTATCTGAAGAATGTATATTTATCTATAAGCCACAAAGTAAATGCTTTTTACGAATATATATCGTTTAATTGTTTAAAAAATATGACGCCATATTGTTTGTTCTATAATTTTCAATTCAAAACTTGGGCGAAGCTGGGTAGTAACTGTTCAGAAGTTTAAGGGTGTAATAATGGCTTGTAAACATTGCGGTGCAAGTGTTCAAGCAGGTTTTATTGGTCCAGATATCCGAAGTTTACAAGCGGGACGTTACTTTTGTTACGGCGCCATCACGGACATTTGTTTAAGTGCCGAAAACAAAACATACTTTCTGAGAATTCCGTGAGAGGGCGGTTTTTTAGGAGCTTGGAGTAAGAATATATATATTTATATATATTTGAAAAAAGAGCTAAATATTTTTACCCAACCTATACAGATTTACGATAAATCACTTTCTCCGGGTTTTTACGTCGTAAACCATAAGAAAGAAAGAAACAAAAAAAATTTGTCACATAATATTGCACCACTTTTGGGTGTGTAAGCATGTTTTTCCTCTCCCGCGACTCCGGCAACTCCGCCCACTACGTTTTGTAATCATGATTATAATATTTGGATAATTTGTATAGCGCCGTTTTTGTGAAAAATCACCTCAAGGGCGCCGTACAAATCTTAATTTCTACTTAATATTAATTCTTAGTTTATATAAATATACAGCAACATACTTACCTGGCAGGTCACTTCTGGCAGGACACAATCACCATATCATAATAACTTAAAATTTAGAATAACTTAAATTTTTTTATTTTTTTTTTTATTTTTTCTTTTTATTTATTTTTTTATATCTTTATTATTATTTTTTCATTTTTAGGGCATTTTTAGGTTTTGCGACATAACAAGACATAACTCAACAGTTTTTTAGGTTATATCCTATATTTTTGTTGATAACAATACTGTGAAAAAGTAATGATACAAAAAACGCTACATTATGTCGACATGTGCTATGAATTGATGTAAAAAGGTGTGTTCATAAAAACCCTAGTCACGCCCGAGTCTGGAAAAAATCAACAATTGTAGGGAGTAGCTTCTTCATCCTTGCATTGAGAGGCAATAACACTGAATCTTTAACAAAAAAAAAATTTTTTTCAACTAAAGCACTCGAGATGTAAGTAATTTATATTTTAGATTAATAAAAACTAACCTTTACCATTTATATTCTTGTCGTAAAACGTTTTCAAAATTTCTAAATCGTTTTTTAACAATAACATTAGCGGTAAGGACCAGATTTTATTTTTTATGTGATGAATTCGTTACTTCCAGAGATATTCCGTCGAAAAAATCACCGAAAGGATTGCTGTAATATAAAAATATATATTGTTTTTTTCATCTTTTTAAAGAAATACAAACATTCCCGGGTTACGAATAACCTGACAATATTTGAAAAACTCCTACTGCCGTCATAATAAGCGGAAGATGTTGCTTGTGCAATGATAGAGGACTTAGCAAAGGAATTGAACCCATGATACCCGGGTGGATTCCGACGCGTTTGTCCACTCAGCTTCTAACCGGTCAAATGTTATGTTCATCACAATGAATTAAAATTCAAACCTTATGTAGTTTATTTTTCAAAACATGTTATCACAATCTCAACCTTATATCCGAATATTTGTTTTGCCGTCTAGCGTTTTTTCTATGTTTGAATCATTCGCCTCATGACAACCGGCCGGTTCAGACGTGTTTTCTGTGCCTAACATTACGATGATTTTTTTTAACGAATTCCTAGTGATATCTTATTTCTTTACATTTTTACTTCACCCACCCATAAATAAATAAAAATATCGTATTTTCCGCAATTAAACATAACATGTACGATAGAAAATTAACTAAACCTAACTTAAATTCGAAGTAATCTGCCTATAGATTTACAAACTCTGCAGCGGCCAAAATGAGAACGAACGAACTTTTTTTTACACTGCTAACTACAATATCCACAGTAGCGACCCCCCTCTCAACTACACATATAGGTTTGTACATCTGTACCCCTGCACACAAACGGCGTAATGATAAAAAAAAACAAGTGGCGCTCCGTGGTAAAACAATCCTTACTCGATAGTGAGGCAATTATATAAACTGCCCCTCATAGCTAATGGACTGCTTGCCGTAACCTTTTTCGTTTCATATTT
Source organism: Drusus annulatus (assembly GCA_022651775.1). Taxonomy (NCBI): domain Eukaryota; kingdom Metazoa; phylum Arthropoda; class Insecta; order Trichoptera; family Limnephilidae; genus Drusus; species Drusus annulatus. The sequence continues at coordinate 282,059 of JAGWCC010000357.1, read as the reverse complement.
GAGCAATGCCATTCGTGGTGTTGAAATGTTTAGGTTCGGCGAACTTTTCAAAAATGGCTTTAACACTATTTCTACGGGCACCCCTCAAATTGAAGGATAAACACAAATACTGTTTAAATAAATGTTTTACCTAACTGAAATTAGACTCCATGTCTCCACACACTGACTACAACTCTATAACTGAGTATTGATTTATCTACTTACACTAATGCATCCGTATGGTCAACTTCGCCAGACTTCCACCCTCGAAGAGACCTTTTTATTGCCCCATAAATCATAATGCGCCGAATGTGTTACGTAACGAACGCGTATTTGTAATTAGGGTTAGAAACAAAATATCCTTCACGCCGATGACATTCTTTCTTCATTTTGTTTTGGAAGTAATAATTTCACAAAGGGGACAAATTCAAAAGCGTTATTTTAATTTGACGGGTGTCCGTAGAGATAGGTGTATAAGCAGCATTAAAAAATATAAATATATATAGTAAATATATTCACACTGTTCAATTATAAAAATCGTAAAAAAAAACACAAAAAATATTGTCTGTTTAGTAAACTTTGCAAAGCAAATCGGAAATCTGTCAATTTAACGGGTGCTGCAAACCTAGTGTTTATCGTAAGGAAAATTAATAAATAAAAAAATCTCAGACGTTATAAAACCTTTTTTTATTCTGTATTTAATATCGACATACAAGAGAAAAGCGACATGTACCTACCTACCACCTATATGGGCAGGTTTTACTCGAAATAGGAAAATAAATTTAACGTTATTTTTATCGCTTCACATTTATGGTTGATGGGTTATCGCTGTATCCTAGTATCGTCCAATCACATTTACAATTTACAACCAATAAAAGGTAACAATATTGCTTTGTGTGCTTTATTTTAATGGCCGCCATTGACTATTAAGAGCGTTTCGTGACCTTTTTCAGATTTTCGCAATTTTGAAGAGCAAAAAGTTTTCTTGTTGGTATTTTTACTATCGAAAAGGTTTTTCTATTTTTATTCCGACTTTTTGTATCGAAAAGTTGCGGAGATTACTCTTCTAAAACAAATGTCTACAATCTCAGAGCAAGAATATATATGGAGAGAGAGCTAAACATTTTTACCCAACCTAAACTAATTTTCGATAAATCACTTTCTCCGGGTTTTCACGTCGTAAACCGTGAGAGAGAAAGAGATAAGACAAGTTCTCGCACAATGTAGCTCCGCTTTTAGATATGTAAGCATGTTCTGCGTCTCCCGCGTCTCCGCCCACATTTTTTATTGAGACACTTAACTTGACACAACTAAACGGTTTTTTAGATTATATGCTATATTTTTGTTGATAACAATACTGTGAAAAAGTGGTTATACGAATAAACAAAAACATTGTGTCAACAAGTGATATGAATGGATGTATAAAAATACCCTAGCCTTAGCCACGCCCAGGTCCGCCGAGTCCGGTAAAAATCATCAAAAACTGACTACACTGCCTTGGATAGATACCACTCTATATACTCTAAGCACACAATGCTGTATTCACCACGTGGTACACACAGCGTTGGACAGTACGGGTCGGGGCAAGGGGCGAGCGGTGCCTCGGCTGAGAGACCGGTGGCGGCATGTGAAAGAAATATATTTTTTTTGATTTTGATTGGAAATATACCAATGTGACAAAAATGTTATCTACATTTTTTACTTCAAATAAGCTGTTAACAACCTGCATAGTTACAATAAAATTCTATACAATTACGATCTAATAAATTAGTGAATGTATTTTCTTGCAATCAATTGTGATGTTAAGTTTTAATATAAGTTATGTTAAGTGGATTTCTAATTTGATTTAAACACAGTATACTTTTTTACGACCATCGATTCGCCTGTCGCTAGATTAACAGGCTGCCTTTTTTTACGATATCCGTAATGCCAATGGCCTAAAACAGACATTATTAAGTATTTATAACACCGCGGGAACATTATCTTCAATGCCATCCATTGCATTCGCCCGCGGCCCATAAACAAACATTAGATCAGTGACACGCAACCCGTAGGCCACGTTGCTAAATAAACGTTCAAATAGTTTGCCCTGACTTCGGTTAAAATGGGCTATTTTCAGGGATGGTTGATATCAGAATTCGGTGTCACTGCGGTTCCAGTTACCAGTGCCTGGCGAAGAACCGGTTATTTATCCAGTTATTTTGCATCTCCAATATTTGTTTTTTTTGAGGAGAAAGAGATGAGAAAGAGGAAGGTCGGGAAGTACCTGGATATTCAGATCTGGTCACCAAACACGGCTAAAGCCATTTCAAACAACGTTCCGATTCTGAATGGTGGTCTTTCACCGGGGCGATACTTAGAGTATCTACCACTCTGGAACGTGCCGCAAATACACTATATATTATTTTATAGGAATTAAATGTGTTATGACACATATTAAGTTAATGAAATTTATTTGCGCACGCCGGGCTTGAATCCGCGACATCATCGATTCGTAGTCGAGCGTCTTACCACTCTTACCACTGGACCACGGAGGCCGTCAAAAGATAGTTTTTAAACCATGTTATATTATCAAAAAAGGATTTACTAGCGATATTTGGGGAACAGAAAGAACTGGAACCGGTTCCACAATGAGTTCGCCAAAAATACCCTACTGTAAAATGGTTGTGTACCACTGCGTTAGATTCTCACGAATACAGCGTTCTTTGACATGATTAGTCGTTGATCCCCCTTTGAAAAACGCCGATCATTAGCATTTTCGCGGCTTTTAGACTGAAATAAATTCGGACGAGTTCTCTTAATATCTTCCGCACTCCAGGTAGAGGTGAAATCGAGAAGCCGCGTCCATACAAAGTTGTTTTACCACCTATCGATGTATTTGTTAACTAATAATTACTACCCGGCTTCGCTCGACATTTTTGAACAATTTTTTTTCTCATTAAACATTTAAAAAATTTGGGAAAAACTTTTTTTTACCAAATATGTTGAAGAAACTTTGGATAGAAATGCTGACTAAAGATGATTTATAATAAAATAACAGTTAAATAATTTCTAATTTTTTCTTTATTTGTTCATTTTATATGTTACCAGTGTCACCATCTGGATCAAAATGTGGATATCCGGAAAGAATGCTAGGCTGATGTAAGCGTAATGAATAGGATCAAGAAAGGGACGCTTATATGGTTTGGGCATATAGAGCGAATGAACGAAGAAAGGAGTGTGAAAAGAATATATGATGCAAAAGTGAATGGGAGAAGAAGTCGGGGACGCCCGAGGAAGACATGATACGATCAAGTGAATCAAATACTTGAGAATAGAATTGTAGACAAAAAATCACAGACAGAGCTCACCGTTTGCGAGTTTACCGACAGTTAAACCGTTTTTTTTATTATTTAAATTAAACACAATTGACATCACAACACCCAGACAAACCTCACCCACATATAAAAATGAAAAAAATGCACGTTTTTTTACCTATTTTTTTTCGCTACAATGGGAATCGAACACGCAACACTCTTCGACTTAAGGGTAAGCACCCAAAAATACGAACTTTTTGGCTTTCTAATACAAGCAATACTACTAATGATGTATCTGTTATTTCTATATGGATAGTTAGGAAATATCTAAGGTTTCCAGTAAATGCAATTTATAAACTAATAAAAATCAAATTTAATTTATGAAATTCATACTAGAATTTTAGATAAAACGTTCGAAAATGGCTGCACTAATTTTCAAACTGCACCTTTTTATGTCATTTTAGTATGTTTTTCATAGAATTTAAAAGATTATAGCTCAAAATTTGTATTCACTAACGGCCCATCTAGAAATTACAGATGTATGTGCAGTATTTTATTTATTTATTTATTTTTTATTTTTAAAAGTATGACCAACATTCCCGGGTTACGAATAACCTGACAATATTTGAAAAACTCCTACTGCCATCATAAAAAGTGGAAGATGTTGCTTGTGCAATGATGGAGGACTTGGCCAGCAGAGGAATCGAACGCACGACGCCCGGGTGGGAATCCGACGCGTTCTCCACTCAGCTACCTACCGGTCGGTATTGCTCGTATTAGAACGCTACAAAGTGACGTTTAGCGCCATTATGGGTATTGAGCCTTAAAGTCAAATACTTTTATCGTCAACTTGTGAAAGCCGTCAGCCTACACGGCTTACACGGTCAACCTGGCTATTAAGATCTAGTCTCAAGATTCCAACCCTGACACGAAACCTGAAAAGGGTTGCTAAAGTCAAATGCCTAGACCCTAGATGACCTAAACCATTACACTACGAAGACCGTCAACCTACACGGCCGTTGGCCTGGCTATTCAGATCTGGTGGCAAGATTTTGATTCTAAAAAGAGGTTGTTTATCAGTTGATTTTAATTAACAGGCGTTAAAATGTATTTTTTAGTAGCCATGTATCTTGTTCCTTTAACTGTGATATGCCATTTTTTATTATTGTTTACGATTCAAGTAGGTTCCCACCTTGGGCTAAGAATATATATGGAGAGAGAGCTAAATATTTTTACCCAACCTATACAAATTTACGATAAATCACTTTCTCCGGGTTTTTACGTCGTAAACCCATAGAGAGAAAGAGACGAGACAAGTTGTCACATAATATCGCACCACTTTTAGGTATGTAAGCGTGTTTTCCGTCTCCGTCACTACGTTTTGTTATGCGACATAACTCAACGGTTTTTGAGGTTATATCCTTTATTTTTGCTGATAACAATACTGTGAAAAAGTGGTTATGCAAATACACAAAACATCACGTCGACTAACCTATGAATGGATGTCAAAAGGTGTGTCCATGGAAACCCTAACCACGCCCGAGTCGGGAAAAATCAACAATCCTAACTAAACTGTTTCGCAAAGCTATCCCTCCTGGTATATTATTGATCTGAGCTTAAACCATTACGCTACAAAGCCCGTCAACCCACACGGCCGTTGGCCTGGCTATTCAGATCTGGTGGCAAAATTTTAACTCTCAAAAAAAGGTTGTTCATCAGTTGATTTTAATTAACGGGCGTTAAAATGTATTCTTTTAGAAGCCATGTATCTTGTTCCTTTAATTACGAAATGCCATTTTTTATTATTGTTTACGATTCAAGTAGGTGCCCACTGTTGGTAAGAACCCACGCAGTTTTTTTCCTTACGAACTTTTCTGCAATATTATTATCAATTAATTAGGTACTATTAACACGAATGTTATTGAAGTGTAGATTGGTCAATCAAGCTTGTTAAAAAGGAAATTAGTCACTTTGAGAATTTAATGACTACCTCCGCCAGAGCGGTAAGCCTCGTGGTTCCAAACCCGAAGGTCGCGAGCTCGAAACCCGGCAAAGCAAATAAAATTTGACTACATGGATTATTTCACATTTAATTGAAATATAATATCATAATATATCATCACTGGAAAGGCAAAAGGGCTTAAGCGACACTCTGGTCAAAAATGAGTTAAATATGCACTTTTGATCAGTTTTTTTTTCTGCATCGAATGCTCTGACTCTCGTTTTATTTTGAAAACTTTGTGGCTCTTCAGCCATCTAAAATATATTTACCGTTTGGGAGAAGGCTCGACTTGAGCGACACAAGTTTGGGACGTTTTTTAGCTTTTGTCGCTTCAGGTAACTTAGTGAAAGCATTGAGTTGCCCGCTTCAACTTGTTTTTCAAAATTCAACCAGGTACTGAAGACTTATGAATTTTATTGTAAAATAAAATAAAAACTCTTACGTGCTCCGGTGTTAACTTCCAAAAATGGCGCTTCAGCCCTTTTCCCTTGTATTCAGTCTATTTGTATCCCGTTTCGGAGTGGTATATGAAAGACCACCATTCAGAATCGAAACGTTGCTTGAAATGGATTTTTACCGTGTTAAGGCTGATTCACACCAACGTCCGGTTCCGCTCAGTGCCGATATTGTTCCGCAAGAAAACTTATTGATATGGTAAGAATATCAATCAAGGAGTATGTGCCAAGACAAATTTGTGTGGCAGTATATCCTTCTGCCCACCCTTGTGATATTTAACTACTTATTTAGTTAAATAATTATTTTGAAGTGTAAAAATACTTACAACGCAGATTTTTTTTAAACCATTTTTTTATCACTAAATAATATTTTTAATAATTTATAATTAATAAAAATATTATTTAGTGATAAAAAAATGGTTTTTGATAAAAAATCTGCGATGTTAGTATTTTTACACTTCAAAATAATTATTTAACCTATTAGTTACCGCCCACATGGAATTCGAACATTTTTAATAAACATATATGAACACCTTAAACAAAACAATATCAATACACCATTAAAATGATTTATAAAGTCAAAATATCACACACAAACACCAATAACAAAAGGTTTGCCTAAATAATTATGGAAGCTTTTTGTTGATTTTATGTCTTTATATCCTTAAAAATGTGGAAATTCTTAAGTTCGGTCAAAAATGTTTAAAACTGTTGAAAATACCTCTGAAAAGTAATGTTTTATAATTTTTATTTTATTTTATTTGGGAGACTGACAGTTTACATATAAATTAGGTAGAATATTACATGGGCAGTATGAATATAACCATTTTATAGGTTTCCACTTGGGTAATTATATATAAGTAAGTAAATCTAATTTAAAAAAATCAAACAAGAGATTAAGATAAAATTTAAAAGAAATACAAATCAAATAAAAATACGACAGTAAAAAAATAATAAGAAGCATAAAATTAAAAATTTCATAACAGTATAATAATGATAATATTTGGATGATTTGCATAGCGCCGTTTTTGTGAAAAATGTATACGTTCATAGTGACCGCACTTTGATCTTATTTGAATATTCACGCATAGCACATATCACCATCATGTTTGATTTATTTGTATAACCACTGCAAGTGTTTTAATCAACACAAATATAGGAAATAACCTCAAAATTCGTTGACGTAAGTTATCCAGAAATGAGGCCTAATATCTTCCATTAATATTTTATTATTTAAATTATTTATTTTATTTCATTTTATTTGTTTATTTATTTTTTATCATGAATTTCTGTTCATTTTTATTTGTTAACATTATAATTACTGTGTATTTATATCAATTATGGAAGGTATTTCATTGCACTACTCCTGCATACTTTCCGGAATAAAACTTTATTATTATACGACTCGATGATATGAAGTCAGCGCGGACGGAGAACATTCTTACATACTTATAATATATATACCCAAGTGGAAACCTATAAATGGTCATATTCATACTACCCATGTAATATTCTACCCAGTTTGTATGTAAACTGTTGGTCTCCCAAATAAAATAAAATAAGTGCTGCAATATTATATGAAGACTTTTCCTGTCTCTTTCCCTCTCACGGTATGCGGCGTGAAAACCCGGAGAGAGTGATTTGACCGAGTTCGGCAAGCGCACGTGACTAATTTGTGTGCGTTGTCTGTCCAGGTGAAGCGAGCGTGCGGCCACGCCAAGATGTCCGCCGACGGGCCCGCGCCCGACGCCGCCGCCGACCGCCACCAGCACAACCCGCGGCCGCAGCGGCCCGCGCGCAGGGGCTCCCTGCGCTCCTCGCCGGCCGACGCGCGCCTGCTGCACTTCCTGACCTCGGTGACGCGCTCGCGGGGCTTCTTCCTCAACCTGGCCGACACGCTGTGCCGGGACGACAGCTTCGCCGAGCAGCTGGACGGCGCCGAGTGCTGGAACGGGGAACGCGTCGGGGAGTAAGTTGACCACCAAACACATATTATGCACTTTTATATATGAGGCCTGTTCAAAAGAGGAGGTGAATTTTGAATTTTCGCGGGCTGTGTACATTTGATTATCGTTTTTTTTTTGTTATGTTGGTACACATATGTTTACCACATGTTAGCATTATCAGCCATTTTGGATTAGTGGTTTGTTTTTGACAACTGGAAAGGTTAGTCACGTTTTTCTGTGTTCTTCGATTTTTTACTTTTGAATAAAATGGTCTTACCACTCGACCATACAGGCCGTCAATATAATTTATTTACGCCCGTTAAAGGCTTTTACACAAACAATATCATTTAAAAAAAAAACAAACTCATAAGCAGTGCAAAAAATATTGTAAAAGAAAATAAAAAGTAAAACTGAATAACAGGTACAAAAATATTGTAAATGAAAAGAACAAATAATATTGAATAAATGACAGGTTCAATAATATTGTAAAAGAAAAAAAAAAAAATAAATTGAATAACAGGTCTAGAGTTAAATAGTTTCAACAATTAGTTTAGTTCTACCAGAGTGGTAGATACTCTAAGTATCGTCCTGGTGAAAGACCACCATTCAGAATCGAAACGTTGCTTGAAATGGCTTTAGCCATGTTTGGTGACTAGATCTGAATAGCCAGGTACTTCCTAACCTTCCTCTTCCCCATCTCCTTCCCCTCCACACTACCTTCAGCCTCACAACATACCCTATTTGGGGATACCATAGTCTTACTGGCTCTAGACGTTTGGGAGCAATTGGGACTCTTGTGCGGTATTCATTATAAAATTTTAAAAAAAGAGAAAATTCCTTGTTATGGAAGAGATAATCGTACTTCTGTATCGACTGCTGTGTTGGCTTCTGTATTGACTTGTATATAGATGGCTTGGTGCATAGATATTACACTTTGGAGCGGGCATCTTAAGTGGTGCTCCAAACACGCGCAGAAAAGCCCCACATCGGACTGCGTTGCAAACCGTTACGTCACTTTAGCGAACTTTTTGAACGCCGCTCAAGATGTGCGCTTCATAGTGTATGTGTAAAGTCCGCTATTGTGTCTCCATATACACACCACTATTTCGAGATGACTGGAGTTGAAATTCCTTGGAGATTTTGATTTTTATGCATTGAAATCTTTTTGGAATCTTCTTGAATGGTGTGAGATGCCATATTTTATACATGAAATGTGAATTATTCTTGGTAGTCTAGTTCGTAACTCATATATTTCTTTGATGGTACTCTTTGTTTTGTCTACAGCATAAACCCAACCTTCATATCTAACATGCACATCTGTTTCCAGGTACACCAAGACAGTGGTGGGTTCTAGCGCCAGCTTCCAGAAGTATAACCCAGAGGTGGAGATCCCTGGAGTAGCTGCTAGCAGCCAGGGGGAACCGGGAGCAGACACCCGGGTGGCCAAGCTGAGTGACCAGCTCAGGCATATGACACAGGTAAGAAAAACTATCTTGAATCAATTTTAACTCCTTAATCCCACCGGGTTGATCCATCGGCCCAACCAGTATAATATCTGATAAATCCCAGAGACCGATCTATCCGCCCCTGGTTTCCCAACACATTTTAATGTTATACGAGTATACATTTTTTTTTAGCGAATTTGCAAAACTTAAGTCCACGTATTTACTGCATTATGCACATCCGGAGATTACCTGATCTTAGTTTACAAGTATTCTATTATATTTTTTTAACTTATTATTTTAAATATCATAGGGATAACACCATAAAACTCTGTTTATAATGAATATCACTTGAGATTAATAATAAAATTAAACTATTGTTTTTCTTTGGGAAAAAATGCAGTGGATAAATGTGGAGATAAAAATGACCCGATTCAAACGTTTTGTTATTTTTTACAATACCATGGTTTCCTCACGTCCTCGACTTCTTCTTCCATTCACTTTCGTTATCATATATTCTTTGTCACACTCCTTTCCCATTACATGTTAAAAAAAAATAATTCGTTCTGTAGCATAAAATATGGTAAGATGACATATAAAAAAAAAAAGATAAATTTTTGTTATTATTTTTATTTAGATACACGGCATTGAACACTTGTTGTGGGCAGTATCCTTCATCCATAATAAATTTTTGAAAATTAATAGAGAACTTTTCTGCTTCTTTTTTATCAGCACGCCAGCCTCACCATGCATATTAACGCTGGATTCCATACCTTTCTTAAATCTAAAAACCACCCCCTGCTGGCTTTGAAATCTTCATTATCTTGATTGCTGCTACTTCCAGGGTGTTTATGATCTATGTTTTTCATTAAATAGTTTTGATACCTCATATTTTTGGCTGATTTTATTGCATCCTTGTTTGTCAAAATGGTGAAAATGGTGGTCTTGTTGAGGCCAAACTCACGAGGTCACACTGTTTTACCCCATAATTATTTCCTGTTTCATTTCAAGAGAAATCACCTTCCTCATGCGAACCCATCATATAAAAAAAATGCAATAAACTAGTGATTTTTGGGCTCTTTGGGAAAAAATTCGTTGTGTGAAGCGGTTCGTTGTATGAATCGTGAAATGAACAAAAGGAAGTTCAAACGTGCAGCGTTCGTTGCGAGGCGTTCGTTATGCGAGGCACCACTGTATTTATTGAAAAATCAACATCAATCAAACATATTGTTTCAAATTAATAGTAGAATATTTTCCCCTACAGCCCTAATTGATTCATGTTGAAGTGTTGAAGTTTATACAACTATCACAAATCAATTGTAGAATCTACTTGAGTTAGTCTTGGCCCAAAGAGCCGAAACTATTGACTATTTGGCCATTTACAAAAAGTGTTTTCTGACCCCTGATCTGGAATATGAGAATTTTCAGTTCCTTGTTTTCAGTAATTGAATTTGGCATAAATAGAACAATAATTACTGTTAAATCATTTCTAGACAGATTCTCTTTTCCTATGCTTGAGAAGCAATAATACATATATATTCTTGTTATGCACAAGTCCTCAGTCGTGTCTTCTGTTTCAGATCGTGCTGTCGCAACTCAACACCACCCCCCTCTCGGAGTTCTACATGCAGGGGGACGAGGCAGGTTCAGTGGACGGCTCAGGCTCCGGCAGATCGGACGATAGCGATGATGAGGTGGAGGATGGATCCCAGTGGAACGAGGGCTCAGGCTCTGGCAACGGGGAAAGTAAGTTCACGATAACATTCATACTTCATCGGCACTATAAACCTTACAGAATATTGGCCGCCTATAAGAAACTCCATTGTTACAAATGTCTCTGTACCTTGGAGTAAGAATATACACGGAGAGAGAGCTAAATATTTTTACCCAACCTACACAAATTTGCGATAAATCACTTTCTCGGGGTTTTTACGTTGTATACCATGAGAGAGAAAGAGACGAGAAAAGTCTTCACTTAATATTGCAGCACTTCTAAGTATGTAAGAATTTTCTCCGTCCGCCCTAACTTCACATCATCGAGTCATATAACTTACGTCAATGGAGTTTGAGGTTATTTCCTATATTTGTGTTCATTAAAAAACTTGCAGTCGTTATACAAATAAATCAGACATGATGGTGGTATGTGCTATGCGTGAATGTTCAAATAAGACCAAACAAAGATTATAAAACATCGCTTTTCAGAGGTATTTCAAGTTTAAAATATTTTTGACCGAACTTTAGAATTTTCACATTTTTAATGATATAAAGACATAAAATCAACAAAAAGCTTCCATCATTATTTTGGCAAACCTTCTGTTGTTAGTGTTTGTGTGATATTTTAACTTTATCAATCATTTTTATGGTGTATTGATAGTGTTTTGTTTAATGTGTTCAAATATGTTTATTGAAATTGTCCAAATTCCATGTGGGCGGTAACTATAGGCTATCCAACATCCTTTAACATATCTTTATCTCTTTCTATCGAGTCAGTATAAAGTCAACCGACCTGACTACACTGTTTTGCAAACGTACCTCTCCATATATTCTTACTCCAGGGCCTGTACAAATACTACGGGCCTATAGCGTGTTACCTAGATATCTCCTATGAGTTCGCCGGGTCTGAGAAATACTTCATAGAACTACAATTGCTAGCATTGCCTTTTCTTATATTTTCTGTCTAAATCGTCAATCCATAATATTGTAATCTACAAAGTAAGAAATGTTGCATTACTTGATGGTCAATTTCTCTGTGGGTAGGAAGCTCGGCTAGTAGTCGGACGAAGCGAGTTTGACATTCACAGCAGGTACCGACTTACTCCCTTTTCAGAACAAGTAAAGCTTTGTGAAAAGATTTGTAGTATAAATATAAGATTTATAACTTTTCTTTAATTTCAAACGTTTGTTTTGAAAATTTTAAAATTATTGATATAATTTTTTTTTGTTTCAGTTGAAAAGAGCAACGATCCCACCGTCCAAATAATCAACAAACCAAGTAACGACAATGCCACAGAATCTGCATCATCCAGGACTTCCACAACATCAGTGTTACTGACCGCTGCCATCGTGGCCATCCTTCGATACTGTGCCTGAATCAATGAGTGTCAAATTGACTACTGAGTGTCAAATTGGCTACTGAGTGTCAAATTGGCTACTGTGTGTCAAATTGGTTACTGAGTGTCACATTGACTACTGAACGTCAAATTTGCTACTGAGTGTCAAATTGACTACTGTGTGTCAAATTGGCTACTGAACGTCAAATTGACTACTGAGTGTCAAATTGACTACTGAGTGTCACAACGGCTACTGAGTGTCGCAGCGGACTAGAACCTTTGGCGGTGTTAAATGTATATTGAATTAAAAATATATCAGTGTAAATCAACTGTTGGCAATAGACTCGTTGGTATACTATAAAATTGTTGTTATTACAAGATTGACAAGTGAGATTGTATTTATGAGTATTTAGAAAATTGGCGAATCGCTTTTTTGGAATGTGTGTAACACAAATAGATTTATTAAGTTAAACATCGTCGCTCTGCCATGATGGATGTAAATATGATAGCCGTCATTTTGCATATTTTGTATTTAGGACAAGCGCACGCTAATAATATTAATGAAGCAATTGGTAAAATAAATTAATTATAATAATGGTTTGTAACGCAAATCTTCTTTTGGTTTTAAAATATCGAATATTATACAACTCTGATTCATGTGCTTTAACAGCTTTGACGTACGCAAACCATTCTGACCCATTTTATATGAGTCTCTTGCAATTTTTGGTATAACTTGATAGTTGAGTCATAGGGCCAGTTGTTTTATCCTTGGTATAAGTAAAGCGGTTATTAAAATCTTTAGTATTTCAATAAAGAGGTCTAAACTTCATTGTTTTAACATTTAAAGACATCAAATTTGAAAGGTTTATAATTGCTAACCTCTTTTCCAGCTTGTAAGTGACAGGCGGTTGTAACTCTTAATCTTTCAACTCTTTTTGGCAGTTTTACTGAATTCGCCACCATAGATTTTAACCATCCCTCTAGCTTTACTATCGTTTAATTAACTGGCCTTAACATGCAATGGGTTATGTTTTAAATAAAATTGAAATTTTGATGATGTTTATTGAAACAATTTGACAAAATATAATCAATTTGTGTTAAATTTATAACCAACATTAATTATTATTCACTTTGATGACAATATAAAAAATATAATGCTTGTTTCATATGGCCTCTTTTGTTAATAATATAATTTTGTGTAAATATTGCACACAGTAAATCTGCAAGGCAATGTGTATAATGTTCTTAGAATAAACCTTTAGTCAAGCTGGGGTATATATACCTCCCACTAGAAAAACGTTTACCTTTTAGAAGCAATGGTTTTTACTGACACCACAATATGTCATTTTTAAAGTTAGAGAAACACCATACATCATTTATCTGACATGAAAATGACATATTGTGAGATATTGTCAAACCCACTGCCTTTAAAAGTCAAGCATTTCTTCTAGTGAGAAGCGTATACACCCCAGCCTGACTAAGATAACTAACTTATTTCATTATTATTTTTATTCGAATTTTACAGATAATTTAAATTACACTTGATTCTCCTTTTAATAAATTTATATAATGTGGTAATATTAAGTTAACAACTCAAAAAAATAATATTACTTGCAATTTTAATTTGTGAAATTCATCTGCAGAAATATAAACTTTACATTCTAAACAGCGAAAGCAAACTTTAATCAATTTGAATAATGGAGCAGATATAACAATGGCAGAAATGCTGCCGCCATTTTGTTTTTTCTTTCAAAATGGTACACTTTTCTTTTTTCTGACTGACAACAAAGTTGACACCACGTTTTATGCGACGCAAAGAGTATCTTTGTGTATTGTAAATTTACACTTGCCATAAAAATGATCTTCATATGTATCTGTTAGAGTATTCAAATAACAAAATTAAAATATTTTTCAGTAAAGATTGTGTAATACTATAACATTGTGCTCTGACAGGCAATCGAACATATACTAGTATGTATTCATAACATTATATTACTAGTGTAAGATGAATTTACTTTAATGCATTATATTATGAAGAAATGAATGTTTAAAGAATTAAACTGAAAAAAAATATCTTCTTGTTGACATATCTAAGCCAAATTATAAGAACTTAATATCCATTTTAAGTGGCGTGCAATGATATGAATTTAGTAATTTTTTTTTACTGATTTTACTCTATATTCACAATGAAATTATTGTTTTATCCAAAAAGTCATAATATTTTTCATAAATTACCCCTTCAAAATACTAAGGTGATATCAAAGATTTTATCTCTTTCAAATGGTGTTTCTATCTTGATTTGACGATTCTATCTGCCTATCAAGTGTTGTTCCTGTTATGATTTGCCAATTCTATCTGTCTATCAATTGTTGTATCTATGTTGATTTGACAATTTCATCCGTCTATCATATGTTGTATCTACGTTGATTTGATGATTTCACCCGTCTATCATATATTGTATCTATGTTGATTTGACAATTTCATCCGTCTATCTTATGTTGTATCTATGTTGATTTGACGATTTCACACGTCTATCTTATGATGTATCCATGTCACATAGGATTCTTACATAACATTATCAGTTTGTATGTTAGTTTACGAACTATTTCTTCAATGAACAGGCCAGATGAATATTATGAATGAGCTGGAATGTGATTATACCTAGATGTTTGTTAGTAGGTATGCGTAACAGAAGTATGTGTCTATTGGTATTTTGTAGTTTATAGCTATAGGAAAACAATTTGGAATTTTGTAGTGTTTGTTTGTGAACCAACTGTGATTGATCTAATATAATTTGTTAACAAAATCAATTTGTTTTTGTCAAAATTTAATTTAATATTAAAAATTATTTCTAGGTCACGAATTTAAGATAAAATTTAAAGTTATTTTAATATTAAATAAATGCTTTATAATAAAAAGAATTTAATCATAATATTCGGAGGATTTCTTTCACAAACAATTAAAATTTGAGATTTTTATTTGAATGCTATAATCATTTGTCATTTGCCCAGTTTTCTTCCCAGTATGTTCATTGATGAATTTTTTCATTATTAAATTAGTAATAATTAATTAAATGTTTTGTTTTTCACGTTCATGTTGATTAATCATTACAAAATATGCACAGTGGAATTAATTCTTATTGGATTGTATTGGTCCTAAATAGATACTAACAAATTTTCCCAAAAAGTCATAAAATGACTAAAGAACAAGTAAATGTATTAATAAACAATATTTCATCAAATAAAATACAATAATAATATTAATACGAATGGTATCAAATCGTTTAACATATTATGATAATTTGAGGGCCATTCTTGCAATAATTCCTTAAAGAAAACGCATCTAATACTTCGAACACTATGATGTTTAATGTAGAAAAATTATATGTTTTCACTTTCAATTATTGATGAAAATGGCCTTTGAAAAAGTAAATACCGGTGTAACACTTTTCATGTCGGATATTTTAGGGATTGATTTGTGATTTGATTTGAGTTAAAACCAGCTTTAGACCAAGGGTTCCAAAAACAATTCATTACCGAGTGGACGCCTTCTCAAACATCTGCAAAAATAATATATATTTGTATATTTTTCCAACTTTTCAAATCATTCACAAAAATGTTTGTCTTTTAAAGTGCTATGTCTTGTATTAGGTTATACGAAGAAAATGTGTATATTCTTGTTATGTATCATGAATGAAAATGCTGACATTTTAGTTTAATTTTTAAAAATAATATAATGTACGTATTAGTGGGATATTGTGTACCCGCTAGCCATATTACAGTTATTTTACTGGCAATGAATGATTTTTTTAAATGGATTATTTTACGTTAGTTTCATTATCGCAAGTCTGTGAGTAATGTTACACGTCAAGTCATTCTTCAAATAATATTTTTTATGTATTGGTTTGTCCTTTATTTTAAAATGCTAGGTATATTTTACAATGACAGAAGGTTTATGTTCTTCTATTTCAAAATTATTTGTGAAGGTTACTTTTATTTTTCATAGTGCATTGAAACTGTAAAAAAAATTCATCAACTTCAAAATGATCGAAAATGGTCGTGTTAAATGTATTTAAAATCTCAAGCAATTACCCGACCATTGCCGATGACTTTGGTTTATGTTTGATGAACTCCCCCGACAAATCAGCAAATGATTGGCATTAGTTGTCTGACCTCTGTTAGTTAAAATAACCACTCTATTTGACATAATATGTATGTAAAAGGGGCATTTATTAGATAACTTATTATTGTACAGTATATTATATGGTATGTTTAAGATAATTAACTATAACTCTTTTTAAGTAATGTTTTAGGGCCGTTGTAATTGAGTGCTTTAGAATGTTTTAGGTATAAAAGCTTTTGTCCTAACCCTACTAATGGTTTTCTTCCGTTTATTTTGCTTAAATATATTATTATTATTATGAATATTGTTGGTTATAAGATGTGTTGCACAAATATAATAAAATCTCTTATATTTGTGAAAAGCAATAAATGTTAATAATATACTGCTCACGTTGCTGGAGAAATTCAATGTTAGTCAAAAAATATAAAAAAAGCAAATAAACTAGTCTTATACATAATTATTTCTAAACATTTATTCCCATTAAAAATATATATTTTGGTACCCATTGGTTAAATACATTTGGTTTTCAGATAGGCTTTACTCTCTCTTCGTAGTAAATAATATTGCATGTTTTCATTTTGTCTTTTGAAAAAGCCTTACTCTGCCAATATTATATTCCCGTTTGATGAAATAACAATTAAGAAATAAGATTCGTTAAGCTTTGTAATTTTATCGAGCAAATTATTAGTTGACTACTTGAATAATCTGAATATATTTCCATACCCCCTGGCTTTAACAGATTTTCAATAATTACACAACACAAGTCTTTGTTCTATCCATTATCAAGGTGGATTATAATCTTTGAACACATTCACTGTCTGAAACGAAGGTAGCATACGTAAGTCTGAAAGGTAATGAACCAACTAATCATGTTCCAGCGTTGGTAGCAATGGTCCATCAACCGATATACTCGTAGATGAAATTCCGAATGTGTTAAAAGATAATCCATAGTAAAGATACTATGGGATCGCTGCTAAACATGATTGCAGTGCTTACAATGTTTATTCATAAATTAATATAATATGTATACTAAAGGATCTGATTTTGACTCCAAGCGGAAAGTGAGAGCTTGATTCAACTTAGATGTATACTTTGTAAGCCATTTTATTTATTTCTCAAAAAAAAAACGTAATATTTTTATTTGTGAGACCTTTTACTTTAAGTCTATTATTATAAAAATGTCAAATTAGAGCTGATCTTTTTTTTACCCATGTAAATCCCCCTTGAAAGTTGTTGATGGTGTAATAAATATTGCAGCCTTTTTAATCAGACTTGTTTATTTAATATTTCCATTATTGTTAATACAATATAAACAGGAACCCCTTTTCTGTTGTATAACAATCTATGGGTTTTTTTTATGTGAATACCGTGCAAGTGTCCCAACTGTCTGAATCCAATGAAACTATAGCATCCCCAATTGGGGTTTTTTAGGACGCTAAAGGGTGTGAGGAGACCACTAAACACGGGTATTGCCATTTCCAGCATTGTTTCAATTCTGAATATAGGTATTATATTCAAATTACACCTATTAGATAGTTTCCACTACACAATACTCTAACTCCGCCATTTCCCTACTACCCTCGGTTTTGTTTTATGCAGTTAAGATTTTCCCCAAGAAACACAAATACATTTAAAGTTATATTCAATAAAACCCACTTGAGATTATTATCAATAGAGCATGTGTTGGTTAGATAGCAAGACAAAGGGTAATTGTACAAGGCCTAGAGAAAAGAATGTACAAAATTAAAATAAACTAAGCACACTATGAATGTAAAACATTAATTTAAATATTGGGTAAAATTTGTCAAATACATACTAACATAAATAGTTTCATAGTATCACGACACATAAATAATAAATAAATAAAACAAATATTGAACTTCAACAAGTTTTTAATAGCAAATTTGTGATTTTAACATGTTTCATAAATGTACAAACTTTTAAACGTAGATACATTTAAAGTTAGTTTTTGTGGATGTCATTTTATATAATACATGGGGTCAATATATGTTTACCAGCTGAAAAACTTAAAACAACAATATGTCACGAGAAAACAATATGCAGCTTTTTTTAAATATATCAAAAGTTCCTATGCAATAGAACTTTACTTAATAATTTTAGTCACAAGACCAGCTGCAACTGTGACACCGGCCACGCGTAACATAACTCTTCCTAGCTCCTTGAAGTCTTTGTACGTTTCCATACAAATAGGCCTGCACACCTCAATCTCTACCAAGGCCACTGAATTATTACCTAGACACCTCGGTTTCTTCTTGATTATTTCTCCATTGCTCTTATTTATCAGCGCCTTGAGTTTAACAATGTTGGCAGATTCAATCAGCGACTGGTGATGAAGTAAGACTGGGAATCCATTGGTGATGGGGACCTTCACGTTAAACACAACCAGTCTGGCTTCGAACCTGGATGTTATAGGGGCGGGATTAGCACAATCGGATAAAACATAACCTACACAGACATTCTGTATATCTACCCCTGTAATATTCACACTGACTTGGTCACCGGCAAATGCAACCGGATGCGGAATATCATTAATCATAACTGATTTAGCGAAAGCTGCTTCTTTTGTTGGACAAATAATAAATTTGTCTCCTGTGTGAATGATTCCAGTCTCTATGCGGCCAGAAACACAAAAACCTGACCCTGTACCTTTGAATATATCATTGACAGACATCCTGAAGGGCTTAGTCACCGGACGCCGGGGAGATTTAAATTTGTCAATGACATCGATGAGAGCCGGGCCTTTGTACCATTTAGATAGCTGATCCGCCGGGGCAGAGATTAAGTTTTCTCCCGTCAGTCCAGAGCAGGGGACATAAGTAACGTCGCAATCTTTGAATCCAGCATGCTTCAAAAACAGTTTGAGCTTGCCGCATATTTCGTCAAAGCGCTCTTCAGACCAGTTCGTAGTGTCGAGTTTATTGACCGCGACCGCCAGTTGATTGATGCCGAGAGACCTCGCGAGTAAAGCGTGCTCTCGAGTTTGTCCGCCGAGATCGAAACCAGATTCGAATTCTCCGCGGGTAGCGTCCACTACTAACAACGCTACATCAGCCTGACCAGCTCCCGCAATCATATTAGGTATGAAGTCCGCATGTCCAGGAGCATCCAGAACTGTAATCTGTTTGGTTTTGGTTGAGAACTGTGTCCGTCCGATGTCCATGGTGATACCTCGCACGCGCTCCTCTCCTGTTTCGTCCAGCACCCAGGCATACATGAAGCTTTGTTTGCCAATCTTCTTGCTTTCCTGTTCGTACTTGTGTAAGGTACGCTGGCTCACCTCACCGAGGTCGCAGAGAAGTCTTCCCATCAAGGTGGATTTCCCCGCATCCACGTGGCCAATGACCACAACGTATAGATGCTCTTTGACTGATGCACGCTCTGTTTTGTACTCGGCCGCAGCATCCACTTTGTTCTCTTGCAGCCTGGAGACGAGTCTTTCTTCAGACTGCGAAGGTGTGGGGGATTTGGAAGGGGTTCCTCTGCCTGATGCCGGCGACTGTGAGCGAGGAGTTCGAGGAGAATTCAAGCGGTTGCTATCATCCACTTTGAATCCCTTGATAACATGTGGAACTTTAGAATCCACCGCCGTAGAAATAACTTTGGGTGAGTCTACAAACTTTTGAACAGGTAGAGGTAAAATTTTCGGAACACCTATTGATATTTTGGACTTGGTTTCCACAATTTTTTTAATAGTAGTCGGAATTTCTTTATCCTTTTCGGAATTCAACAAAGCGTCTAGCGATTCTGAAATGCTAAAGTTATGCTCTATGATAGTTTTGATGATTCTTTGTTCCGGCACCGAGTCACCCAATACGTTGCGAATTTCGTCTAAACATGACATCAGCTTGGCTTCGTCCATTTCACTGAGTTCCGGGTTCTTGTGATCTTCGGAGTCGCGTCGCTGTCCGGGGCCACTCATTGCTAGGTCGGCATTTTCATCTTCTTCTTCGATATCCTTGTGCTGATCGAAGTAGCTGGACATAACTTGAGCGCGTCCCCTGTCATACATGAACTGGGCCGTGTCACTGGGAGATATATAGCTGTCGTCTTCCACCGAATGTCCGTAAACATCGTCGTATCCATCATACTCGTCTGTATAGTTCATGGAACGCACATTCCTGTGCCTCGACATTGTTGAATATGATGTATGAAAACTTTGAGATTTTAATACATTCGTTACTTGATTTGCTGTTAAGAACTTATATTTCAGATTTTAAACTTGTGCGAACACATTCTGCCGCTTTTCCGTAGTTCACCACTGAAATGAAATAATCTACAGCTAGACGTAACTCACACGTCGTCCAAAAACATCTGTCAAAATAGTTCCAATTTCCCAATGACGGACACAGGACACAGGACATGTAGGCAATTTCATGGCAGATTACTCGCGCGTAAGAACTGTCGTTGTTCATACGGCTCAAGTACGTGGGATTTAAATCTAAAAGTCTTATATAAAAGAAAAAAGCAAATAATTAGACAAATTCAATCAAAACCTTTTTATCAATAATTTAATTTCTAATGATTTTTAATGTTTTTACTTTATAGATCCGTCAAAAACCCAGCAGATAATTTCATGTGCGTAGTAGCAACATTTCATGACGTATCCGTATTTTGACGTTTGTGCTATAAGAATTTGTCATCTTAGCTCTTAGCCCAGCTGTATTAAATATATTGTTACATATTGCTCATGTGATATATCTTCAACACCAGCACCAAGATGAAGAAAAAGGTAATAATTCTTCAATAAAATACCCCACTGTCAATATTCCTGCATGTTTTTAATGATTATCATCAATTATATTATAGGTGTGCTAGGGAGTTAATAGTTTAATGTTTATTAATGTATTCTGCTTATTTTTTAAAGATCCTCAATGAAATTATTATCTTCAAATCATCCGGGAGTTCCTTTTTCTCTGTGCAGCAGATAAATTATTATAATTGTGTTTTTTTCCAGGTTTTGTTGATGGGAAAGAGTGGTTCGGGTAAAACCAGTATGAGATCAATCATATTTGCCAATTATATAGCAAGGGACACTAGAAGATTAGGAGCCACAAGTAAGTTTTATAAAATTATGTCTTTTACACGACTCATTAATAGTTTTTTATGATGTTATTGCATTCGGTGACCGACTTTATTTTAATCATCGTTTACTGATCAACATATATCCTGATTGTTTGTTTGACACAAAATGGATTCCTTTATTAAAGTGCCTAGATAATATGTCGTAAACACTGTTCCAAGCTGAAACTGTTTACTCAAGAACTTCTGGAATGAGTAAGAGATGTGTGGACTGAGAAATTGGTTAGTAAAACTGGGAATCATGAATAAGATGAAATTGATATTGTGAGAACACCCACAGAGGTTACACTCGTAGATTCTTGTAACTTTCACCTATTTTTGAAAATTATTTGTGATCTCACAACCCATTTCAAGCCATTTTTGTAAGGTCTATATGACCTATAACCTTGCAAAACTGACAAACATTAAAGTGGTCATTAGCCTAGTGGGTAGATGTTCTGAGTTCAATTCTCATAACTGATTTCGACTTACTCTTTTTTTAGAATAAGTTATTTCAATAAAAAAGGTCTTTACTATAAATCATGTGATTTATAGCTTCTTTAAATAAAAAATTGAATTATGTGGATGACAATACCCGTCTCTAAATAAATAATTCTAAGTAACAGTAAAATGGTTCTTGTGTACCATGGTAAATCATTTATAGCCTTTTTGGGCATGAGTAAGAAATACCTCTCACAGATTATACTTATACTTGTATTACATATATCCGGTGTTCCAGTGCTTGATATCAAAAAGGATAGAGAATATTTTATGAATGCACAAAATATGACTTTTTGCGCAAGATTAATGTTGTTAACTCATCAATGTATTTTTACACTATGGCTAATATGTAGATCATAATGCAATGAAAAGACATAAAAAGGAACGATTTTGAATTTTTATTTTTTTAGTTTTATTTATTTTATATTAGTTACTTTGTACATTCAAGTTTATGGTACAAGTAGCTAAAAATGTGTGTTAAAATTGAGAGTACTATTTAACCCTTTCGGTGCTAAAGATTTTATTTAAACATATGATGAAGTATCAAATAAAATTCTGCTTTTTAATGTTACTACTGTTAAATAAAAAAGTATTTCTCTATAAATTATCCGATTTTCAAAATTCCTTCAACATTCTTTCCACCAAGCTTCGAATTATTGTAATAAAACATAAAATAAAACACAATAGTTTATTGAAAACGAAAATCAAAGAAAAAAAGGAAACAAAAATAAGATTATGCTCAACATAAATGTTTTTCCACACAAACTCCATGCAGTCCCTTTTTACACTGTAGGCAAATTAAATTGGATTTTTGCTTTACTGCGCTGCTATCCTTCTTGCTGCAGACCAAGCATTGCCGTAAAATTACTCCCTGGTCATTTTTCTAAACCAAAATTCATCCTCCGGTGTTGATGATGTTGGAGGTATTTCAGAATTTTTTTTAATAAGTAACCAGATATTTATTCAAAATTAATTAATTAAATTTCATAAAACGTGAATCAAAATGAGCTCCATACACAATTGTCACTACCGTGAATCAAAGGTGCATTGAAGTGTGAAGAGCTGTCGCGTCATTAGTACTTTTGACATAAGCATGTGGTAGTGCTATAGCGCTTTTCGGCACTAAGACAGTAAAAAAGTGGAGGTTACGGATTTTGCAAGTAGTACCCCCAAATTAAAGTCATAATTAAAGAAAAAGCCAGAAAATAAAATAATGGTCACAACCGAGACTCTAACTCGGATCCTCTACTCTATCCGGGAGTAACGCTTCTCAACCAATTCAGCCATTGGGACCTTATTAGAAACCAACATTTTTTAATCGATCTGAAGATTATTGATATTAAAAATTGAAAAAATAAAATCAATAATCTTCAGTGAAAAGTATGAGATTCGATTAAAAATGTTGGTTTCTAATAAGGTCCCAATGGCTGAATTAGTTGAAGTGTTAATCCCGGATAGAGTAGAGGATCCGAGATCGAGTCTCGCTTGTGACCATTGTTATTTTATTTTCTGGATTTTTCTGTTTTCTATTTGTGTTGTTGATTATTGATATTATTTATAGTTATTATGTTTTAAACCCTTATTCTAGACTTCTTACATTTCTTTATCCAACCAAACTTACATTACATTGACCGCTTTCCAGTTGATGTGGAGCACTCGCACGTCCGCTTCCTCGGCAACCTGGTGCTGAACCTGTGGGACTGTGGTGGCCAGGAGGCCTTCATGGAGAACTACTTTGCTTCTCAGCGGGACAACATCTTCCGCAACGTGGAGGTGCTCATCTACGTGTTCGACGTGGAGAGCCGCGAACTGGACAAGGACATGCACTATTATCAGTCATGTCTGGAAGCTATACTCAACGTAAGGAATTTATTATGTTCAATTCGTGGTCAGATACGAAACATTGTAAGGCCCCAGATTGTACTTTTTTTTTAGTGTGAATTCTGAAAAAGAGCGCCACTGTCCTGAACCAGTGGGAATGTGGCACCCCTATTTAGAAAATATCGGACAGGTGGAAGTGGGGGAGGGGAAGAAAAAAGGGAAAAAGGAAGGTTTGGGTATACCTGGCTATTCAGATCAAGCTATTAAACATAGCCCTTTCAAGCAACATTTTGAAGTATTTCTAACAGTCTAATTTAGTAAATAGATAAGACTTTGTTGAATTTGTTTGATATCTATTTACAATTGTTTGTGGAATGGATTTTCGAGGTCATCCCACTTCAAGCATGTTTCTTATCAGTGCTTCCCTAATCAATATTATGAATTAGGCAAAAAAAAAACAATTTACCGCTGAGAGTACTGATAAGAAATTATTTAATTATTTTTGATTGATAACCATTGAATTGCCTTGTTTTGTTCAGAACAGATGGCTATAGCTATATTAGGAACCAGATCTCAATGACCTCTGTGGCCGAGCGGTTAAATCCTCAGCTACGAATCTATAGGTCACGGGTTCGAACCCTGGCATGAACCATAACATAAAACAAAATTTATATGTGTTATTTCACATATAATTCAAATAAAATAATCTGTGGTATATTTTCTATACGTTCTACAGAGGGAGATACTCTTAGTATCGCCTTCATGAAAGACTTCATCTTTCCCTTCTAATTCCCCTTCACACACCCTTCAGCCTTGCAACATACCTTAATTGAGGATGTCATAGTCTCACTAGCTTCACATAAAAATCATGACTTGAATAAAACAATGAATTGCTGTTCCTCAATCATCACTCTACTAATTATGGGTATCATTCTCCACTGTCCAGAATGTCGAGACTTGTTAACTCAAGCCATGGTCTTGAAATTTTTGGTTTCAGTCTAAATGATTTTTGTCATTCTTTACGACTCTACCAAAACTTTGACTTGACCTTGGCTTTGATTTGAATGTTCCTTCTTATGTACATTTTGTCCTATTTTTGTCATTGCTTCATTTAATATTATGTATGTGCTGTTCTTTCTCTGTTGCTCTTTTTCCCATTTCGTTTTATGTATTTTTTTGTAATTGGACAATAGTCCGTTAGTTTATAAATGACGAACATAACAATCATCAATATTTAACCAAATCAATTTTTTACAACATGACATCAAATATGATAAGAGGTTCAAGCAACAAGGCCTTAGGCCCCAGAACATTGTTGATGCCTCGAAATACCATTATCACATTTGTTTATGGTGACAATAATGCAAAGTACTGGCAACACATGTATCAATATGATTGTAAAATGATCTGCTCTGGTTTCCAGAACTCACCGGAGGCCCGAATCTTCTGCCTCGTGCACAAGATGGATCTGGTAGCTGAGGAGCAGAGGGACATTATCTTCAAGGAGAGGGAGGAAGACCTCAAGAGGTTGTCCAAACCCCTGGACTGTACTGCCTTCCGCACCAGCATATGGGACGAAACCTTGTACAAGTAAGTACAGTAAAATATCGATTCATACGAAAATCATTGGCGTTACAACCCTCGGATAGTCTAAGCCGTCTCAAGGAAACGTCCTCAGTTCTGTCAGTTTGGTGCTGATTCCCTCCAGTTCCTTATGCCTAAGGCTGCGGTGTTTTCCTCCAAACCGTCTAGCCACCCAAGTCTAGGCCTCCCAATACTCCTTCGTCAATAATAATAATAATAACAGTGAATTTATATAGCGCGGTTATGTGATAGTTTCCCTCAAGTGTGCTTCACACTAAATTACCACACCTAACATAACAAGGAGAAAATAATAAATGGGATGTATACAAATTAAAACTATCTAAAATTGTTATCATAAATCATGAGAAAAAAAGTTCAGATATAACACTGCATGTGCACATCAAAAGATTGAAAAACAATATAGTAGAAGCTAAGGGTGTAATAATCCAGATGAAAAGTATGTATAAATATTGTCGAATTTGTTAAAGCAAAGAAAAGGAAGTATTTAAGTAAACAATTCTAAAAATGCAAACAGCGTGAATACAACAAGTAACAAAAGAACAAGAAAATATGTTACGACAATGAGTATGAGTGGTTTTCAGTAGACAGTCAGGACATTGAGTTACAAGAATACACGTAAGGTCATCCTGCAGGTTTATTAAATCGGAGCTAATTGTATGTCACTCTGGCCTGGATAATTGAAAAACAAGTGTTAAATTGCAGCTCAGGATTCAGGAGAGCAGTGTGGGCTGTATTTTTAGGGCCGGACATTGAAACTATTGGGGAGCTTCAGTGAATTAGAATTTCTTCATCCTCTTCATATTTCCTACAGCTGTTGGTGCTTCCCTCTCCCAACAGCTGCATGTGTCTCCCATTATGGAAGTGTACTGTCAATAATCCTACTCGCACCCTCATTGTGTTTCTATCGTCATTGTGTAGGTGCCTGGTTTGTTTGTGGTTTGAACCGTTTATGTGCGCTTTGTAATTTAGCATTTTTTTCCTTTTCTTGTACTTCAGAGCGTGGTCGAGCATAGTCTACATGCTGATACCTAACGTTAAAGCTTTGGAGAGCTCCTTGCAGCAGTTTGCCAACATTGTGGATGCAGACGAGGTTCTGTTGTTTGAGCGCTCTACGTTCCTGGTGATCTCGCACTGCCAGCGGCGCGAACACAAAGATGGCCACCGCTTCGAGAAGGTGTCCAACATCATCAAGCAGTTCAAGCTGTCCTGCTCCAAGCTGGCTGCACAGTTCCAGAGCATGGAGGTAAGTTGCTATCACTCGAGATCTGATCGTTTGCATATCCATGTTTGACGGCTTACTTTGTTCAAATCGCATCACTTTCTTTCCCACGGTCGATGAATCCTTAACCTCTAGTGTGCTGGAGGTGCCAATAGTTACCGAGTATTCATTATTATCTTTTTAGGAGTTTTTATCCTTTAAAACCTGTTGTTCACATATTTAAATGAATCATAATCGTTTATCAACAAAATAATCAATACATAGAGATATTTTGCATTGCGTTAAGTTCTGTACAAGTATAGTAATAAATATTTGGAGTTTGCTTACGTCAGTGCGGCAGAAAAAAACGATTTTCAAAGTGATATTTCTGTTTTAACTGTATTTAAAGGAAAACCTCATGCAATTTTATTTTTATTTGGAAGAAAATTTATTCAGCCACATGAAAATATGATAAAACGACAAAAAAATCTTCACATTCACTCATTCATCACATTTTTAATCAAACTTTTTTATTTAGTGACACGAGGGAGAAAAAAAAACAATTCTCAGAATATAAGTATCTATTCCAAAAAAACTACGTACACCACTAACATACAATTATTAATGGAGTTATCTGAGAAGATAGCACACTTGACAAAAACATCTTTTTGTAATACACAAGTGAGTTATTATGAAATGACAGTCAGCAAGGTACGACGGAAATTGTTCCTTGCGTGAATCCGGCATTCCAGGGGTTAGTGGGTAGTGCATACAAATCAGCTGTCAGCAATCAGTGGCGATGCAGGTGGAAACGCAATAGAAACACATTTGAAGTCAGAATTCTATGGTTTGTATAGGTCAAACCTCCCTCTCAAAGATTGTATTTATAACTTTTTGTTTATTTACTAAAATCGTAATTATTCCCGGCCCTGCAATTTTTTATTTGTTATGCTATTGTATCAGCCATATGTATCTTAATTAATATTATTCAAGAAATTGTCTTATTATTTAAAAATTCTAATTTACATATTTTTGTTGTGTTTAAGGTAATTGGCAATTTTCAGTTTGAAAATTTGGGAAAAAGATGTAAAATTTATTAGCTACAGCAAATTGTTGATGTTTAAATGGAAATATCTTTTTAAATAACCTTATCATCTTATTTCTTGAATATATTAATGTCTTTTGCAGGGTTAAAACCATGTTTTAATTTTAATGGTTCCATTGTGTATATGCTACATTTATTGCATTGTTTTTTATAGGTACGCAATAGCGCGTTTGCGGCCTTCATAGACGGTTTCACGAGCAACACTTATGTCATGGTCGTAATGTCCGAGTCCAATATCCCGTCAGAGGCCACTCTAATCAACATACGAAATGCGCGGAAGCACTTTGAGAAGCTGGAAAAGGTCTCGTCAAGCGCACCACAGTACCGTTGAAGTGCAATATCTAATCACAGGACAAATTAAAACGCCACAAGTTGAATATATGAACAATTAATCTTATTTTATATTAAGTTTATAGGATAACCCCAACTTGACTGCCATAAATCTTGTGCATCGTAATGTATGTAAATATGGAATTGTTAGAATCATAAGATACGTACATATGAACGTGGTGTAATTATTTTTTAAATTTTCATTATGGACGAACGCAATTCAATTTTTAAAATTGTATTGCGTTTACGAAATCGATGTGGTTTTATAATTGTTAATTGTTGACGTGTTAAAGAACAGTGCAAATGTTGCTTTTGAGTACTCTTTTTGTTTATGACCTTACAAATTACTGTGTCATTCGTCGCTTATTGTAACAGTTTTGCCTATTTTGTATATTATTTTTATATTGGAAGGCCCACCTAAGGTTTTTAATATCAATGGGTGTCGACAATAAATTCCATTGTTGAAAAAAGTAACAGAATCTATCTTGACAAAGATGCAAGAGTATGAATTATGATTTCATTTATCCATTAATTATTATTAAATCAGGTTATAGTTTTTACATACTAAGATACCGATACATTAATTTGTTACAGGGTTAAAAATAATACTAGCAAACATTAAGATATGTTAAGTGACCCTTAGATCCAATGTTTACTAACACATGATTGTGTAACCCCGATAGCACCGTGACGGTCACCGGTGATCGACAAGTCAGTTGTTATTCAGCGCCGTCGGGCACGCATTCTGTATAGTTTCCTATTCATATTGACGGACTCAACTCTTCTTTATGTTAATGCAACATGACCCGAGAATATTCCATCAAAGTAACTTTGAATAGGCTCACAAATGTGAAGAATTTGGCGAAATAAAAATCTTTTATTATATAATTAATCTTACATAAAATAAACCCAATAATTTCGTTAAGATATGTATCGTAATTTAAAAAATCATTATATATATATATACAGTGGTGCCTCACACAACGAACTTAATTCGTTCCAGGAGCAAGTTCGTTATGCGAAAAGTTCGTTATGTGAAACGCGTTTTCCCATAACAATACATGTTAAAAAAAATAATTCGTTCTGTAGCATAAAATATGGTAAGATGACATAAAAAAAGATAAATTTTTGTTATTATTTTTATTTAGATACATCTAAAAACATAATGAAAAAACACACATTTTTAATTTTAAGAAATAATCGAATCTTGCACATCTTCATCCATTTTCCGCTTTTTGGCCGATGGTGCAGTGAAAAACCTGTCCAAAGTCGTTTGTTTCTCTCTTTCTTCAACATCTGCCGGAAATAACGGACAAGAGTATCGGAGTACAGGTCGTTGATCCTGTTTGCTTCAGCGGAATCCGGATAGTGGGCATTGGTAAACTCCTGAACTGCTTTCCATTTGACCAGGATGTTCTTGATGTCAGCAGTTGGAATTGGTTGATTGTTTGATTGTTGCTCCTCGTTATCAGATGACGCTTCCCTTTGAGCATTGTCCTGTTGTTGGGCCAGAAGTGTTTGGAGCTCTTCAGTTGTCAGCTCTTCTTTGTGTTCCTCAATAAGCTCCTCTACATCCTCTTCCTCTACCTCTAATTCCAACCTTTGGGCCACTGTGATGATGTCCTTCACCACTTCTGTGTCATCAACTACTGCTTCGTCCTGAATCCACGAAGGCACAAGCATCTTCCAAGCAGAAATGAGGGTCCTTTGTGACACTTCTTCCCAGGCCTTCTGTATAAGTCGTATTGCCAAAAGGATATCAAATTTCTCCTTCCAAAACATTCGGATAGTCATATTGTCTCCACCAAACTCGCATTCTTCAAACACCTTATTAAAGAGGGCTCTAGTGTAGAGTTTTTTAAAGTTCGCAATAACTTGCTGATCCATTGGCTGGAGAATGGATGTGGTGTTTGGTGGCAAATACTGCACCTTGATAAAAGGATAATTTTCCTGCAATATTTCTTCTAGGTCTTTTGGGTGAGAAGGGGCATTGTCAAGTATCAGAAGGGCTTTGAGCGGCAGTTCTTTTTCCTACTGTACTGCTCAGTGACTAACGACTGCTTGCGCGGAAGGATGCAATAAATCGGCAGTGATCGTGTGAAGTGGGCGACTTCGTTGTGTGAAGCGAAGTTCGTTGTGTGAAGCGAAGTTCGTTGTATGAATCGTGAAATGAACGAAAAGGAAGTTCGTTGTGTGCAGCGTTCGCTGTGCGAGGCGTTCGTTATGCGAGGCACCACTGTATGTATACACATATTCTATTTAACAAAACTTTAAAACAAAGAATCATTTTTTGGACATTTTTCAAAAAAACCTTTTGGCGGTCAATGTGTTAATGGACTCTCAACCCAAATTTTATAATCAATAAATTATCTTTTTAAAAATTACCACAAATAATATACAAATCTTTTCAATGCATTGCCTTATATGTATTTAAAATAACAGTTGCAAGTAGCAAACATACATTGAGTTATTTTGGCGCTTGGTGACACTTTGGGAATGGGTAAAATTTCTGTAATGTTTTTGCCTTCTTTGGTGTATCGGAAGATTTGTTTTGTTTCATAAAAATGCAGAGATGATTGATACGCGTTCTAGTATACAAATCAAGCATGATGGGAAACTAAAACAGGCACACTGAGAAGTTTTTGACGCTATTTTAATTTTTGTTGTTGACTGATTTTGTGCAAATTTCAAACATCTCGCCTAGAGCTCGGTTTTAACACCTTTCCCTTTTCCCAGTTGTGGTGTGTAACGATGTTATGCAGTTAGCAACGAGTGGGTTAATGAATCAAAACTTTTAAATTTTAGCCATTTGACTAGTCATTCTATGAGCCGTTTGGAAATCTTAAATTCCGTTAAATCTTCAGTCTTTCAAACACTTACTATCTTATTCCATTGATGAAATCGATTAGGTTTTGACAAAATAAAAAGATGGTGGCATGTTATATCTAAATAAGTTTAAGCCATATTTTAACAATGGCAGCATATTATAACAAATTAATTTAAGTATATACATATACATGGTGATTTGTACTTGATGCAAATGTGAACGGACGTCACAGAAGAAATATATGCGTAAAAGCAAAAGAGTTCATGTGAACATATTGTCCTACTAAAATACTCTTATTCTATCTTAAGGTTTATTGCTTTTACTGCAGTGAACGTAGAACCTTGTTTTCATAGTTTTGTCTTAAATTATCCAAAAAAATTGTTAGCACATAAATATTAGAAAAAAAACTTTTAGTCTCTCAAATAAAGTAGCCAAACATGACTTACACAGCGGTAGACTTGCTATTGGATCATGTTTGCATAAACTTTTTTGCTGTGAAATTTTTCCTCTGTTTCATTATATCGTTTAATATTTCATGTATCAAGTCGCAGACATCTTGTATACCGGAATTTCAAAATATGACAAGCTCTGCTAAAACATCAAAGTGATTCCTTCGATCCAAACCAGATCAGTTTTAATATTAAACCAGTTATTGGCCGAGAGCAAAATTTTTAAAATTATAGTGATGGTAGTAGGAGGATTTAAAATGTTGCCAGGTTTTTCGTTAATGTTCATCTGTTTCTTAAAAAATATATATTATTTGAAACCTCTTATCAATCCAGATCTTTTGTTTGTCTTTTTGTTTTAATATTTAAATTTACTTTGAAATAACACTGTAAATTATCACTGTAATTTTGTCTAAAGCAGTTGCATTGAACGGGTTTTTTATATATTATATTGTGAAAATATTTATTTTTAAGTTACACATTTAAAAAAAGAAGATATTGATTGCTGGGCATTAAATGTAGAAATTTGATTTAAACAACAAACTTACAACATTTACATAAACAAGATTTTTATTGAACGCCATCAGTTGATAATATTACTAAATAAATTTAAACAGAAGTTTATTTAAAAAGAAACGAAAATACATAAATAAATTAAAACAGGGATGTTAAGAGTATATGTGACACGCAAATGGATGGAAGAAGAAGTGAGAACGCCCAACGAAGACACGGCACAATCAACTACTTGAGACGGGTCATGTCGGGAGTCTGTACAACAGAACAGTATGTATAAGACGATACACGAATGTGAATGAAGCATGGAGTGTGTGCCAAAACAGAGAGTTAAATTCCATCTTCTGGTAAAATTATAATGATACAACCATCTATCATACCCTAAAAGTGTGATGGAGAATGTATCATTAAAGAATTATACCATTCCATAAATTATACTGTAAAGTCATTAATACATGTTATTTGATGATTATCAAAATTGTTTCAACACTTAATATCATCAAGGAGCCCTGTGTAATTTAAAAGCTTGTATATGATTTGATGATTATTGCTATCATTTCAATATTTTATGGCTTGGCCGTTGACTTTTTTTGCTTTTGCGGTCACACTTATGTAAGGGTTTGTGAATCTCACAAATATGGCTTTCACGCAACTATTAAATGAAACATTTATAAATTAATTTAACCGTAAAACCCACTTCTTTTGCTATTGTGATATTACATACATACCCGACAATGAATTCAAAGTGCCCTATGTAAAGTATGGATTACATATTAATTTACAGGAACGATTGTAGATGGATTTTTTTTATTACCAGCTAGTGCTACATATTCTTAAACTTTCAATTTTAATTTTTTATATCAATTTATGACAAGAAAAAACTTTATTTTCTTTTTTTTTTAATGTGATCCTGTAAATTAGTAGATCTATATTTATGTAGGACTCTTGAAATTATAAGAATATTATTTCTTATCCTTTTTATATCTATCAAATAATCATTTTATTAATTTAAAAATGTGTATAGAAGTAATTAACTAATATATCGCACTCGCACAAGCAGACTGCTCCAAGTAAAAAAAACATGTGTTTTGAGTTACGTACTACGTTTTGTAATATACCTTAGAAAGAGCTTCCAGAAAAAATGCCGTATTTCAAACTAACACGGACGTAAACTAACGTACTATGATAAATGAATTAAAGTTTTTTTAGATGCAATTTTTTGTTTGTTTGAATTCTGCTAAACTGTCACGGTACACAGCTATTTAGAGACCTAAACACTTTGTAATGCATATATAAAAATCTGTCTTACTTATTTAGATTTTTACCAGCCGGTTCAGCGTTGGTATAGTTAAACCGGGCGAGAGGCGTAGTTTGACTATACCTACGCCGTGGTTATAAGTTAAGTTTTGCACTATTTCGACCTTACGCGCTGCTCAATATTTACACTGTGTTTATAAATAAGGCGGTAAATGTATATCCATTTAACTACATGTGTTTCAAAGTCAATTATGTCAGTTTGACATATTTTGACTTATGGCGGTCTATTTTTTGGAGTGCGATTTAATATTGATGCTTTTACTCTCTACAAACCCAAATTAATGCATGACTCATTTAAGTAAATGGTTGTGTTTAAGACATTTTATTAGTCAAAGTCAATTAGTTAAACAATTTTATTATTTTATCCACACGGAGGCAATCTTTTCACACACACAATGTTTCCTGATATTGACAACACAAGAATTGATATTTTGCAAAAACCGCTTTTGTAGTTTAGCTATTCAATTACAGTGGAACCTCGGTTTACGCACATAATTCGTTCCGGAAACATGTTCGTAATCCAAAACACTTGTATATCAAAACAAATTTTCCCATAAGAAATAATGGAAACTAGCATGATTCATTCCAAAACTTTAAAATATTCATGTAAAAATGATTTACACAAAATATGTAATCTAAGTTTTTATTATTTCAGTTTATCACATAGTACATACATGTAATTGAATTTATTAATTATTTCGCAGGATATATAGAATTTTGCAAAAATGTGACATTGCATTGTCGTTGAACAGATTCATCACTCGCAATGCTGCAGCCTTCTCGGATGATACTTTTCTACAAGATGTTCACTGTTTCCCACATTTTACAGATAATTTTTTCTCACAGGAAGAACGGAATGAGTAAACAAAATCAAATTTTGAGTTAAGCATGCAGAATTGTTCCTTAGATACACATTTAGCAAGGAAAAATGAGATGAGTCAGAAAATAAAATAATGTGCTATTATTTTTAAAAAAATAACATGTGCATATAACATGATTACATACAAAATTCCAAATTTTTTTTTTGGCTCTCCTGAACATCTGCGTTTATTGACTCATTCCGTTCTTCCTTGTGGACACAGAATTGCTCCTATAGCAAGATATTGCTAGTTTATCAAGTTGAATTTTATTTAAAATGCTAGTCTTGTGAAACACTCAAACCAAGTTACTCGCATTCCGAGGTTCCACTGTACTCATTTATATTAGCTGGAGGCTGAAGTGAGCCACAGATCTTGAGTATGCAGCTAACTTCAGCTTTAATAACTACTGTTTTCATTAACGGTTGAGATTTTAAAATTATTTACGTTTCAAAATAAATATATATGAATTTTTATAATCTTCATGATCCCACTGTCTGGTTATATTACGTGTGAAAATCTATATTTAACTGACTTTTAACGATGGCAACACTTATAATAAAGAACCATTTTGGAATAAACCATAATACACGCAATTAAAGAAGGTAAAAATATGTGTCTCAAAATTAGATTTTAAAGACCAATGTAATATTGTTATTCATTTGATCAAATAATATAATTTTTATATCACAGAAGCATTGCAACTGCTGAGGTTTGTCAGTGTTAATGGAAAAATCAGCCATTATTCGTTTCTGATGGATTTTTTATGCAGAAAGGGACATTTCACGGCAACTGGATTATTATGAAAATATGATATATCAATATTATTTTCTATGGATTGAATTTAGGACTGTTTTATGGAGGATTTTTTCCTCTTTTTAGCCAATTTATTAGCAAGCCTTACTGAGAAAAGTTTATTTAAACATTGTTACCTGTAAGATGTTGGTTTGGAACTTACAATCTTCTGGGGATCAGGGCTTGATTAAATGGGAAAGCTATAAGACAGTACTGAAACTAGATTATTTTTATTAAATATTTCGAGGAAATTTAAAAAACCATTCCTTTTGCTAGTTGATCACTTAAACGGTTACCATTTTATTGTCAGTTGAAACTCATTTATTTTAAATTAAGCTTTCTGTTGTAGTATTAGACTTTAAAATGGTGGCCATTTGATTGTTGGTACTGCATATTTTGAACTTCAGTGTCATGGCAGCTGATTCCACCTTTTAAATGTTCTTTTTCAGGGTTGCCACGACAAAAAGGACTAGCGGTTAAGTTGTGATGGTAACACTATTTGCCAATAATAATTTATATTATCCAGGACAATATTATGCAAATTTTCACTAATGTCTGTCATGTCACTCTTACAATATGTCATCAGGAGTGATTTCATATTTGTGACTAAATTGCAATATAATAATGCCTTGTGATAATGTGTCTAGCATAATTTTTCATCATGTGTGGATAAATATTTATATGATTGTTATGAATGCTCATAAAATTAGTTACATTATTGTATTGTATCATATTATCATTAATAATATATGGAAATTTGTTTACAATGATTTTTTTTGTACAAAATAATGGAGATCCGATCAGAGAAAACGATTTAAGTTATAAAAAGTTATGATACGGAAACAGCACAGACGAAGAAAGGTAACAAAAGGTCAAAGAAAGGAGGTAAGGGGCGGTCGGTCCATTTAAGCATTGAAAGCACTGCTTGCCTACCACTGACGATAAGAAACTTTCTTTTACGGTTAAAATACATATGTACTCAAAATCATAAACCATTAAAATATAAGCATTTAATTATGATTAATTAAAGAGTGATGAAACCATACATTGCATACGGTTACCAAATCTGGATGATAACAAGAGAATATGTTACCGAGTTGCAGAAATTAAATTTTTGGGGGGAGTTACAAAATGGGATTGAATAAGAAGCTCGATGAGCTTAACATCGAACTCTTGCTATTTCATAAACAAGTCACAATTGAGATGACTCGGCCATGTACTAATAATCCCAGAAGACCGACTTCACTAAAAATACTGAGTGCGATTCCAGAGGGAAGACGTCCAGTGGGCCCCCCAGACAAAGTTGGGAAAAGCCACTCCCGAAGCTGTGCAAGGAGAAGCTTGGCTCACTGTGGACGGAAGCCGCCAAAATAGCATAGGACTGGGACGTCTGAAGGAGCCTTGTCGAGGTGATGGGTCCCTAAATTGCCCATATTAGACATAACCATAAATGAAAATGTTTTTTTTTTAAGCCAATTTGTTTTATTTATATATATTTCTGCATTCGACTGGTTTCGGTTGGACTTAACCTTCTTCAGGAATGTACACATATAAACTGTTTACATGTGTACATTCTTGAAGAAGGTGGAGTCCAACTGAAACCGGTCAAATGCAGAAATATATATAAATAAAATAAAGTGGCTTAAAACAAAAACATTTTTCATTTAAATTATAATGTCAAACCACAAAGTGATTTCTTCCTTCAATAAATTCATAATCATAAAGCTTGAATTTTTTTTCTCCCCCTTCCTTGTTTACATTCAAAGTTGATTGCCAAGTTCAGAAGCTCACCAACCGTCCTTGATTGGGGGTAATAAATGATCCATCCTGTATCAATCGTCTTCCAATATCCTAGATGCTACTGAATGAATATGTGGGTCTAGGATTAATTTTTTCAACTATTCAAGGACCCACGACCATGAAAAACAGTCATACTCGGACCTGAAAGAAACCTGATAATGGATTTTTTTAAATCACAAGTAAGTTTTTTGTTTTAATTTTTGTAAAATTACATAAAACTTAAACAGGATTGTTATAAGATCTTTGCAAGCCCTGCATACTTCTTTGGGCTTGCTTAGTTAGTTGCCATTGTGATAATGCGCTATAATCTGTGTTAGTCAGCGTTCAATAGAAAATGAAAAAAAGTGACCAAGAAAAAATAACGATTTAATTCATTTGTATGAACTTCACTCGATTATATAAAAAAAAAGACAAAAACCTTTCAACGGCACATTCCAATTTTATTATTCATAACTCTTGTACAAATTTTTCTAAAGTTTCAAAAAGTCATTCATGATCCATCACTAATTTCAATACCGGCATTACATGATGATTTTATCTAAGCATTTACTCTCGATGTCAGATTACAATTATTATAGAATAGACATGCGTATTAGGGATGGTTGATATCTGGAAATGATGTAACTGCGGTTCCAATTACTTTTTAGAATTGGTTCTTGGTACCAGTAAGGTTCTAAGAAGATGAATGATAAGCTATATTTTATTATCGAGAAAGGTTTATTTTAATATTTTTTCTAATTAATATTGTTTTTTTTTCATAAGAAGGGGGGAGGTGTGGTTTCTAGAATTTTCTTGGATAGACAAGCACTTGAACCGGTTTCTCGGCTCCAAGTATCGTGGGTAGTCAAGATTTCTAGTCAAAAAGAACCGGAACCGAGTTCACCGTTACAGCGAAAAAAATCACACCTGTTCGTATTTTGAGCTTCGGTCGATTGTATCTATTCGAAATTTTCATTTTCCACAAATGGGAATTGGTTTAAAAAATAGCCGGTTCCTCAGAGAAATAATATCGACGGTTCCAGTGACCGCCTTGTGACCGGTTCCTTATAACCGGTTCCTTGTAACCGGGATAGATTCTATACAAAATCAGGATGACAATTATAGCATCGCACTAAAAGACTCAAATAAACTCGAGGATATGCTGAAAAAAAAAAAAACAAAAAACATGTACGCTCCTTTGACATAGTTTAAGCTTTCAATATTTGTTTAGTAAAACACGTTTATTATTTCATCACAATTATTCACTATTTAATATTGTCTTCAACAGGAATCTTGGGAATTCTCCTTGTCCACGGTGGTTTCTAAAAAATCGTCGCATTCTTGTCACACATCCACACAGTTGTTTTTCATCTGACGAAAGTGACAACGCTACAACCAATAAACCCAGGTTAACGTTTATAAATAATGAAACCCCAAAGAAGTCTGGAGAAAACAATACATCAACGAAGTCTGAAGAAAATGACACCTCAGTAAAGTTTGGAGAATCAAGTGGCAAACCTGTTCCTCGTTTTTCGCCTAACCACCGTATTTTGACATCCCCAAGTAGTTGCAGCTCTTCTGACGAAAACTTGAAGAAAATGACCAAAAATGTATATAATAGAGTCTCAATAACGTATAGAGGACACAATACCTCAATTAAGTCTGAAGAAAATAACATTTCAAGTAAGTCTGGAGAAAACAATGTGTCATTGAAGTTTGGGGTAAAAGCAACATTGATAAAGCCCGGAGAAAATGAATCAACGCTAAAATCGTCAGAAAATGAAACCACTCTCAAGTTTGCAGAATTTAGCAGTAGACCTGCTCCCTGCTTTTCACCATACCACCAAATTGTGACATCCTCGAGTAGTTTCAGCTCTTCTGACGAAAGCTTAAATATAAGAAGCAAAAAGGTTTGTAATGTAGCCTCGATAAAGTCTGGAGAAATAAATACCTTAAAAAAGTCTGAAGAAAATGAAATCTCAAACATGCCTGGAGAAAACAATATCTTAACCAAATCTGGAGAAAATGAAATCTTGATAAAGTCTGGAGAAAACAATACCACAATCATAAAATCTTCAGGAAATGAAATCTCAAATACGCCTGGAGAAAACAATATCTTAACCAAATCTAGAGAAAATGAAATCTTGATAAAGTCTGGAGAAAACAATACCACAATCATAAAATCTTCAGGAAAAGAAAATTTGATAAAGTTTAGCATATCCAGCAGCAAACCTGCTCCTCATATTTTGCCAAACCACCGCTTTCTGACCTCCCCAAGTAGTTACAGCTCTTCTGACGAAAGTATAAAGATAGGAACCAAAAGCATTCATAGAGCCTCAATAAAGTTTGGAAAAGGCGAAATCTCAAATAAGTCTGGAGAAAACAATACCTCAATGAAGTCTGGAGAAAATATAACCTTGAAAAAACCCGGAGAAAATGAAACCAAAATAACCTCTTTTGAAAATGAAAACTCTTTCAAGTTTGGAGAATCCAGCAGTAGACCTACTCCTCGTTTTTCACCAAATCACCACATTTTAACGTCCCCCAGTAGTTGCAACTCTTCTGATGAAAGCATAAAAATAAGAACCAAAAGTGTTTATAATAGAGCCTTGATAAAGCCTGAAAAGAGTGAAACTTCGAGAATGTCTGACAGAAATGAGACCAGGAGAAGTTCTAATAAATACAGAAGTCCATACTCTCCTAAAACTAGATCATCTGACTATAGAAATTCTCACAAGTCTAAAGAACCTCAGAGCAGATATTCACCCAGATCTAGAGTATCTTCCAACAGATATAAGATACACATAACTGAGAGCACTAAGCCAGAATTATCCAACAGAAAATTAGCTAGGAGCAGTCGCTACAGACATTCAACAGGAAGTACCCGGCCTTTTGAAACGTCCTCCAAAATAATTGATATTCCCGCTCAAGCTGATCTTAAGAAAGAAGAGCCTAAATTGAAAACGCCTGAGATCAGTTTGAAAGACGATGTTTTGTATCTTGATTTGGATGAGGAATTCAATGATGAATGTTGGAAAGAGGCCACCGACGCATCAAAAGCCTTCAGGTCTGATCTAGAGAAGGTCATCATGAAACGACTGATCAGTAAGTCTGGCTTTTATTTTGTGCATGTTATCAAACATTCATAAAAACTGCAACAGTATTTAGTTTTGTAGCAGGCTATTTGTGATTATTGTTAGGTAAACATTAATATTTATATTTTAGTTTATTTTCTAACACAGGGTTCACAGCTTATATGTAAAACAACACAAATGATCTTTGAAAAATGGTATTACAGTCAACTAGTTTGATAAAGGTTATCTATATCACGGTTGTTTGCGCACTCTGAAACAACCTTAGCAGAGGACCGGAGGTTCCTTCAGCTAGGTAAAACAATGCCAAGGGGCGCTTTTGCTGGTTAGGCAAGGAGGACCAAACAGGTTCCGTCCACTCGGTAGTGGCCCGTATCGCTTGCAATGTTCCTGGAAGGGTGCTGTTGCTAGAAGCTCAGGGGATGGTACTCAGCGGGTGGGGGTTGTCTAACGTTGACTAGCCGTATCTTCCCATTTCTCGTGAGAAAGAGATCTGGTCGAGTGAGATGGCAATATGCGTGTGAGGGAGAAAGTATTATGGATCCGTGCGTAACTCTAAATCACTGACCGCCACTGTTTGTTAATTTGATATTTTGTTCTATATTGACAAAAAAATGCTGCTCAAATGTAATTGACTAATCCTTCTCCGAGTCTTTCACTAGGGGTATAATTTGAATTAATAGAGCATTCGCTCATTGGTGATGGTGGCCATTAAACTTTAGGATTCAACTTATTTGATTGATCAAAAATAATTTGTGTTTCTACGCAATATATTTACCTACATCAGAAATGCGGCGAAAAGATTAAAAAAGGTTAAGGGTGACAATAAATGTTTTGATAGTCGGAATAAGCATCCGACAAGAATATTTCTTATCTATAACATGAACGCACTAAAATTCATAACAATCTCCCAGTCACAATAATACATAATGATAATAATTGTTCTTTATTTCAACAGGAATATAGAGATAGATTTTAATATATGAAACCGAAAATGCATCGATTCCTAACATTTATTTATTTTATTTTAGGTCACCGACTTCGCAGAGATTTAGTGGAGTGTCTTCCCAGAAAACTGTTAGTTCAACTTCAAATAACTCACTGCAAACTTTGCAAAGTGGAATTTGGAACCGTCTTTAAAGGTAAATCGTAATTTAAGGATCCTTCTTTTTAAACTGTATTCATGCTGAAGCTCTCTTGTCATATTACTTACTAAAAATCTAACACAACTTTTTTCCACTCGTTGAAAAAATTACACATATTGAATAAAGTTTTGTCAGTGTTTTCACTCTGATCCGCATCAAAAGTTGCTTCTGATCTTCAAAACTATTGAAAACATACATACTTAGATTTTGACAGTAAAAAAAAAGCAAATACAAACACTCTTGCCAATTGAGCTGCCTATACAATCTAGTTAGGTGAACTCCCACTGAACAGATAATCACTAGAAATGTAATCTATACCGATTTTAATGAAAACTAATATCGCTTTCGACTCCTAGGCCCCAGATAGGCCAACGAAATTGAATATCTGTTTCTCAACTTCATCCGAAGTAAGGGAAATTGAGCCTACTTCAGGCACACAACACAGGCCACAACACACTTTGATTGATTCATCTCTTCAGTGCGAACACCATCATACTGAGATATAATATATTTCAAAATGCATGTTCTTCTATGAATTAAAATATTGTTCCATTGCCTCAAAGCAGTTGGGACATTTTCCATACAGTTAAAATCTTCCAGAATTTAAACACTACACGTCCATAGCCCACATGGAGAAAATTCAGGAATGGATGAAGGAATGGAATACTTCCTTCGGCTTTACTATACCGGAAGCCTCAAAAATCAAACTGGTAAGTCTACTGGTTTAACCACTTCATTCCTAATTAAATTAATAATTACTGAAAGCCTGCTTACAACCGAAGTCCCAGTATAAGGCCAATCAGAATCCCAAACCCGTGTGGGCACCTGATTAGAAAAGTAATAAATAAAAATAAAAACAAATTAATTTTCCTTTTATTCCAATATTTCAAATTTTGAAAATACTCCCCCTTTAACAATTATCTAATTCTATTTTCCATTCTTCATAAACTCACAAAAAATATTTAATAATTTATACATCATCATATTTAAGTGATATTTTTTTTTAAATTTAATATTAAAATATTTAGAATAATTTTTTTTTTCAAAACTTCAAAATAATAATTATAATCAGCAAGAGATAAAAATGTAATGTATTTTTTATTTCATTTAAATTTTGTATTGCCCTGAAGATGTCATAAATAAGTGATGAAATTAGTATGCAACAAAAAAAAAAGAATGAAACCAAGTTATTTACAAGTGGAAAGTAACACATTTCCAAAGATCTTTTGACTAGAATATTTATCGTTTGTTGTAAGCATATAGCTTTAAATTTACACACACATACATATTTATTTATAGGAATATAATAACTTCAAACTCCGAGAAGAAGAGTGTGAGCTTTGCAACGAGCTGTTCACTTCTCCAGAAATGGCAAAAGATCACTATGAAGGACGTGACCACACCTTGTAAGTGTTTGTGATCTTCAAATTATGTTGATATAATTATAATATTGATTCCCAGAATATTAAATTTATATTTGTTGCCATATCAACAATTGATACAATAAGTAATCAGCTTTAATATGCGGCCGTATCGACCCTTGATATGGCAACTTTGGATGCTGACTATGCGCCGCATACTGTCAGCAATTTTTTTTTTTACCCTATGTCAAGTGTAATGGAAATTTATTTTTTACAGAATTGTTGAAGGAAAAAGACAGACAAAGAATCGCTTACTTCTCATTGCCCCGGAAGGATCGCATAAACTGTAAGATATTTTTTCATAAAGTCAACATACTTTTGTAGACGCCTCTGTAAAATTGAAAAAAATAAAATGAACAGAGGTTTAACAATAGAGGCATTAATTGCTCACGCTGTTATGACTTCGGTTAATATTAATATAATTTAAAAAAAAAACTCCATATGCCCTAAGATTTACAGTACAGACCTTTGCACTAAAAATAATGTGAATAGAGTGTCATAACTGTGTCGAAAAAGGAGTAAGTCAG
Organism: Drusus annulatus; assembly: GCA_022651775.1. Classification (NCBI taxonomy): domain Eukaryota; kingdom Metazoa; phylum Arthropoda; class Insecta; order Trichoptera; family Limnephilidae; genus Drusus; species Drusus annulatus. The sequence goes on along the minus strand of JAGWCC010000357.1, from coordinate 239,409 downwards.
TTGCAGTTCAGAACTTGATCTGTCAAGACGAGTGTCCTACCCACCGGGCACATTGACCACCTCAATATGCCAGCAAAAGTTTCTAATAGAAAAGTTACAAGCTGTAAAACGTCTGACTGCAACTAAAATCCACTATGTGCATAAAATAGGTTACTGAGTAAAATACATTTGAAGTGTTTGTCAACTGTCGAATTTGAAAAAAAACCTCGTTTCAATTATTCTAAATGTTTCCAAGTAAATTTCACCAAGTGCACTTTCAAATTCACTTAGGTACCGCATATTTCTGATAAAACACAGTGGTTTTGAAAAAAATTACAGTCGTGTTATTAACCATCTAAACGCATACTGGATTTTACCTTATACCTCTCACCTATTAAAGGTCATCAAAAATGTTAGTAGTCTCTATAAATGAATATATATATTTATTAAATTTTCAGATCAATACTTTTACAACGTGAGAGGTTAGAAATACAAACCACCCAGGTCCAAAAACCCCCAGCCCTAAAACCTGTGATAGTAAAACCAGCAATAAAGACAACATTCAAATGTAACCTGTGTAATGTAAGTACCAACATTATTTATTAAAGCACTACTGGATAAAGGCAGTGCATACAATAACAATCATCAATATAACTTATCTATAACTAGCATGGCAGACGATAAATACACAATATGTACACCATGTATTTAATAAAAAAAAATTAAAAAAAACTAAAGAACCACAATAAAAACATGAATTATTCTGACCATCGTACTGATACGATGCATTCGAACTAATGCATATTTTTTTAGTATTTTATGGTTTTGATTTTTTATTGTGTACCGACGCATCTTGAATTAAAGTTACGCATTGTGAAGAAACAGCCGATTTTGAAACAACCATTTTGGAAATTTCCACGGTGAATCCACGGAATCTTACACCAAGTTTTTTTTACTCGTTCAGAAGCAACGCAGTACATACCCATATCAAATTTCTAACCTTTAATGTGTTTTGAGGAAATTTTTTATACATAATTATAATAAATTAGTACAGTAAAATATAAAATAACGTAGTTGTTGTTGATGACTTCCCGGCAAGCCCACTCAACATGGCTGTGCCAGTGTAGTTATTGGGATGTTGATAGTGTGGTCATTACATAAAATGACTACAGCTGTCATAAGGAATATGATGAAGTAACAAACAATATTTTCAGATTTCATGTGCCAGTCTTGTCTACCTGCAGATTCACATTAAGGGAAAACGGCACAGTAGAATGAAAGCAAAGACTTTGCTTGACCAACAGTTGGGTAAGTTTGTATATTTAGTCTTTAACTGTGCATTTCTTCTTTCAAGAAGCTTATTAACATGGGTTATTTGAACCCTCTCCACATTTGATGGACGATTAGCCCCATTTAGATTTGACATTTTAACAGTCCCCGAGATAAGCCGATTCTTAGCCCTTTCCGCATTTAATCATATTTGATTAAACACTGAAATTAATGGGAATCATTCAAATGTCAAAATGGGGCTGATTGTCGATTTGATCAAATGTCGTGGAGGCCTAAACATCTCAACTTGATTTTTTTCAATATGTAGTTATAATTTGGTTTTGTGTTTGTTTTATTTTAAAAAGTTATAAGCAAACAAAATCTACTCAAGACTTTTAAGAAACCAAAATTAAAAATCTATTAAGGGGATAATTCTCACATAAAAGCTATTTCCTGTTTGTTGCAATTTCGATTTTGAACTTTGGTGTCCAGGCTTATAAAACTTATGTTTATTATAAACGTGTGTTTATTTTTTTCAACAGATGATCATAAAGCAACCCAAAAATTCCAAAACCTTATGGATATCATGAACATTGATGCTCATCTTAAAAAACTAAAGCAACTGGCAATCAACTTAAGTAGAAATAAAAAAGATCTTAAACAATCATCTTCAGAGTTTCCCGTGCTCCTAATACCTAAACAAGATGAAAATACTATTGATAGCGTAGATGGGAATGAAGAAAGATGTGGTGATAAAGAATTATCTGGTGATGTAGAACATTATGAGGATAAAGAAAGTTCTATCGATAAAGAAAAATATTGTGATAAAGAAAGAAATAGTCATAATGTAATAATAGGTGATAAAGAAGATAATGATGATAAAGAACTTTATGTCAAAGAAAACAATAATAATAACGATATATCTGGTGATAAAGATATATCCGGTGATAAAGATATATCCGATGATAAAGATATATCCGGTGATAAAGAAACATTGGGGAATAAAGAAATATCTGGGAATAAAGAAAAGATCCAATAATAAAGAAAGATCCAATAATAAAGAAACATCCAGTGATAAAGAAACATCTGGTGATAAAAAAAGATCCTGGAACAATGAAAGATTCAGTAATGCAGAAAAATCTGGTGATAAAGAAAGATCCCGTTATAAAGATTGGTGTGGTGATAACCGTAAGTATAGGCACTCGTCTGACAAAAGTACTTTCTCTCAAAGACATGTTAAAGGGGGTAACAACCGTATCCAAGAGAGGAAGTCTTCCGGAATAAACTATAGGGACTACAGAGAAGGGAAATGTAGAGAACAGAGGTCAAGGGAATTAGAAAAAACAAGGGGCCGGCCCAAGGACCAAAGGTGGATGGAGGGAAATCTTACAGAAACGCTAAGAAAACGGAATAGAAAATGTTCCCCTGAAGAAATAAATTTCAAGGACCGTGTTAAAAGACGATCTTCTGAAAGAATTGATCTCACAAAATTAGTTGAAAGACCACGTTCAGAAATTATTGATCTTAGGGAATTCGTTAACCAAGAACCTTCAGAAGTGATTCGCCTCCTGGATTTTCTAAGAGAACAATCCCCTGAAATGATTGAAAGCACAAGCAATGTTGAAGAACAGCCTTCTGAAAGAAATGATCTTGGTGACCAAGTTGTAGAAAAGCCGCCTGAAAAAATTAACTTCTGGGACCTTCTTCTACAACGAACTACTTCTAATAGTGAAGTTAAAAAGATGCCAATATAAACAAAAAGCAATTGAGAATCGATTTTTCAAAAACTGCAATTTGCTCATAAAAAAATTACAGGAGAGAGAAAAAAAACTTAAAGGTGATTTTTTGCATATATTACAATTATGAGTCATACTTAGTTTCACTCAAACGTATTTATTGTCATGGAGATAACTTTTTTTATCGATAGTGCTTAAAAATTTATCTTTTTTTTATTTTCATTTTAACAAAAACATTTTTTTAAATATATCAATTAATATATATTTAAAATTTTGATTTAAGTCAACAACATTACGACTTATTTACAGTAATATATTTTTAGTAATTTAAAAAAAAAATATTTTAAACTTAATATTAAAAATCAAAAAATAGACTTCAGCATTAAGGTTTTTCATCTTCAGTCGGGATTTGTATTGACTACCTGCTTAAATTTCAACAAATACTATGTATGTGAAAACATAAAATTTAATTGAAACCAACAAATAAAAAATAGTTAATTTTAAAACAAAACTGATTCTTCTGATTATGTCTACCATTTTGGTAAGTTCCTGCACCCAGGGTATCAATTATATTTTTCTAATTTAAATTCTATTACACTCAATTAATGGAAGATGATTGGTTTTAAATATGTTGTTTATTACATATTCATTTACTTTTTTTTATTTACAACTGTTTGTTTCCTAAATAAAAAAAATATTGCATTCACACCTATCCTTTTTTAAATAAAACTCGTATGTTAATTTTAAAGGTTTTAATATTTATTCCGATATCTCCTCATCGCTAAAATAGGAATCCTTTTTAATTTTCTTTTTGACTGTTGTGTCCGGTGTGGCCAAAGATTCATAATTTCCTGTGATAACTTGATATCTATATTCTTCAGTATCTCTCTTCATTTGCTGCAAACAAAAACATTATACGTAATAATTAACTATAAATAACTTCCTTTGTGAGTATGTATAACCGTGAATTTTTCAAATTCGAAACTGATTGAAATTATTAAATTTAAAAAAATAATCTTTTCAAATTCCTACGTACCTAATAAAGTACTTACCTATCGTATAATGTATTTTAGCAGACATTGTTCTATATTTGAAATGTGTCAAGTTACATCCCGTGATTTTTCATGGGTAACAATTATTAGTAAATATAAAAACGTAGTTCTATACATATACCTACACAATATTTTACAAGAATGGCATTACTTAGCAAGTCTTTAAATGTTAGAATTCAAATTTATTTTAATCGTTTTAGTTTGTCTTGTCTCTGGCAAGTTCTGATATTAGGATATTCATTATTATTATATGCCTTACCTCCAATCTTATTGCTGAACTAAGCGTCTCTGTGTCTTCTGGGATTTCATCTTCTGCAGTTTCAGCCCCCCTGTGTTCTCTTACTTCATCATCTGAGTTGTCATAGTATCCGGACCCCTATTCAATATATATAAATACATAAATATGTATAGCGAACAAACTGGAAATTTACATAATATGTATAATTAACATAGTAAATTTTTGTCACTAACCAAGTCATACAAAATATGACTCAGAGCAATAATATACCAGAAGGGATAGCTTGTGTAGTCAGGATTGTTGATTTTTTCCTGACTCGGGCGTGGCTAGGGTTTTCGTGGACACACCTTTTTACATCCATTCATAGCACATGTTGACATAATGTTTTGTTTATTTGTATAACCACTTCTTCACAGTATTGTTATCAACAATATATTTTTACATATGATATAACCTAAAAAAACAGTTGAGTTATGTCGTAAAACAAAACGTAGTGGGCAGAGTCGCCGGAGACCGAAAACATGCTTACATACCGAAAAAAGGTGCGATATTATGTGATAACTTGACTTATCTCGTTCTCTCTCACGGTTTACGATGTAAAAACTCGGAGAAAGTGATTTATCATAAATTTTGTATAGGTTGGGTAAAAATATTTAGCTCTCTCTCCATATATATTCTTGCTCTGAGGATATAGACAAACACCAGTAGAATTAAATTACAATGGATGTGAAATTTGGCAATACAAGTATTATTTCAAAAGTTAGGGTAGGTTCTTTCCGAGTATTTCCTGAGAATATACTACAAATTTGATGTGTAGGTACTAAACAAAGTAATGGATTTTTTAATCCTTTCCCCTTATTCCTTCTGTCACAATAGACTCTTCAATATTTTGGTTGCAAAAAAACCACCAGTTCTGGCCAGTGGGAAATTTGTCTATTGTACAATTATAAAAGTATGTACACTACAAGGATGGTTGTCTTAGGAGCTTTACCCTTTCTTATCCCTTCTTACCCTTTGGTTATCAAATGGAAAATAACATATATGTTATAAAATTTGAAGCATGATGAGACATTAATATATGGAGATAATTAATAGTGCTGGCATTACATTAGCTTCTGAGTCAGGGTATTTCTTGCGGACTCGTTGCTTCTTGGGCGGGGGTGCCCTCTCTCCGAGGGCATTCTTGGGGCACGAGTAGCTCAGGTGGCCCTCTTCTCCACACTCGTAGCACTTGGACTTGTCCAGGTACTCTTTTCTGGGGGGGGGGAGAATATACTTAATAAACAACAATAATGCTCTTATGGCTTATGTACATATAAAAACCACTGAAGAGATAAACAGACAGAAGTGGGTTGTGGGCGTGTCCGTGTGCCCAAAGTAAACTCAATTTTCCTTCCTGGTGAAATTGATCAAACATTTCCAAATATTGAAATCAAATTCAAATCTAGGGATTATCTGTTAAGTGATAAAAATAGTACAGTATAATCTCACTAATCTGGCACATATGGAAAACTAGCCAATATTAAACTTGAAACGTCTCGGCACACAATCCTAACTTCATTTACATTCATACATACTCTTCTATTGTGCCGGTTCTTGACATGACTCGACTTAAGCATTTGATTGACTCGATCATGTCAAGTATTCCTTGGGTATCCTCAACTTCTTCCATTCACTTTGGCATAATTTTCTCCTGACGCTCCTTTATCCGTCCATCCCTTCTACGTATTCAAACCATCTGAGCATCCTTTTCTTAATCTTGTTAGTTACGCTTACACCAGTCTGCCATTCTTCGATTTGTTTTTTTTTTTTTAACCGTCAAGTTTTATGTGTTGTAGCAATAGTTTTTCTGTAGTTTGAAATATTTATTACAACATTAGTAGTCCTAATTTAGACATCTACTAAAAGAAAACAATTAATCTTATTTACCAGGTAAGATCTATGATAGATGCCTGAAATTTTAACTTACTTCCTAATGTAATCTGTGGCTCTGCCATTATCTTTTGCGATGCTGCATTTCAGTGTTCTGCCAAACATTTCCTTGTTGTGTAAATCTTTGGTACAGGAATGGGCATCGTCGCGATTTAGGAATAAAATGAATGCAACGCCTTTTGAAGCTCGCCATTTTTTATCCCGGACAACTGTAACCCTTTTGAAAAAAAAAAAACATTTTAAATGACATTGGCAGAAATTACCAGAGAACCTTCCAGATATGGTGTAATTTAATTTATCGGCTCTGTCGTAAAATTTTATTGTATCCATTAACCTTCGACAGATGCTTCTTATCGCTTCCCCCACTTTCACCACTTAGTCACAAGCGTCGAGCTCCGAGCTATTCGAGGGTCAGTGTCTCCCTTAACTACAGATGTACAAGGTGTGCATAGAAGTTTTTGTTTTTCATTGATATTTGGAAATTTCCGTTGAGGAACACGCGTCTTAAAGTGTAAGTATATATTAAATAAAGTACTTTTTTCTATTTATTTCTCATTTATATCGTTTCTTTTACTCGGTCTCTAGAATAACAAAAATAGATGGCCGTGTGTATTTTTCCTACACTTGCGTGAATATTAGCTGCATAAATGCTCAAATTTTATACAAATTTTCCTGTCCAGGAAAGGCTCCAAAGCATCGGAGAATTTTCCTAAAAAATTGGCATTGACCACGATAAAAGAGCATCTTATCTTCAGATCAAATGTCAAACATTTACTGCAAGATATAAGTGCTTTTCTCAAACTGAATTACGGTCGGGAAGTTGAACCGATAACAGAAGAAGAAAAAAGAAGCCCTCCAAAACGCGGCGTTTGTCGGTCATGCGCACTGCAGAAGAAAACATCCTCAGCATCAATGAAGTGTTGCAGTTGCTGTTGCCAGTCCTTTACATGCAAGAACCATTCTGCAGTTGAGGTGGTTTGCAACAAGTGTAAGGATGAGAATATTGATTCTGACTAATAGGTGTAATAGAGTGTTATTTCGTTTTTTGTGTAAGAAAATCAAATATATGTATTTTTTTAACTACCGCAATTTATCATAACCTTACAGCAATTCCCTAACATTGATATAAAGAAAACACCATTTACAAGGAGAAAATTTGATGACGTAAAATTTACGACAAGCGCTCGCTTAAGGGAAATTACTCAGAGCGCCCGCTGGAAGGTTAAAATATTTTTAAGGTTACTACTTACTTGACAACTTGACCGTACTTTTCAAATATCTTGTGAAGATCATTATTGGTGAGTGAAAATGGTAAGTTTGAGACATAAACTGTGCTTTTACTAGGAGCTATGCCACCACTCATTTTTAAATTGTTATTTTTGAACGTTAAAGTACGCAGTATAACAACAAATAACTGTCAATGTGACAGCTAAGTAGAGATGTCCTGGGGACTCGTTGGTCACTGCGATCGTTGATATTTTTTCTCCGAGGAACAGGTTATTTTTGGAACCGGTACCTATTTTCGTAAAATAAAAAACCAAATATTTGGGAGTAATGATGATTTTTCAGCGATGGGAAAAACTTCAAAGTTTTGTGAATGTTTCACGAACTGCCGAGAAGTGAATTAGTTATTTGTGGTAGTTCGTACAAAGCGGTTACATCGCTAATGATTTTTCAAACCGATGGTTTTTCGTTGGATGGAATGTCGTGACAAAACGAACCCGGTTCCGGTTTTTTTCAACCCCACAATCATTATTTTGAGAAGAGCCGGCGCTATTCAGTTAGAGGTAAGCGGCAGAAACCGGTTCCAGTTATTTTTCCTCAGAATATCGCTAGAAACCCCTATCAACCATCGTTAGATTTTAGCGTGTTGGTAATACAGTATGAAAATTTCGGACAATAAAAAATATGTTTATATATTTTAGTTCTATAATTTATAATCATCGCATGTTTGTTATAAATATTAAATAATTTTATCTAAACACATATTAATATAAACAAAGTTCATATTTCTCCATTTATCGGGAAAAAAAATTAATGTCCCTCCTTATTTTTAATTTCAACGCATGCATAGAAACCTGCGCAAACCGTGCAGCGCGCTGCGAGCCCTAGCTGTCATTAGTTTTTGACACGTCGTTGCTTAGACTACTCTACTATTTTCGTTCAAAGGTTAATAAGGATTATTGAAGTTTTTTTTATTTTAATTTTGTTGCTTCACCAACTTACTTCTCTCAATATTTAAAATAAACAAGTGTAACATCAATAAAATAATTTAAAAAAGAACACCATTTTCATTAATAAAAAGCTTTATTTAGCTGTAGGTTTACTTAAAGTATTAGTGGGGAATACAATTCACTTTCGTACGATGTGTTTGCAATAAACAGCATACAGAAATTTCGCAGACACATGCTCTTTTTTCGACCAAAGAGTGTTGGAGATTTTCTGAAAACAAAAAAAAAATATTGTTTTTTTTTTTAAATGTGGTATTTTCAAAAACGCAACCGTCTCAAATAAGTACCAAGTAACTAATATGTTTTCAATTTTGATTTAGATAATTTAAGTATCTGAATAACCCAAGTACAAAAAAATAGGAAAAAGGGTTATTTTGTTTTTACTTGAGACAGCAATTTCGTATGCACAATAATTACTTTTGTGGTTTTTAGATTACCGACTTTATAATAATAGTAGTTTTATTTTCATTACCTGAAAATCACATCCATACAATGACACTCCAATCTTCAAACGTTTAATAACATTCTTAGAGTCAGGGTTCATAAAATTGGACTTATTAGACTTGATTGATACATTACTATTCTCACTAAAACTAGGGTCTGGTTTTTCAAAGCCTGTTTGGCTTCCAACTGATACACAACTTGAAATAGAAGAATCCACCTTTTTATTATTTTTAATAGTTTTTTGTAATTCAGGTACCACCTCTCTTATACTCGTAGTTGTGTTATTATTGTGTTTTACTGAAATATCAAACCCAAAAATATTATTTGGGTTTTCGTCATTATCGTTGAATCCATTTCCAATTTTATTTCCATTCTCAAAATGTGATTTATTCGAAACTTGAGTCCACCCTTCCGGTTTTAAATAAAAGACGATATTTTCATTATTATTACCATTAATAGATTCAAATTTATTTTGAGAATCAATAACTTGTTTTACAAGTTGACGAACTTTGGACGAAGCAGTAATACTTTTGATTGTATCGTCTCTTTCGCTTTGTGGTTTATTTTTATTTTTGTACGTTTTAGGTTCATTCTTTTTGCATTTTGAAAGCTGTCCATGAAATTCATCTTCGAATCTTTTTGTATATGTAGGTATTTTGAAAATACTTTTATTTCTCTGATCTGATTTTGTTAAATTACTCTCACCCATTTGCAATGGACTCGAAGTAAATATGGGTTTGAAGCCTTGAAATGTTTCATCAAAGCTTTCCAAAGTATTTCTGAGCGTTAAACTATTTTCTTTATCATTTTCATCATTGAAAAGAAAAGATTTAATATTCTCATTACTAAATTCCATGCAACTGTTTTCATCGTCGAATTGAGGGTTGAACATAAACTTTTCTTTATCATTATTTCTATGAGAGCTCATATTCCACTTATTGCCAAGATTTTTTCCTTGTGTTTCCCTAATTTCTTGAGAAGTTTTAGAAATATAAGGATGAACTGTATTAAAATTATAAATTGCTGGTTGTATTTTGTTGGAAGGACTTAATGGAATAGAATTGATTGCATCGAACTTCGAGAAAAATGAACTTCCTACGGTGTTTTTTGCTGAACTTTCCATGTTAATAGATATTTTAGTATTCCGCGTTTCAAAGAGATGCTTATTAACCTTTTCAGACAAGCATTTGTTATTTTTTAGCAAGTTAGAAGGATTTTTGATGAGTTGCTTAAGATCATTAGCATTTTGTGGTACTACAAAAAATTAAAGAATGAAAAAAAATTACAACAAAAATAATATACTTTTTCAAATGGTATAAAGTATTATGTGATTCTTACCAGAATTTTCCAGGATCCAAAGAGCCAATGAGCACCACTTAGAAAGCTGTAAAAGTGAATGAAAACCAAATATGTATTCCTAAGTAATTTTAAGCATGTACATTTGAAAAGCTCAAAAGAAGAAAGCTAGTACAAAACAAGCTTAAAACTATTGGCTTTGAAAAGCAAATCACATCATTACCATTACTTGATTTATAGAAGGATTGGTGACATTAGACTTCCTGTAAATAGCTTCAATCTGCGGGACAAGGTTACCCATCTTAACCTCTTGTACTGCAGGAGGATAGTCAGTCATACTAACACATAGCAGCTCAATCCCTTTATGCGTATTCAAGAAATTCCTGTAAAAAAAAAGTTTATTGAATTCACAACTATAAATATTTTTTGGTCAAAAGTAGTGATATGGGCCTCATTGAATACTCTACCCATGCTGAGGCCCACTATTTTACAGTTTTATATGGTTTATTAATTTAGTTATTATGGTTTTATTGGTTTTTATGTAGGTAATGTTAGTCTGTTTAGTTTTGAGATGGGTGGGCTAATAAAGACATTGACGGAGGGGTGAGTGCAGAATTTTCATGAATAGAGGACTGAAGGAAAAATAATGTTAAAAGAAACGAGGCTAGCAGTCCACAAAGGAATTCTGATACCAACCCTGATGTATGGAACCCAAGGTGTGGGCTACTGGATTTACAGTTTTAATAACTAAAAACTTGAAATAAATAAATAGATTACGCTTACCTTGCTATGCATTGTATACCGCCAAGCAAAATGAAGCGTTCTTGATTTTTGTGGTTGTTGTAAATCAATGCAATAACGAGGTTGATCAAGTCCAATTTAAAACATCCTTCAAGCTCTTTCAAACACTACAAATAATTTCAATGTGTGCAAAATCATTAATAAGAAATAATATTTTGGGAGTATAAAAATATGTACATCATTTTACTAGGTGAACTATCAAAAAAACTGTGCTATATAAATTCACTGTTATTATTATTAATACCTCAGGGATTGGCCCAGACTGTCAAGGCTGATGTATACAGAATTTTAAAATGTTACCGTCGAATCAGAAGAAAAATTAATGAAACAGATAAGCTGTATGAATTTCATGACGCCACCGTTTGAGAGTTTTTACTGGTCGAACCAGTCATTTATGGAAATTAAATGTTGCTAAAATAAATGCATACATATCTTCTGTCTTTATTGCAAAATTTTGCCAAACTTCATCAATATTCTTTTGGTTTATTTGTGCAAAGAAAGCGAGAGAAAGTTTTTTTTCTATTGTTCGTGATTTGTTTTTTGTTGTGAAAACCGCACAAAAGTCTCAACTGTCCTGAGCCAATGGGACTATCGCATCCTCAATTAAGGTATGTTATGATGTAGAATGGAGTGGGGAGATAGAATAAATAGGAAAGATAAAGGTTGGGAAGTACCTGGCTATTCAGATGTGGTCACTGAACACGGCTATCGCTATTTCAAGCAACATTTAGATTCTGAATGGTGGTTATTATTATGCCTCCCCATTTTATGGCCAAACCAACTACTATGAGCAATATTTTTAATTTGTTTTTTAATGTATTGTAAATCGACATTGACTTGGAATTTCTTACCTTTGGTAAAATATGTGATGATTCATTTTGAATATTTAAAGTTCCGGTACAACATTCTGCAAGACATTGACACAAAGACTGCCAAATTTCACTATCCTATTGAAAAAATAAACCTTGTACAAAAAACGTCCTAATTTATTGTATGTAATTTTGCTTCTTATTTATCTTGGATTGATTGAGTTTCTTATTTCTGTTCTATGAAAACCAAAAGTGAAATTCATAAAATAAGAGAAAATAACAACGCATATGATTGTGCGTATTGTTGTATATGTATTCACTTCCGACAGTGATGTCCCTGCCAAACGTCACTCGGAAACAGCCTTTAGTCTTGCTTACACCTACTTGTTGTCTTTAGCGAAAAAGAGACAACAAGTGTGTATGTTGTTTGAATTTTATTTTTTTTAAATTTAAGTTTTACAGTGTGTTTTTTTCATTGAGGATATTAAAAATTAACTTATTTTCAGATTTCCTGGAATTTTCTTTTCTGACGTCTAATACTAAGTTTGAAACAAGCTGTATGCAAGCAATGCATCTGTGTGAGTACTGTGTTTGGGTTAATTCTGGCTGCGATACTTATAAGAATGCTTATTTTTTATACTTACTGAATTGCTTTGTAGGAATAGCATACACATTTGGTTTAATATCCCCATATCTCTAACTTTATCTTTAGCTTCAATTATTACTGTTTTGATTTCTTCTATAGATTCTGATAAATCAACCGACTCATCGAGATGGAGAACAGCCAACAAAAAATATAAAACTCCAATAATTTTCTTGACAGATCCAGAAGCCAATATTTTCAAAACCAGATGGTAGATTGCTGAAATTTTGCACAGTTTTCTTTTGCAGGGCTCCTAAATCATAATTAACCATTATAAATTTGAAATAATAAGCATACAGCAATTATTTTATTTATAAATGTATCTTAAAACAGTTGTAAATCAGCTTTTGTAACGATTATCAAACTATAATATCATAATCCGTAGATTGAGATAATGATAGGATTAATATTATAAACTAATTAGGCACGGCAGCAGGAATTTAACCAACAATCTCTCATTTCAACTGCAAGTTTGCGTGCCATTACAGTACGAATACAGTAATAATGAAATGCATACTTTCATGTTGTAAAATATTCAGTGTTACTAATAAAAATTGTTTTTCTTACATCTTGAATTGCTAAATACGATAGTAAAACAAAGATTTTCTGCACATTTTCGGCACGGTCTGCATTGATCAGGCAAATAACTAGTCGGTCGACATCAAAAACAGTACCATTTTTGGCTGCATTCAAAAGATGCTGTAACAAGAAAATGTTAAATATAATTCATGAAAAGTGATGTTGAATTTAAAAATTATAGAAATACTTAATTTAACTAACCGATAGTGCGACACGCTTTTCTTCTAAATTTCCACCCTCAAGAACTGATAGTAAACTTTCTAAAGTAGTTAAGGACATTTTTCCAACATTCAGTAAAATTCCGAATATGCCGCCATTTCTGGTTTAGTTCATAGAAACTCTTTTATGTAGTGAAGTATAAATAATGAAAATATTAATTTGGAAATAGTTGATCGTTACAAATATCGATAGATAATTTTTTTTTATCGATAATAAAATCGTTAGCACTTTGATTTTTACGGAATTTTTTTTTCACAAAATTTATTACTAAAGAAATCAGTTGTGCCGTTTTTGGCTCAGCAATAATAACGATATATTATTATACATTGTTCGATTATTTCATGTTACAATTTTCTAGGTCGATCACTACTAATAGAAATGTTTTTTTTCTATGGATTCACTATGTTTTGATTTTGACAGAAGCGTTTATTGGATATTTTGTTTAATTCTCCTTATCATGGATATCACAGAATTACTTGCATTTAAGGTAAATAAACAAACAAATTTTTTATTTATTAACTAATGAAGCATGGCTTTTCTGTTTTTATCAATTTATTCATGCGAAGTAATTTATGAGGTTATGTCAACGAATTGTGTTTGGTGTTTCAATAGCCCGTGCAAACTCCGAAACGTCCTAACGATGAAGACTCTGACGATAATTCTGATGAAGAAGGTACGGTTGCCAAAAGAATGCGCCGCATGGCTCGTTCAAAAGCAGACAGTATTATAAAACACGATCCCACAAGACAACTTCCAAAAACAGAGCCAGCCCTAACAGATTTGGAACGAGAAAATATACTGCAATACGTCGAAAATGAAGAAACGCAGGTAATCATGAAATAATTATGGGACCAATTTTAATTTTTACACAATTTAAATGTTCTTACATAATTTTCTATTATTCAGGGAGATGTGATAGATGATACAGCGGTGAAGCGCTTGGTTCTCATGTTTGAAAAAAAGTCGCTGAAAAATCGAGAGATGAGAATTAAATTCCCAGAGCAGCCAGATAAATTTATGGAAAGTGAAGTCGATTTACATCAAGCTTTACAGGTATGTGACAGATTATAAATTATTCACATTTCTCTTTTCAATTAAAATTATTTATTTATTTTTCTTTCTTCCAGGAACTTAGTGTAATAGCGACAGTACCTGATTACTATCCCGTGCTGGTTCAAATGAAATGCATTCCTTCACTATTGGAACTTCTCTCACATGACAACACTGACGTCTCCACACAAGTCGTTCATCTTATTCAGGTAAGGTACTTTATTTGAAATTCTGGTATTCTTATTCAGGATATATTTAAAAAATACTTTTACTGTTTAGAGATTTTACTGCGAGATTATTCATTTTATTTTTTCATTAAGTACCTACATGATTTTAAAGTTATTTAAAATTTTTGGTGTATTTTTTCGCCTGCCATGCTAGGGAATCTAGGGATGATGTCCCTGTGTACTGATGGACGAATCATTTACGTTACATATTTTTACCATTCAAATACCCACATGTTATTGTATGAAATTTTATCTTTTATGTTGGATAAAGTAATCCCCCTAGCTAGGACCATCAATTCTATTCAATCCCTGAATCACAGGAAATGGCAGAAGGGAAGGAGTAGGTATGCTTGGTGGTTTATCAAAAGCTGAAACGACGTTGAACGGGAACCATTTAAATGTCAAATTTTTTAAAAGCTGATTAGTGTGACTAGACTTATTCAGATTTAGTTACTAAACATAGATAAAATCGTTTCCGGCACACTACACTTTTGAATATGATAATATTTAATATTTTGCAATATGTATTTTATAGGAATTAACAGATGTAGACATTTTACATGAGAGTTCCGAGGGAGCTGAGATTCTCGTTGAAGCCTTGCAAGAAGGTCAAGCCCTACCCCTTTTACTGCATAACCTCAACCGGCTAGATGAACAGGTTCAGGAGGAGAGGGATGGAGTTCATAACACTCTTGGTAAGCAATGAATATTGCAGACAATAATAATAGTTATTATTTTTATAGCTTCGTTTTTGTGAAAAAAATCACCCCAAGGGCACTCTATGTTTGAATTGTGTGAGAAAATGTTCCATTTAAAAATTCTAAAAATTAAAATCATTAAAGTTTAAGATACTTATCTCTGCGGGCGGCCAAACAGGAAGTAAAAATGCCATGTTTTTTGTTTTTCGGCTGTCGAAATATTCTCCATTGGGCATTTTTTTTTTAAAATTTAAAGCGATACAAATAGGAAAACATTTGAAACGTGATCCTCAAAGTATTTTTATCAAGGTTTTGGCATTCTTGAACTTTGAAATCCTTTAAAAAGCTTCAATAATTTCAGAATTAGGACGATTTGCTGCTAGTTTTACTTGTTTTTTTAACTTTGCAGTAAAAAATTATGTACTAGAAATATTAATTATTTTAAATTCTTTAATGGTTGTTGATTGTATTTTAGTTCACTTTTTTATTTATGCTGGTGGTTTGCAAGGAACAAATTAATGAAAAACATTGATGAGCTTATTCATATTTTTTTATTATTATTTTTTATATGAATACCGCATAAGAGTCTCAACTGCTCCAAACTGTCTAGAGCCAGTGAGACTATGGCATCCCCAAATGGGGTATGTTGTGAGGCTGAAGGTAGTGGGGAGGGGAAGGAGATTGGGAAGAGGAAGGTTGGTAAGTACCTGGCTATTCAGATCTGGTCACCAAACACGACTAAAGCCTTTTCAAGCAACGTTTCGATTCTGAATGGTGGTCTTTCACCAGGGCGATACTTAGAGTATCTACCACTCTGGTATAGTATACTTCAATAAAATTTTAATAATTTTTCCTTCAGGTATCATAGAAAACATCACAGAATTCAGACCAGAGCTGTGTGCCGATGTCGCCAAGAGAGGATTCATGCAATGGTTATTGAAAAGACTAAAGGTAGGTACCTACTTACTACTACTCAAATGGTTTTTTTAAATTAATTTTATAATTGGAATACGTACCTAATTTTTCTTTTTATATTTCAGATGAAGGCACCATTCGATCCCAACAAATTATATGTCAGTGAAATATTGTCGATACTTGTGCAGGACTGCACTGAAAATAGACTCCTCCTGGGAGACTTGGACGGAATTGATGTCCTTCTTCAACAACTGGCTGTGCGTATACTTTTTGTTGAGTCTTATTTCGTGGTCAAACTTGTTTATTTTGTGGGAGATTTGATTAGAAAATATCAAATTTAAGCATATTGTCGCCAGAAAGGCAAAAGGGCTGAAGCGTCATTTTTGGAAGCTTACACCAGAGCACTTTAAAGTTTAAAAAAAAAAAAAGTTAACTCAATACTCTCACTGAGTTACCTGAAGCGACAAAAAACTAAAAAGTCCCAAACTTGTGTCGCTTGAGTCAAGCCTTTTCCCAAATGGTAAATATATTTTAGGTAGCTGAAGGGCCACAAAAGTCTTCAGAATCAAACGAGAATCAGAGCATTCGTTGCAGAAAAAAAAAAAACCTAATATTTAACTGAAAAAATTGCACATTTAACTCATTTTTGACCAAAGTGTCGCTTAAGCCCTTTTGCCTTTCCAGCGACGAAATTTCTTATGATTAGACCATTATAGCATTAGTGTTTATGGCACTAAATTTTTTCTTGTGGAAATGTGGGTTCATTATTTTTTTCTCCGAGTATGTCGAAAATGGGATGTAGATTCGATCAATAAATCGTTTTCTCAAAATGTAAGAGTTAGACCACTCTTGCGCTAGAGACTTCAAACGTTCTCAATGGTAATATTCTACCTTCCACTCTGAGCTCTATATCAATAATATATATTATTTTGTATAATTTCTCCACAGTTCTACAAAAAACACGACCCTAGCACCACCGAAGAGCAGGAGATGATGGAGAACCTCTTCAATTGCCTCTGTTCTGCGCTCATGTCAGCCTCTAATAGGGATCGCTTTCTCCGCGGAGAAGGTCTGCAGCTCATGAACCTTATGCTCAGGTATGAATAATTATATTGTAAAGTAGGTACCTGCTTAGTAATTGCCTATTTCTATGGAAGTGGGGTACCTTCCGTGAATAAGTTATGGCAATACAACTTAGGTCTTATTTTGAATTTGAAATATTAGGAAACAAAATGAGGGAAAAGTGGTGTGTTTTTATGCAATTTTTTTGACAGACCAAGATGAAAAACATAATTTTAATATTTTAACTCGGTTTATGGACATAATATGATCGGCTATTTTAAAGGACTTACTTTGCTACCTAGTTTTAACACTGTTTTTCTTTAACAATTTAAAATATAGAAAAAAAAAAACTATGGGATCTTGTCTTATTTTTGACAGTTAAATGATTATTTCAGAGCCAATGATGGAAATAATGTTGTGATCTGAAAATAGATGTATTGCACAAGAAATTGTTGACAGAAAAGCTTTGCATATTTCAAGATTGGTTCCAGAGCTCACCATTCGTAAGTTTTTAGCGAGACATAACAACTTTCTGTTTTTTTTTTAAGGTTTGAAACTGCAAAATTCTGAACTTAAAGTTGCACTGATAATACTTCACTGCTATAATTATTGCGACGTTATATTTCTACCTGTAATGAATCACTCTCATTTGTTGCCAGGGAGAAGAAACTATCGAGGAACGGGTCCCTGAAGGTTCTGGATCATGCCATGGCCGGCCCCGATGGAAAGGACAATTGCAACAAGTTTGTGGACATCCTCGGCCTGAGGACAATCTTCCCCCTTTTCATGAAGACACCCAAGAGAAAGAGGGTGCTCACCACGGATCAACATGAAGGTATTATAGCCTGTTTATAGTTCACAGTTCTTTTAATAGTTTTTTTTTCTTTCTTTGCCGTTTATTGCCATGATGATTATTATGATGACCTCCGATACAGAGGGATAATTTCCTTGGCTCTCGACTGAGAAGTTGCAAACTCAAAACCCAGCGTTGAAAAATAAAAGTGTACATATCAGTTTACTCACATACATATAGAATTTAAATAGGTTTAAATATAGTACATGTATTTGTATTATAATTTCCTCATTGCAGCCTGGAAAAAACTCAGTATTGCTCTGGTAAGTGACTGTTATTCAGAATTGAAATGTTGCTTGAAATGGCTTTAGTTACCTGTTTTTAACAAGGTCTAACCAGGTACTTCCCAACTGTATTCCCCATCACCCTCCTATCCCAACTTCCTTCAGCCGCACAATAAGGTGACCTCTGTGGCCGAATGTTTAAGACTCGACAACGGATCCAGAGTATCTTTAACACCTTTCACTTGGTACAAAATAAAAATGAATATTTATATAGAATAAGAGCTTCAAAGGATAAAACTAGATCACTTGGTGTATCTCACTCGTGCAATACTCATGACTCTAGAGTTATATACATTTCAGAATCGTATTTAACAGGTGTTTACTTTGCGGAATGGCAAATGAATTTATGCAACTTGCGTAGCTTTGAAGTTGTATTGATTGCGGAATCTATCAACAGCCACCAAGCTAGTCAAAAACAGCCTCAAAGCTAATCTTAATCTAACTGTCAAATAACCTCCTACTAATAACTCCTATTGTTAAAGACGACATACCACATTCCACCTGAGTACATTAAAAAATAATATTGCCTACTATAGTGTTCTGTCTCAAATGTGTCTACTATACTCGTATGATAAGGAGTGTACTAATGTAGACATTTTTGTTGATTATTTGTACAGTTTCAGAAAAAAAGTTCTGCTATTCCTTAAAAATATGTAACAATGATTGGGCTAATTATATCATGTATCATTTGTGTCTTGTGCTTCTATTTGTGTTATTTATCATTGCGTGATTTTTTGTAATTTTATATTTTATGTATCCTTTGTTTGAGTATTTGTAAATTATTTTAATAATATTTGTGTATAATAACAGAGTTTTTATGACTGCATTGTTACATCTGTTAAATCCCAGTATAAATAAATAAATAAAATAATCCGTAAAACGGTATCTAAGAAATACCTAAGAGCAGCGAGCGGACGTGCAACTGGCTTCAGAGCTCAGGGATTATGCAGACTGCAGATAAAGCGAGCATCTAATATCCCTAAGGTACCCCATCTGTCAGATCAGAAGTAAACAAAAAGGCAGTGATATCTCAAGAGAAGTCAGTAGAAGTAGGAGCCCTTCTCCAAGCAGGCACGCCACTGCTTGCATTCCCAGCTTGAACGCTTTGGGAAGAAACTCCTAAAAAACAAACCCCTCTGGCCATCAAGTGAATACAACATGGCGTAATCGTCCCACACCAGAATCGTCCCCAGGCCAGGAGATGACCAGAGAATGTGCACTCGAGACCTCTCAGACTCGAGATCTTCAACGCTGTCCAGTCAAAAATACCTACCCCTTGACTGGATGTCTGTTGGCATTGCGCGCAGACTTTGGAATTGTACAACGTGATCTTGCACAAAAATAGTGTTAATTAAGTAGCTTCAGTGCAACGTGAAATACACATTACTATTAAATATTTTAATGTTAAGAAATCGATTTAATTGTAAATAAATAAAAATCAACTAAGTTATGTATATTATTACTGAACCTCAATGACCGCATTGTGTCAAACTTTACAGTTTTGACTTCATGAAGTGAAATATTTTTTTGACACCTGTAGATGTAAATTGGTATAAAATATACCAGGAGCACATAATCCTGAAGAGGTAAGTAAAATCTAAATAATTATTCAATTTCTTTACACTGTTCCACTCCATAAATAATGAATATTTATGAACAGTCTACCAGGAGCACAAGAGTTTGAAAGGTAAAACATTTTTATTATGGTGTAATAACATTTTTGCTTATACCTACATCATTTTTTTTGTTTGTAATTTCAGCATTTTGTACCAGGAGCACAAAATGCTGAAGTAGTAAATTATTAAATACACTAAATAATAATTTCACTTGGTACATATATGTAGTTTGGTACAAAATATGCCAGGAGCACATGAGGTAAGTGAAGTCTGAATTATTATTAATTTTCGCTGTTAACCCATCTATAGAACCAATATTTATGAGAAATCTACCAGGAGCACAAGAGCTTGAAGAGGTAAAAAATGTTAAAAATATACGCCTTTTGTATCAAATTCATGCAACACTCACAACTCTAGAGTTGTGCACACTGCAGAATCGTATTTAACAGGTGTTCAATCGATGTAGGGTTGAATTTGAATCTTGTGAGTGAATTTCTTTGATTTAATTGCCAGCAACCCGGGCATTATTTTAATTTTAGCTTGTGCATATATGTTATGTTACCCACGTCACTTGACAATGTTTGTTCTGAGCCGGTTAAGATTTAAATTTACAGGAAAGCTAAGATAATCATAACTCCATCTTTCAGAGCATGTGATATCCATCATATCGTCCATGATGCGGAACTGCCAGGGATCCCAGCGCCAGCGGCTGCTCACCAAGTTCACGGAGAATGACCTGGAGAAGGTGGATCGACTCCTCGAGCTGCACTTCAAGTACTTGGATAAAGTGGACAAGGTGGAGCAGGAGATTGAAAAAGATAGACATGTGAGATGAACTTTTTTATATTATACATATATTATGATTAAATAACTTCGTTCTACTTATTTCATTTGGATCGGACTGATTTCACCTGGCTACTGCCATCTTCAGATAAATACATTTTAAATATACGCTAGGACGTTTATAACGTCCGAATCAATGAGGACATCCACCGCTTTTGAAAAGTTCAGTTATTCCTTTTTTTCGTCTGAATATTTATTTAGCCGAGTAGGTTGTACGAAATAGGCCAGCGGGCAGCACAAAATGAATACACTTTTGGTGACTCGCGGATTGTGCATCACTGGCTTAGATCTTCGGATTGAATCATAGAATTCATAATACTTTTTTTTATTATTTTAGACTGGAGAGGATGGAGAAGTCATAGACACGGAAGAAGAAACCTTGTATCTGCGTCGTTTATCTGGGGGACTCTTCACCCTCCAGCTTGTGGATCACGTGATGCTGGAAGTCTGTGCGTCAAGTCTGCCGGTCATCAAGCAGAGGGTGCAGCAGGTGCTTGCCCTGAGGGGTGGCTCGCTCAAGACAGTCAGACACGTCATGCGAGGTTGGTTCTTCTTGATTGACAGTCTTATTTAAATCACTAATAATTAGTCTACTTTTTTTACAGGTGACAGATTAGTTCTAATTGTTACACCCATCCAATTATACCATATTGTAGAAAAGATTATTTTAATAATATTTTGATGTTTCTCAGTTTTATAAATACATAAATAAGTTTTCCTACTCTCATTACCGTAGTATTGACTTGTTCATTCTTGCTCGCTGAGGACGGACAGATATATAATGTGAGGTTGGGTTCTTGATTCTGACATGATATGGGCTGACGAACTATTGAATACTGCCAGGTTGTCAGGCTAAACTGGAGATATTTATGGGAGGGCCTATGACCAAAGCTGGATACCTGAATACTTCTGAAAAATAAGAATCTGTGTAGGTACATATATCTTTTCTGTAAGTTTTCAAATTTGTATTAATTTTCTCACAGAATATGCTGGTAACTTGGGAGACGCTGGAAATCCAGAATGGAGACAGCAGGAACAGCAACACATCCTGCAAATGGTGGACAAATTTTAAACTTATATTCTGTACTCTCGTTTTCCCCGTGGTGTCCATTACCTATTGAAAGACAATTTATATATATTATAACACAAAACATAGGTATTGGCTAGTTATTCATTGTGTTATTTTTTTGTGTTCAGTTAAAAATGAGTGAGCGAGTGTTACTTGAAGGACTTTATGAGAGATTCTATTGTTAACTTGATGCAAAAAGTCACGAACTGCAGATTATTTTTGAGAGGTTTTTTCATAACAATAATCACAAGTTAAACCTGGTTTCAAATATTGATAAATCGTAGTGTTAGAACGAACTAACAATTTTTTAAATTTAATTTACAATGATTCACAGCAAAGTGTGTTTGTGTTTTATAAAACCAAATATTCTATACTAAAATACATACATTGAATGATCAGATTTTGTAGGTCACTTGTATAATATTGCAAAGTGCAAATGTTTTTGTTAACCATTGAAAGTTCTTCAATATTTTAATACCGACTATCTTAAAACCTTTAAAGAATTAGTAAAATGTTCACATTAATCTTTTTGCTTGTAAATGTCCTTCAATATTTGAAATTCAGAATCAAGCACCCTATATAAACAGGAATGATTGCAGGGTATAAATTATACTTATTTCAAAATGAACTCAAAAGCAATATGTACATTATGTACAAGTTAGTCTGTAATCTGTCTGACCATCTTGAATACAAGTCAAGAATTCTCTGATAAAGTGATCATTGAAAGTCAAATGTTTTTATAACTATTTTATCATAATTATTACCACAATAAAAAATTGATTTAATTAAAAATGTTTTTTATTTTATTGAAAAATAAATGTTTTCAACGATACAATAAAAATGTCTATAATTTGAAGTATATAAAATAATGCTATTTTCATTCTATTAACAATTCACAAATTTGTGATCAGTGCCCTACTCTTCTAGCAAC
Source organism: Drusus annulatus (assembly GCA_022651775.1). Taxonomy (NCBI): domain Eukaryota; kingdom Metazoa; phylum Arthropoda; class Insecta; order Trichoptera; family Limnephilidae; genus Drusus; species Drusus annulatus. The sequence continues at coordinate 216,633 of JAGWCC010000357.1, read as the reverse complement.
ACACCTTATTCAGTAAATCTTCAACTAGTTTACATATATTGTATTTTATTTTTATTCATTAATTGCATTTAAAAAATTAAAGCATTTCATACGTGACATAATGCTCTATGGTAATAATTTTTTTTAAAGGTTACATAAATCTTTTTTTTTTTACCAACTTCAGCATAGGGTCTGCCATTATTTTACATTTGCAGTCCCCTTCCGATGTTTGGGTAAATCTAAGAACACTGCTTCGAAAGAGTGAAACCACCTATCAATAATTAAAATGTGCAAAAATAATTAATGTTTTCGGTATCAAATTAAAAAAAAAGAAGATATCACAAAACTCTTTAACAAAGTGTTTGAAATATTGATGATTGCAACAATTTTTTTTAAAGTCACTGTATTTTTTGTCTGGAATTAAAATACTTGTATATTATAGCAAAGTTGGGCAAAGTACTTTCTGGAAATATCTAATTCCCTTTATTATATATGAATTTGTTCTATTTTAAATAAAATATTTGTTTTGACGGATGAATTGACAGTAAAACAGGTACAGAAAGCGAAGGGTTAGAAAAAAAAATGGAGACTGGTCGAAGGTTAGAGTAATGTTCTATGAAAATGAGAGATAAACAAAATGTGGGACTATTATAATGCAAGTTTGTTCTGCAGACACACAATAATACATAACTAAGAGCAAACAAACATTTTTGAGAAAAAGGTAGATTCTTAAACTTATATGAATGTTTAAACTGTAATTGAGCAAAACAACATGGTAGTTCAAAGAAATCAATAAAAAATATATTATTGTTAAAATACCTCTTGTTATGTGTGGTCACAATCAACACGCAATGCCTAATATTCAATGTGTAAAATATGCAATTAAATATTAAATAACAACTATTATACTGTTGAATGTAAAGTGTTAAAAAGAATCTTACAAAAGTACTTATGTAGGTAAATATATGAAATGGAATATTTTTCAAAATGAAAAAAAAACCATAAATTCAGGACAATTCAAACTCTTAGTAAACGGTAATTTGAAGTAGTAAATTGGCTATTTTGTAATACAAACATGCAGTAATTCTTACATCTACTGCCAACTGCTAAATACAACGGAATTTTCATCACCTTGCCGTATGGTGTTTAGATTGGGTGACGCTGGCAGGATTCTGGACTCAGAACCCTGCTTCTTCACAAACCTTACCGTGGCTTGGAGATCCTTTAAATCTTAATCCCCTCATGTGGATTTTTCTTAAAGACAATTAAAAACTTGATTTTCATTGGCGTAAAATTTTGTGCACATTTTAAAAATGCACCAAAAATTACCCGTATAAATAATCGTCTTTAGAAAGAAGAATAAAATTTGCCATATTTTATGTCCACGCCAAGTTTGAATAATTCAGACAGAATATTATTTTTAAAACAAGTAAACATAAATTTTAAGTAAATAGATTCACTGTTACAGACCTTTTCACCATAACTTGTAAAAAGGGAGTAAGTCAGTACCCGCTGCGAGTTTTAAACTTAATTCGTCCAATTGCAAACTGAGTGTCCTACTCACCGAGCTATTGATAATCACTAATATAAAAGCAAAATCACCACATGTTTATAAATGATTAAACTTATGAGGTATGTTAAATTAACATAATAAAATATCATCATTTACTTACTCTGGAATTAAAAATAAAGACCTTATTAAAATATTATACAGTACATAGCGAATTTTTTACTGGTTAGTTTACCAGATTGAAATGTTTGATCAATAAACGTAACTTAAAAAAAAATAATTGACATTATTAAACTAAATTAAAATTATTGTAAATTAAAAATTCAACATTGCATTTTCACTCCATTTTTTGTTTCATTTGAAAAGTTTTTTTAATGTTATGGATATTTGAAATTTAATATGTATGAAATAATAAACAAATATAGAATTTATTCCATTTTTAATAATTAAAAAATATTTTCAGATTTCACACTACATATTTCGTTTATTCAAGATTTATTTTTAATGTTCTGTGAGAAATAAAGTCAGTATCATGTACTGACAAAAACAAATTATAATCATTTTGAAAAATGTGTAACTTAATGTTCTTTACCACAGGTTTAAAACATTTTTTGTTTTTGTGGTCTGCTAAGATATGAAATGAAAAATTCATTCCAATATATTTTCAAATGATAAATAGGAAATGATTTATTTCACATCAGAGATAATTATTGTAAGGAACAGATAAATTGAAACATTCTGTTTCAATATTATTATTTAAAACACTGGAATTAATATAAATAAAATTATTTTTAATGCATTAAATAGTTATCACATTTATCTAAGAACCGTGCTTGCACACATTGTGACATTTATAATAATATGAAATTCCTTATACATAATATTATAATAATTATTACTTTTATACATTATTCATAAACAAAACTGGTAAATATTTGATTTGAAATTTACCACTGTTTGGTAAAAATAATTGCAAATTCACTGAAATAAAATTAAGTACCGGTGAGATTTTGATATTAATTACATGAAATAAAACTGAGTTATATAGCACCTATATTTTGTATTAAGTATTTGCAGTAGGTATGAAAATTAAGTTGCTGGCAACAAAACATAATTACATATATCTAAGTCTAATTCACTCATAAAACACAGACAAGTTCATTATATTATTGTAGAAATAAACTTTAATTTCATAATATAAAATTATTAAATCTTACAGTTAAGGTACATTATAAAGGGCAATGCATAATTAGTAAAAAGCATGTTTATAAAATTAAAACAAATATAAAAACAGTTAGTTAAAATACTATTCGTCCATTTAATCCAACTCTAAATCACAATGGTGGTATTTCAAGGCCCGTGGTATCTGAAATTAACCATCAATTTGATATCTTAAGCTTTGTGATACACATTATTACGTAAGAAGATTCTGAAACCACGTTGTGGAACCAGGAGACTTCTATTAAAGGAACTGGTCTAAGTACTACTGTCAAAGAAATAAGGTGAAACATGGGAGACAGCACGATTGGCCTCACGAGTGCATACTGGAGCTATGCAATTATCTCCGAATCACCAATAATAAAAAAATACAGATACATAACAGTTTCTCCAATTCAATCTGAATGTGTGAAATCACGGTAAATATGACTAATATGAGATGGATTCGCATTGATAACACGAGGAATTTAAAAAACATATTTTGAGACTAAATAAGAACTTAGAATCGTATGTGATACTGTTTTTTTTTTTTAGTAAGTTTCAATTTTAATATGAACCATAATTAGATTCAAAGAATCTTTAGCCAACCACACATTACAACAATTAAGTAACAAATAAATAAGATACACCGGACCTTGTTCTTACGATATAAATAAATTTCCTAGCCGTGCTGTGCGTACACAAACATATTAAAGCAACACATGCCGCAATCTTAGAAAATTCATTGGATGTAACGAATCATTCTCATGGTCCCAATCTCCCTTCCAAAATTGACTAATTTATGAATCATTTAAGAGCCATTTTGTGGAAAATGATGTTATCAGACAAAGGCATCTGTCAAAAAGTTTAGAAGGCAAACACAATATTATTAAATTAAATGAAATATTCCAAACATCTGTTAATATTCCCGGGCAAGAGTATCCCTACAGCTTTTTCATAAATATAAAATACCAAGCCAATTTTAATTTTGGAAAAAATGATGTCCGGTAATAATAGAGCCTTTATTCGTAGGAATTAAAGACTTTTTTATTTCTAATGAAAAGACAGTAAATTACACCTTTCACAGCAATAGATAACTTTTTTCACATTTTCTAAGAAAGGGGGTATGTTATCTCTTTCAAATGAACATATTAAATATAAAACTTCCATTACATACAATGACAACTCTAAGATTACTGTAAAATCTATGTCTAACATACAATGAATTAGCTACCGTGGGTTGAATTAATTATTATTAGGGTTAAATTCTTTCGTCAGAACTTTCCTCAGCGCCTCTGGAATGGTCTCTTTAGTCTTGGTGAAGACGCAGTTACCCAGTAATTCCGGACAAGATATCTCGTCCGATTGGATGGCATGGACTGTCTTGAGAAGGTCATAGGTGATTTCTTCCGACACTACAGAGTCTTTCCTGAAAAAAATAAATAAAAAGCAACTAATAATTTCAACCCCAGCAGAGGATGAACAAAGAATGTTTATCATGGGAAATTGTTCCATAATTATCTTCCTTTTCAAGCGTCTTGTATGAAATCGAAAAAGACAGAAAATACTAGAATGTCGAATGTTTCCAATCAAATTACACATGGAAATTGAAGAACGTACATTGTTTCTGAATCTTACTTTTCAAATAAAAGACTTTGATTTAGTAATGGTCCCTGTTAAGCATATTAAACAAATCAAGCTACAACACACAATACGCGTGCATTGGCTTACGACAGATCTCTTGTTTTTTATTGATTTTGATACATTGCTTGTTTATTTTTCTTTAATAGCAAGAATATGGTCAAATAAGCTTTGCGATGAAATAATGATAAATAAATTATCTCTAATCGTAATCTCAATGGTAAAATGATTTTATCAATTTCAAACAACAACAATGATAATGCAATATTTTATATCAGCATATAATGTCATTATACCCTCCAACAGATTAAATAAATTAATAAAAGCAATACTGTTTATTTAGGCCACATAATTTGTAATAACAGCTTTGTTCATTACATCATTAAATAAATTTATCAAAATAACAGTTTAAAGGTAAGCCTTATTAGCAAAAGCTAATTTTCGCCATCCTGATTTTGTATGGAATCTGGAATAGTCATAGTTCAAAGACTATTCTGTATGCACTCTGAAGGTCGAAGTTAGTCAGAGACAGAGTATGAACTGACATGTAAAAGTGGAAATAATAGGAGATACAATATTTAAGATTTAAGCTATTGAAATTAAGTTTTGCAGTTGGCATTTGAGATAAAACATTCAAATACGGGTGCAACCTTAGAGTACATAGAGTGGTATCTATACAAGGCAGTGTAGTCAGTTTTTGATGATTTTGACCGGACTCGGCAGACCTGGGTGTGGCTAAGACTAAGGCTAGGGTATTTACACATCCATTCATAGCACATATCGACATAATGTTTTTGTTTATTCGTATAACCACTTTTTCACAGTATTGTTATCAACCAAAATATAGAATATAACCTAAAAAACCGTTTAGTTGTGTCAAGTTTAGTGGCATCATAAAAAATGTGGGCGGAGTCCCGCGGTGACCCAGGAGACCAAGATCATCGTTACAGTACATAGAAGCGATGTATTATATTTGTTGTCTCTTTTTCTCTCATGGTGTACGACGTAAAAACCCGGAGAAAGTGATTTATTGCAAGTTTGTATAGATTGGGTAAAAATAATTAGCTCTCCCTCCATATATTGTTACTTCAAGGGCGCAACACTACCCAACACAAGCAATCTCTTCAGCAGGTTGCACAAATGTAGTGTTGAGGTCATTGTATTAAAAATTGATTCAAAATAGTCTCCAAAACAAATCAAACTTTTAAAAATGTGTACTAACTTGTACTGCGAATGTCCAGTGACGAACTTCCTGATGTAGGAGGCTGTGGTGAGCAGGTCACCCGAGGCTCGGCGGGAGATCAGCTTGAGGTACTGCTGGATGGTGCAGTGGGTGTCTGCATCCACGTCCATACCCCCGAGGTAGGACTCTATCAGTGCGATCAGGCCGGGGAAGGTGCCTTCCTGGAAGGGTGATTAATGGTTTAGTGATTTGAAGGAAACACGTGAAGAGGGATTGAAAAATAGGCTTGGCTTAAGAAAAGGATAGTCGGGGGGCTGAGCCTTCCTATGAGGTTCCTTCAACTAGTACGGATGAAATTGGATGGTCTGTGGGCAACTTAACTCAGTTATTTGACTAGTTTCATCATATTTCTGCAATAACCAATATTGTGAGAAAAGTGTAATTTTTTAACAAAATTTAAAAAAAATACTTAAATAAGAATCGTACACTGATATCTGTTTATGGAAGGAAGGGTGCCAAAAGAAAGTTATAAAAAAGATTATTGACAAAACTGGGTTAATTAATTTTTATTGAGGTGAGTGAAAGCGAGCATAATGTAATTTTTTTCCCTTTTTACGCAATTTTTTTTTGGTTGGACTCGAAAATAGCTGCTCACAGAAATATTTCAAAATATAAAAAAATGTTGTTCTCGTGCAAACCACCCATTAGATCATGATGATGGGATGATGATATCTGCTTTGGTGATATATTTTTAATATATGCATAATTAAAATAAGTGTTTTACAAGTATTATGTACCAGAGTGGTAGAATTTTGCATCTTTTTCACCCTGATTTTTTTTTTCAAAATTGAAGCATACCACCCATTAAACACCATTTAAAAAACGTTCAGAAACTCTTGTGAAGTCAAAATATCTAAGCTCATCCAATAAAACGATTTGGTCAAAGATACAATTTTAATAAATTAATTTATGGTGGAATTTATTTGATATCTCACAATAACAGTAACACTTATAGATGGTAATGCCTTTGGTTAATGGATATTCCAAAAAAACAATGACAGTGCGACAATACCTTGCCATTGATGATCTCATTGATGGTCATCTGCTCCAGTTCGTCTTTGCAGCAGTCCTTGGCCCCGAGGCGGCACTGGCGCTCGGCCTCCGGGGGTGTGACGCCGGGGGTGGTGATGTCTCGTCGCCACCAAAACTTGCCTTCTTGGCAAGCACCCTGTTTCTGGGCATTGCGCATGTTTTCGTCCACCTGAAATACGCATTTTATATTAGTCAATAAAATGTTTTGATGGTGTTGGGATGATAACAAGCTCCAAAAGAGTAACAACGCTTGTTGTAAATTAGGTGTAGTAACAAATGGTTCTTATTTTTGTTAATCAATACTCGTTTCACAAAAAAATTAAGGTAATATTATTTTCTGAGACATATTAACAGTCCCACATTTCACATATTGAGAAAAGATTTTCAAATAAAGCTGACAATTTGAATTCAGAATCTATGAATATATTTTTTTAAGGTAAGATATTTATAACGAGCACGAAGGGATTAACCAAATTTGCTCCTTATTGCCATTACTCGTTATAAACGTAGGTACGTAAAAAAAGTAACCTACTAATATCGATATTTACACCAGGGTATGAAAGCTTGCATATTATAAAGCAACAAATTTTTTTATTACGAAAATCATGCTTAACTAATTATGCAACGATTTAATTTATGATTACACTAATAATAAACTGTACGCACAGTACTGGACAGAAATGTTTCTTAGAGCGACAACTATCAGGGATTATAAACCCTCCTTAACGTGATTTGTGGAAAGTCCGCCGCTGTGTCGGACGGGCGGCTTTCTTTGTCTTGTTTATGATATTATTTGACTGTTTCGAGAATTGTGTTTTTTTTCCATACTCGGGCGCACTGAGTTGACAATATTATTTGGACGTTATATCAGTGAAGCGACCTCGTTATAACCCCACACGATTGTATGAAAATAAGCCCGAACTAACATATCATTGAGTAGTTGCTCATTATAGTCGTGACCTCGCTATTACCGTGATCGTTATAACCAAGTTCAACTGTATTTACTTTTTCAAAAAGTCACTTTAGACAAAATTAATATTAGACAGTTCATAATGTAGGCGCTTCCAAAAAGTAAAATTATTATTTATACATATTTATTTAAACCGGTAATGTTGAAAATATTTTTTTTTAATGTTGTAAGAGAGTAAAAGAAACAAAAATTTGGGTACAAAATACAGTTTTTTTAAAATTATAAGTAAGTTGAAAATATTATGTACTAAAGAAAATGATGTGGTAATGGTGGTAGGCAAAAATTTTGCCTCTAAAGTATCGATGATCACTTGGAATTGACAATAGCCTTTGTGATCTTGTTGTTGATTTCCTTGAGTTTCGAGAGAATCCCAGATTGTCACTATAGTCCTCTCTCGTTTTCTTATACATAATTCTGACACTTCCAATTTTGTCATTGTACACACTTCAACTGTTAAAGTTGTTCTTAATAAATGTCAGCACATATCACAAGTTGATTAAAACCACATTGTCAAGTGATTCTTCAAATACACAGAGAACATTATGGGAACACCAATGCTGCACAGCGTGACTTTGGATGCAATAAAAAAGCTGGAGAATCTAAGCATCCCTATATAGCCACCGTCAACTCACCAACCGTACAAAAGAGAAGATGAAGACGCCTACCTTGCTGATGGGCACCAAGAAGTTGAGGTTGTAGCTCAGTATGACGCGTGTCAGCAGCACCACGAAGCAGACAAAGGCGGCATTCTCAAAGTCCGTCAGCTGCGCCTCGCACGGTCGGAACTCTACGCGCCAGCCGATAGGAGAGCGCGGTGGTGGCGGCTTGAAGCGCATGGTCTGCCAGTTTGTAGACTGGATGTTCTGGAAGGAGAATAATACACATTCCTTAAATTTTTAACTTAATTACTTTATGCTGGCTGTCAAATTATTTTTTGTGTGAATGACCCTAATTTGTTGTATTAGGATTAATTTAAGTCATATATCAATAATCTAATAACCGTTTGAGTCCGTTGAAAGATTGATGGCTTGCACAAGGTTATAAGGAATAGGAAAGTAATAGTTTATAAAACCGTGTGTGCGGAGTATACGGAAATGATAATTTATAGATTGATGCAATATTTGTATCATATAGCACGTGTTAGAAAATACAAAATACATGTATTGGTTAATCATAGCAAGCCTATAGGCTGCATGATAGCTTAGTGGTTAAAAGCAGTCACCCAAAGTCTCAAATTAGTTGAGTGATTCAAATTCCAGTTGCGGAGATTTTTTCTAGTGTTTTCATGTTCGTACAGATATGTATTACTGTTAGAAAGGTTGCCTACACCTGTTATTCTATATATATATATATATATATATATATATATATATATATATATATATATATATATATATATATATATATATATCATGAAAAGGTCACTAGTAATTCTATTTGGTCTTGGTTGCATTTGATTTGGCGCACACATAAAATCAAACACCTTTCGTAATCTGTGCCATTCAATTACATCTTGACATTATAATTACCCATTGGCGGGATTCAAAACCATTTATTATTTCATGATTCTAACCTCAAAATGATCGGTGTCTTCTTCATCATTCTGGATAACCTTTTCGGAGAAGAGGGAGACGGTATCTCGTATGAAGAGATGGGCGATGTGTTGGGCCAGTGGATGGTCAATATCATTGTCCCTCAGCTGTTGATAGATTTTTTTGTCGTATGTTAGTGGAATGTCGCTGTATCTGGAATAAATTAGTGTGGTTAATAAATAATCAAAGCATATAATGATTAGTGTAAACTTAAATTAGTAGAGATTATGTGACATGAGTAAAAAAATAAATATAAATAGCTATAACTAGTTAGTAACCAGATCTGAAAATAGCCATTTTCTACAAATTTTCTTCTGTCTTTCTCCTCTTCTTGCCCTCCAATAGGACTGGAATATCATTATTGTCACAACAAATAAAAGGGCAATAGTTAATACCTGCTGTCAAAATAAATAACATGTATTGTTATCACAACAAACAATATGACAGGGCAACCATTTTTGTGTGTTATCAAAACAAATATTTAATATGAGAAGGCTACAAATGGTATGCATTGTCACAATAAACAATATGAGAGGGCATGAATTTGCATGTTGTCACAAACAAACAATATGTCCATCATAAAAATTATGCATTTTATTGTCTGGAGGCTGACACTACTTGTCATGACCCATAGTGCCACAGTGAACCCTTTGAACAAAATTAGTTTTGTCAGTTAGTATAAAATAACATGCACTATTATGGACGGAGGAGTTTTATACCTCAGAAATATTGTAGAATTGTATGTTAATAATACAAGTGAAAACTTTATACTTGATGGTACATAAACGTGGTCTCGCCGCTGAGAGTTCTGTTATAACCTCTCTTTAAGTCACATGTTGTCGTTTATTAGAAAGAGTGAGAGTTTACAATGGAACTGTCAGCGCTAGGTGTTTAGTTGTGGCAGGAAGCCGAAATGATTGAAATTTAAATTTTCTTGAATTGTAGGACAGTGGTTTAAAATGTTATGTCAAAAGACTAACTTATCGTCCAGTGGCGAGAGATACGAGTCGATGGAGTCGTATCGGGACTTGTGTATCCTGAACTTGTCGGTGGCGGCTAGCGGGGCGAGCCCCCTCTCTCCGGGCGTGCGGCAGTCCACAGAGCCCGAGATCACGCCCCAGCGGCAGTCCACGGCCGTTAGCATGCCGCCGTACACGGGCGAGGCGGCAGATAGAGCCAGCTGCAACAATTTATTGGTTCAATGATTAATATGATACAAAAGTTAGCAAATCACGAAGATGTTGTCAGAATTAAAAGTTTACACGCAGCATAATTACTTACAACCTATACTTATTTCACACTACTTCTATTATGTTTATGTTACTTCTTTGAAATAAAAAAAAATCGATTTGTAGGTTATGTCTGCATAACTCACCATGATGGGACATAGCGGGGTAAGCTGATCGTAGAGCGTTCGGGCTTCCTCAATGTTGCAAGCCTGGAAGGTCACCTGCAGGCAACAGCAGCCCATTCCGAAGCCCATTGCGTCCATATAGATGTGATCCTGCAACGCCGCGTCGGAGTCCTCCTTCAGCGGCTTTGTGTTCTCGTCTTTGAATACTGAAAATTGTCAAAAGAGACTGATAATTGAATACTGCATTACAGTTCAATTAAAAAGGGTAATTGGCCATTCAATGATACTTTCAAATGGTAACACTTATTATGTACAGGGTCGCTGGTCTCTAGAAAAGACTCAGTAAGAGCATCAACTCTATCGTCCGAAGCATCCTTTATCACAAGTAGCTCTATTAATAGGGAATGATATAGCGATTACAGGACAACTTTGTATACCGAACCTGACATCGATCATGACTTATATATATATATATCCATATTTTATTGAATATTTGACATATTGTTTACCATAAATATTTTTAATACATTTTCACTATAATTTGTATGTATATATACTCTATGGGATGTGTGGGATCGCACTAACTTCGCTACATTACGAAATAAAGAAGAAGAAAATTACCAAGTAATTTAACTCTGCCTAAATTATCATTAATTATTCACTTCAATTGTTTTTTAATGGCCTAGCCCATTCCTTCATTCATTAGTGTAAATGAAATTCAGCTAATTATTTATTTATAAATGTTACTTGCCACTGCTGTATATTGATTTTTGAAAGGTCTATCAAACATAACAAACAACATCACATCTAAGACAAATTATTACGTATCACGCTGCCCTAGAAATTGAACCTCCAACATCCTGATTCAAAGTCTAATGAGTATACCCTTACACTATGGAGGCCATCTAAAACACTTTGGATAATATTCAGTATGATAAATCAAAATTCAAACAATATTCAATACTAAAAAAAAAGGACATAATTTTTTTCATTCGTTACCAACATAAAAAAAACATTTGTCTTATCAAAAAAGTGGTAAGTAAAATATTTAAAAAAAAAGAAGCTAGTTAGGTACCTGGTAAATTAATGGCAACTTTCTCGCCTCTCCTCATTCGGATATTCCTAGTTAGGTTCTTAAACCTGGGGTGACCGGGGAAAATGGCTTCATCCGGGAAGAAAAGAGATTGACTCACTCCTGATTCGGGATTCGGTGCTGTTGGAGGAGATGTGAAATTAGGACACCCCAATCTGTAAATTAAAATTATTACCTATTATTATTACTGATTAAATGGTTTTACATACTATCATAGGAGGTACAGCCCTAGGAGAGTTTCCCGATTTTCTCCATGTTCTAATGCCTAAGGCTTGATTTGCACCTTTTGCTATCAACAAAATATTTTGAATCCCACTGTCTATACTCGTATTTAATAATTTGTAATTATTTATATGACTCCTAAGGGTTAGGTATTATTTGAAACAACAGCCAAAGGTCTTTTTGGGTCGTTAGACTAATTAAGAAAATAAAATAAATTATCCTTTTATTTCATGTTTTTTTTTTTTAAATGTAAATACCGCACAACCAGTGGGAAAATGACATCCCCAATCGGAGTATGTTTTGAGAATAAAAGTTGGGGAGGTTAAGGAGATGAAGAGGAGGAAAGTTCCTGGCTATTCAGATCTGGTCACTAAACACGGCTATTGCCATTTTAATCAAGGTTTCGATACTGAATGGTGGTCTTTCACCAGGGTGATACTGAGAGTATCTACCACTCTGAAACATGCTGCAAATATACTATTATAATAATGTTCAAAATTTAACTGCCGAAACTACAGTGATAGAAATGAAGTGAGAATGGAAGTACAACTAACCTGGGGAAGTTGGTGAGAGTCATGAGGACCTCCCCGGGCTCCAGCAGGGTGGCCGCCTCCGCCCGGCGGTAGCGCATGTTTGCCTCCACGATGTTGAAGTGCGCCATCAGGCCCCCGTAGGGCTGTCCCGGGGTGCCCTCGATCATGTAGGACCCGTACTCGGGCCTCCACAAGGACTTCACACCTTCAACAAGAGAGATGGTGAGTTAGATAACTATTTAATACAGTAAGTTGTGAGGAAACAACGTAAAGAATTTATTCATCAATATTCATATTGCAGTAAAACCTGCATATCGTCGTTTCCATTGCAAAAACTTTTATGAGATAGTACAAAAATTAAAAACATGTTTTAATACTTTATGATTATTTATCAGTTCTTACTATTTTGGAAAACGAATTTTCTTTTCTTCACAATTATTAATTATTACATGTCAGTTTTTTTTATAACTTTTTAAAACTGCTAAGAAATTTGGTTTTAAATGGAAAGGGCTAAATGAATTTACACTTAATGATACAATGAGTCACACTCGCCACACTACTATCTCTGTCACCCTTTTGTACTACAAAATTATTAACTGCTGAGAGCTGAATAAAGTCAAATAGGGGAATAATGTAACACCCCCCTCCCCTTCTGATTTTTACCTTCCGGTACGAAAAGGTTGAATATTTAAAAATACATATTTTTAATAATCATGTAAAAACATCGACAATATACTATGTCAATGTTAAAAAAATAGAAAAAACCCTCATTATGTGGTTTTGCTTATCTGCGGTCAAAAGATAATAATGATGAAATTATGTAATTGTGGCTGAAAAGCGTGATTATTAGGTTTGGCTAGTTTCATATTTTTATCCACATAGAGTAGGCTTATTTACAGCATCAATTATATTACCGCTACATGAATAATTACGAAAATATTAATTTTAATTAATATTAAATAACAGGTTTATGTTGATATCAATCATTTAAGATTAGTTTTCATACAAGGAGGTCCTTCAAATTGTACTGATTGTACCAACTGTGTTATCTCTTTATCTTGACAATAATAACTCCACTGCCTAATTCCAGAGTAAACCAAGGTTCTAAAATACTTGAATTTATATTTGATACATTTTATTTTATTTTTTTACGTGAATACCGCACAAGTCTCAACAGCTCCCAACCGTCTAGAGTCAGTGAGACTATGGCATCCCCAATAGGGGTATGTTGTGAAGCTGAAGGTAGTGGGGAGGGGAAGGAGATGAGGAAGGAGAAGGTTGGGAAGTAAGCACTGGGCGCGTAAAAACACACTGTAATTAGGTATTATTAGCGCCTTGGCAATCGACCACCTGAAGCGGACTGCTCTAGTTGCGTCTGCACAAGACAGGCCCTGATTGCACAAGCAACATTGCCCGCTATATTGATGGTAAGAGTTTTAGCGGACAATGTTGCTTGTGCAATAGTAATAGTAATCTGGGAATGTTTGTCTTTCTTTAAAAAAAACAAAGCATTAAAAGGCAAGATAGAAAGAAGCCTTTAAAATTTGGTGTATTTTCAACAAATAGGGTAACTAATTCACAAGTTCTTCGTAGAATGACCAAAAATTGAGAAATTGTGCTAACATTATAGAGAAGAAATTCCTTATTTTTAATATGACTAGGTTATGATTAAAAATAAAACATGGAGAACTTTCTATAGCACAAATATTTAAACAATGACCGTGCATATTATATTCTTATTACTGCAGGATGACCACGCAGTTTATTTCCCATGGACAGTGCTGCATGATGTTTATACAGATAAAAACATAGATAATGGTTTATTGCAAATCGGTCTCTGAAAAGATTTGAATGCAATAAAGGCGTTCCGTTATGAGATTGTTTAAGTAAATACATATGATATATAAACCTTATCAACAGTTTTTAACCATCATATGACAAGACATACTGGAATAAAGGAAAATTAACAAATATGTTGCATCATATAGTATAACTCAACTTTCATCATTATATAGTTCAAATGACAACTGATGTTGTAACATCTGTGCAGCAAACAAATTATGAAAGGGGGAACTAGATACTCTGGCAAAATACCACGTTTTACTATACGAATCAATCTTTATTGCGAGGTTGAAATATTATCGCATTCTTATTATTCATTATTTTTTCGAGAAATGATTGAATGAACAAAAATTAATAATTTTCGCAAAACTGCAAAAATAATGCATGTTTCCATCAATAATCATCGTCTCTTTCCTATTCATCCATCAACTCACATTTATTTGATTCCAGGGATATTCTTTAATCTGTAGTATTAAGATCAATCGAAATGGACAGGGAAAATTTACAATAACCCCAGTAGAGGTAATAAAAGATATATTTTTTTAACATTAACTCCACACAGGAGGCTCTGATGGAAATAATTTCCCTCAGGCCTATGTCATCTTCGAGGATGCTGTGTGGAGGGTCTTTTTGAGGAAAAGAAGGAGTGAACCTGGGTCTTGAATAGGCCCATGTTGTAGGAGGAAGGAAATACAGAGGCCGGCAGATCATTCCACAGCCGAGCTGTTAAACACAAGAACGAGTTATAGAAGCGACCCGTTCTCATGTATCGAATGTCAACCGTGTACAAATGTTGAGCGCGCGTTTGACGAGTTCTCCAGCTATGCACCGCTTTCATAAGGAAGTGCATTTATCTACACACTGCATTTATTTTAATTTACATAGAAAATGCACAAATGTCACACAAAATGCCATAAGAATAATAATATTTGGATAATTTGTGTGGCGCCGTTTTTGTGAAAAATCACCTCAACGGCGCTGGCGCACTCATTATCCTATAAACATCGGGAATGCAGAACATCGGGTTGTTGGTAGAAATTTCCACTACGTAAGAGCCCGCCTATAAAAAATACTATGTATTATGAAGAGTATTATGGTATATTTTCATTTTGGTAAAAGTTGATTAGTGTTATCAGATTACAGTGTTATTGAAATTGAACCTTTGATTTTCATATCTTCAAGTGTCATAATCTAGTATAACTGATTCAAAGGTAACCACCTATTCACAGGTGACACCATAATATATTCAAAGATACCCATACAAAAATTGCACTGAAAATACTATATAAAGATAATATTGTCGTCGGAAGGTTAAAAAGGCTGATGTGCCATTTTGGGAAGTTTACACCAGAGCACTTAATTTTTTTTGTTTGTTTTACAATAAAATTCATAAGTCTTCAGTACCTGGTAAAAACAGAACGGTCCCGTTTAAAAGAGGACTTTACGTCACATAACCTCTAGTAATTGTTTGAAGAACTGCCAATAACAAGATTCATAAACCTGAAACAGGTCAACTGGGCAGGACATATAACGAGGATGGAAGGTAGCTAACCACCAGAGAGGCTTCTCTATATAAGTTTATATTAATCATACTTCACTTAAGAGTTTATTCCAAGCTTTAAGGTTTCATACTATGATAGCGCAATCTCAGAACATAGTATCAGGACTATCAACAAATAGTAAATAAGTTTGCGAAAATATCATGTAGTACATTTAATATGAAACATAGTACTTCTAAAAAGCAACAGAAAGTAGACAAATGATCCAAATAACAGTTTATCATTGTTATATAACATGTTTTATCTAGCTTTATTATCGCCTAACCTTACTGTACTTAATATATGCCTACTATGCAACGTTATCAATGATGAAATATTTTAGTAGGAAAAGTGGCTGATTGCAAATAAAAAAAAATACTAAAAACACAACAATATTGAAAAGTGCATGGGGACTACTTACTGTTTTGAGAGAAGCCTAGATCATTATTATGTTAATACTAGTTGTTACCCATGAAAAAACACAGGATATAACTAGACTTGCCAAGAAAAAATATTAGTTGCTTTAATCCACCCATTTCAAATATAGAATAATGTCTGCTAAAATACATTACAGGTAGGTACTTTATGAGGCAGGTAGGGATTCGAAAAGATTATTTTTTAATTTGATAATTTTCTGAAGATATCTGTTCATTCTCATTTTGAAAAGTTCACACTCGTACGAGTATGTTGTATTTACTCAAAAAGTAAATTATTTATAGTTAATATTGCCCAATCATTGTATGCCTTTGTCTAGGGAAAATTAAGTTTACTAAAAAAAGTACATGTTTTATAGTATTGCATTTGAAAATATCAAAAATATAACATAGGTTAAATTTTAACTGATTAAGTAAAAATCAATTGAGCGCACAAAGTTTCTTACATTGTTGAAATTAATCTAGTTTCAACTTGGTTTCAACAACCAAGGTAACAAATGTTATCTATTATCTATGCATACACACTCAAAATATGTGGAAAGATTACCAGGAAATATTACATATCCAATAATTGCAAATGCTTCAATACATTTCCACATGTACCTATTATCAGCATTTTTAAGTGAAGAAAACAAGTTATAAAATTATACAGAGCAATAAAAAAGTTATTATATTATTCCTGGCGACATAACTCAAAAGATGTAGGCAGATTAACGATATATCATATAATATAATTTACTGAGAAACAAAAACCATTTACGAGCAATGACGTTATATATATATAGACACGTTATAGCCTTAGAATATTGACACAAAATGTGGCAAGCAAAACACACACGTTACCAGTTAATTCATCATTCAAATATCGGTCATGCATGACAAAGAAAGACATTTAAGAATATATGTGTATGAACGAAACAGATCCGAAGTTCGGACCGCGTTCCATACTTGCTTGAAACGACCTCAAGCGACGCGTGACCGTTTAGTACTAAATCGGCTTAAACACCGGTCACACCAACTAGCGTGATTATTGCTTGCCACTTTGAGAGCGCTACAACGTGTCTATAATATATGTAACGTCATTGTTTACGAGAGGGTTTTATCATGCTTTAAAATATTTTGAACTTTATCTGTATATTTACTTATTTTGCAATCGATTCATACTGATATATTTAACTGCACGGAATGTAGATACAAGAAGGCTATGACATCATATTTCTTTAATCAATAATCTTTTTATGTGTTGACCATTCCTTATTTTGTTTGTGCATATAATTCTCATTTTTTCACTGTCAATTGCAAACCTTTTAATGTAAAAGCCCTCTCGGGCGTATACAATAAAATAAATAAATAAATAATATTATATATTTATAAAAACATTACAAACAGATTTTTAAAAATCTAAGATTGTAAAAATGTACTGTTGCATTGTGTGCAGAATGCTAAGAACTTTGTAATAATAAATGGATAACTTTTATAGCGCCATTTTCATGGGAAAATCAACTCAAGGGCGCGTAAATGAATTTTTTTTATATTTCATGTGTAGAATTTAGAAAACATGTCGATTTCTCTGCTTTACGATTATAGCTATACCAGAATCAAACAATAATATTATCCTTAAAAAAATGCTTGCAAACATATAAACAGTTAAATTGTTGGACGTGGAACAGGAAAGTTCTAAAAAAGACGATTACGAAAAAATGTTTTCTAGAATGCCTCACGACGATTCCTGGAAGAAACTCCTACTCGAGCTTTGTTGGAATATCAGAAAAGGCTGGACAATTGATAACATTATATTAAGCCAATATTATATTTGTTTTCAATTATGAAATAAATCAGAGGTTGCGGGTTCGAGGACCGGTGTGTGCAAATAAAGTTAATTTTATCTATGCGTTATTTAAAATATTATTTGAAATAAAATAATATAAAGTATATTTGCGGCCCGTTTCAGAGTATCTAAACGTTGCTTGAAATGACAATAGATCAGATCTGAATAGCCAGGTACTTTCCAACCTTTCTCTTTCCCATCTCCTTCTCCTCACCACTACCTTCAACCTTATTTGCATACATTATTAAACATACCCCAATTGGGGATGCCATAGTTCCACTGGCTTCGGACAGTTGGGAGCAGTTAGGACTTTTGTGCGATATTCACATAACATAAATATATTTTAAAAATTGTGTGAGTTAGCAAAGTGACTCTTTTATAAAGAAAGATTGAGGGCATTAATTAAGTTAAAGTAATGAAAGAAAAAAAAACTTCAATAGACACAATAACATTTTAGACGTGAAATGCCTAAAAAAAATGCATATGAAAATTATAAGTGATGATATTATTCTTGATATGTTTTTAAGATTTGAAAACAGGGAGACACCTCAAACAAACTAATGCCTTTTGTAAAAGGAATACAAAAATTAATATGGATATAATATAATGGATGTATTGCAAACTTTTAAACATTGGCGTCCGGTGAAAAATCTGTGTTTGTTCTATCCATATTTCAAATGGAAGGTGTTCTGAAGAACTCATGCACAGCCGGAAGACATGCTAAACGTGTGACCTATGTTTGAACAGATCAATAGAATATAGTGTTTCTTTTAATTGTTATGGATTGAGAAAACTTTTTGTGGTTTAAAGAATGTTTTTACTCCTAATTCAAGTAAAATATGTTCTTTTCATATAATTTTTCTATTTCATATACACTTGCCAAAAATTCCTTCATTCTAAAATAAGTACCTATCTAATGATCTAGTTATGTGAACACTGAAATAAAAGAACAAAATACACACATTTATCCATAAATACATTTTAATTAGGTGAACAAATTGTTAGAGCAAAGCTAAAAAAAACGATACAAATTATTATTATATTTACCTTGTGGATCGGCTATTTCTTTCTCATTCAGCTCTGCCAGGATCTCCGGGGAACGCAAGCTGACTGTGACCCGTTTATTTTCATCGTCAAATTTAACTATTATATATTCCACTTCATCGCCCCACATCAAGGTGTCTCCTTGCCGATCCCGAAGCTTTTTGTATAAGTTGATAAACTGATTAACGCCATGCTTCCTCACATGCTCGGCCAGAGCTTTAGTGTCCTCCCATGACAAAGGGCTTCCCTCAGTTAAAAGACCCATTTAAAAATGGAATAAAGTTATTTTTTATGTGAAGTCAAATTATTAGAATTTAAAAAGTAAAACTTTAATGTGAAGTCAATTTAACCGAATTTCAAAAATATCATTTAAAGTGAAGAAAGGATATTTAATGTATTTTAAATAACGTTGTTTTTGGCTTAAGACACTTGAAGACACTCACAAAATGTTTAA
The DNA here is from genome assembly GCA_022651775.1 of Drusus annulatus. Taxonomy (NCBI): domain Eukaryota; kingdom Metazoa; phylum Arthropoda; class Insecta; order Trichoptera; family Limnephilidae; genus Drusus; species Drusus annulatus. The sequence continues at coordinate 197,127 of JAGWCC010000357.1, read as the reverse complement.
AACATTTATTAGGTTATGTTAATAACTTAAATTATATTATTATAATAATACTGCAGACACCTGTAAAACGAAAGGAATAAATTACTTCAAATGTTGAAACAATTTGATAAACATTACGCTATGGCGTTTGACACTATTTTTGAAACGGCTCAATAGTTCACTTTCATTTTAATTTGTAAAAAAACTAGATTTATTATGCAAGTTAACTTACGAATTAAATATGCTTCTAGATGGATTTTAACACAAGAAAAAACCCCGTTTAATTGAGAATGTATGATATTGCTCAATAAGAGTTCGTCACTAAAAATTGCAACTAAATTTTCCGAGCAGGCGAACCGCTCCTCTGACTTCAGTGAATGAAATGGTCTCGAGACAGAGCGTGTTTTAGTAGTGATTATAAATGTCTAAAGATAGCGCAGTCATCCATTTACGGTGTATTAATGTTGCGCAATAATTAAGTGTAAATAATATACGATGACATTGTAATTTTTTAATTCTCGAAAGGCCTACGAGCGTTCAAACTGGCCAACCACAAAAAATCCGCCAACTGACAGATGGATATCTACCTAAAGTGTCTTATCTTGTAGTTCAACATTGATTGAAGATATGACAATACAAAATACTCTTTTGTTAATGCTCTCGTGAATAAAATTAGCGGCACCGAAAACCTGTTTCCGTCACGGGTATTTTATTTGGTTAGTAAATGTAAAAAAGAGCACAACATAAAAATTATTAATCACATCACAATATTATAAAACCATGATAGAGATGTTCGATATTCTTGTCCCGGTGACTTGGCGGTCACTGGAACCGCCGATATTATTTCTTCGAGGAACCGGCTATTTTAGGAACTGAGTTTTATTTTTGGAAATGAAAATGTTGTAGCACCTTCCATGAAATCATAACATGTGAAGAATGAACCAGTGCTTTTCAGGCAGAGGTGAACGGTGACAGGTTACAGTCCTTTTGGCATGAATTTCGCTAGCAACTCCCCCCCCCGGTTGGAACCGGTTTCTTTTTTTATAGAAAAATATTTCTTTTAACAATAACCTCCCTAGCACTGGGAACCGATTCCAAAAGTAATTAGATATTTAACCGCAGTGACACCCCATTTCTAATATCAACTATCCCTACACCATGGATAAATGACATAACCTTGAAGTAGTATATTAATACTCTGAAGACATACCTAACATAATCGAATTACTTTTAGAGGTGAGCATAATCGAGATATCCATGTCGAAATAATGAGTAATAGTTTTAGCAACTATTTTCAATAATCGAAATCGATTCATTCAAATATTTCGATTCTTAATTGAAAATATTTCTATGCAAATAATTTTAATAAATAATAATCTTTCAAAAGCCAAACGAAGTATCTTATTTAAATTATATACATATAATCCATGATTGCCAATTCGAAATCGGAAAATTGACATGGTTATTAATTTGATAAAGCTTCGACTACAACTATTGGTTTTCATAATATAAGTTGAGAAAATTATTTAAATACCATGTATTATGAAGTAGTTCATTTTTATTAGTCGGCCATATTTTAAAAAGGAGCACTAAATCAAAATAAAAATATCGGTTAAGTAAAGTAAAGGTAAACTTTTGCTCTCCAACTCTGTGGATAGCTAATTGGGTTTTTTATTGCTTTTGGGTGTGTGAAATTCGATTAAATATCACAAAAAAAAACAAAGAACAGGTAGAAAGAATGTCGCATTTTTAAAAACATATAAAACGTTATATTAAAGTGCACTAAGTACCGATTGCTCCACCCCCCTTATTAAAATCAAATTAACCTAGTCACCGGCACAACATCACACGGACAAGTTTATGTACCATCTCTAACGGTTCATTTTGACTGCCGGGAAGAAAAAACCAACATGCTGATTGGTTATAGACTTTGGATTGCATCATTTTTAACGTTAAATACACCATAAAAAACAGACTTTATGTCCAAATAAGAATTACGCAATCCGTAAAGAAAATCGGCGACAAAAACTTCTTTTCTACATTTTCGACTGTCGTCCAATGAATAGTGATGCTATCAGGGCAATAAAAAACTTAATTATCCCACGATGTGATTATTTTAAAAATGATTCAGGGAAATTTAAAAATGATAATTAATAATTTTAAAATTTTAAAGTAATTTTTGACACGATCTTTATTTTAACGGTGCCCCTTTAGAGATGGTGCATATTTTTTTGGACAGTTTGAAAATATTGTGAATCCGGCGCTGTATATATGAATCGTTGTATAAAAAATAATAAATACAAATTGAATTTTTTGACAGTCTAATGCGATTTATCAGCGTTTCAGTTTTTACGCTTATTCCCATGGGTACAGTATTTATAATATTTTCTTTTTGTGTGTGGAGTCTCTTATTTCTTCCGATGACTCTAGCATGGCCGCTTCGATGATGTTTTAACAACATTGAAAACTTTAATACTAGCTTGCAACGGAAAAATCTTTGTAGCGCATCTTTTTCTATGGAAAGACGCTTTTGAATACCATAGAATTATCAAATTTTCGAAAGCGAAATTTGGCTGAAAACAAATTTGTAACTGATTTTGTCGCGCAAGGGTGTCCGATGTGTATTTTTAATAATAAGCTATGTTTGTGTTATTACAATCGTGTGTTCGTGAGAAATTAAAGTGCGTACGTTTGGTGTTTTATCCCAGTGTTTCATAATTTGAATATTATGGATAGTGAAGTGAAGGATTGACAAATCCTAAGTTGATGTAACGAAAAAGTGTTAAAATTATCAAGATGGACGAAGCTACCGACGGCTCTCAGCAGCCGAATTCGGTGCTGTCTTGTGGACCCTGTGATGATTTATCTAATAGCGATGGTAAGTCATTTCTTCGTTATTCTATAATAGGCCCTTAGGTCGCGTGATTTGGACGATTTTAGCCGAGGTGCTTTCATTGTCAATGTCATTTTTTGCATGCTTCTATTTCGCGATAAAAACACACATTATTGTTTGTGTTTTGGGGGACCTGTTGCTGAAAACTATTTGTCGGTTTTAAAGTTCTGTCAAATTGACGCGAACTTACCTATTTAGTAGTGCTGATGACATTCAGGCTACCTTTATTGTGGTTTTCATCAGGTGTAGCTATTAATACATTCTCTAAATCTATCCGTTGAATACACAAAACCGAATGCAGCATTCCGTTTATTTTATTTTAAATCAAGAAAATTCAAACATCCAAACAATTGGCTAAGAATTTACCTGTGTATTCAGAATTCTTTATCTATAATTTTATTAGTCTCGACCCCGTAGAGTTTGATCGCAATATTAAAATTAATACTATTCATTTTTTTAGATATTATTTTAATTTTGCAGCTTATTATGCAAACAGTTTTTTTTGCGTTTGTAAGTAAATAAATTATACAACACACTTTACATCTTGTTAAAGTCATGTGATATTGAGTCGATGGCGCTTCCATTAGAAACTAGTCACTTTAGAACTTCATTATTTTAGATTAGACTTTAGATTCGTGCTGTATGTCCTTTATTGAAACCTTACCAATTGAATAAATTATATATTGAGCAACATGCTGTAGTGGGCATCATCTTCTTCCAAAGTTTTCTATCCACTGACAGAAGATGAAGGTCTTCCTATGATATTAAATTTAGCTTCTTCTCTTTTACATTTAAAATGAAGAACAATATGATTCCAATGTATAGTTCACCTATACTAGTGTAAAATTATTTATTTAACTTAAAACAAGCTTAAAAACAATCTATCAAATATAAGTCTCAACAATTCAAAACCACAAAATACTGGTTTTATCAATATTTTAAATGTGAAATGTTCCTTTGAATGCAATATTTTTTTTATGAACGATGTAATATGTTCCCTACATGATATTTCATATATTATTCTATCTATGTGTATTAAATAGCAAATTTGAATGTTCATTCTTATGTTTATTTTGTCCTATTTTTGTCATCGCCTCATTTAATACTATGTACGAGTATGTGTGTTCTTTCTCTGTTGCTCTTTTTTGCCCATTTTGTGTTTTGTATGTTTTTTTGTAATTGGACTTTAGTCCGTTAATTTATAAATAAATAAATATGAATGTGCATACATTTGTAATATTTAAATAACTTTCAGAGAAAAATCAAGAACTTATAATAATTGTTTGTAATTTTTATTTATAATATAAGAAAACTTTTATGATGCTGAATGCCTTTCATAGAGTTGGGACGGCTAGATTCATTTAGTTTATTTTTAAGTTAACGTCTTACACAAAACAAATTAATTTTAAAATAACTACAAAATTGTTGTTTCAACTAGTAAGTTTGTTAGTTAGGCACCGTTGCATTCACAAGTGTATCACATATTTTCAGCGTTAAATGTGCAATTGAGTTTAGTGATGGTTTATAACTAATACAAATAATCCATAAATAACCTGTTTATAAATAAACTGAAATCACTGTTTTATTAGCTGTACATGTAAATTCAATCAACACAGATAAAATAATGTTATTTAAATTTGGAATCTTGCGTTTGATCGCATCATCATACTTAGGATTAACGTTAAAACCTAGATTAAAAACAACACTATGTTTTGTACACTTAATTAAATAAATCTTTAATCTACAGTCACCCAGTTCATTTAAAACTTTACTTATCCACTTTCAGACATGGTTTAGTATTAATATTATGATTATTACTATCTTTTCAGTCGAACTTTAGTAGAAATTCAATAAAATTGATACCATTTAACACTATTTATTGAAGTCTTCGACTAATAATAAAGTAATGCTCATAAAGAAATAGTTGGTAGTAATATTTTATCATCTCCTAGGCAATATCATCTCAGGTACTCGGTTTTGATATTAATGAAATCTACCACCTACTCTGGGAATCCTCATCATGTCTAAAGAGTATGTTATAAGGATAACATATTTGATCTAAATAATGTTGTGTTATTAAGATAATTATAATTTTTTGCAATTATAACATACTTAAAGGGTAAGGAGAAAACTCTTAATTCCTAGGCACCACCTCATTACTAACTACATATAGTCTATGGGATATTTATTTTTATATTATGGTATGTACAGAGATAATACAGAAACATTCTTACCTGGCAGGTCACTTCAGATAAACACAATTATTTTATAAAATTAACTATAAACAATTGAGACCGTACAAGTGTAAATGGGTGGATTAAAGCAACAAAATTATTTTTGTTGTAAAATTCATCCCATATATAATATTTTGTACACCTTCACAAGAGTTCCACTGGGTGAAGGCAAATGGTTTTATTGCACTCACAAGAGTTGGGCAAATGTTTTATTTGCACTAAGAGTGAAAGATACTCAAATCTGTTTGCGATACCTATAACTGGTAGATACTCTCAGTATCGCTTTGGTGAAAGACCACAATTCAGAATCGAAACGTTGCTTGTAATACTTTAGCCGTGTATGGTGACCATATCTAAATAGCCAGGTATTTCCCAATCTTCCTCTTCCCGAACTCCTTTCCCACCCCCCTCCCTTCAGACTCGCAAAATACCCCAATTGGGGATGCCATAGTCCCACTGGCTTCAGACAGATGCGAGCAGTTGGGACTCGTGGGCGGTATTCACATAAAAAATGATGGGTTAGGTTATGGTTTTAGTAGCATTCTAATACAAGCAATACTACAAATGATTTATCTGCAAATTTTCCATTGGTAAATAGAAAAATGTCTGAGGTTTCCAGCGAATACAATTTTTTTAAATTGTAATCCTTTAAATTCTGTGAAAAACATACTAAAATATTAGTAAAAGGTGCAGTTTTAAAACCAGCAAAGGCATTTTTGCTCGTTTTTCCTAAAATTCTAGTATACATTTCATAAAGAATTTTTAAATATTACTGTTTAAGAATTGTATTCACTGGAAACCTTAGACATTTTTTAACTACCCGTATAGAATTGACAGATAAATTATTTGTAGTTTTGCTTGCACTAGAAAGCCAAAAAGTGTGTATTTTTGGGTGGAAACATGAAGAAACTAGGAAATCTGGGAAGAACCTAATTAGTTGGCAGCTAAATTTATTCGAAGTAACGTTTCTGTTCTGAATAATTGTACATGTGAAAAATACACATCGATTTATTGCATTTTTATTTATACTTACTTGTTCGGGTTTTGAACCCGTTCTGCCATGAATGTCGCCGAAAGGTTCGATAATAGGCACATAAAGTATTGCAAATAAAATACACTTAATAATGTAATGTTGATTTGTATGCATTTATCTGAAATAGTGAAATAATAGTTGTGGCACTTTTCAGTTAATATTATCGATTTATTATCGTAATACACAATACAAAAATCTGAAATAAATTGGAAGTAATTTTGTTGGGTAAAGTTTTTTTTAATGTGTTTTATTTTCGGTTTGTGACTAACCTTGCAGTGGTTATACAAATAAATCAAACATGATGGTGATATGTGCTATGCGTGAATGTTCAAATAAGACCAAACTAAGATTATAAAATATCACTTTTCAGAGGTATTTCAACAGTTTTAAATATTGTTGGCCGAACTTTAGAATTTTCTAATTTTTAATGATATAAAGACATAAAATCAACAAAAAGCTTTCATCATTATTTAGGCAAACTATATGTTATTAGTGTTAATGTGATATTTTGAGTTTATAAATCATCTTAATGGTGTATTGATATTGTTTTGTTTAATATTTTCAAATATGTAATTCCATGTGGGTGGTAACTAATAAGCTATCCAACATACTTTAATATATCTTTTTCTCTTCCTATCCAGTCAGTATACAGTCAACCGTCCTGACTACACTGTTTCGCAATGGTACCTCTCCATGTCCTCCAAGTGACTAACAGTGTTAAACATTTCACTTAAATATACGTTTTTCTGAACGGCAGCTGTAAAAACTGTTTCACAGGGCATAAGCTAAGTCACAACACTGACCGAAATAAAAAGTACGAAATTGCTTTTACAGGAAAAAAAAATATTTTGCTAATCGTCACCTCATTTATTTAACAACTTATTTTTATTACTTAGTGGAAGATGCTTTAAGTATCGTCCTGCTGTTTTAGGGCGAAAAATGCTCCAAATGTATTAGTGGTATTAACGGTTTATAGTGAATACCGCACAGGAGTCCCAACTGCTCTCAACCGTCTAGAGCCAGTAAGACTGGCATCCCCAATCAGGGTATGTTGTGAGGCTGAAGGTAGTAAGGAGAGGAAGGAAATGGGGAAGAGGAAGGTTGGGAAGTACCTGGCTATTCAGATATGGTCACCAAACACGGCTAAAGCCATTTCAAGCAACGTTTCGTTTCTGAATGGTGGTCTTTCACCAGGGCGATACTTAGAATATCTACCACTGGTAATGTATAAGTATGTTTATTTTAAGCTGATTGCAAACGGGATTTACCGGTTATAATAATTATAAATTGTGTACGTGCTAATTGAATATTATTTTTTAAAACTGACTTTTGGATTATTATTATTATGACTTGCATTGCCTGTAACTTGAAACATAGTTTATAATGGATTAATTTCATTAAATTGTGAGAAAAAAATAACTTCTACGTTATTCTATCATAAAATTAAAACGTTATTTGAGTTGGCTCTAGTAATGTTTACTGATCAGACCTGACTGTCCAAATTATAGAAACCGTCCTCTATCCTGTCTCCTTCTCATTCCCAATTCCTTAAGCCTCATAACACTCCTCAATATTGGGTGTGACGTAGTCCCACAGGCTCAGAGCAGTGGATCTCTTGTGTGGTCATCACATATAAATAACTCTGTAAACATAATGCATACATAACACCCACGATCTATCTACGAGTCAGATGAGATGTGTATATTTTTATACTTTTCTTCAGATTGATTCGCGAATTGATTGAATATCCATCGATTGTTGAGAGTATTGACTTTTATGTTCCCTATGGCTATCTTCGTCATCGAAAGCGTCGGATATTTTTTTCTCCCGGCCTGCAGGACTAAATTGCCAATAATAATGCATATAATAAATTTGACATATAATAAAGAAAGACAAATATTCCCAGTATACGAATAACCTGATTTCTTCCTATAAAGATGTTGCTTGTGTAATGATGGAGGACTTGGGGAACCCGAAGTTTTAAGTCACTCTGTCACTAACCGGTCAATGACAACTTTATAATATCATTAGTTTCTACCCGACTTTGCCCGAGCTTCAAAACAATTTTTTTGAACAATTACTATTGAATAATACGAAACAAACAATGTGGCGTCTTGTCTTATTTATTTTAACGTCTATACGTATGTTTCAAAGTTCCACAGCTCATGATGGAAACGACGTTGCATGCTGAAAATATGTGCGCGAACACGTTGCTAACTAAAATTCGTACATATTAATGCCATATGAATGACGGATCAATTCAAACTGACGAACAGTAAGGGGTTTCCCTATACCCTGTGGAACGACTCGAAACCACATGGCTGCGTCTGTTTTAGATCGGTTCAAAGCGAAGAGGCGGCACAAAAGCGCGCGGCGCGTTGTGCGCATACCGGTAACATGTCTGCAACACGCGACGCGCGGTGTCAGCAATGAACGTGTTAAGTTGGCGATTGCAGACAAAAGTTGTGCAAATATCATGACGACAGAGCTTACCTTTCGAGAGTTTTTTTTCTGTATCACCTCGCAGATTTTATGCTTTATAGTTAAAAGGTGACTCTTTTTATTAGGAGTTCTTGCGCCTCTTCACGTGAATTATTGAATAATGTAACGAGTTAGTAGTAACTGCGGTTTCATACTCTACTCGTACGGTAACGGAATCAACTGTTTCCAGTCGCACGCGACACCTCTACCCAACTGCCTCGCCACCTCGCTACCTCGCTACCTCGCTACCTCGCCTAACCGGGTACTGAGTGACTCACTATCGATTAAAGTACCTCTCGTACTTGTATTGCGTTATAAAGCTATACGACCTTCTTCGCTTCCTGGAAACCTGGGAGCAATGCGATGCAATTTCCCTCTGTTGCAAACATTCCAGAGTTTCATTGCCATTTGATGATGATTGTATATTTTTATAATATACAATCACGCCCGTAAAAACTTCGATTTATTTTAGATTGATAAAAATATCTTCGTATACACATTATTTTTGAGTGATAAAGCCTAACGGTTTCGGACACAACCGCGCTTACGTCAGGGTGGTATAACACAATAAAATAGTTATGTGTTAGAAGAAAAAACTCAATAATATAGTAGCACTCAAATTTGAGAAATTCCTGATCACCGACTTAAAAAAATCCAGAGGAATGTGTTTTTAACACGTATGTTATTAATGAAAATATATTATGGTTTATCACGATTTTTTTTTAAACTAAAAATAAAGACAAACATTCCTGAGTAACGAATAACCTGACAATATTTGAAAAACTCCTACTCTCATGATAAGCGGAAGATGTTGCTTGTGCGATGATGGAGGAATTGAACCCATGACGCCTGTGTGGGAATCCGACGCGTTTCTCCACTCAGCTACCGACCGGTCGATTATATTCAACGACAGTGTACCAGACATATCCAGCACATAAGAACTGTAGATCTAGGATGCGGGTCCCGATCCACTTAGTGGTGCTGTATTGTATTTCCCTTCGCCAGGGGGAATGACTCGTTTGCGCTGACTTTTGTAACGCTGCGCAGATCGCCAACGAACAAACGACAACTGACGTCGACTAAACATTCTTAATTTAGTCGATGTGAACTGTCTGTGACATTGTCGATAAAATCTACATCAATGTTTCGTGGTAGAATCCCTGGTCCAGAGAGAGGTTGTCAGGTGGTCCATGGGGCAGGCAAGGGTCTTGTGAAAGCCTGGAGTCAAGTAGAAATGCGAAGCGAGGTAGAGAGTGGAGTCAGAGTGATAGTAGATTATTTATTTATTTATAAACTAATGAACTATTGTCCAATTACAAAATAAATACATAACACGAAATGGGAAAAAGAGCAACAGTGAAACAACAGCACATACATAATATTAAATGAAGCAATGACAAAAACAGTACAAAATATACATAAGAAAGAACATTCAAATCAAAGTCAAAGTTTTGGTACAGTCGTAAAGAATAATAAAAATCATTTATACTGGTACCAAAAATTTCAAGACCATGGCTTGAGTTAACAGGTCTCGACATTCTGAACAGTGGAGAATGATACCCATAATTAGTTGAGTGATGATTGAAGAACAACAATTCATTGTTTATGGGTCTGATGGTGACATATATTAGAGGATGCTGGTGATCTGCCATTCTACCAGTTTTGGCGAAATTATTGATTTGCGAGTGAATTGAGGAAATATTTTTCCCCCTTTCGGTATCTGCCCCTATACTCGTATATATATATCAGGACTAAAGACTGGTTTTGCAAGGTTTCAACATACATTTACGTATTTGATATTTATCAGTTAGATGATGGTTATGTCGTAATTTTAATAATCTTTACATTTCTGTGAGATCAGTCCAACTCCCGCGACAAAGGTTTAAATGTACAATTGTTGGTATAGATATGGAATCTAAATTTGCCGGGCGGCCTGCGATCGGTTGCCCGATCTGCGCGTTCTGAGCCCAGAGTCCCGTTGCTTTGCGAGAGGCAAAAAACACACAGGGGCGCAACCTAAGGACTGGCCGTCCAAAAGTGCACTTTTTATCGAAATAAAAGTTCCCAAAAATGTGACCAATTTAATTTATAATACGATGAATTGCTATTACTAGAAATAATTCTTATGCGTAGTTCAACACGTCTGACACAGAAAGTTTAGGCTTTCGCCCTTAGCTTCTTTCCTTTTTGAACTATTCATTTTAGCGATGGAACTATTCAATGAAGCTGCATCTACCTTAGATATATTTAGATGCACATATATAGAGTTCTGTCATTATCTCTCGATATACGTACAAAAGTGACCGTTAGGTACATAACGATCTACATAATCTTAAATAAAATAAATATATTTTTTTGTACACACCTTTTTACACTTTCCAATTCAACAATTATCTCATAATATGTGTATAAGAATGAACCTCTCTTATATCTTATGTTTTTTTTGTTTTTCATTGCTAACCTTATTTGCGTTATTATATCATATATAGTTCGTCACACTACTTCAGTTTGTACTTATATAACTCCTTTGGATATATAATACCTTGTCTATATGTGAGATGTACATAAATGTTTAATCTCTTTTTTACACTATGCATGTATCTACAATATTTTTATATCATTCATCTCTTAATGTATGTGGTGAACAACTGTTTTTATGAGATCTTGTTAAATAAATATTTTTTTAAATTGCATTAATCGTGTTTAGTGACTAGATCTGAATAGCCGGGTACTTTTCATCCTTCTTCCGCCTTCACTTCTTCCAGCCTCACAATATCCAAGATTGGGGATGCCATAGTCCCACTGACTCCGGTCAGTTCGGTCTCTAAGTGTCGTATAAAAGTTCCTTGTTATAACTCTCTGGCACGTCCGCACAGGTGATGGCTAACATCTCTTATTATAATCATATAAAGTGGTTGTTATCCAGCAATTTCTACAGCCCCGTTGCGAGCTGTATTCCTATGTAGAATCTTCCCGTTAATAATTAACTGCTGTTGGTTGAGCATGCGACAGCGGTCATTGAAAATGATTGCGCTAATCTACTGTCATGTCTACTAGATTAGCGCTAATGTCTACCTACAGGCCTACGAGATTAGGAACCAAACGCCGAAGCCATTATCTGTCTGGTTGACCACCCAAGGATCCACATGGCGCCGTGTTGTTTGTATACGCACCTTTGTTTAAGTGTTGCCAACAGTGCGTACATAAATATTATTCGACAACCTCTGTTGTTGTGCATCATTCTGGATGGTTTTAGGTTGGTACTTGCGGCCGACGGTATAATATTGGTCAGTCAGGTGTGTCGGTTGTGGTTCCCTCTACCCTTGGCGCACCTCGCAACCCGAATTTTACGACAACGGACACAGCGAGACTGTTAGAAATTTTGTTAAAATAGACTAAACATGCAAGACTAATGAGAGTTGGAAGATTGTTCATACTCATTAAGTATCTACGTATATATTTAGCTAAAACTTGAAATCTGTTCTAATATTTAAAACTGTTTAGGTTTAGAATGTTAACCAATGTTCAGTTTTAAATGCTAGAACCTTAAAGCAATACTAAACCAGGAGGGATAGCTTGTGTAGTCAGGATTGTTGGTTTTTTCCTGACTCAGGCGTGGCTAGAGCTAGGGTATTTTTACATCCATTCATAGCACATGTCGACATAATGCTTTGTTCATTTGTATAACCACTTTTTCACAGTATTGTTATCAACAGAAATATAGGAAAGAAAAACCGTTGAGTTATGTCCTGTTATGTCGTAAACGTAGTGGGCGGAGTCGCCGGAGACGGAAAACATGTTTACATACCGAAAATAGGTGCGATATTATGTGACAACTTGTCTTATCTCTTTCTCTCTCACGGTTTACAACGTAAAACCCGGAGAAAAGTGATTTATCGTAAATTTGTATAGGTTAGGTAAAAATATTGAGCTCTCTCTCCATATATATTCTTGCTATGAGGCTAGAACGGTGTTAATCATATGAAGTTTTTAATAGAAAAAATAATTTATTCAAATTGGTAAAATGAACCATTTTTGGAGATAATAGCCATTAACGGCGTTGTTAAGGCTCTATAAATATATACAACTTTCAAAGTTATTAATTAATTTATATTACTAACATTTTACCCTCATTTTCACATCCTACGCCAACAACCCTCCCTCATTATACTGTCTTTATAATATTACATCATTCCCTTTCGTTTGTCTTTCTTTCCTTGCGAGATTTTTAAGGCTATCCAATTCGTAAAAGTCCTTAAAACTCAAAAGAAATACTGCACTTCTAACGCAGGTTGCGATACGGTTGAAATTGCCACTTGAAGCCAGCCGCCTGTTTCAATTTATGCAAAAAAACGTCGCCAAGAATCATATTTTATTTTAGTTTGTGAAGCGCTGGCACAAATATTTAAATGTTTTTCTGTCGGTATCTAAACAAACTTAATTTGCCACATTGTACAATAAAAGCAAATCCGGAAAAGGTTCGTAAGCAGAAGATTTTACACTTCGTGCATTTTTTCTTTTTTAAAGGCTTATAAAAAGACTGTTCTACTTGCAGCATTTGATTAAAGCATCCATAATATTTGTAGGCAAACAAATTTTCATACTAAAAACACAAGATTATTTAATAATTTTCAATGCATCGCCTTAAAAAAGACGCACCCTTCTCCATCGGACTCGCACCTGTCGGCGTAGTTAGTTCCTGCAAGGTTCGCCCCCTAAAGAAGCGCGCTACTTGCTCAAAAGCAGCACCTGTCGCCCTATGCGGAACAGGTAACAGTCAAGTGGGGAATGCAGTGCGACATCAACGACGTCACGCGTCGGTTACGCTGCTTTTGAAGGGGTCTTTGGAGATAGCTACATTTTATAATTCATTTGATTCTTTAAAAAATGAATGAGATTTATCATAATGCCGTTTTTGAGTTGGTTAAAACATTCGAGGACACGGAGAGGTACCTTTGCGAAACAGTGTAGTCAGGACAGTTGACTTTACACTGACTCGATAGAAAGAGATAAGAATATATTAAAGGATGTTGGATAGCCTATAAGTTATCGCCCACAAAACAATATCAATACACCATTAAAATGATTTATAAAATAACACAAAATATTACACAAACACTAATAACAGAAAGTTTGCCTAAGTAATGATGGATGCTTTTTGTTGATTTTATGTCTTTATATCATTAAAAATGTGAAAATTCTAAAGTTCGGCCAAAAATATTTCAAACTGTTAAAATACCTCTGAAAACTGATGTTTTATAATCTTTGTTTGGTTTTATTTGTATAACCACTGCAAGTTTTTTAATCAACACAAATGTAGGAAATAACCTCAAAATCCGTTGACGTAAGTTATGCGACTCGATACTGTGAAGTTAGCGCGGACGGAGAACATCCTTACATACTTAGAAGTGCTACAATATTTTGTGACGACTTTTCTTGTCTCTTTCTCTCTCACGGTACACGACCTAAAAACCCAGAGAAAGTGATTTATCACAAGTTTGTATAGGTTGGGTAAAAATATTAGCTTTACCTCCTTATATCGTTACTCCAAGGTTAGAACTGTGTTTGTTTCGAATTTTCCAACAGTAATTCTCTTGAAACCGTCACAAAATACGGTATCAGTTGTAGCTTGTATCAATATAAACCTAGTGACCGTTTGGGTACTTGGAAAACGGATAGTATGAAAGTTTTTATGAGATTGTGTGGAAATGATCATTAGGTGTATTTGACTACAAGTGATCGCACACACACAGAGTAAACTCGCACTCGTTTTTCATGGCTATACCCCAGCCCTAGCCTCCTGAGATCTGGTGTTGTTTTAATACAACATGTATTTCCAAGAATTTTCCTCGATATTAAAACATACCTTTTTTAACGTCCCAAAAATAATCTTGTAATCCTGGCCATGTTTGTTTTGTTTCTTTCGTATTTTTACCTGCATTCTCGTAAGGGGATTCCTTATCATTGCCATAGACATTTTACCAAGAAAGTAATTGGCTGCTTTTGTAAAGTGTGTTGATATTGAATGCGTTTAGTAATATTTCATTATCATAGATAACATTCCTTAAATGCTTATCTTATCAAGAAATTATGATGGTATTCGCAGTATTTACATGTTTTTATAATATTTTTCACAGAATAGGAAAGTCACATAAATACACAAAGGGCAATGAGAGATGGGCGATGTTCGAATCAATAAAACCTAAAAGCATTCATTAGTGATTTGTAAACTGATTATCTTTTCAAAATGACTTCACCAATGCTCAAGTCTCAACAGTTATATTGATGAATTTTCCTCAAAAACCTCATTCGGCGGGTTACAAAAACATTTTTTATGTACGTGAATGGATTCACAATTTTTCAATTGTATATTTTTTCTTCTAAAATAACAACTCTGGTGTCATATGCTAATATTTTGAAGTAACAATATATGGAGGGAGAGCTAATTATTTTTACCCAACCTACACAAACTTGCGATAAATCACCTTCTCTGGGCTTTTACGTCGTATACCATGAGAGGGAAAGAGACAACAAATTTCATAGACCGGTTCTATATACTGTAAGGATGATCTTAAGGTCCTGGTTCACGGCGGAACTCCGCCCACATTTTTTATTATGCCACTAAACTTGACACAACTAAACGGTTTTTTAGGTTATATTCTATATTTTTCTTGATAAACATACTGTGAAAAAGTGGCTATACGAATAAACAAAAACATTATGTCGATATGTGATATGAATGGATGTATAAATACCGTAGCCTTAGTCTTAGCCACACCCATTTGCGCCGAGTCATGTTAAAATCATCAAAAACAAGTCCAAAACTGACTTCACTGCCTTGGATAAATACTACTCTACCAACTCTAGGGCTTAAATAAATCACTAATGTAATAAAATATTTAGAAATAATGTTTTTTTTTTACTTTCAGCATGTTACGAAATAATTAAAATTGTTTTCTCCAAATTCCTAAATAAAATAGCTTTTTTAATGATGTAAGTTAGATATTTATTTAAATATAAAATGAAGGATTTCCTATCGTTGGTATTTATTTATTTAATAAATGCACTCATTGTGCATTCATGCCGTTCAAAAGAATGTTAACAGTTCACTAAAAACAAAGGGTCTATTTGAACCTGCCGAATAGTTACAAGTTCCAACAACCCGGTATTATGAATATTTTGATATCACCAACTGTTTTCGTTTTTGTTTAAGTGCAATTGACGTTGACTACACATGGATTACCGCGAATATTAACGGTATATTTGATCATCGAATTATCACCCATTAATAAAATAACGTCATCGGCCGGATTTCCGCGAATATTAATGCAGTGTATTGAAATTAATGTCTGGAGTAAGTTTGTGTTTTCTATTAAATATGTTTTGCTTGTCGTTTGTAAAACTCGTTTAAAATCGTTGTAAAAAACGCCAACTTATGGCAGTAACACTACGATATATAAGAATCGTCGTTTTCTACCAAAAAGAAGGGGGGAGGAGTTCTCATCGCGATAAACAAGAGTCTCATATATTTTGCAAATCTTGAATATAACTCCGAATCAATGGAAGAAATCTGGGTATGCATAAAACACCATGCAACATCTAGGCAAACTATTCAGCTGTGCGTAACAAATCTTGCACCAGATACTTCAATCGAATCGTATACTTAATTTACTGTCAATGTATCGTTATTATTTCCTTTAAAAATATGATGCAAACAGCTATATCTGATGACTTTTTTACAAAAATATAATTTGCATAATAAAATTGATTAACTTAAAAATATAATACAGTGAAAAATAAAAATAATTTTGTGTCATTTGCCTGCAACACTGTTTTTGATAATTATGTTTTATTTGTTTGGCCACCATGTCATTATTGTTGTATGCATCAGGTGTCAATTACCTAGGCACAATGTTGCGCGTAGGTGCAGCCTTTGTGTATTATACTGTTAATATATTATATTGTATGCTGTGAACATATTAATTTTGAAATATTTACAGTCATCTCTCTATTTGATAATACTTTTAACATGTTTATGTAAATATTTTGTTTATGTTCCTAATAAAATAAAATAAAATAAAATATTGTCCTCCATCCATTTTAAAATTGTATTTTTTTGTTGGTTTTCACCGTTGGTCACAGGTTACTGCGACCACACGGACAGGCCCATGACACATTTATATCGGTTTTCTTTTTAGTGCTATTTTTTAAGGATGCAAGATTTAAAAAAAAATAATGTCTTCGTATTTCATCGTTCCAAGTTTTATTTTTCTCAGAAACCTTATTTACACGTAATTTCAATTTTCCGTATTTCATCGTTCGAGTATTATTGTTTTTCGATAACTAATTGATAAATTACGCTTAATAAAATAGTGATTTGATTAGATTGCTCTTCTTTTTCATCCGGTGTTTTCATATGCAAGCAGTGTCCTGTAAATTATTCCATGGCTATGCTAGACAATTTAATTACCAGCAGTACATATTGCAGTAGGTGTAGTTGATTCGAACACTCCATTCATGATGTTTTGTTCTAACTAGAATAGAAGAACACGGTTGACCAACATCCCGCGGGCAACAGGTAACAGGTAACTCCCAGCCAGAGTGACTAAGTGATTACCGAGCGGCGACCGGCAAGCCGGGGCCCCGTGTTCAATGACTCACTTGCATAATGAAGAGGTAAAAACATGTGTTTTTAACAAGGTGAGAGGCGATTGCATAACGACTCATGTTTCTACTTTTCTGTTGGCGTTGTGTTCATGCGCGTGGAGTCGTATTGTAAAGCTAGATATTATGAAGGATGACCTTCTTGTTGCAGTGGTTATGATTTTTTCAATTTGGGTATGTTGTGTGCAGGTTCAAAACCTGTCATATTGCTCAAAAGTACTTAGCATATCGTCACCGGAAAGGTAAAAGGGTTGAAGCGCCATTTTGGGAAGTTAAAGCCAGATCACTTTAAAGTTTTAATTTATTTTACAATAAAACTTATAAGTCTTCAGTACCTGGTTGGATTTTGAAAAAAAAGGCAACCCAGGTAACTCAATGCTCCCACTGAGTTACCTAAAGCGACAGAAAGCTAAAAAAGTCCCAAACTTGTGTCGCTTGAGTCAAGATTTCAACCTTATGGTAAATATTTATTAGAAGGGCCACAAAAATCTTCAGAATCAAACGAGTCAGAGCATTCAATGCAGAAAAAAAACTTATCAAAACTGCACATTTACCCATTTTTGACCAAAGTGTCTTTCTCCTTTCGTACGATGATATTTTGATATCGCGTATCGAATACATTCACAAATTGCAAAAGCCGTTAACTTCTGGAAACAATGTTTGAACGGCCAGCTGGTCTTTCAAAAAAATCAAAGAATATCCTGTTCCAGTGGCGGCTCGTGACTTTTTAGTGTGCTAAGATTGAAAAAAGGTCATGATGATTGATGTTGTAGCCGAAAACTTAAAAAAAAAACTTTTGTATGATGATTTTCAAGATTTTTCATTTTTGATGAGTCAATGATCGACACAGGTTGAAAACGCGTTAAATGACTAGATCCGAGTAGCTGGGTGGCCTACTCCCAAAAATTAAAATAATATTTTTGGTGTATTTTTCGTTCGCCATACTAGGAATATCCTTGTGTTATGACGTACGAAAGTTCTACGACATTAAGGTTAATAAAATAGAGCCCTGTTCTGGCCCATGGAAGTCTTGTTTGCTTTTACAATATAATCTATTATATGCAAATAAACGGTAAAGCGAGGTGTGATGGGACTTGGCTACATTAATTGCTGCGTGGCGTTACGATGGCGCAGTACCTAACAGATATTTTGTAAATATAAATTATTCGTGACTAAACAATTTTTTGTTTTTCGTCAACTTATTGGAATTCATCGAAGGGGTAACGTCAACTAGCTAACCCCGGTGTCACTAAGGCAGCTGAGCGTAATTATGGCCCAGCGGTTATGGTTATGTACGGCCGCTTTTGTCAATTAAACTGAGCGGTGACTATGTTAAAATATAGCTGAATAAATAAAACTTGTTTGTCACTTACGAACTTGAAATTTTCAGATTGGAAGTCAAGTTTACAAACCATTGAACAAAAATGTTGTTTCCTAAAAAAAATAAAATGTTTTCTTCTATTTTCTTATGAGACAACATTCACAATTAACACTTTTTTTATATCCGACCTTCCATTGTATTTTCTAGTTGAAGTGGCTTCACTTAAAAATTATGCAATAGTAGTTGTAAAAAATTCTTCGAACTTCCTAATGTTCCCGCGTATTCGCTCATAAAATAAACAGTACTCTTGGATTGAGAAATTTCTAGAATATTGTTTTATGAAGGAGAGATAAATATGATTGCATTTAATCGCTCGAGTCCTCTTTAATCTTTGATATCACTCACCTTCTGAATAACTCTTTGTTTCTAAATAGCTCTAGGCCTTTCCATAATTTGCCATTGTTTGCCATTATCTGATTGGACTCTCTTTAAAGTTCAATGAAAATGTTCCCGTACACCGTGAAATATTTTACGACCAATTTACTGTACATAAGTTTTTTTTAACCTTTTTTATTACATCGAATATATTTACTGCACAGAGAAATAAACTTTTTATCTTGAAGACCGATGATTTTTAAATCCCAAGTGGTCGAAAAAATAATTTCGCAATTTAGTCAAGTACTTAGACAAAACTACATATTTTTTGTTGTTGTTATTAACCTAGCGATAAATCAATAAAAACATAGTCGGTTATTTGTTAATTTTTAAATTCCATGCAAAAAAAACAGAAATTGATATATTTTTATTTTGCAAAATCAGTTTTATACCAATTACATTGAAAAAGCTATAAAACAACGCAAAAATGGTAATATTTTTATTATATTATAATAGTACATAATAGGGTTAAAACTGAATAGTTAGTTCTTGCTTAAACTCATTGTAGCTCATGTGAAAAATATCTAAATTTCATGCGAGGCAGTCAATTAACCTAGTTAGTCTTCCCGGGGGCATCGCCATTGGTAAGTTAGTTCTGCACCTGGGAAGAGACAGAAGCCTGTGTTGGCGGCCTCGCGTGAAATTATCAGGGATATACAATTCAATTTCCACCAGGATGTCAGGTATTAATAATACACACAATGATATGGTTAACAACCATAATTTATATTTGATACAAATAAAAGTAGTAGTTCTGAATTTATTACTTTATTAATTTATTTTAAGAAACTGAAAGGGACGTGACATGGCTAATATAATTTAGTAATTCATGTATTTTATTAGGCTCTATTATTTATTATATTTTCCAAAAATAAGAAGAAATTGCTCAACCTGACTTGTTGAAGTTGAAGCTTTGTGGTTTCCGAATTAGAGAGTTTAGTTCAGCTTATTTCATAAATTGGTTTTTTGTTTGGTTGGTAGTTTACCATCTCACCGGCTCTGGAAGTTGCCATGAGCCATTTGGTTGGAGTTGAAGGACATGCGATGTAACTAGATTGTAACTTGGACATTTTTGACTAAGTAACACAATCCACCCCGCTGGTGTCAGCTTACACCTAACACTGATACATTGACAATGCTTTGCTTGAAATGTGCCTTTGTGTGAAGGGGTATTCTACTTCACAACTCTGAATTACCTTTTTTTAAGAAATTAAAAAATATTTATTTTAAGCAATTAAAAAAATAAAATTGTAAAGGACCACGGATGTTATTTTTTTTTATGACCGACCGGTTTCGCTTAGCCTAGTCATCAGGGTATTAAATTAAACTAAACTAAAAAACTTTAAAAAATTTATCTTAATTCTAATCACCTTCTCATTTGACGTTTTGTCTCTTTCAATTCATATTATCCGTCTCTTTGTCTCTCTTCATTTTTTATAATTTAAATGTTATTCTGTTGTTTTCTCATTGTTTTGTTATTTTATATTCTATTTCTCCCTCTTGTATGTATATATAAACCGCACACTTTACATTTTGTGTTTAGTTTAATTTTGTACCCTGATGATGCTTTATGCTAAGCGAAACCAGTCGGTCGTAAAAATTTAAATAATATCCGTGGTCTGATACGAAGTTATTTTTTAATTTCTTTAAATATGTCCAAACAAAGTTATTTGCTTTCAACGAAAATATAAAATATTTATTGTTCATTTAAAAATTGACTCACTGCTTTTTCCCATATCGAAAGGCCAGAAAGGAATGCCTTGTTTGTTTTTCCGGAATTTAAAAGGAAGGTGCTCCCAAGAACTAGCGTCATCGCTTACCTTTGGTACCTACCAGTAACGGCTGTGAAACGACCTGGTGGCTTTTGTGTGTTCTCACTTAACATAGCTATAGTCTCCCCCCCATTTACTTCTTCCTCTTATACAGATCGTCTACACAGCATTCCCAAAGATTACGGGAAGCTTTCCTCAGGGTCTCCGTGTGAAGTTGATTAACACAAAAATAAACATTCACTTAATTTTAAATGATTTTCAAGTGCTGCAATTGTTGGGGAAAAATACGTTTTTTTATTCATCAGCTGGCTGAAAATATTCGACCAATAAAATAGAATGAACAAAATACGATTATATAGAAAAAAAATAGCTTAAAATCGCCCACACGTACATAGATTTTAAGAAGCAAAATTACAAATGAAACAATATCGCCTATTCACCAATAAATCGCTACCTCTTTGTAATTTGTAGAGCAATAGAAATCACTAACTTGTAAATTGTTTGTCATAACATTATCGTTCTAGAAAAAATGTTTTGTAAACTCACGGCGGCTTCTCGTAATAAATACGTGCCTTGTGTTTATTCAATTATTCAATCAAACTGATATGTTTTTCAAACAAGTTTTCCTAATGGACGCCCGACTTCTAGATATTGGGTATTTAATAATGTTGCCGATTTGCGGTTCGGCCATTTTGGTTTGACGCGATGCTAGCTACCAACTATCGCTGTTTCGCCGCAGAGGTAGGCAGAGGATGGAAATTCGCACGCCTCTGTTCTGACACACTTTTTTCATCCACGATCATGCACACTCATTTACAAGAAATGAGTTTTATCTGATCGTACCATGTCTTCCTGGGATGTCCCCGACATCTTTAATATACTGTGTGTCATATTATGATTTTTTCGTTGATCGGCTTTACCTTGCTTATACTTTCTTGACGCTTTCAACGTCCTTGAACCCTGTTCAGATATCGTTTGTAATTCGTACATTCATCTTGGGGATCTCATTTCTATTGCTTGCAGTCTATTTATTCACATTTAAATCTTTCTTTAAAAGTCGCCATGAGGATTACATAATATTATTATCCTTCTCTAGGTGAATTCAATTTTACATTCTTCAGACAGTACGAATTGGTGTTGCCTTCTGAGTTTAGTTCAAGTTGTATTGGCGAAGTCTCTTATAATAATATTAATGTTCGCGCAGAAAATGACGGTTGGCGAATAAATAAAACATGATATTATTTGTTCTGCGCGTGTTGATTTGCATACGAATTAAGACGATTTGAATACAACGCTTCTAGGCCTTGGGGACTTGTGCCCCATTCTACCGGCGCGATAAAATACCAGATCATAGGCAGGTAAAGGTTATTATTATATAAATTATTTAATTATCATCATTGCCATCTTACTGGATAATAATAGTTTACATGTTTGTAGGCAAATATAGTTTGGACACGTATTCATTCGGAAATTAACTATTCTTCTCCAAGAACTACCCGAAAACGAGACGAGAGATTTAAAATGCACAAGATCATCTGTAAGAAAAAAATCACGCACGCAAAAATCACTCATGTACCGGGCCATACAAATGTAAAATGATATTCCGGTAGAAGTCAGTCAAATAAATTATATTCATATTTAGTTTTTATGTGATATCGTACAAGAGTACTGCCCGGGCCAGGGTAACTTCGGCATTTGGGATGGGGAAGAATATGCTTCGAAGGAATTTATTGAGATCTTCCATTGCTAAATACACATGGGCAAATATTCAATATTTGAATGCATTTAAATTCTAATTCTGAATATATACATACCTTTAAATTAAGTAAATACCTAAATTTTATATGTTCTCGCCAGGTCTCAAACACGCGACCTCTAGGTCCAGAACCAAATAGCTCATCGCACTTCCCCGGAGGAATTTTATTCCTGAGTTTCGGATAGTGACTTTCTACTAATTTTATAATTAAAATGCTGTAGTTTCGTACGTCATATAGCTTTTGATTCAATAGTCGACTTACCCCGAAGAGGATTGAACGAACTTTGGATAAAATCAAAATGTATTCAGCTGACGGTCCTTGGATGTATTGCTTGTTGATTCTTCCGTGCTTCAAGTATTTCCTCCGACTCTGCGAATAGCTTAGCCGGCGTGTTGTGGATGCTGTAGTACAGTGTGGAGTTGAGAATACTTGGAGTATAATAATTGGCACACTGCTCGCAATAAATCTATCAATCTTTGGGCAATAGTTTAGCACGGGTACGTAATCAATTATTATTATTTAACCAATACAGTAGGTAGGTACTTGAGATATGTGGGTTGAATATTGGGAATTCGAGATGTTTGTGTGTTTTCTGATTTGTTATATCAAAAGTAATAATAAGGTACAGGTCGCGCAATTAGACCTGATTATTAAAAATGATTTTTTCAACATCACTGGACTATTCTTTTTTGGAGTAGAAAAACATGCTTCACGCAAGCAAAGCATATGTATGAGTACTGTAATTTTTGTACTTTGGTTTTGTAGATTTTTGGTCAGCTGTGAGACAGTAACATTTGTCGCTAACTGACCGCATTTTGCAACAGTGTAACTTTATCTGACGGTTATTAAAAGTATTGTAAGAAACCTTATAAATTCATAATTAAAAAAATGATTGTTTTTCGTACGATGTAACTGTATTTAGAAAATGTAAATAGTGACCAACCACGATAAGCTTAGGTTATAGTAAATATGATGTTCGTAAACTTAATGAAACTACGTTTCGTACTGTTAGTATTTCTTTCAAATTAAGTTATAGGCCAGTATTTTATTTATAATTTATTCTCCAGCAAGCGACAGCCTTAGCCGATGTACATTTTCGCAGAGTAGTGGTTAGTAATAATAAAGTTTTTATGCCAGAAGGAATGCAGGAGTAGTGCAATGCAATACATTCAACAATTGATTATAATATACATGGCCTGTTCAAAAGAAAAGGTGAATTTTGAATTTTCGCGGGCTGTGTACATTCGATTATCGATTTTTTGTTTTGTTATGTTGGTACACATATGTTTATCATATGTTAGCATTATCAGCCATTTTGGATTAGTGGTTTGTTTTTGACAACTGGAAAGGTTAGTCACGTTTTTGTGTGTTCTTCGATTTTTTTATTTTTGAAAAAAAAACGGATCAAAGAATATGTATTAAATTTTGCGTTAAAAATGGAATAAGTGCTCCAACGCACTTAAAATGTTGACTGTGGCATTCGGCGAGTCTACTTTGTCTCAAAAAAGTGTTTATAAGTGGTACAAGCGCTTTACAGAAGGCCGAGAAGATGTTAATGACGATGAGCGTCCTGGAGTTGTGAGTTGTGGAAAAACAAATCATGGATTTTATTCTTTGATCCATTTTTTCAAGAGGAAAAATCGAAGAACACACAAAAACGTGACTAACCTTTCCAGTTGTCAAAAACAAACCACTAATCCAAAATGGCTGATAATGCTAACATATGATAAACATGTGTACCAACATAACAAAAAAATAATCGATAATCGAATGTACACAGCCCGCGAAAATTCAAAATTCACCTTTTCTTTTGAACAGGCCTCGTATACCATAAAGTTGTAATACAAATATACACAATAATTAAGAAAAAAAACTTAAATTCATAGGAAAAAATAAAAATAATTTTTTTTAGTGAAGGATATTAGGTCTCATGTCTAAAGAAGGCCATCAAGAGGGAGTCCATCCAGGCAGCATTAAGATTTATGGGGTCAGTATCTTACTCCAATGAGCTTCTATGCTAGAATTCGAGATCTGACGGGATTCCATGATGAGGTCATTTCCAGAGTTGTTGATCCTTTCCCTCATTCCTGCCACCCTTGTTCTCATGCAGGCTGCAAATTCTGGAACTCGCCCCTCGGCGAACATACCGGAAGCACTGCAGTGCCTGGGAAGGCTGAACATCACGCGGTAGGCGTTGTTGTACTGCACCCGAAGCCTTTCCATGCTACACTACTTGAAATTGGTCCAGATCTCGCACGTGTATAGGGTAGTACAGAACGCCAGGAAGAGTGTCCTTTTCAAGAAAATCTTTTTTCCTTGTTAAGACACTAACCTTTAGGTCCGGAGATTGCGCGTTCACTCCCTTGGAAATTCATCGATGTTAACCTTAAAGTGGTCGTGCGGGGTGCATTGCTAAATGAAGATGACATAATATTTTTGATGGGCCGATCTTCGGTGATGATACGTTTACGTTCAGTTAGATTCTTGCATTTACGCCGGGCGGTCATTTCAGGAAGAGAACTCAACTTTGGTGAAGCGCTAAGGCACTAAGCGCGCCAAAAAATGTTGCCAATGCCCGAGCACGTGCCAACTGTGCCTCTAATAGCCAGCGTCTACTGAGATGAAAGGCAAGGTTTCTCTCAATGCTGATAGTTTTATGGTGAAAAGTGTTTGTGTCAAAATATTAGCATTTTAAAAATTGATTAGTAACATATCGTCGCTTGAAAGGTAAAAGGGCTGAAGCGCCAGTTTGGGAAGTTTACACCAGAGAACTTTTAAGTTTTATTTTACCATAAAATTCATAAGTCTTCAGTACCTGGTTGGATTTTGCTCTTACTAAGTTACCTGAAGCAACAAAAAACTAAAAAAGTACCAAATTTGTGTCGCTTGAGTAAAGCCTTCTCCTAAATACTAAATATACTTTAGACTGCTGAAGGGCTACAAAAGTCTTCATAATGAAACGAGAGTCAGAGCTTTCGATGCAGAAAAAAAACTGATTAAAACTGCATATTTAACCCATTTTTGACCAAAGTGTCGCTTAAGCCCTTTTGCCTTTCCGGCGACGATATGCACTCCGTGCTTGAAGTAACAATATATGGAGGGATAGCTAATTATTTTTACCCAACCTACACAAACTTGCGAAAAAACACTTTCTCCGGGTTTTTACATCGTACACCATAAGAGAGAAAGAGACAACAAATTTAATTCCCCGCTTTTACGTAGTGACGCAATGATCTTAAGCTACTTGGCAACCGCGGGACTCCGCCCACATTTTTTATTATGGCACTAAACTTGACACAACTAAACGGTTTATTTGCTTATATGCTATGGTTTTATTGATAAAAATACTGTGAAAAAGTGGCCATACGAATAAACAAAAACATTATGTCGACATGTGCTGTGAATGGATATACAAATACCGTAGCCCCAGTCTTAGCCACGCCCTTTTCCAACCGAGTCAGTTACTTCAAGGTAAAAGCTAGTAAAAACTGACTTCAGATCGATCTACAGCTATACCTCTTGTATATTATTGCTCTAAGACTCCGTGCGATCACCGTAGGAGTTAACCTTTCCGTACCTGAAAGTAAAAATCAAAAGTACGATTAGAAGGGGGGTGGCATAGTTTAGTTACCCCATTTGATTTTGTTTATAAAGCGTTTTCATGACACAATCTTAGGTAATTTGTTTACGGTAATACTTAGAAATAATTATATTAATAATATTTTAGTAATCTTTATCTAAGATATCGCAACAAACTCTCGTTCGGAGTGACATTAGAACCCCATTCGGAATGGAAGTGTTAATATCTGTTTTCGATATATTTTTATTAATTTCATTGTTTTCCGTTTGTAATATTGAACTTATATATAGAAAGCAATCAACAGCAATTAACTTTATGGTTTTACATATTTAAAGAAATGAAAAAAATAACTTTATATAAGACTACAGACATTATTTTAATTTTTATGACCGACCGGTTTCGCTTAGCCTAAGCATCATCAGGGTACAAAATTAAACTAAAAAAAAATTAAAATGAATAGTCATATTCCTAATAATCAGGTTAATTTGTCCAGTAGTCCAATATTAGATATGTTTCCTGTAAACTCATAAAATTTATCATTATTCTTTAATCGCCTTCTCTCTTTCTCTCTGTTTCTTTGTTATAATTTAAATATTATTCTATTGTTTTTTCATTGTTCTGTTATTTTATATTTTGTTCTCCCTCTGTATGTATATATAACCACACATTTTGTATTTTTCGTTTACTTTAATTTTGTACCCTGATGATGCTTAGGATAAGCGAAACGGTCGGTCGGTCATAAAAAATAAAATAATATCCGTGTTCTTATACAAAGTAATTTTTTAATTTCTTTGAAATATATATTAGGTATTTGATTGCTTTACGAATTGATTCACCTACACTCGTACATCGTGCATCCTCCTTAATTCCGATAGAGCCATTTATAGCCGGCCATTCTATAGCCGGGTTATGACTATCTCATGCATCTTTAGTATTAAATCGATACCAAGCCAAGATATACTATTGTACTTAGATTTAAGGAAATGCGCTTTGCGAAATAAATCAGTTGGTTCGTGAACAAGTTTCTAATTCAAGATGTAGTCAAACATGAGGATTACGCGGTACCACATTCACACTCACCGGGGCCAGTAAGATTATAGCACTCCGGTCGGGAATGAAGTGAAATAGGTATATAAGCTCATAGCAATAATATACAAGAGAGAGCGCAGCTGTAGTCAGTTTTAATGAGTTTTGCCGGACTCGATTAGAGCTGGACGTGGCTAGGACTAGGGCTAGGGTATTTATACATCCATTCATAGCACATGTCGACATAATGTATTTGTTTATTTGTATAACCACTTTTTCACAGTATTGTTATAAACAAAAATATAGCACATAACCTAAAAAAACCGTTAACTTATATCCATTTATGTCGCATATGAAAACGTGTGGGCGGAGTCAACGGAGACGCGGGACACGAAGAACATCCTTTCAATACTTTAAAGCAGTCTGATATTTTGGGAAAATTTGTTGGTTCTTTCTTTCTAATGCTGTACGACGTAAAGACCCGGAGAAAGTGATTTAACCAAAATTTGTATAGATTGGGTAAAAATAATTAGCTCTCTATCCATATATTGTTACTCCAAGTATATAAAATAATGGGATATAAGGGTTGTTTGAAAAAAGGATACCCAGAGTGGTAGATACTCTTAGTAAGGCCCTGGTGAAAGAAGACCATTCAGAATCAAAACGTTGCTTGAAATGGCTTTAGCCGTGTTTGGTGACCAGATCCGAATAGCCAGGTACTTCACAACCTTCTTCTTCCCCGTCTCCTTCCTCTCCCAACTTCACAACATAACCCAATTGTGCGGTATTCACAAAAAATATATTATAAAAGGTACCTGTGCATTCGGATCCGTTTACTTAACCTCTTTCTTTCCTGGATGGTGGTCTATGATGGTGAAAATTATACAATTGTAACACCTAAGGAAAAACTTCAATATTTTGTGAATGCTTCACGAATAGCTAGTTCTTTAAAATGAACCCTTCGCAGTAAACACTTCAATTGAAGTCGAACTCGCAAAAAAGAGATTTGAATTTATCCGGTTATTTGTTCAGTTATTTTTGGAACCGGTTCCTCGCCGAAAAATCACGTACTAGTCGGTAGGGATTTGAAATTGAAAAAAACTGGAACTGGAACCGGTTCCTCGCCAAAACAAACAAAGGTACTAGTCGGTCACCTTCGCAACTGAACTGCTGCAAATTGAAGTAGTTCTTTGCAATCTAACTTCCATTGAATTATTTGTTAAATGAAATGAATGAACGCTAAAATTAACTATTAACTTCAATCGATGTATTTGTTCAATGAATGAAGTAGGAACTGCTGCCAAAAGAAGTAGTTCTTTGAAGTAGTTCTTTCAAAGCGGTCACAACGCTAGTAACACCTAAATACATGGTCAGTAACGGGGCTAAATTGACAGCCTAGCAGAGGAAGGTGTTTCCGGCGGGGAAGGGAGGAATCATCCCTCTGCTACTTCCGTTTACCCCTCGTGACAGAAAACACCTCTTGTTTGTGATTACACTGATTACTTACTTCAGCATGTGTTTTAATTCGTAAATAAACGTGATCTACATAACCTTAAAGACTATCATTTGACAATTGCCTACTACGTTTATTTAATATAGTTCCTTAGTTCAACGCAATTTTATTTTTTAAAGACTCTTCAATTCCGGCTTTTTACAAACACGAAGGCATGGGGCGTACGCGCTTAATTCAACCTCGCGGTCGAATTACAATCGTCCTTATTGACAAACTACGCTTCTTAAGTATGACGGGATAATTATGTTTTTTATATCTTACGCTGTTTTGTATACGTTCGGCCTAGTGGGCGGGCCGCAGCACTCTTGTTTACTCTGCAGCTTTTAAATCTTGTACAATATTGCTAAAATAATTATGCTGGTTGCCTGCTAATTAAAATGAAAACCCCGATCAGCTGTGTTATAACTCTGTTCCAACACGTGGTTGGGGATTGGTACTTATTAAACTTAATAATATTGCCAATCACAATTATAAAAAAATATTTTTCATTCGTTTAGGCCCCACTATTTATTTATTTATAAACTAACGGACTATTGTCCAATTACAAAAAAAATACACAACACGAAATGGGAAAAAAGAGCAACAGAAAAATAATAGCACATACATAGTATTATAATGAAGCAATGACCAAAAATAGGACCAAAGATACATTAAAAAGAACTTTCAAGTCAAAGTTTTGGTAGAGTCGTAAAAAATTATAAAAATCATCTAGACTGATACCAAAATTTTAAGACCATGGTTTGAGTTAACAAGTCTCGACGTTCTGGACAGTGGAGAATAATACCTACAGTTAGTATAGTGATGATTGAGGAGTGAAGGAACACTATGCCATGGGACTCGCTGAAATGTAGTTTAGCGCACAGCCAAGGAAACTATTTCACCACAAAATTGGGCGATGTTGTGAGGCGGGCTACTGAAGGGGCTGTAGGAAGGGTGTTTTGTCAGGGTTCTTAAATGGGATTCACTAAATCACGTCGAATTGCCGCCGTCCAAACTTATTGTCGTATTTACGCATCGTTGGCTTGTGAGTCTTATGACCATTGCCGTTTGCGACCCACGCATTGACCACGCCGGCAAAGTAAACATAATACTTGTGATGAACTTGAGGCGTGAAGTTTTGTTTGGGATTGAGAAACTGCGACCACCCATCCGAGCGCGGCGGAGGGACGACCGAATTATCAGAATATACTAAACTAAATATCACAATATACTAAACAAAAATTATTACAATATACTAAACTAAATATCACAATATACCAAACAAGATATCACAATATACTAAACTAAATATCACAATATACTAAACACAATATACTAAACTAAATATCACAATATACCAAACAAAATATCACAATATACTAAACAAAATATCACAATATACTAAACAAAATATTACAATATACTAAACACAATGAATTATATTAATACACAAGAGTCTCAAGTGCCTGGAGCCAGTGGGACTTTGGCATCCCTGATTTCGGGGTATGTTGCGAGGCTGAGGTAGGTGGACAGAATGAAAGTTGTGAAGTACCAGATTATCAGACTATCTGGTCACCATGGCTAAAGCAATTTTTAGACGCGTTTCTTTTCTGAACGGTGACATTTCACCAGGGCGATACTGAGAGGATAATATAATATATCGCGCAACGTTAGTGATGAAGTTTTTGAAGATAATTTCAAATATAATTTTAAGTTATTTTCTAGCTCTGCTAAGGTGTCTTTTAGGTGATGTTTCACAAAAATCGCGCTAAAAAAATTGACCCAGTGTTACAAATTAAAAAAAGATTACATGTCATTAAATATCAGATATAAAAAATAAAAATAAGTCCTATCATTGAATTTGTGGTTATTGTAATGCAACTAAATGTGAATTAATAAATCGTTTCCTATTACCGAATGACCACCATTGTTCATCTGTAAATGGTCAATGCATAGTGTATTGATTGATAAAAATACATTGTTGACATATTGTAATACAATATAGTATGTTAAATGTAATGATTATAATAATAATGAATGGGATCAATGATTTATTCATGTTATTTTTATATGACATAATCCATTGTTTATTTATGTCATAATTCATATATCCGGGTGATTGGCCTTTTATTAGTGGAATGGATAAATTATCGTTAATATTTATAGCGCAGAGTGGTAGATACTCTCAGTATCGCCGTGGTGAAAAACCATCATTCAGAATCGAATCGTCGCTTTAAATGGCTTTAGCCGTGTTTGGTGACCAGATCTGAAGAGCCAGGTACTTCCTCATCTCCTCCCTTCCCACTCTCTTCAGCCACACAACATTCCCCAATTCCAGCATGAATGCCTAAATTATCATATTTGAGTTTTAAAAAAATATAAATAATATGACGATAATATACAATATAAAAATACAGATTCATCCAACTCATCACTATGTAACCCGTCTTCAAGAAAGTTATAAACCCACTCGAACCCATCAAATGTAATTGTAAAGCCGTTGCTGTCAACAATAAACCAAAATAAACTCACAAATTTTCAATATTATACGAGTATACAGCCAATAGCGTTAATTCTAGACATATATGTTATAAGATATTATACCATTGATTTATTTTAAATATTAATAGTCTGAAGATGCCTGTTGCTAGGTGAAACCGGTTCGGTCAAAAATAAATAAATAGAAATAAGTTACGTAGGTTTTTTAATACTAAATTCATATGGAATTCCACCTTGAATTGTCAGTTTCAAAATTAAAAATAATTTTTTAAAGGTAACTTGCTGGATAAACAATAAATTGACCAATGTATTCATCTAACAATTAAAAAGTTCCACTACACATTTTTTATTATTGAAAATATGTAACATGCAATATTATGTATTTTTATATTTGTTGACAGTTCAATATAAATTTCACAGCTCGCGATGTAAATGACGTTGCGAGTTGAAAATAGTTGCGTTGATCTAGAAATTCCAGATAGAAAAAGCTGCGCCGAATCTGATTGGACGTTGTTATGCAGAAAGCGTCCAACCAACAATTTGTCAAAATCGAGTTTAACATGTTTTCCTGTCGATAAATACCAGATTTATATCTGCTGAAAACATCCAAGCTCTAAATGTAATAGATTTTTGGTAATTATATTTTTTACTAATGCACATTGCAGATATTTGACTTAAATTGAAGTTTAAAAACATTAAAATGTAGGAATGAAATAGTTTTTTTTGTAATAAATACATTGATAGATTAAAATTTACCTATTTTAATAATGCGCAAAGAAAAAAAAACACTGATATTCTTTTTTTATATGAATACCGCACAAGAGTCTCAACTGCTCCCAACCGTCTAGAGCCAGTGAGACTATGGCATCCCCAAATAGGGTATGTTGTGAGGCTGAAGGTAGTGGGGAGGGGAAGGAGATTGGAGAGAGGCAGATTGGAAAATACCTGGCTATTCAGATCTGGTCACCAAACACGGCTAAAGCCATTTCAAGCAACGTTTCGATTCTGAATGGTGGTCTTTCACCAGGGCGATACTTGAGTATCTACCACTCTGGAACGTGCTGCAAATACACTTTTTATTATTTTTATATGAATTAAATGTGTTATGAGACATATTAATTAAATAAAAGTTATTGACGCACGCCGGGTGTGAACCCGCGAACTTTGGATTCGTAGTCGAGCGTCTTACCACTCGACCATGGAGGCCGTCAGAATTCACCGTACAAATGCCGCATAATTACGCATATTTTAAGACTTTTAGTATCGTCTCATATTTTCAAACGCCTTTTACTCAGTTTCATCTTTTTGAGGTTGGATGCTTCTGCATAACTACGTCCAATTTAACATCAGAGCTCGCCGTCCGAGTTTTACAGCAGGTGGATATTCTCAAAACCGTGAATATTTTTTCTTGTTTTCCTAGTCAGCCGTGCCACAAAACACTTCAGAAATATCTGCTCACACTTCAAGAAGTGTCTATCAATACATCAAACATTATTTTATTACAAATATTATGGGTCAATAAAAAGTGTGTTGGATCAATAAAAAAACACTGAATGGCGCAGTAAAAAAAATGAACAAAATGATTATACAATCGTATGTGCGTTCGATTCGCACGACCCTCGCAATCAATACGGCACATGCCACATTGCACATTGCCGTAATAATTAGATCGGCGGTGGCCGCTTTTGTGTTGCGTATTAATTCAGTCGTTCCTCGCCGCCGCGTTTGTTTACACTCGTCATCTTTTCGCTCGGTAATTAATGCTATTTTATTCAGCACGACTTGTGTATTGTTTCAACTGCTGATTAAATTTGTATTTCGAGTTTCCACCTGGCGACATTGTGGATTTTCGTGCTGAGCGTTCGTTCGTGTCGAATTCTTCGCCGAACACCTTTTCGGTATAGCGCGTTTAATATCAGTGTTGGTTGACTAAATTTTTCTCTCAATTGTTACTATGTCGATGCCTTACATTAAATGGTATAAATCAATGTAAATAATATATATATATATAAGGGGCTATTAGGGGTCCGTTTACCTACGAGCACGCATAAGCTGTGTCTCCATAAGAGGGGGGCCGTTTTTATCTGGCCCCTACAAGAGTGTCGGTGTAGCGATACTAAACTTATAAATAAGCAAAATTGTTTAATTCAAGAGTGATATTTTAAATAGTTCTACGTTGAGGCGCCAGTCAGTGTTTGAGGTTTTTTTCTTTCTATTCCCTAGTGATGTTCTGTGGTCATCTATGCCATTTTAGTGTGGTGATTGTATTTAGCGCAGTGAGTTCTGTGGTGAGCGGCATGTGAATGTATGACCCATGAAATGGGGGAACCACCGAGGCGGTCAGATGATGTTCGGGGGAGTCATCGGATATGCACAGCGGTTATTGAGCGGCAAAACGACCTCGAATGAAAGTAAGTGTCAGGTTATGGATCCACCAATGGCGCGATAGTTCATCCCTTTTCATTCTACATCGTCGTGCCTCCGACAGAAGTGGTTATTTTATTTATATAGACCAAATCAGATACAAACAAACGAATAACACAAAACTCTTTTTTTCTCTTCAATCATAATATCGTCGCTGGAAAGGTAAAGAGGCTTTACCCTAATCTTGGCAAGGTAAAAATATAATATAAGGTTAAAGATAAGATAAAAACCTACATTTTTTAACTGACCGTTGGTATCAGCAATTGACAGGACGATAGAGAAGAGATTTTATAAAGTGTTGTTATTACTAAAAATGTTAAAACATTTGTTAAAAAAAATAGCTAAGTTAGTGTAACATATATGTTACACTACCAAGATAAGGGTTAAATCACACTTTGATAAAAAAATAGTTAAACATGCAGTTTTGATCAGTTTTTTTTTCTACATCGAAAGCTATGATTCTCTATTGATTCTGAAGACTTGCGGCCCTTCAGCCATCTAAAAAATATTTACCATTTGGGAGAAGGCTTGACCCAAGCGACACAAGTTTGGGACTTTTTTTAGTTTTTTGTTGCTTCAGGTAACTCGGTGAGAGCATTGAGTTACCTGAGTATTTTTTTCCAAAATCCAATCAGGTATCGAAGACTTATGAATTTTATTGTAAAAAAAAAACTTTGAAGTGCTCTGGCGTAAACTTCCCAAAATGGTCCTTCTGCCTTTCCGGCAACGATATGAAATATAACAGAAATACAATATCACACACTATTCTAATGTAGACATTTGAACAATGAAGCATAGATATTTATAAAAGATACATTACATATAAATAGTGTTTATTTAACCGTGAAGAGGTCGAGCAGAAGAAATATTTATAAATTCCCGTGACTCATTCCAGTTTGATTGTCGAAATAACGGCATATCCTTCCTCTGTTTCCTGTCAATTTGAAACATCCGGATATTTTTGGGACGCACCCCATAAAAGTAATATTTTATTACTAATTAAAATTTAATTCCTATTGTATTATTCACATAACTTATATTGGTGCTGATAACATGTCCTTTACCCGTCAATAAAAAAAGAGTATATTGTAATCGAATATTGGATGACAAAGTAGTGGTATTAATTCTGGTCGATTCTATGAATTTGCATAAGCTTACTTTCCACCATGTCGTTCTGTTATCAATCCTGAGGTGTAGCAAGCAGTAAGGCACGGAACATGCAGAAACTATAATGATTGCAGTGGAAAAGCATGAACGATCGTATTACAAATAAGGAGCAATGCAAGGCAGATGATTACAAATTATCTTAATTTTAAAACAAGAGTCGGTATAACAGAATATTGTTTGTATGAATGTAACTGAAGCAAGGAGTATGTTTCAAGAGTTATGTGGCGTTCCATCCTCTCTGCATAACGCGTGATGGTTATAAAGTTACTTTCAGACCTCTCGGTGAAATTTTTATCTGATGAAAATACTCGAAACTTTTCATACGTCGTTTTAGTAATAACCACATTTACTACTAGTTGGATGGATGACTTTTGTTTCCCAAGCCACAAATCATCAACACGTAATGATAATTGTATCGTAAATTGGTATTCATTGCGCCGCAAGGCACCTGAACAATCATACCCCTCTTCGAAAGCAGCCATACTGTGTATATCGTACGTCATTATTTTTTCTTCTAATTTTCTTCGAGTGCAAATATTGGCATCAATATTGCATGAATTATCGGAATTTGAATAATATATGGTTTTGCCAAACTCAAGACTCAACGACGTGTTGATACTATTACGTTTAGTGAACAACTTTATTTGGTCATAAGTTTGGGGCATTTAAACTAGGCGCTTTTACTCTTGTGTATTTAATGATACCAAATTTTGAACTTTATTCCACTATTTTTTATTTAAGACCTGACCGGTTTCGCCTTATGACAGGCATCTTCAGACTGGTACAATTTTAAGTAAGTCTATGGAATGTATACTATTACGGAAGGGATGGATATTGATATTCATAGTGAATCATCTGTGACTTAAGGATTTTAGTTTTATGGCTTTATGGTTTTATGACAGAGGCGGCTTTACCATACCTTCAAAAATATATTCGGGTAGTTTTATTACCTTCTGGGAGACGGTTTACATGGGGTGCGTTTTTTTTTTAGAATATATAATATCTATAGTTGTCAGCTTTATTTTTAACAGTTGGCTATTTTCGAATTTACTATTTGATTTTCCAATCTCTGTTTGGTTAATGTATTTTGTAGAAGTACATTGGTGGTTTGATAAGATATCAAATAATAGTAATAATAGGTACACATCAGTGTGTGTATCTTGTGTATTTGTTTTTTTTATTTTAACTATCCAATATCTCCTATTCGTTTTCCATTAAGGCTTGCTTCCTTCATAAAACAGAAGTGATCCATGTTTACAAAACGTATTAGTTCGTTTGCAAATTCTTTTTTATCGTTTAACATGGTCTAGAATAATTAGTTTTGATTGAGCTGTTTGAATGCCTACAATTTGTTCTGGAAATATCTCGTATTGGGATGTGCGAAAGCCAACGGACTAGCCATGTTAAATAAATAATCATATTGCTGGTGTAATTTTGTTGTCCTTGAAGGCCTCGAGTGTGAATTGGCACTCTCGCGTGGTACATATGTAAAATCGTTAAAATGTTCGGTTTATACTCGGAGTAAAAAAGCTCCCGGGTTATTTTTGTAGCCCACCATAGCGCAGATAAAACAACTTTTTAAACGTTAAAATACTTCATCCATAGTAAAATATCATCATTTTAGTATCTACAGCGCCCTTGAGGTGATTTTTCACAAAAACGGCGCTATACAAATTGTCCAAATATTATTATTATTAAATCCCTCATTTACTAGTTTTCCACCGGAGTCCCTAACATTTCTTCTCCAGCCCTCAAACCTTCCTATTCAACTACAATCTTCTTCCACACAGTTAGGTCACTTCTTCTTCTTTTAGTCTCTGGTTTGGTTTTACTGGGGCACCAAATTGGTCATGATGTGCGTTGTCCTGTCGTCTGGTATTCTTTCCACGTGACTAACCCATCTTTGGGACATAATCTTACGCTGGTTTCATGCTTATTACCAATGAACTCTATACTTCCATTTCTAGCGTAGGTCTAACGAAATTTAGAAGTAGACTGTTGATTTGGTTTCTTAATTTTCCTCTATCATTCCCTAATTATTTACGGTGACGGTATCTTTATCGCATTAAAAGAATACCGCTGCGAACGCAGCAATACTGTAGACTGTAGAGTAATAAGTTCTTATTCGTTCAGCCTATCGGATACGCATCATAACGGGTGTAGAGTGTAAATTGTAAATAATAACGTCCAATTGTTACGAAGCGTGTCCAATTTAGGATCCGCGCTGTCGTGTCCATGATACGTCCAAAACACCGATGACGTACGACCAACTGCGAGTCTCGCACCCAACAGGCGATAGCACTACACGCCGCTAATGTAGTCTTCCGGTCAGTGGCCAACACTCCGCCGGAGAGGAAGTAGACTAGAGTTGGATATAGCAGGACGTATTTACATTGATATTAGGGCAGGTTGATTCGTGCTGTGGGGGACCTTTGCCCTTTTAGGGCTTTGAACTCGTTTGCGAATTATTAAATTTTGAGTTGACTCAACAAATAATTGTCCCTTTGACGGCCTCCGTGGTTGAGTGGTAAGACGCTCGACTACGAATCCAAAGGTCGCGGGTTCAAACCCTCCATGCGCAAATAAGCTTTGTTAAATAAATGTGTGTCATAACACATTTAATCAATATAAAATAATGTAAAGTATATTTGCGGCACGTTCCACAGTGGTTGATACTACAAGTATCGCCCTGGTGAAAGACCACCATTCAGAATCGAAACGTTACTTGAAATGGGTTTTTAACGCTTTACAGAAGGCCGAGAAGATGTTAATGACGATGAGCGTCCTGGAGTTGTGTAAAAAATCGAAGAACACACAAAAACGTGACTAACCTTTCCAGTTGTCAAAAACAAACCACTAATCCAAAATGGCTGATAATGCTAACATGTGATAAACATATGTGTACCAACATAACAAATAAAATCGACAATCGAATGTACACAGCCCGCGAAAATTCAAAATTCACCTTTTCTTTTGAACAGGCCTCGTATATTAGGATAACTATTGACTGTTTTTAGCTGGAAAGCCGGGAAGTGACGAATCGTTACTTTTGAGCAGTTCATTTGGGGCCACTTTTTCTTCTGAGATGTTTTAATTCGCCTGTATTTGTTTTGTGTATAGTATATACACGTGCGTGTGCATGTCGGGTCTACCTGTGTCGCATATCAATTAAACATATATTAATTGGGTGATGCAATGGGTTGCTTGATTTATATTTAGACATTTAATTATTTCAAATTGAACACTGTCAGACAACTCTCATTTTCCCGTAGTGTTTTCATGCATAATCTTTTGTCTGTAAAATCAATCGATATTAAAAATATTTTTAAAACTTTTAGATTGGTAATTCTCCCAAGATAGACTTGATGTATGAATGTTATGACTGACGACAATAATTATTCTGTGCGTAATTGAAAAAAAAAATTGTGTAATATGAACATTGTCGTTTTCCTGATACAATACACAGTAAATTAAACATCATTGATTTTGTCATTAAAATTCCTTTGTTTCATTGTTATTTTGGAAGCGGTCGCTGCCAATGTTAATTCAAGGTAACGGAAATGTGTTTTTCTCAGGTTCTCGCGATCGTTTGGTTCCCGTCGTTTTCTTGGTCTTTTGTCACTGTGATGTCACGAACCATCTGGGACTTGGAATTCACCGCAAAGCAACCTAGGTGATGAGATTGGGCGGTCAATTTCTCACTGATTTTCAGCAGAACAAATAGTGTTAAAATATCAGATGATACTCAGACATTCTCAATCCTTACTGCGAGTGATTGATGTGTTTTTCGTGATTTGTACCCTTTTTAATTCGCTTATCAGCGTTGTGTGTGTTAGTTCCCTTAATGCCCACGTCATGTTTCAAAGCACTTTTCCAGCAAATTGGGTATGTGTTTTCTGCCCGTGTTTACGCTTTTTAACCGTTATGTGACTGAAGAAAATTACACCTTTTAAAAATTGATTCGAAGGTTTCTTTTTCCGTATATCATTTGCTGAAGTTTGCTGGACCACTTTTATGACGTGATATATTTAGACTCAGTTAAAGACTTGGGGAAGTGGATAGAAATTTTACCCAGTACCAACTTTTATTATGGGGTTTTAATTAAATATGTGATTGAAAATAGTATTAAGGATACAGGTGATGTACTTTGAACACAAAAGTACATCGTATTTATTATTTAAAATAAGATAAAATGATTGATAAATACAGACAAGCTTCAAAAAATTATATAAAACACATGAGGGTACCCGTGTACTCTTTCAGTCATCAAAAGTCGTAAATTATACTTATTCGTTTTCCGCTAACAACCACCCTCCACATATCCAACGATTATGTTCAATTGTTCATTTTCACTGTTGTGAAGAAGTCAGGAAGTTTCAGCCGGTTAGACTTACTGGAACATTAAAAAAATCTATGTTGAAAACCGAAGAGGGTACCCGGGTACCCTTTCAGTCACATAAAGGTTAAATCGCTTCCTTGTTTTTTTTTCATGACGTTAATGTATCTGTGTATGTGTACCGTTTCGTTTTTAAAATCGCCTTTCTTTCAAGTAAATGTTGATAAATTTCGAGTTAATTGTTTCAAAGTATCTACTTTTATATATCCAATCATTTCAATATCTAAAATAATCACTTGAATAAGTTAACAGTGCGAATTTTTTTGGACATTGCTGTTTTTGCTTTTATAACCCTCGAGTAGCAAGTTTTATACCTACCTGTAAGTTAACGCTACGAAGCTGCATACATTTGGCTAAAATCGATCTTCCCCAGTCTGCGGATCCTTCCTATTCATTTTTTTTCAATCGTGACTTCAAACAAATTTAAAAACAAAGATTACATCTTCGTAGAAGAATATCAAATCGAATAACACCTAACGTGAGACCTAAATATATCGCAGTTTATCTTGCTTTCTTTATTGATAATGACAGTCAATCATAATTATAATGAATGGGTTGTGCAGAATACAACTCGTTGCTCGGTAGTTGGGTTAGGTCTTATCAGCTTCGGGTCAAGTTCATCGTGGGTTCGACAGTATGTATTCTCTCCTCTCCTTTCGTGTGTTACGTTTTATCTGCAGCCGTTACTAGCGGAGTTGACATAACGTTTCAGCGTGCTATCTGTAAATGACCGGACATATTAATAAACGCAGACAGTTCCAGCTGACATCGTATTACATAATACCAGTAGTTACTATCCGGTTTCGCCCGAGTTACGGCTCATTTTTTTCGATGTTTAAAAAATATTTTTGATCTGTTGAAAAATATGGGACTAACTATAATAATGGAGTCTTGTTTCTTTTGACATTTTGATTAATACTTTAAGGCTCCATAACTCATTATGGAAGTGACGCAGACGCTGAAAACTACAGTGGATAATGATACACATAATTAGTAGAGTGATGATTGAGGGACAGCAATTCATTGTTTTGAGTCTACGGCAAGGAATGTTGAAGTGCCTAGCTGCTGACTGATTAACTATAACGCAATTTTACTACAGGGGTAGGCAGAGCCATAGGACAGTCCTGGCTTAATTCATATTTATACATCGTCTCACAATACTGCTGTCTCAGGCAGTAAAAAATATGAAAAACTACCAACCGATTTTTTTGAACAGTCAAAGCCAAAAGCCGATGTTTTTTCTTCTTCGTTTAGCACGCTTGAATAGTTTTATCAGTGACAGGCGGGCAATTCGTGCCAGTAGTGTTGTGTTGGACACGTTCAGCCAATGTTCGGTCCCATGTTGCATTGTTCATTGTTTGTGGAATCCTCTGTTATCTAACCTCGACTCGGGACTGCCTGCGTTGATTTAGGTTGTATTTATTAGCTGTATCTTTATACGTATAGTCGCGTTCATCAGACAACGATTCTCACATTGAACATCTATTTGGCCAAAGGTGAACGAACAGTCTCTTGTAAAAAAATTCACACGATTTTTCGGCCTGGAATATTCTTGTTTTCAGTATAAATATATTTAAATAAATGAAAAAACAGTTTTGTAAAAGACCACGGATATTATTTAAATTTTTACGACCGACCGGTTTCGCTTAGCCTAAGCATCATCAGGGTACAAAATATAAACTAAACCAAAAATATAAAGTGTGCGGTTATATACTCGTATACATACAGAGGGAGAACAAAATATAAAATAAAATAACAAAACAATAGAATAACATTTTAATTACAACAAAGGAACAGAGAGAAAGAGACAGATAACATGAATTGAAAGAGATAAAACTTCAACTGAGAAGGTGATTAAGAATAATGATAAATCACTTTGTGGTTTGACATATTTAATGAAAATTAAATAGTCACTTTGTGTAAGACCACAGATTTAATTTAATTTTTTATGATCGACCGGTTTCAGTTTTTTTTAAATCTGTTTGATTTGTCCAGTAGTCCAATACTAGGTATTCTTCAAGTGGAGCAAGGTTGGCATATGACTAACTATGTTTAGTATCCAGGTCTGAAAAGCCAGGTAGTTTCGTATCTTCCTATGCCCCACTTTCTCAACCCTTTCCAAAATCCCCAAATGGGTATACCTTGATACTACACTGTCACATAAAAAAAAACAACGTGGGAATGCAAATTGCCTCTTTAATTTGACTTTAAGGGTGGTATTTATAAGGGCGGGTTGTTCAGGCACGATGCTTACACTTAAAGGGAAAAAAATGATTTATCTAAGGTGGTGGGTGGGAATTCGAAGGATTCCTTCAACACTCAAGCGAAGAGAGAACCCTTTATAATCATTAGGTGATTCAGTTTATATGTGTTGACGTTGTTTGTTTGTGTTGTTTCAGGCGGCAGTGTGGGCGCGCCCGCCTGCAGGTCCCGCCTCTGCCTGGCGGGGCGGCTGTCGCGCGACCCCGAGGCGGGCCGCGCGGCCGCCGCCTTCGGGCTGCCGGTGCTGCTGCACGAGGCGCCCGAGGAGGTGCTGGCCGTGCGGCCTGACCTCGCGCCGCGCACCTACTTCGTGCTCGAGGAGTTCGCCGGGCCGGTGTTCGAACAGCTGTGCAAGGCGAAGCAGAGGTGAGACGATCTACATCTTCTATAGTATTAATACGCTAAGCCATCTTCTGTACATGATTCTTTAGATTGCCGTCTGGGGCAGTAACGTCTGCACAAAACATGTAGCCTGATACGATACACGGGGAAAATTATAATTGGTTATTTTTGCTCATACGTAAAAAAGTCTCATTTTTTGTTTCGATTACGTTACTTCACGATTGAAAAACTCCTATTGCTATTATTATAACCGGAAAATTGAAAATGTTGGAGGACTAAGGCAGCAGAATAATTGAACTCACGACGCCTGGGAGGGAACCCGACACATTTGTCCATTTAGCCGGGCAAATTAAACCGGTAATTTAAAATAATATTAAATATCCTTTTTTTTACTTGCACCATTGAAACAATCCATGATTGAGTCATTTCACCTTGAAACCCTACTAAAGTCAAAAATCAATTTATCATCGCTCTAAACTCAAACCTGTCCTCCCCCGGTTGTCTTGATGTCTAAATTCGTAGAACGGGATGTTGTATTTAGTCTACTGTTAATAATTTTCGTGGAATACATAGAGGAAAGTAGGCATATTTAGTATACCGTTTTGTTTTCATGATGTAGAATGGAAAATACGAAACTTTAGATTCAGGATTTGGCTTTATCTATTCCTTCATTAAGTTAAATATCCATTGCAATGGAAAAACATATTTAATATGTACATATTTTTATAAAATCACTCCCAGATTTTTCGTTCGTTTTTCCTGAAAATAATTTCGTTTTTGAATACAGTTTTTTTAAAGTTATTCTAATCGAAACAAATGGTTACCGTTCTCGATTTCCGGGTATCTGAAATTAGGGATGGTTTGGCTATCCGAAAATAGGGCACTACTAAAAATATTTTACAACTCGCATGCCATCCCTTAAGTAGGCACCCAGTAATAGACACTTTTTGGCTTTCTAGTACAAGCAATACTACAAATGATTCATCTATTTATTCTATATGGGTAGTTAGAAAAATGTCCGAGGTTTCCAGTCAAATTGACTAAAATTTTCAGATAAATCATTTTGCTTGTATTAGAATGCTAGAAAGTAACGTTCAGTGTCATTATTGAGTGCTGACCCTTAATCAACCTGATATAGCAAAACTATTATGATACCTTCATAATAAACGGAACAAAACTATTAGGGCTTACTATTTGCTGTTGCTCGAAGTCGACATCGTCAACAATTAAGTTTAAAAAAAAAAAACTTCAAACATTTTTCGTTCTTAAAACACATGTGCAATATGGCGGCTACAGCTCCAGCCGACTGTTGTTAAAGCGCCATCAAGGGAATGGTTAAAGAGTTATCGTGCTATGCGAAATGAAGACCCTATCCGAAATTAGGGTTCTTTCCTCTATTGTTTAGTTGTAAGTAATCGTCAGCTTAAGGGTGACTTTGAACGTGTCTGCGTCATTTAGTACTTCAGACAGACACGGGCAGACTGAGTCGCTGATTGATGACTGCAGAAAAGTCGGCCGTTAGTCACTGCTATTATCCATTGGATATAGATTTCTGTAGATCTGAGGTAGCAACTACAGCGGCAATTGCCCTAGGCCACGAGGAAACTTGCATTAATTTTTATATCAGTAAAAAATAGAGATCAGTATTTTTTTAGCGATGTATTTTTTAAACGATTTTGTGCAGACGATAATCGTAATAAAAAATCAATCAGAAAAACATATTTCCTTAGGAAATACTAGTTACCCGGCTTTGCCGGAGTTTGAGGAATATTCTTTCATATATTTCTTTGACAGCTTTTGAGCTAGAAATAAGAGTCAGAATAAATATTGTAAATTTCATGACGCCAGTGCTCACCACTCTAAAGTTTCATAGTAGTTAATAGCAATTGTAATATTATTTTTTAAAGAAAGAATCATTCCCGGGTTCAAATAACCAGACAATATAAAAAAAACTCTAACTACCATCATAATAAGCGAAAGTTGTTGCTTGTGCAATGATGGAAGGCTTAGTCAGCAGAGGAATTGAACTCACGACGCTCAGGTGGGAATCCGACGCGTTTGTCCACTCAGATACCGATCGGTCAAATAAATAAAATATACACATTGTTTCTTTGATTTGATTTTAAATGCTACTTTTACCCAGTTATATATATATATATTTTCTATAATGATATATTTTCTGCCTACCCCTGAGGAGATAAGGCGTTATGGTTAGTTAGTTATGTTATATTATGAAATGTTGTTCAATATTTTTTATTTATTTTTTAAAAGAAAGACGAATATACCCGGGTTACAAATAAACTGACAATATTTGAAAAACTCCTATTACCACCATAATAAACGGAATATGTTGCTTGTGTAATCATGGAGGATTTATCTAGCAGGGGAATTGAACCCACGACGCCCTGGTGGGAATCCGACGCGTTTGTCCACTCAGGTATTAACCGGTCATCTCAATATATAATATCAAAATATAATAAATATTTGAATAATATTAATAATCTAAAACACAAATGTGAAACAGAAACTAAAAAGAACAATGGTCATGAATGAAACAATTTGGTCTTTGATTATTAATATCATTTAAATATGTAATAATAAATAAGCATTAATGCTTTAAAGTTAATTCCAATTTTAACAGAATATAATAGTTTCTGAATATTAAACAAGACTAGTTACCTAACCGTCTGTTAATAAATAAAACAAGATTTATGTCACGGGTAGGCCTTCCGGAGATGCAGCTTCCCGGGTCCAGAATCTTGCCTGTGTCACTCGACCTGTGCACCATACGACGCGAAGAATAATCCGGAGAGATATAAATCGGGCAAGTTGCCTGAAAACGGAATCACAGTGTAAAACTTCACAGAGCGGCTTCTAATTCAGTGGGAAACTCTTTCGCAATAAAAATCAATTAACTAACCGTACAAACAACGATGGCGTTGAATAACGAGAAGCATTCGTAATAAAGTAATAACATAGATAATAATTTTCTCTGATGATTACATTGTCCGGTTTCCTTCGTCTGGTCTGTTTGCTGGCGAATCGAGTGAAGCAGTAAAGTCGTAAGTCAGTTAAGTCAGTCAAGGTCCCGGGGCGGGGAACGCCGGCGCTCGCCTTCTTGCTTGAGTTGTTCGCCGTCGCAAGGGTA
Organism: Drusus annulatus; assembly: GCA_022651775.1. Classification (NCBI taxonomy): domain Eukaryota; kingdom Metazoa; phylum Arthropoda; class Insecta; order Trichoptera; family Limnephilidae; genus Drusus; species Drusus annulatus. Next base: position 152,222 of record JAGWCC010000357.1, on the reverse strand, counting down.
TTATATTGTATTTATTATCTATTATCGTTATTTAAGCGTTGGCCAAGCAGCCTTACGACACGGCGGGCTCGATAAGGCTGACGCTTTTAGCAGCGGCCCTGAGGGTGTGCACCGTGTGCATCCTCGGCCCGAGCCCGATTTCCGCTGCCGCTGTGATATCTACGGTTTTTTTTAATTTTGCAAATTTTTCGAGTTAGGGTAGGTGTTTTTATGCGCGACTTGTAGTTACTACCCGGCTTCATCCAAGTTACAATCATTGTTATTCTTGTTCAACAACTGAAAAAACACCCTGATAGTAAATTAAACAAATAATATTATTCCACTATAGTTTTTCTCCATTGTAGTTTTCTTCATTATAGTTTTTCTCCATTATAGTTTTTCTCCATTATAGTTTTTCTCCATTGTAGTTTTCTCCGTCATAGTTTTTCTTCATTGTAGTTTTACTCCATTATTTAATTCAATTCAATTTCTTTATTCATTTTAATAACATTACAAAATAAAATTTTAAGGCGTTATTAAAGATATGTAGAAAAATATATATGGAGTGTACAAAAAACAGAGTACAATGCATATAATATAGTTTTTCTCCATTATAGTTTATCTCCATTATAGTTTTTCTCCACTATAGTTTTTCTCTATTATAGTTTATCTCCATTATAGTTTTTCTCCATTATAGTTTTTTCTCCATTATAATTTCTCCATTATAGTTTTTTCCATTATAGTTTTCTCCATTATAGTTTTTTCTCCATTATAATTTCTCCATTATAGTTTTTTCCATTATAGTTTTCTCCATTATAGTTTTTTCTCCATTATAATTTCTCCATTATAGTTTTTTCCATTATAGTTTTCTCCATTATAGTTTTTATTCATATTCATGTGGAAAAGGGGTTAAACAGATCTGGGGTTAATATGATAGCGGTGACAGCCCAGGTGTACAGCCCGGCCCTTAAAACCACACCTACCGCTTCTCAACGGGACAACAGGACACTTGCCCGCCCGCTTCACAGATCATGGACATTGGACACGTTCCGCCTTTTGATTTACGACACTCGATACATTTGACAATAGAGCAGTTGTGTATGTTAGCACCAGCACCAGCACCGGCCGGCAAGTGCCCTAGAAATAACGCCGCCTCAGCTAAAGATAACCTTCGCGTTTGGTTTCGTTCATTCCTGACCCGCGTTCGCAGCCACCGCTCCACATCGGTCTATTTCTGGGAGATTGACAATGACCACCGGCAGTGTTGATAGCACATATCTCACTTATCGCGATAGACTCGTCTAATTAATGTGAGGCAGTCTGTTGCCGCTGACTGCTGCTGGTTATCGCGGTATCGTTAATCCCCCGTATGAGAGATAGCGTGAATATCGGTTTTTGTTCTAAAATTCACAGGTGTGGCACGTAATGTAGGCATCTCGTAACACTATTGAAACATCGCAGTTATTGTTTCTGGGTGGCTAGAGACCGCGAAATCGCCGAAAACTTGGAAATTCTGGAATTATCAGATTAAGGTCACGGAAGTTCAGAAGGATATCAGGAAATTCACATTTGATATAATTTGATCCAATTGTTTGGCACGAGTTTACTGACTGACTGGAAAAGGTTTTTCTTAAAAAAATTCTGCCCTCATTTCCAATTTTACCATATTTAGAATTTGCTTTATTTTTTCCCGAAAGGTACATGATTTATAAAAATGAAAGTAAAATAAAAAAACATTTTGTATAGCCGATATTATCATTTTGGACAGAGACCCAGAAGTTGTGCGTACTGTAGAGTGCTGTCTTTGTTCTACCTGTAATTTAATTGAAGATGCTCCGAGGAACTTGCGTCATTGATCCCTTCGGCACCCGTGCACTATCGGCAAACTCGCCAAACGCGCGCCCAACATTTGTACACGGTTGAAATTCAATACATGAGAACGGGTCGCTTTCACGACTCGTTCTTATGTTCAACAACTCGACTATGGAACGATTTGCTGGCCTCTGTGTTTCCTCCCTCCTTCAACATGGGCCCATTCAAGACCTAGATTCACTCCTTCCTTTTCTCAAAAAGACCCTCCACACACTATTCCCAAAGATGAGATAGGCCCTGAAGGAAATTATTTCCCTCAAGGCTTCCTGTGTAGAGGGTAATAAAATATGATAAAATGATATAAACTACTCCATATCTTCGTCGTATTCTGCAATCTCTTCCCCTTTTTTCACTTTTTAAGTGACCTTTCTCGAATATTCGATTCACTATTCCTTGGACAGTCTTTGACTCTTTAGCGTGAAAATCGAAATCACTCTGGTGTTTATCCGTATACTTTGGACTGTTACTCCAAGAAGGGTTTTCAATATTCCACATGTTTGTTGTATACTGCGCTTTGCCTAATCAAGAAAACTTTCAACGGTCTGTTTTCTCGATCATTTAAACCGCTTAAAACGGTCTCCTAAAATAGATTCCTGCCACGTGTATTTTGCCCTTCAGAAATACTTCTCTTATGTTGAGTAATTCTGAACTCCTGGATACTATCGTATGTTGACGTGTGTGTTGATTTGCTGGGGCGATTCATTTTTCAAGAACTTCAAAATCATGGAAAATGAATAATTTTTAATCATTCAAAATAATGAAGCCTAGAGTTAGAAATACATTTTTAGAAATCTAAATTTTGTAATAAAATACTGCGAGTAGAACACCCTATGACCTTAATTGGGAACAATGTGAATATTTTGACCGGTTAGTCGCTGAGTGGACAAACGCGTCGAATTCCTTTCCGGGTGTCGTGGGTTCAAGTCCTATATCATTGCACAAGCAACATCTTCCGCTTATTATGATGGTAGTAAGAGTTTTTCATATATTGTCAGGCCCTGGTGAAAGACCATCATTCAGAATTGAAACGTTGCTTGAAATGGCTTTAACCGTGTTTGGTGACCAGCTCTGAATAGCCAGGTGCTTCCCAACCTTCCTCTTCCCAATCTCCTTCCCCTCCCCAGTACCTTCAGCCTCACAACATCCCCTATTTGGGGATGCCATAGTCTCACTAGCTCTAGACGGTTGTGAGCAGTTGAGACTGTTCATATAAAAAAGGTTATTCGTAACCAGGGAATGTTTGTCTTTCTTTTTGTATAATTAATATGAGCAAGCTTTTTATTGATATTTTAATAAGCCTAGGAAAAAAAATGCTGGTCCGTAAAAATGCTTTGAACTGTCAGTATATTTTCCAGTGCTTTTTCAGATACTTTTTTCCAGTTTGTATAATTTTACGAATTCAGTTAAAACTTTGATTGTTTTTTTAAAATTCGGAGTGAGCTTTAGAAAAAATCGCTTTGTGGCGTTTTTACGTAATTCAACGAACTGACTGCGACCAGTTCCACGAGCATGTGACCGTTCCCGACTTTCAAAGCCTTATAATAATATAAAATACGTACTGTAGCGAAATTATTTTTGGCGTTTTCGAGTTGGACGGTTGATCAATTTCAACTATATCGCGACCAGCGCATGTGTTGTGGATATGCCCTTTCCAGAATTTCAAGGTCATATCAGAATATGCCCTTTCCAGAATTTCAAGGTCATATCAGAATATGCATCGCCTTTCCGGTTTTTTTTGTAATTGTTGTTTGACTTCGGTCCCGTCCATTATTCCGATGGAAATCAATTATTGGTCGGCGACGGCCAATAAACAACCACGACGGGGAGATTATTTAGTTTCGGACGCTTGTTTATATCCACCTAAATATATAATGCCCGACTCTGTGTGGCCTGGATCGTAAAAAAACAATCGACTCCATTCCGCGTCTGACTTCTAATTTAATCGTTAATCGAGATTTTTTAGAATTGTTCGTCTCTCTGTATGAGTTTAGCTGGACTCATCTTATTTTGAAGTCATGTTAATACCATTCCCGAAGGCAAGATGGCAGAATTACGATATTTTTGCACAGTTTTGCATTTTTGTGGCAGAGCGATAAGCTAATTGACTGTGAATACAGGTTCCGGGTTGAGAACCCGGCGAGATAAAATATAACTAACTTATTATTAAACTGATAATTCGTGGTGGAAAGCCACTTTCAAATAAAAGTTATAAAAGATTTTAATCGTAAATGCGTATTATAAAATGAACAGTTTGTTGACATGTAGAATATTAATTAGTTGAAATAATAATAATATTTGGATAATTTGTATAGCGCGGTTTTTGTGAAAAATCACCTCAATGGCGCTGCACAAATATCAATTCTAATGCTCTCTCTTTTTTCAGTGGAGGCTCGTGACTTTTTAGGGTGCTAGAGTGCTAAGATTGAAAAATACGACGTTATTAATGTTGTTGTAGACGAAAATGATTATTTGTTTTCAAGATTTTTCAGTTTTGGTGGTGCAATGCACGACTTGGTGAAAAATCTTCATACAAAAAATAAATAAATATATAAATGTCGTTTTCGGCCACAACAACATCCATAATTACGTTTTTATTCAATCTTTGCACTCAAGGACACTAAACAGTCACGAGCCACCACTGCTCTTATTACTAACTATAGATAATATATTTAAACAATAATGCGTAACAGATCGCATCCACCAACCCATTATACAATATGGTATATTTGCCTCGCGTTCCAGGGAAACCTGCTTTCAGCATTTCGTGAGATTAACCTTGCAGTCTAAACATCGCTTGAAATAGCTATGTTTAGTGACCTGGTCTGAACAGCGAGGTACCTCCCAACCTTCGTCTAACATCCCCTTCCCTCTGCACGACATTACCTAATATTGAGATGCCATAGTTCGACTGGCTTTGGGCAGTTTTTTTTAAATCGGTTTTATATGCATTTTTTAGTATTTTTCACAAATAATAAAAAAAACATTATTTTAAATAACTTGAAAAGTTGTGTAACTTACAAAACAATGTTAATTTAACTTATTATTATAATATTTGTAAATAACCCGTGAAAAATCACGCGATGTAACTTGACTTGCCAAGAAAAAATATTAATTGCTTTAATCCACCCATTTCAAATATAGGATAATGTCTGCTGAAATAATTTTTAGGTGGGTAGGAATTCGAAAAGATTCTTTTTAAAATCTGATTATTTCAATTGACATCAATTCTAAATTTGAAATGTTCACACTTGTACGTATGTACGTACTCACAAAGGTAACTAACTGTCGCAATTGCGAAAATTCATAAAACTTGTTGAATGAAACACTTTACGAGTCCTGATAACAATCAGAACTGACCCATTTCTTACCCATGTTGTATCTCACTTTCTAAGTGTGCCTTAGACAACTATACGCTTATTTCGTTATTATAACATACTTAATTATGATAATTATAGTGTATGCTTCACTAACATTTTCTTGATGTTTTTTTTATGCAATTCGAATCAAGGACACCGAGCAAAGGTAATGTACGTTTGTCTATTTTTAGTCGCATGTGTAGTGAATGAATTATCATTTTCAAATATGACTTACGATTCTCACGGCCAATAGTGTTGAAAAGTGTAGAAATGTATATGAAAATATGATTTGTCATTAGTTTTCAATCACTTTATTCGACAATTCAGAAAAACCTCTTTTAAAAGCAATAGTTAGTAATCACAAAATGGGGAAAACTGATTTTTAAGTTAAGTATCTCACAGAATAATCCAAGATAATTTGGTTTTTACAGTAATTAGTAGTTAAACAAGGAACCAAAATCATATGAATACGTCGTTTCCATGTGGCCTAACCACAGTTTGATAATGGCCTTAATAACCGAAACAGCTGTACTAAAAAGTTAAACTAGCAGAACTAAATAATACTAAAAAATAATTTATCAATATAAATATATATTTTCGTAGAAAGCAGTCACTTTGTGGTTTGACATATTTAAATAAATTAATAAATAACTTTGAATAAGACCACGGATATTATTTTAATTTTTATGACAGACCGGTTTCAATTAGCCTAAGCATCATCAGGGTACAAAATTATACTAAACAAAAAATACGAAGAGTTCGGTTATATTTAGATGCATACCTATGTTTTTTTTATAAGATGAAATATTTTAATTTTGTAAATTTAATTCGATTGAATTATTACTATCCACAATTGGTAATTCTTGCGAATGATTGCTACAGGGTCACTTCTGGAAATACTCTCAAAAGCTGGGTGTTTAGAAGAGTGTTGACCTTTTGTCCCTGTTAATGTTGATTGGTTATTTGTATATTTTAATCACCTCTGTAATTAGTCGATCCAAATATTCATTTATTTTTATTGCGAATACCCCACATCCAGCGGTCCTCAAGCGAGTCCCAACTGCTCCCAACCATCTAAAGCCAGTGGAACTACGGCTTCCCCAATTGGTGTATATTGTGAGGCTGCAGATAGCAGTGGGGAAGATAGTGAGACGGGAAGAGAAAGGTTGGAAAGCACCGGGCTATTCAGATCTTGTCACCAAACACGGCTTGAGTCATTGTAAGCGGCGTTTCGAATAGACACGTATTAATTAAACAGAATTTATTGGCGCACACCAGTTTTGAATCCGTGACATCTGAATTCGGAGTTGAGCGTCTTAACCACTCGACCACTGAGGCCGCCGAATTCTTAAATTCGAAGAAATTGACAGTATTTAGATGAGTGAGGAAGAACTGACTGATAGCTTTTTAGATAACTGTAGCATAATAATATGTAGCTAAGATTTTTCTTTAATTCTGCGTAACCCGGAAAACACAAAAAGCCTTAAAATTACCAAAAAGTTGAATGAAACCACTTGCATGGAAAATACAGTCATACGAGTTTTTTTTAGTAAGGAACTACAACATTTTAATGCTTTGATAATAATTATAGAAGTATATTCTTAGTGAAATTTTATTTAGATGCTTATTGTTTTATTGAACATTACCGCTGACATTTTTTTTACTTTTATCCCATTTGGTGTAATTTACCCTCAGAGCAATAATATACAAGAGAGCGCTGCTGTAGTCAGTTTTGACGAGTTTTGCCCGACTCGGCTAGATCTGGGCGTGGCTAGGACTAGGGCTAGGGTCATCCATTCATAACACATGTCGACATAACGAATGTTCTCTCTTATGTTTATTTTGTCCTATTTTTGTCATCGATTCATTTATTATTATGTATGTGATATTCCTTCTCTGTTGCTTTTTTTCCATTTCGTGTTTTATGTCTTTTTTGTAATTGGACTTTAGTCCGTTAATTTATAAATAAATAATGTTTTTATCTATTCGTATGACCACTTTTTCACAGTATTGTTATAAATAAAAAAAATATAGCATATAAGGTAAAAAACTGCTGACTTAAGTCCATTTATGTCGCATATCAAAACGTGTGGGCGGAGTCAACGGAGACGCGGGAGACGAAGAACATCCCCACAATACTTTAAAGCGGTGTGATAATTTGGGAAATTTTGCTGTCTCTTTCTTTCTCATGGTGTACGACGTAAAGACCCGGAGAAAGTGATTTATCCCAAATTGGTTGGGTAAAAAGAATTAGCTCTCCCTCCATATATTGTTACTCTAAGAATTTACCCTATTTCGTCGACAGCTGAAACTAATCAACTTGCATATTTTTTTTCGTTGTGTTATTCTATTCCATAATACAGCGGTTAATGCACCGAGTTTGGGTACGAAGGCTGCGATTTCTAAGTAAATTATTAAAATTATTATATTATTTATGTGGCTGATAAAATGTAATAGAAGTTATAAAATGTTTTTTTATCATCTGTTATCGAACATTTCGGCAATCGTACGATTGGAATTCTAATCAAAATCACGGCACGGGTAAGAGTAATAAACTGTCTCGCATATTTTTCCCTCGGATCACAAACTAAACGCATTCTCTCTGCGTTTCCGCTGCCCACGCAAAACAAGACGTAGTGACGAAACACGAGGATTATATTTATGTATTATTGTCTTTTGTTGTTGCTTAGAATTATAGTTGTATTCTTTGAGTTATGTAATATTTTGTATTGCCACAGACAAGTACAGGATTTTTTCATCTTAAAATAGATTATTCTCCCCTCACCTGTCAAAAATCACACATAGTTGAATGTACTGACATTTCCACGACATCCGTGGCATAGCCGGTAAGTCCCTTGGCTCCCGATCCTGTGATTACGGTTTCTAAACCTCGCTTGGTCGAATTTATGAAAAATAATGATTTAATACCGGTGAGTAGCTGAGCGGACACACGCGTCGTATTCCCATCCGGGCGTCGTGAGTCGTCGTCGTTCGATGAGTGAGATGTAAGCGTAATGACTAGTATCAAGAAAAGGAACGCTTAGATGGTTTGGGAATGTAGAGCGAATGAGCGAAGAAATGAGTGTGAAAAGAATATGATGCGAAAGTGAACGGAAGAAGAAGTCGGGGACGCCCGAGGAAAACATGTCACGATCAAGTGAATCAAATCCTTGAATCGGGTCATGTGAAGAGTCAGAATAACAGAAGAGTATGAATGAGACGATGTATAAATGAGAATGAAGCAAGGAGTGTGTGTCGAGACGGAGTTGTATGACGTTCCGTCCCCTCTGCCTACCCCTGCGGCGAAATGGCGTGTTGATTAGTTAGCGTCGTGGGTTCAATTCCTCTGCTAACTAAGTTCTCCATCATTCCACAAGCAACATCTTTCGCTTATTATGATGGCAGTAGGAGCTTTTAAAATATTGTCAGGTTATTCGCAACCCGGGAATGTTTGTTTTTCTTTCAAAAAATAAAATAAATGATGTCACTGAACCCAACATTCATTTTCCCGAAATCCTTCCCCTCGCTTCCTTCCGCCTCACACCATTTCCCAATAATTGGTGATGCCATAGTCCCACTGGTTTTGGGCAGTTCATAAAAATAAAAATAAAGTTTTGTATCTTGGTAAGTGGTTTCGATGCAAGACTTCGTCAGGACCTTAGAGTAACAATATCAAGAGACCTAACTTTGCGAAATTTTGTCCGCACTTTTTGACCAAGCAATGACCAAAGGGTGTGGCCTAAACTCGGAGTAAAATCACTAACAGGGTTGTCACAAATTAAGTAAATTAGGTATTTTGTTGTGAGTAGGTAGTTGTAAATCATTAAAAAGAATGAATGTTGTATATTTTTTTGTTTATTCAAATATACATTAATCAATAAGATTATTAAAATCTTATTTATAGATAAAAAATATAAACGAATTAAATTATTAGTACAGAACATTTTATAATACATATTATAAAATGAACTTCAGTTCCATCAACAAAATAGTTTACAAACAAAAGTAAAATAAAAAAAATGTACGGTGATAACAGATGTTAAATCATTTTCTTAACCTTGGAGTAAGAATATATGGAGAGAGATCAATTTTTTTACCTATATAAATTTGCGATAAATCACTTTCTCTGCGTTTTTACGTCGTACACCATGAGAGAGAAAGAGACACAAAAAATTCACAAAACATGACACCGCTTTTAAGTATTGTAGGGATGTTTTCCGTCCCGCGTTATTTTGTAAGGAAATTTCGAATGCAGATAATAATAACAGTGAACTTTGTGATATTTCACGTCAAGTGCGCTTCATACTTAATTAATTAAGCTAATAATTCTAACTAACAAGGAGAAAATAATATATAATATGTATACAAAATAAAGGGTATAAAAATCCAGATGAAACGTATGAATTCATATTAACATATTTGTTAAATCGTTAGATTTTTCTCGTCTTTTTTCATCCTTTTGAAATCTAAAATAATTAAATAAATAATAATATTCCAATTTTGGCATAGCCCTGAATCTGGGGACGTAACCGAAATTATAAATATAACTAAGAGATAAACACTATTCTGTCTTTATCTGTTTGCCAACAATTTAGCGTTAGTATCATGAGAAAGAAAGAGACCGGGATACTTTCAGAAGCCGTACAATATGGGGATTCCCACTTGTAATGGTTTCTTATGTGACAGCTAGTAAATATCTCTAAGTTAAAAATATTACGAATCCACTAAAACTCATTTCAAACGGAAGTTTATTATATTGGAACGAATAGTCCAAAGATTAATTACATATTGGTGTAAGTTACTAGTTGTTTTGTAGGTTAGAATGTTAAATATTTGAGATCTAACTAAAAAAGACGATTTTTATGGTACATACGTGTGAAAACTGTTTGTTTTTGGTCCTTTTGTACTTCGATTGAAGCAACCAAGTATAGCACATATGGCCATGATGTTTTGCTAGATATCGGACAAAAAAATAACTCAAGTTTTTAACTATTTACGCACTTTTGACAGTCCGTTCGCCTGACACTCCAAACGTGAATGAAGTGCGTACAGATCAAATATCGCGGACATAGTATTTAGCCCGCCCCAAATCGTGTATTGGTTTCAACAATTGTTTGTCTCTTTTTCTCATATGCGTATAGAACCGAGCATAAAGAGAGAGCTATATTTTGCGAGTTTGTCAACGATTTGTCACAAATTAGTACGGTCTCTTTATATTGTTACTCTAAGGTCAGGACCGCGTTTAAAAAAAACATACTTTTTTCTAATTAATTTAACCCATTGACTGCCACTACCTAAATTTAACAAGAATGGTGACATCATCACGTCACGATCGTCCGATGATTTCGAAACCCAGACGTAGTAATGGATCAATTTGAAGATTCTCCTAGAAAAGCAAAGGTTAAGAGCTGACCTGTTGCGAGTTAACTGTGAGGTCAATATCCATGACCGATCAGCTAATTATTCCGGCGGCTAGTTGAGTTTCACCCATTGTTTGTTTATTATTTATGCACTTACTATTTACTACGAAAGTGAAACGGTGCTTTGGGCGTAAACTTGCTCTTGGGTGGATCTCTTATGAGATCTCTTCGTGATAGGATGATTACCTCCTAAAATGCACCGCGCACGTTTTTATCGTTGATTGAATGCTTTTGCGGTATATCTAACCCTGGATTACAATCCTTATTGTATATACGCTTATTACTAACCTTCGTCGATTCGGCTGCGTGTTAAAAAAAAATTAATGAAAAATATAAACAACAGACTAGTTATTGCAAAAAAAATGTGTTTGTATACTAATTTAATAGTTTAATTAACGTATCCACAACTAAAAAAAAACAATTAATACTAATAGCGTTTAAGAAAATTGACAGAAAAAATCAGTAACCCGTCATTGGAAAAATAATAATTAGTATTTTCGTAGAAAGCAATCACTTTGTGGTTTGACATATTTAAAGAAATGATAAAATTACTTTGAATAAGATTACGAATATTATCTTAATTTTTATGACCGACCGGTTTCGTTTAGCCTAAGCGTCATCAGGGTACAAAATTAAACTGAATATAATTAAATTTAATTTTGTACCCCGATAGTGCTTAGGCTAAGCGAAACCAGTCGGTCATAAAAAAATAAATATTTGTGGTCCTTATACAAAGTTGTTTTTTTATTTCTTTATAATAATTAGTGATAAAAAAATATAAAGTCACATGAATTAAACATAAAGTAGGAAGATAAATAAAACAACTCACTATAAAACAAATCATATTGATAGTATTTGTGCATTTAACTTTTTACAACATGGCACCCGATAGAAAAATGCGTCATTACAAACCATCGTCGGTTCGACGACGGGCGTGCCTTAACACGCTGTTAATACGTTAATTCGATGCACTAAAAAGTTTCACTTAACTTTAGGACTAGATGCCGAATGAGACTACAAAAACATCCGTAACAAAAAATATATTAATAAAAAGCGGCGATACTTTTTTTATTTATTAAAATGTTAATATAGTACCAAAAAAACATTTATTGGTATATTATTCACAAGGAGTTAAAAACAACTTTGTTTCGGCGTAGTCGATTTAACGAAGGTTTGTAATCTAGGGTTAATAAGATTCTTAGAAAATTGTAGTTTTTTTATATTTTGCACTTATTAAATAGTTACTATGCTACCAATCACGATAGGGTGTGTTGTGAACCCTCTCAAGTCGTTTTCTTCAGTACCGGGGATCAGAATAGCAAGGACTTGACTGTCTGTCCTCATGCAGCATCATTCAGACGACGTCTTTCTTGTTGTCCATCAATTGGAAGATCGTCTCCATGGCTTTCTTCCTGGAATATTGAATTATTATTACGATGAGTTTCTCCAGATCCTCTTGTGCTCTAGAGGTCTTGATATAGTGGCGATAGAGCATATTTATTTATCTAAATCTGCATATCTCAATCTTTACTATAACTCACAAATGTCTTTATCTGAATCACCAAAAACTCTAAACCAGTGAGTTCTGGCGCCATGAAGTTTGCACAGCTTCTTCTGTCAAGAATTTCTCGCTATGTGATTATAAGCGATGAAGCTTTGAATTATCCATAAAAAACAAGAAGCTTATGTTGTATGTTCCATATTTTTAAATCTGAAGCTAATTTTAGCCCATTCATTGTCGGGTGGGTATTTTTATAAATATTTTTCTCAAATAATGTCAGAATAGAATATCTTTCAAATTTGTGGACAGTACAGCTTAAAATACGACCGGTTGTTTCTGTTACGTTATGAAATATGGTACATGCTGCTTGTTTTTGAAAAGAATCATCTTGACAGATTGATCTGCAATTTCACAGAGATCGCTTGCTTTGTTTGTTTTGGAGAAAGTTTGATCGAATCGCATAATAATTAGGCACGACAATGGCTCGGGTTAATTTTAATTAATTAATTAGACACACGGCGTAAATATCATTAAACGAACATGGCGTGCGCTCGATCCGATCGTGGAAACCGCTGAACAATTCGACTCGGATCTCACGTTCATAATATCGAATGCATTCATCGCTGTATAAGTTCACAGTGTATTTGATATCTGATTAAATTTCACTGTTACATCGACACGAAACTGTTTTTTTTTTGCTTACAGCGGAAGAGAAACTGAATAAATTTTATATTCCATAAAATCTGTATTTCGAACAAAAAATGTTTTTCACAGTTTTTTTCTGTCAAAAATTCCTAGGCGCAAATATTTTCAGGCCGCAGCGTCATTTCCGTCATGCGCTATATATATAGACATTTAACTAGAAAATAAGGAAAAACGTCTTGTTATTTTTTTACAATGCAATTATTGGTAAACAACAACAAAAATGAACAAATCACTAGCGGAACCGGGTAATTAATTTAGTAAAATTTAAAAAATACATACTTTTATATTTTCGAAGAAAGCAATCGCTTTGTAGTTTGACATATTTAATGAAAATAAAATAATAATAACTTTGTATATAAATCTGTGGTCTTATTATAAAGTTGTTATTTCATTTTTATTTAATAAAATCTTTTATTTATTAATGCCTTTCTGTCAAACATTGGTTTCTTCTAGTGATTGCATAAGCAATATTAGTTTTGGCACAGTCGTAACGCTGGGGTCGTAAAAAAATAATGTTTTATGTTTTTCAATTGTTCATTAAATAAGAGAAAACATTTCGAAACCATTTTGGAAACCAGAAACATAGACGAAACCTGAAAATAGCTAGCAACTCATATTAATATTTCAGACTTCTTAAGTCTTATTCTACCTCATCTTCTCATAACAGGGATCTCTATCTGATTCTTCCATGTGTGTCGTTTCTCTACCTAAGATACCTCCAGAATCTCCATAAGGTGTACACCATAGTATTCCATCACTGAGGCTAAAGGGATGGAAATGGAAAAAAGAGAGGTTGGGAGGTACCTGGTTATTCAGATCTGGTCATCAAACACGGCTAAAGCCATTTCTAGAAACGTTTCGATTCTGAATGATAGTATTTCACCAGAGAAATACTGAGAGTATCCATCACTCTGGAACGTGCTGCAAACACATGTTATTTTTAATTAATTAAATTTAAAATAACAGATTATACAAAAATACATTTTTTTGCGCACGTCGGGATTTGAACCCGCGCGACCTTTGGATTCCTAGTCGAGGGTCTTAACCGGTTGACCACGGAGGTCAGCCTTGAATAAACTATCTTGAATTACTGTCCTTTAGTAAACAAATAAGGTTATTTTCAAAATAGAGACATACAAAACCTTTACTCCAACTTTGCCCTACTGATCTGCTGTTTTCTGTTTTTACTCATAAAAGGTCTCAGGTACTTCAGGTAATTCATTAGTGTTGTTGTAAGGTTTTCTTTGAACGTCATTAACCACTGTGTCATCTTCTTTAATTGTTATTTAACAATTTTTATGTTTTAACAAATATCAACAGTTCTCAATAACTAACTGGCCATTATTAGTCATAAAATCCCTCAATATTTTTTTCGCGCCGCCAGATCAATGTATCAATCCCCTTGATCTTTGTAACCTACTTTCAAAATATTGTTTATATTAATTCTACACTCGCGTATGACAACACCTTCCTATATAAATGCCCAGAGATCGATAGTCAAGATAGCCGCCGACCTTGTTGAAACTAATTTTCTTACATAGTGGATGTTTATTTCTTTACTCTTATCTCTAATAACATAGCAGGCAATTTTGAAAATTCGAACAAAGATTTGTAGGGTAGAGGGAGGCACATTTAGCTGTGGGTAACATTCAGCCATGGTCATTATCTGCATAAATAGACAATAATAAAAAGGAAAAAAAAATATTTCACTGCTAAACTGCATTCAGTCTTTGAAAAGCACCGCGAAATAGTTGTAATTTTTAATTTAAAAGGTAAGATTTTTACCGTTAGTATTTCTTGTTGTATAAAATCAATATCTATACGTTTCGTTTATATTTTGACTTTTTGCTACCTAGTATACTACTAATTTACATTAGAGATTGTCGATATTCCTGTATCAGTTAAAAGGAACAGGTTCAAAGCCAATCACTGGAACCGTCGATATTATTTTTAAAAAATCGATATCATGTGTCCGAGGAGCCGGTTCCTTTTTGGGCACAATAGGTTTTTGCGGGAAAGGTCTCTTTGACTAGGAACCGGTTCTACAGTTATTTTTTGTTAGTACTTTTCGATTTCAAATCTCTACCTAATAGTGCGTTTTTTTCGGAGAGGATTTTTCGTTAATTTGCTAGTACTTTTCGATTTGAATGTAAAAAATCTCCTTTGTGAAATTTTTCTGGCATCAGGAACCGGTCCCAAAAAAACTGGATAAATAACCGGTTCCTCGCCGGTCACCGGTAACTGTAACCGCAGGTACACACAATTTCCGATATCAACCATCCTTAATTTACATAACTAGCATAAACCTTCTTTCACTTTGTTGGAATTCAGATGACATTTAAGTATGAATTACTAAATGGGGCACATTCAGCCATCTCTTGTGGAGAATATTCAGCATGGCTGACTATGAAGTAACGTTTTGTAGATGTAAGGAACCACCCATATATTAATTTTATTACCTAGAAATATCATCCATTAAAGTGGTAAAAGCTCTCACTAACACTCTGGTGAAAGACAACCATTCGGAATTAAAACGTTGCTTGAAGTGGATTTTGTTGTATTTGGTGACCAGATTTTAATAGCCAAGTACTTCCCAACCCTCCTCTTCACCATAAGCAATTTGTATTACTATTTTTCCAAAACTAAAACAACTGAGCTAAACCAACAGACTGAACCCTTTCTAGTGACTGAAAGTGCCCCACCTAGAAGGCACCTAGAAACTATGCGTACTTTGCTAAACAAAGAACTGGACAATGGCTGAATGTGCCTCCCCCTCCTATAAAACTGTAAAAAACACGATATCCAAATGTATCAATTTTTTTTAAACAAGATTAACAATCAAAGTATACAACATACTTATGTGCATCAGGCGCTGAGAGGCATTCGTATGGGAAGTTATGTTGCTTATATTATTATTTTAATTCCCTCTCAGTATATTTGCTCGCTCCCGTCTCCTATTAATTTATTCCTAGACAGAAGATACTGATTCAATTTGACTCCATACGATCATGGCTCACGCGGCATTCTATTTTTGGGTCAATTTTGGTCTTGATGACACAGTAGCAGAAGTTATTAGTTGTCCATGACACCATTTACCAAATCATCGTTATCGGTTGTCCCCCGTGTCCGAGGATGACTGTCTTTGTTGTGGGTCATTGGCGGCTGCTTTCCCTAGTTAGAACTGAACGAACTTCAGTAATTTACCCTTACCAGAAGGCTTACTAAATTCCATTTCTCTGCACGACACTCGTACTTAGTTAAAGTAACTTTATGTAACAACTTCCAAAATTTTACACCCTTAAATAGTTATTGTAAATCGAAAATAAAGTTACGATGTTGACTTCGCTTTCAGTGCGGCCGACCCTCGAAACAAGATGGCTACATGTACAAAAAATATTAACTAACTAACCAATCACGCCGTTTCTCCGCAGGGGTAGGCAGAGAGGACGGACTGCCATATAGTCTTGGCACACACATTCATACATCGTCTCATACATACTCTTCTGTTATTCTGACTCTTCACATGACCCGGTCCAAGTATTTGATTTACTTGATCGTTATTAATTAAGTTTTTACTTGACTGTCGTTCAGTTTGATTGCCGAAAACCGCTGTGGGGTGATTATCGTCTCGCATTTGTTCCTCTCCTTTCGTCTTTCCCCACTTTTTCGCGTCTGCAACATTCTTCCAGATGCAGTGCATCATCACGTATCATTTGCCTTCCTTGGGGATTCCCTATTGCAGCTATTTATTTACAGTTCATGTTTATTCTTTGAAGTTTAGCCTTTAAGGCAATCTTTGCTTGTTCCTGTTTCAAGTTTTTCCCACAAACCAATGCAAAATAATGCAATATCATGTGTTTTTGGTTAGAACATTTAATCGCCTGAAAATAAATGATAGATTCTTTAATTAAATGCTGCGAGCAGAACACATCTTGGCCTTATGTTTGATCGGGCATTTTGACTAGTGAGTTTTTTTATAAGTCTTGAAAAATGCTTTGAAGTATCAAATCTCCTACTTACAAACCTGTTTACGAATTTGTTTTTTCTTATAATGTGAAAAATTAAGTTTTTTATAGTATGATCAGAAAAAAATTAAATATTTGTGTCCGAGTTTCATAAAATAAAATAAAACATGATTTTCAGCGTTGTTTTTTTTTTGTTGTTGCATAAATCGAAACAAGCTGTTGGCGTTATAACAATAATTGGCTGATTTATATAGCGCCGTTTTCGTGACAGAAATATGACCTCAAGGGCGCTTTACAACATAATATTAAAACTAAGACTTAATATTAAATTATGCCTATATAGCACTTGGACTGAGTGATCAAAACTCTAGTGAAGCAAATTGACGTTATTGTGGGTTTGGTAATTTAAAAAGATGAGTCTTTAGTCTTGCTCTGAACTCAGTTGAGCTGTCGATCTTTTCGCAAATGTGAAGGGAGGTTATTCCAAGCTGTGGGGCCTGCTACGGCAAAAGCTCGGTCGCCGAAATTGGTGTTGGGATTGCGTTTAGGTACTGTGAGTCTACTAGTTTATGTGGAAATTTAAATCTTATCGCCACGAGTGTAAGGCGTGCGTGATTTTATTAGAATTTCACAAGTTGTATAGCCTGAATCATTCCCCTCTAACACAAGTCGCATTTGTCTAAATGTAACGATTCCCAGAAGCATACTATTCGTGTCCTTTCTTCGCACGATTCTGTCATACACCTTTGACTCCATACCCGCTGTTACGTGAATGTGCGCTTATATTTATCTCTGCAGCGAATGCCGCTCCATCGGTCGCATTTGTCATCGGGAACCCTCGAAATAGTCCATAAAAACTTACAAAAATACCCCGTGAATCATCCTAGCCATTCACGTTGGCCTGAGAATCGGCCATTATTATTCCTGCCTCTTCGACAATAATAATTATTTCACATATCTTCCCGATTGTCTCTCAAATGCCCACCTATCCTCGTGTCATGTCAGACGCAAACTTCAAACTTTTGGCAAGCACCGTTATCTTCTGTTACTTTGTTACCCGTCGGTAATTATTATATTATTATAAATATGTATATTTTAAGTTTCAAGTTGACTATTAACCGACTCGCTCGGGAAAGTGATTTATACATGAGGGTAACACAATGTTCGCGACTATCCGAGGAGGATGTTACTCTTATTTATATTTTCATAGAAAGCAATACTCTTACTTGTCGAATCTGGGAATGTTTACAACTCGATGCTTTCAGTTTTAGACTAATTTTGAGACAATTACAAAATAAATAAAAATGGGTCAAGTCAGTCAAATTATTTACACCGAAATTCTATACGTTTTCATATAAAGCAATCACTTTCCAGTGTGTCTTTATTATTATCATTTTAAAAAAGCTCTGTTTTAATCTTGGAGTGGCACTAAAGGAGGTATGGCTAAACGGTTTATTTTTTACCCAACCTATATTTTAATTTATGATAAATCACTTTCTACGAAGTTTTTACGTCGAAAACCGTGAGAGAAAAAGAGACAAGACAAGTTCTCAAATAATATAGCCCCACCATTCGGTATGTAAGCATGTTCTCCGGCGACTCCGCCTAAGTTTTGATATGCGACATAACTATAGCAACTATATTTTAGTTTATAACAATACTGTGAAAAAGTGGTTATACAAACTGAATACATTATGTCGACATATGCCATGAATGGATGTATAAATACCCTAACCCTAGTCCTAGCCACGTACAGGTCTAGCTAGGCAAAAATCGTCAACACTGACTACAGAAACGCCGATATTAGGATGTTAGGTTTTAATTTATTATTTTTTAGTATATTTACGTTACCGTAACGGTTCCTTGCAATACTTGAAAAGTGATGTCGTGGGTGATTGTTTTGTATTGTTTATCATATATAATTTATTTAGATACAAATAAAACTAAATAAAAATGGGTCAAGTCAGTCAAATTATTTACACCGAAATTCTATACGTTTTCATATAAAGCAATCACTTTCCAGTGTGTCTTTATTATTATCATTTTAAAAAAGCTCTGTTTTAATCTTGGAGTAACGATATAAGGAGGTATGGCTAAATATTTTTACCCAACCTATACGAATTTATGATAAATCACTTTCTACGGGTTTTTACGTCGAAAACCGTGAGAGAAAAAGAGACAAGACAAGTTCTCAAATAATATAGCCCCACCATTCGGTATGTAAGCATGTTCTCCGGCGACTCCGCCCACTACGTTTTGATATGCGACATAACTATAGGTTATATGCTATATTTGTGTTTATAACAATACTGTGAAAACGTGGTTATACAAATATATTATGTCGACATGTGCCATGAATGGATGTATAAATACCCTAACCCTAGTCCTAGCCACGCACAGGTCTAGCCGAGTCAGGCAAAAATCGTCAACACTGACTACAGAAGTGCTCCTTCCTGTATATTATTGCTCTGAGGTTTTAATATATAACTAACTAACTAACTAACTAACCATCACGCCGTTTCCCCGCAGGGGTAGGCAGAGGACGGACCGTCATATAACTCTGTCTTGGCACACAATCCTTGCTTCATTTACATTCATACATCGTCTCATACATACTTTTAACTAATATTTACGTTACCGTAACGGTTCCGCTTGTACAGCTTGAAAAGTGATGTCGTGGGTGATTGTTTTGTATTGTATATCAAATATATTTTATGTTAGATACAAATAAACTAATAAATATCATTAGAAATGACTAAAATTCGTAATGAAACAGTAAATCAAATTGCGAGATTCCGATTTTAATCGTTAAACAACGTTCTTCCCACACTTTCTCGACGTAATGAGAGTTCCTCTGTAATAAGCATGACTAATTAATTACTATTATTATCGGTTTCCGATTTAACTTCAGCAGTTTGTTGAAAGCTGTTATAGCTTTATTTACTATGTATGAAAGGTAAAATGTCATAGTTGATTTTTAATTGATAGTCGAGTTGCTAGTTCGATTCCTTGCAAGGCACCAGTATACCATGTAAATTGGATACCTAATTACATGTATTGCCATTGCATGTCTGGTCTTAAGACTTTAAATAAATAAAAATCTACATGTCTGTTGAAGTGTTTTTCCAAGGTTTCAAAATGTGATGAATATTGTAGATTCGAATCGACATTTTAAACGCCCTTGAGATTATGTAATTACTTAATGGCGTTTATAAATTGTCAAATAATGCTAATTATCAATTATTATGGTTTTATTTTGGCATCGAATGCTCTGAAGACTTTTGTGGCCCTTCAGCCATCTAACATCTTATTAAAATTTAATTTCTTTGAAAACGTCCCTAATTTGCTTTGTTTCGGTTTTCTCCTTTCTTCTATCATTATAACTCAATGTCCTCACTATCTATTGAAAACCATATACTCATTGTCATAAAATATTTATTTTCTTTTGTTACTTGTTATATTTACACTGTTTGCATTTTTAGAATCGTTTACTTATAATACTTGAATATTAATGTTTTAAGTGCCAACATATTAACTGTCCTCAATCATATTTCCTTTTCTTTGATTTGACAAATGTGTTAATATGAATTCATATGTTTCATCTGAATTTTTATACCCTTAGCTCCTGGTAAATTGTTTTTTAATCTGTTGATGTACACATACACTGTTATACCCATATCTGAACCTTTTCTCTCGTGATTTATGATAACGATCATGATTTTAGATAGTTTTAATTTGTATACATATTATGTATTATTTTTCCTTGTTAGTTAATCTTATTAGCATAATTAATTTAGCATGAAGCGCACTTGAGGTGAAATATCACAAAACTGCGCTATATAAGTTCACTGTTATTATTATTATTACATATATTTACTGTTTGGGAGAAGGCTTGACTCAAGCGACACAAGTTTACTTCAGGTAACTCAGTGACATCATTGAGTTACCTGAATTATCTTTTTTTTCATAATTCAACCAGGTACTGTAGATTTACGAATTTTATTGTAAAACAAACAAAAAACTTTAAAGTGCTCTGGTGTAAATTTCCCAAAATGGCACTTTAGCCCTTTTGCCTTTTCGGCGACGATATGGTGATGGATATTATTAATTCGAGTAATGTTTTCACACTTATTTTTAATGATGAGGCAGGTGTTATTTTTTATACTTCTCACCGTGTTTCATGCCCATTCCGCGAAACTTCAAAAAGTATATATTTGTGAAAATCTAAAAACAAATCCTATAAACCTGATATTTTACTGAGAAAAATTTAACATATTTATGTTTTGCTTTTTTGGTATCTTACTATCGACGCCCAACGTTCAATTTTAATAATGAAACACTATATAAGTTACTAGGGAAACCTAAATTTATCAGGGAATGTTTAAATTTGTATTCGTCTTAAATCTGAATGGCCTAAATATTGAGAAATCCTATTTACGAGGAAAACCCCGTTTATCCAATATTACGTCCTCGGAATAAATGAATATTTCTCGCGAAGAGTCATCTAGGAATAGGAAGTGTGTTATCATAGAGTTGTAAAAATAAACTACTGCTTCGAATCGTAGTAAAATGACTCGAACTAAAATATTCTACTCGTATTATTCTAGACACAGACTCTGGATCTAGACATCTAGACATTATCCAGACTTTTGATTTAAAGCAGCTAGCGGAGGTGAAAAAGACTCGACAAATATTATTTTTATTTAGACATAAAATCTGCGACGAAAACTGATAGTTTTAATTAATAAAAAATACATCGACTGCACACAAAAGGCTATCCTCCCTCAAGGCCTTATCTTTGCTAATGCTGTGTGGAGGGTCTTTTTGAGGAAAGGAAGAAACTTTAGTATCGAAGAGGGCCATATTGTAGGAGAGAGGAAACACAGAGGCCGGAAAATCATTCCACATTCGAGCTATTGAACACTAGAACGAGTCGTAGAAGCGACCCGTTCTCACGTGTTAAATTTCAAATGTTAGGTTACGAATGTTGGGGTGCAAATGTTGGGCACAACCGTGTACAAATTATCGAAACAATATAAATTATATTCAAACAGTACGTAGAATAGAGCCTTCGGGTGCCACCGGGATTTGAACTGAGAATGTCCTCCTGCCGGGCGGATTACCTAACTCATATGAGACTTATGTTTATATTATAAATATAAATATTTTTTTTTAAAAGAAAGACAAACATTCCCGGGTTATGAATAACCTGACAATATTTGAAAAACTCCTACTACCATCATAAGAAGCGGAAGATGTTGCATGTGTAATGATGGAGGACTTAGCCAGCAGAGGAATTGAACGCACGACGTCCGGGTGGGAATCCGACGCGTTTGTCCACTCAGCTACCGACCGGTCAAATATATGTACTATTTTTAGTTTCATCGTGGTACTCCTTTTCAAATCCGCTGTATTTCTCCATTACACAATTCTTGAATATTTATAGTCTGGAATCCAGGAGCAAGCTGAAGGCACATGAGGCCAAAAGGTCGCTTACCCCGTATACTGCATTCTGGGGTACATTCTATGGACGAAAACGGATCTATTAAGTAATTTCGTATGTGCGTCGAGTTGTCGGATTTATTTTTACTCCTTTTATTTCCGGACCATGTCGAAATCCTCATTAACAAAGTGTCTATTTAGCCTCTTTTTCGACCCAACTCTCTATGTCACAACTAAATATTCCCTTGGCTCTACACCATACAGACCTCTCCGAAACACGATTGTAGGTTTAGCGAGCATCAATATTCTTTTGTGCTAAGTTTTATCTCGGTAATGCAAGTGTTTTCTTCGAAAACCCAGCTGTTACTCGAACGCCAAATAAGTCACATTTTTTCGGGTAAACGGCCTACGTCAATATCAGCCAGACAAGAGTATTAGTTCTTCGAATGACGTATAAGTATCGCCGCCATCAGCCGAAAGCGTCGCGAGTTCCCGCTTCCCGCTGCACAAGCCCGCCGTACCCACCGCTGGGAGGAACCGAAGCCTTGTACTATTTATTGGCAACGGACAATATTTCTTGACAGAGTCTTCGGCCATTCATAAAGCCGGCTCCGTGGACCGGCGCCAAAATCCATCGTTCCCGAGCCGTTTGCACCGAGGAACATTACATTGGTCGGTGTTTTCGGCGGCGGCGACTTTTCCCGACGGAAACCCGAATATAACCTGCCGAAATCGACTTGAATGTCACAGGCTTAGAATACATAGAGTGGTACCTATCCAAGGCAGTGTAGTCAGTTGTTGATGATTTTTGCCGGACTCGGCAGACCTGGGCGTGGCTAGGACTGGGGCTTGTGTATTTATACATCCATTCATGGCACATGTCGACATAATATTTTTGTTTCTTCGTATAACCACTTTTTCACAGTATTGTTATCAACAAAAATATAGCATATGACCTAAAAATCGTTTAGTTGTGTCGAGTTTAGTCGCATATGAAAACATTTGGGCGGAGTCACCGGAGACGCGGGAGACCAAGATAATCCTTTCAGTACATAAAAGCGGTGTGTTATTTTTGTTGTCTCTTTCTATCTCATGGTGAACGACGTAAAAACCGGAAGAAAGTGATTTGCCGCAAGTTTGTATAGGTTGGGTAAGAAGAATTAGCTCTCTCTCCATACATTGTTTCTCCAAGGTCACAGGTTTTTCGTTTTTCCGCGGAAACCCCCCCGCTAGCAATCTCGACAGACTTGGGCCGCGCTTTTACGCGATTCTCGCGAATCGATCGGGATCGGGATCGCATCTGGATGACGTGAAGCGGTTAAAAATAATTCGCGTACCGGTCCGTTAATTCTCATACGTCAGGAATTCTAGATGTTGATGACATTCCTCTTTTGAAGTCATTGTTGATGAATAGCGGCGGTGTGGCTCACACTGCTATTTCTGCTTTCGTAATAATGTTCTGTCCACCGCTATCGCCATAGGCGCCGGGAAAATCCGGACGCTCCTGCAGCGTACTTCTGCGACCTAACCTTACCTAACGCGGCTATTTTTACTGATTGGTGTCATAAAGCCCTTGTTTTGAGAATGTGGGTTAGCCCATCCAGAGTCCTAATGGTCCGTGCTTATTATGTGGCGAGTGACTGAAGCGTCACGACTTTCAGTCGTTTCTTACTTTATTTTGTTGCTGTAAAATGTGGTTTTAAAATATGTTACGTTCCTTAAGTTACTCCCATTTTGTAAGTGATTGGTATAATTGTAATCACATTAACAGTCGATTTTTTCTGCGGAAGATGCTATTGTGTTAATATACCGTTGAAAGCTCAGAGCAATAATGTACCAGGAGGGATAGCTTGTGTAGTCAGGATTGTTGATTTTTTCCCTGACTCGGCAAAGCTAGGGCTAGGGTATTTTTACTTTACTTATTTATCTTTTTCCATCTTCCATCATCTGTTTTTGTTTATTTGTAACTTTTTAAAAGTATTGTCATATTATTAAATAAAAATATAGGAAATAACCTAAAAAACCGTTGAGTTATATCCTATTATGTCGCATAAAAACAACGTAGTGGGCAGAGTCGCCGAAGACACGGGAGACGGAACATATGCTTACATACCGGAAAGTGGTACGATATATATTTTAAAAAAGAAAAACAAACATTCCCGGGTTACGAATAACCTGACAATATTTGAATAACTCCTACCGCCATCACACGAAGCGGAAGATGTTGCTTGTGCAACGATGGAGGACTCAGCCAGCAGAGGAATTGAATGCACGACGCCCGGGCGGGAATCCGATGTGTTTGTCCATTCATAATTAAATATAGTTGTCACAAAATATATCACATTATGTGACAACTTTTCTTGTCTCGTTCTATCTTATGGTTTACGACGTACAAACCCGGAGAAAGTGATTTACCGCAAATTTGTATATGTTGGGTAAAAATATTTAGCATTCTCTCCATACATATTCTTGCTCTGAGGTTGAAAGCTTATAAAATACGTTTCAAAAAGTCTTTCACTCACAGTTCTGAGTTTATGTTGTAATGGCGTGTTACCAAAAATGTTTGTATTTGAAATTTGAATGGGTGTTAGATAAATTACTCTTCTTCATAAACCTTCTGGCGTCCAGTTTTGGACATAGGTCTCTCTCAAATATGTCCAGTTTTTACAAATTCTCGTACACATCTGCATCACCAGCTCTCTTTAGGTTATAAGCAGACTCATGCGAGGGACCTCCGTTTCTTCGATGGATACCACCAACGGTCATCCGTTAGCCGTGCTACGTGTCTAGCATAGTACCACTTGATTGTGGAGATTGCGACGGTAATGTCGGCTACATTTGTCTTGCTTCTAATCCACTCATTGGTCATTCTATCTCACAAATAAATAAATAGCATTTATCTTTCCATTGCTCTCTACGTGGTGGAGTTTTTGTGAAAACGTTCTTGGTGAGAGTTCATAATAATAATAATAATAATAATATTTGGACGATTTGTATAGCGCCGTTTTTGTGAAAAAATCACCTCAAGGGCGCTGTTGTCATGTTGATGCAAAAAAGATACCAAGAAGATACATAGAATGGCTGGTTGTGTGATGTTGTTGACACATCCAAAGCGATTCATCTCAATTTAGCTGGTTATGTTTTCTTTTCCAAATCTTGGATCCGCTCTCCCATATAGGTGTACCCTTTCTAAGGATGTTCCCCTTACTATTATGTGCGGGATTTAATAGCACATGCCTTTGGTTTTCTTGAAGTTCACCCTACAAAACAAAATAATAAATAGCTTCATGCAGATATTTTAACTATACGCACACGAGAAAATCCTAGGGAAAAGGTACAAAAGTGCAATTTTTTTTTTGACCATTTGGCACGGAATGACTAACTAACTAACTAACCATCACGCCGTTACTCCGCAGGGGTAGGCAGATAGGACGGACCGCCATATAACTCTGTCTTGGCACACACTCCTTGCTTCATTCAAATTCATACATCGTCTCATAACTCTTCTATTATTCTGACTCTTCACATGGCCCGAATCAAGTATTTGATTTACTTGATCGTGCCATGTCTTTCTCGGGCGTCCTCAACTTCTTCTTCCATTCACTTTCGCATCATATATGATGAAGAGTGACCCGTATAACATATAATAATAATCTTTATTTAAATATAGTTTACAGTAAAAAAAAATAAAAACATATAATATCGATAAATTAGAAACAGTATATACTCGAATATATAATAAACACGGTAAATTAAAAATGATGACTTAGTTTTTGTATAAATTAGTTATAAATAACTTTTATCATTCTCATAATCTGCCTCACTAGGCAAGCCTGTGTTGAGGCAGTATTTTTTGCAGATTGTGTTTCTTTAATTTAATATATTGTTTCTTGCTCAAAGTGAATAACATTTTGTCCCACTGTTTATCCCAGCATGGATACGATATGGTTACACTGTCGAATTGTTTAAAATATGGAGCGATAGATAATGTTGACAACAACGTTACTCATTCAACTGACTCTATTATGGTTTATTGATATTTTGCACGCGATCATTACAGCATCCCGATATCAAGTTTAAGCGTGTTCTTATAGTGGCTTTGTAATTTTTCTCGTCTGTACTTTGATCGATGTGAATAAATTATAGTCCATCGTCTCCCACACGACATAATTGACATAACTCGTCAATCGCAAAGGTGGTAAATTAATTTGTATATATTTACGTACGTTTGTATAACATTAATCTGTTATTTATTTTATTTATTTACGCCTGTTAAAGACTTTTTTACGCAAATATTTACGTTAAAGAAAAAAAAATGTGAAAAGAAAGAAAAAATAGTATTGTAGTTATACAAACACGAAAAAAAAATCTTTTTTTTACGATGTCGGTAACGTCGGTCCTTCTTAATCTAACCTAACCTAACATGTAGGGCGGATGTGGGGATCGTAAAATAAGAGGATCGCTCTTGGGTTAGGTTAAAGGGAGTGGGGGGGGATGGCAAGTACAATACGACCATTGACATGTCGATACAGCCATGCAAAAACCTAAAGTTTTATTTTCAACTGTTCATTTGCGTTTTTATCAACTATAAATAGCTTCCTCTGTGAGTACGTTACGTACGAGTGTGAGCTTTTCAAATTTGAAACTGACATGTTTAGAAAATTACTAAATAAAAAATAAGCCCTGTAATGTATTTTAGCAGACATTATCCTATATTTGAAATGCGTGGATTAAATAATAATAACAATAATAAATAATAAAGTTTTATTCCAGAAGGTATGCAGGAGTAGTGCAATGCAATACCTTCCATAATTGATATTAATAGATAGTTATAATAATATTAACATAAAACTTGTGATACACACAATAATAATATTAAAGAAAAATAAAAATGAACAGAAATTCATAAGAAAAAATAAATAAAAATAAAATTTACATTTTTTAATAATACAAGTAAAAAATATTAATGGAGGATATTAAGCCTCATTTCTGCAAAACGCCATCGAGGGGAGTCCATCCTGGCAGTGTTAAGATTGATGGGGGCAATAATTTACTCCAATGCGCTTCTATGCTTGAATTCGGGATCTGACGGGATTCCAAAAGCAACTTATATTTCTTCTTGGCAATTCAGGTAATAATTGGCATAATTCATCGCAAAAGTGATAAATTATTAAAATAGGCATCAATTCTATCTTGTTAACACTTGGAAATAAGTAACAATAGATGCCCACCGCCAGTTAGCGATGCGACACTAGTTTGTTGGGGAATGTATTCCTGACTCCGTAGCACATGTCCACTATTATTATCAGCTTGGCCTATTTCCCCCGCGAGGACGCCGACAGAACTCTTCCACAGGTATTCAAGGTTTTCAAAAGCTGTTTTTAGTTAGCTTAAAATTAATCATGTTTTTTAATTATTAATATCATTTCTTTTCATATTTATTTGAATTATGTTTTTGTCGTTTGATGTAAGGCAGGCGCCATTGGGTGAATAATATCGCCAGAGGAGCGATAACACGTGGGGATTAGGGAGAGAGGAATATGACAACTTGAGAGTGGTGTGCTTATTGGTAGGAACACACTTCCTATAGTACGCATTGTTAGTAGGCAAACTTTTACAGATAAAAAAAAATCTCTTGGTTTCGCTTGGTTCTGTTACCGTTCCTTCGTCCCTTATTAATTCTTCCAATTTATACATAAATTGGACGTAATTATGCAGAAAGCGTCCAACCCATAAAATGAAACTGAGAAAATGGCGTTTGAGAATATGAGGATATAAAAGCATTGATATGCGTAATCGACATAAGTAAAGTGGTGTTTTTTTCTTTATGAGCATCATTGTAAATATGTAATTTATAATCTATCAATGTGTTGATTAAAATGAATTCAAACGTGAATCTCTATGTCGCCTCATAGATCAAAATTAACTAACTGACCATCAAGCCGTTTACCTGCAGGGGTAGGCAGATAGGACGAACCGCCATACAACCCTGTATTGGCACACACTCCTTGCTTCATTCACATTCATACACCGTCTCATAGATAATGTTCTGTTATTCTGACTCTTCACATGGCCTGACTCAAGTATTTGATTCACTTGATCGTGCCATGTCTTCCTCGGGCGTCCCCGACTTCTTCTTCCATTCACTTTCGCATCATATATTCTTTTTCACACTCCGTTCTTCGTTCATTCGCTCTACGTACCCAAACCATCTAAGCGTCCCTTTCTTGATCCTATTCATAACGCTTACATCAGCCTTGAATTCTCACCGGATATCCATATTTTTAACACGGTCATACATGGTTTTAACGCACATACGTCTCAAAGATCTCATTTCCACAGCATTCAGTCTACTTTCATCCTTCCTCTGCCAGTTCCATGCCTCACTGCCATACATCAGGGTTGGTATAAGCACTCCATTGTAGACTGCTAGCTTCGCTTCTTTGGTCATTTTTTTATTTGCACCAACAGCGTTCAGTCCTCCATTAATAGAGTTTCCTGCATTCACCCTTCTTTCAATATCCTTATCAGCCTTTCTGTCTCTCTAGAACATACTTCCTAAATACACAAACTCATCCACCTGCTCCAAGTATTCATCATTCACAACTATATTGCACGCTGTTCTCGTACTCTCTCTTTAAAACACCATGACTTTGGACTTACATTCATCAAACTTACTTAGCTCAAAATTAATAAATTTATTTTAGTTACATGTTTAACTTGTCTTTTAGGTGGCTTAAAGTTATATAAATCCTAACTTTATTGGGACATTTGCGTTATGTTCTTCTATTTATTACTGTTATTCCATCAAAGTGTTCGAGTGCGTCTTTGTTAAGTCGATAAAAAAAGTTGACGTATTGAAACTATTAAAACGCATTTGACACCTGCTTATATTTGGCAGCCATTTCCTCTAGTCCAGATCAATCATTTCTTCTGTCTGTGTTTTCTACACTTCTGAAAGACGGCCTGGTTTGTAATAATATTTATAATAATTAACAAAGCCACACTGCTTGCGTTACGCACTTCACTATTAAAACTTATTTATTTATATTTTAGGAAACATAGTTTTTTGATATTATATTATACAGAATCCCCAACAGACAGACTCACGTTTAATATATTTTTGAGATTTCCATCAGAAACTTTTTTCGATATCATCTGAATATGTTTTTTTCACATAGATATTAGGCACACCGAATTCTCCCAGGAGCAAAATTTTAAATATTATAATATGTTTCGCAGTTCGTGAGATATAAAAGTTCTGTTCTATTGTACAAAATGTGTGATGTAGCAACGGATGAAAGAATAAGCCACCAGGGAAATAGAGTTGTCAAGGCTAACGAAATTATTATTTTTTTTTTTAAATAATTTTACAGCTAAGGAAACCATTACAGAAAACTGTGTTTAAAAAAACTATCAACCAGGAAAAAAAACTGTCAACAAGGAAAACTGTGTTTCAAAAAAACTACCAGCGAGAAAAACAACGTTTCAAAATATTTATATTTGAATATTTCTTTTGATGGCCGTAAAGCAAAAGTCCACCAAAATTAACATTATCATTAAATCCACAATGGCAGTGTCTACGAATATTTATATTTTTTAAATAATATAATAATCTAAAACACAAATTTGAAACAGAAAAAAAAAACAGAACAATGGTCATGCTCGAGACTCGAACTCGGAACCTGTACTCTACCCGGGAGTAACACTCTGCCAAGTAAGCCATCAAGGCCTCATTAGAATGCGGCATTTTTAATCGATCTCATACTTATTTTGGAAATTATTAATATTTGAATTTTATTAAAAATAAAAATAAAATTCTTTTCTTCATTGATGCTTTAAAGTTTATTCCAATTTTAAAATATATTTTTATATATATTGAAAATAATCATGTGTATCGTCCAATCCAATACAAACGAATCGAAACGTTGCTTGAAATGCCTTAAGCCTTGTTTGGTAACTAGCTTTAAATAGCCAGGTACTTACTAACTTTCCTCTTTCCATCTCCTTACCAACCTTCCTCTTTCCATCTCCTTCCCCTCCCCACTAGCTTCAACCTCACAACATACCCCAATAAGGGATGCCATAGTCTCACCGGTTCTAGACGTTTGGGACTCATGTGCGGTATTCACTATAAAAAAGCAAACAAACAGTGTTCATTTCAGATGATATTATGTTAGATTTTTTTCGTGAATATTCTTTATTAGTGGCCTTTTCTTGGATCCTCGAGCCGTCTTCAGGGCAGATGATGGACACCAAGAAACCAGTGGCAACTCGTGGCTTTTTAGTGTACTAAATTTGAAAAGTATGACGGTATTGATGTTTTTGTAGCCGAAAATGTTTTTTTTTTTAATTTATGAAGATTTTCAGAACTTTTCAATTTCTGAAAAATCTTCATATAAAATTGAAATTTTGAAAAAAAAATACAGTTCTCGGCTACGACAACATCAATCATGACGTATTTTTCAATCTTAGCACACTAAAAAGTCACGAGCCGCCACTGTATGGAACCTCCAAACGTTGACTCTACACGGCTTAAAAACACAATTAACAACTAACCTTGTTTTTATTTGTCCCGATGCTGAACACTGAAAGACTGTCAGAAACCCTGGCTCTAAAATGAAGAGGAATCGTTCTCGGCTCAGCAACCCTCAAATATTATTCCCTACAAATTGTAAAAACAAGTGAACGGGTAGTGAAAATTAGCCCGATAGTTGTGTTTTTCTCTGTAGCTCTCAATTCTGATCGTATTATAACAGGTATAGTTTAGTCGGGCAGGAAAATATTCGCGCACCTGCCCGCGTGAGTCAGCGGTCTAATTCTGATCCCACGCTCCACCTGCGATTGTTCAAATGTGCATAAAAACACCAAACGGCCGAACTAACAACGAGCCCCGACGCACACGCTGACAGCGCGTCCGGCGAACGTACGAACTGTGCCAAACGCTACTATAGCGCCCTTGAGGTGATTTTCCCACAAAAACGGCGCTATAAAAGTAATCCATTTATTATAGGCGTACCGCTTATAGGTCCGTCGCGACCTCTCCCCTAACTAACTAACCATCACGCTGTTTTCCTCACAGGGGTATGCAGAGATGACGGACCGTCGTATAACTCTGTCTCGGCACATAATCCTTGCTTCATTCACATTCGTACATCGTCGCACACATATTCTTCTGACTCTTCACATGACCTGACTCAAGTATTTGATTCACTTGATCGTGCCATGTCTTCCTCTGCGGTCCCCGACTTCTCCTTCCATTCACTTTCGCGTCATTAGCATTAGAATTAATATTAAGTAGAAATTAAGATTTGTACAGCGCCCTTGAGGTGATTTTTCACAAAAACGGCGCTATACAAATTATCCAAATATTATTATTATATATCCTTTTCACGCTTCTTTATTCGTTCATTCGTTCTACATGCCCGAAACCATCTAAGCGTCCCTTTCTTTATCCTATTCATTACGCTTACATCAGACTTGCATTTTTTCCGGATATCCACATTTTCAAAACGGTCATACATGGTTTTACCACACATACGATCAGGAATCTCATTTATACAGCATTCAGTCTACTTTCATCCTTCCTCTGCCAGTTCCATGCCCCACTGCCATACATCAGGGTTGGTATACGCACTCCATTATAGACTGCTAGCTTCGCTTCTTTGGACATTGAAAAAATAAAAATTCAACCTTAATAATAATATTTGGATAATTTGTAAAACGCTGATTTCATGAAAAATCACCCCAAGGGGCGCTGTAAAGATGAATTAAATAATGTAAATACGTTACTGAGACAACGCGCGTGAATGCACTAAACCGAGTCTGCGAGACACACCTGAGATTTACTGCGTTTAGTATCACACAAACATTCTTTTTCGACAGACAAGCTGTCACCAGCTGTCACAAACGCGTCGCTGTAGACTCCTTTCTAAGAAAAAAATGCCTTGAGAGGTGTAAACATCATTCGGGAGCAAAAAACATATCTCTTGGAGTTTCTTTCCATTCATAATTACCCACAAATCACTTATTATTTCAATTCAATAAATACAATTATTCACAAGGTTTTTAGCAACTCGAAAACGGTGTGAGAATGCGAATGCAGAAATACATAAGTGTGTGAAAGACAACCACGGCTAGTGGCGCGATACCCGATTATAACAGTAGCCTGGGACGTTCATATAGCTATCTCATCCGTACACACATATCCTTTGAATGGCTATCCTTTTCATAAGCGGGTGAAACGTAAAACAAGACGGTACCAGTGGTGCTACATTTTTCGTAAGATTTGTATGAATATAACGTGTCTTGTATTTTATGTCTATGACATTAATAAATAAAATGACAACCTTTGATTTTGTTTGAGACTAGTTATATATTTTAATATTTTTTATCCAATTTTAGTAATTTATTTCCAAATTAAATTTAAATATCCATCATAATCTTTCACCTTGTTTTATTTTGATTAATACATTATTATTTTA
The DNA here is from genome assembly GCA_022651775.1 of Drusus annulatus. Classification (NCBI taxonomy): domain Eukaryota; kingdom Metazoa; phylum Arthropoda; class Insecta; order Trichoptera; family Limnephilidae; genus Drusus; species Drusus annulatus. The sequence continues at coordinate 119,498 of JAGWCC010000357.1, read as the reverse complement.
TGAGCAATGGCGAGCAATTTTGTAATGTATTGAATCATAGGTCATAGTGCACTTGTTGGTATTCGTATCGCCGATAATTGGCTACAATAATCGGTATCGTATCGGCAAAACAAGATAACATCCCTAGTAAGAACAGCATTTATAACATTATAAATGTCTAAGATTAAATGTTTAGGCGTTATCTGAGTATCCTACTAAATTTCTTTAATAATTCGAGCACTATAACACGGGCTATGTGGTCGTAAGATATGTAGGTACGTATTTGAAATGAGGAAAATAATACATTAAATACCTGATTTAATTTATATTTATACTTAGGCCGGTTTGTAGCCGAGCGATCCAAATAGTTCGAACGCAGTCGTAGCAGACTCAATTATTTCAGGTTTTTAGATGAGAGTATGGATGGTTCAAATATTTATTAATTTAATTATTTTAACGATACCTTTAACAATATGTTTGAAGAAATAAACAAATATGCACATAAATCATTTAAAATATAAGTTTATTATTATAAGGTGAAAAGAATATGTGATGCCAAAGTGAATGGAAGAAGAAGTCGAGGACGCCCGAGAAAGACATGGCGCGATCAAGTAAATCAAATACTTGAATCGGGTCATGTGAAGAGTCCGAAAAACAGAAGAGTATGTATGAGACAATGTATGAATGTAAATGAAGCAAGGAGTGTGTGCCAAGACAGAGTTATATGGCGGTCCGTCCTCTCTGCCTACCCCTGCGGGGAAGCGGCTTGATGGTTAGTTATTATTAAAGATAGAAGTCATTTCGAATGTCAAAATAATGACAGGGTATTCGTAGCTCGGGAATGATTACTTTAAAAAATAAATTATAATAGGTTCTTGAATATTTAGTGTTTTAAAAAATGTTTTTAAGTGAAAAAATAAAATTGAATCAATTGTAAATTATAAAAAAAAACATATAATTTCTTTGAACATAATTATGTTCTTTACTATTTCTTTATTATTTTGTTTTTGTAAAATGTTAATTGAACATAAAAAATAATAATCACCGATCTTTGCTGACTAACCAAACAACACGCCGTCTTTGCGGAGGAGTAGGCAGAGAGGATTAACCGTCACACAACTCGGTCTTGGTACACGCTCCTTGCTTCATTCACGCATACTCTTCTGTTATTTTGACTCTTGAAATTACCCGATTCAAGTATTTGATTCACTCGGTCGCTGCGTTCCTCAGGCGTCTCAGAATTCTTCTAGCATTTACTTGTATCATATAGGTATTCTCCTTACAATCCTTTATTCGTTAATCCGCTTTACATGTCCAAACCATCTAAACTTAGTACTACCCTTACCCCAGCCTTACATTTTTCCAGATCTCCACAAAACGTCTATTTAATTAAACCCCGAATATGTTTTATGAGACGCATCGTTATTTTCTTGATCATAACGTGTACTGAGTGACTATCGATTGCAATCTAAGAACATCTCCTATCCAAAGTCAACGTCGTATAATCGACTCGCCGCTTTGTCATCTTGGCAGCCCTTCTGGCCATTTAATACCGATACTGCTGGCGGGTATATATTCACATGCGCTGAACACATAATCCCTAGAAGTGTGATCTATACCGATTTCAAAGAAAACGGTTTTAACCTTAGATCAATAATATACCAAGAGGGATAGCTTTGCGAAACAGTGTAGTCAGGATTGTTGATTTTTCCCGACTCGGGCGTGGCTAGGGTTTTCATAGAGCACACCTTTTTACATCCATTCATAGCATATAATGTTTTGTTTGTTTGTACAACCACTTTTTCACAGTATTGTTATCAACAAAAAATACGATATAACCCCCAAAACCGTTGAGCTATGTCACATAACAAAACGTTGTGGGCGTAGTCGCAGGAGACGCGGGTGACTGAAAACATGCTTACATGCCAAAAAGTGGTGCGATATTATGTGACAGTTTGTCTTGTCTCTTTCTCTCCCACGGTTTACGACGTAAAAACCCGGAGGAAGTGATTTAACGTAAATTTGTATAGGTTGGGTAAAAATATTCAACTCCAATAACCAATTGACCAATCGGCCGAAGAAACTGATTATCTGTTCAAGAATGAATATCGATATTTGATAATGTTTGTCGAATTTCACCAGAAATAATAAAAAAAAAATAGCTTACTTTGGGCACACTGACACGCCCACAATGCACTTCTTTTGTTTATCTTTTCAGTGTATATACGGTAGGTACTTGCTATATGTAGGTATAAATGTGGTATATTCTCGATAAATGTGCGGTAAGTACCTACTCGATTCGGGAAATTCTGAAAATCGGCGCCGGATCGCAAGGCGCTTTCGAATGAGTAGCGACTTTCATAGCCAATTGGATGCTGTTCATAACAGCAGTATTTTTCAAAAGGGTTTTTTTTCTCATTGATATCACGTCCACTATTGCAAATAAATCACGCCGAAATTAAGCGATATTAGTAAAGCGTAGGTACCATTTTTTTTTAGCGTCCTGATTCAAAATCAGTGGTCAGCTCGGCACGACTTTTCCAAAGCGTGCATTTTTGAAAATTTAATTTTATGACTATCAACTCTAATACCTGCTCTATATTCTCGTCGAGACGTTTCATGCTAACTTTTCACACTAGTATCGCGCAGTTGGTTCTTTGCGTTATTCGTACCTGTGTCCTTCGTTTTAATCTTGGAGTAAGAATATACATGGAAAGAGACCTATACGAAGAGAAATATTGTTACCCAACCAATACAAATTTGCGATAAATCACTTTCTCCGGGTTTTTACGTCGTATACCACGAGAGAGAAAGAGACAAAGTCTTCACATAATATTGTAACACTTGTAGGTATGTAAGAATTTTCTCCGTCCGCACTAATTTCACATCATCGAGCCGTATAACTTACGTCAACGGATTTCGAGGTTATTTCCTATATTTGTGTTGATTAAAAACTTGCAGTCGTCACACAAATATATCAAACATGATATGTGCTATGCGTGAATGTTCAAATAATGCCAAACAAAAATTATAAAACATCACTTTTCATAGGTATTTCAAAAGTTTTAAATATTTTTGACCGAACTTTAGAATTTTCACATTTTAATGATACAAAGACATAAAATCAACTAAAAGCTTCCATGATTATTTAGACAAACTTTCTCTTATTAGTGTTAGTGTGATATTTTGACTTTATAAATCATTTTAATGGTGTATTGATATTGTTTTGTTTAGTGTGTTCAATTATGTTTATTAAAAATGACCGAATTCCATGTGCGCGGTGACTAATAGGCTATCCAACTTCCTTTAACATATCTTTGTCTCTTTCTATCGAGTCAGTATAAAGTCAACAATACTGACTACACTGTTTCGCAAAGGCCTCTCCATATATATTCTTACTCCGTGGTTATTCCACACCAGCATCCCCTCCACGGTGAAGGTTTCGATATGTCCCTATAACTAAAAATTACTTCCACCCGTGTTCTACGTGTTAATAGTTAACTGCTATTGAAAAGGGCAGTTGAAGCCGAATTGATCGCCTTACGACTCGACGATTCCAAGATAATATTCAAAGCGGTTTCGAGATGAAGAGATTGCAGAAAGTGAAATGGTGTTTAACAAACGATGTTGCAGACGATTCCCTGCGTATATTGGCTTGATTTCGGTCCAAACAGAATGCATTGTGTAGGCTAGTAGAGGTGTAAAAATAAACGGCGGCCATTGGCGATGACATACCTGTAGTATTGGAGTGTTTATATGCTGAACGAGTGTTTACCACCAACTCTCGACTTGAGTCTATTTCATAACATGTGATGTATGCACTTAAAACATTACCGGAATGTTCGAAATTAAATATTAATACAATATGTGACTAACAGGTACTTACTTTTATAACAAGATTTGTACAAATACGTATTTGGAAATACGGTCATCTATTTCGATTAAAAATATATTGGACACGTTGGCTTAAAATATTTGATGTAAGAAACTTGAGTTGACGTTTAGTTAGGCATGCTACATAACATTTAGCAAATATGCATATTATAAATTAAAGTATTCGATTAAAATAATCACTCCGTTTGCAACCACTGAAAATCTTTAAAAATGACCTAGTGTCCTGTATTCTTAATTTAAAAATAATAAACTCATAATAATTGACATATATCGTGTATATTCACGCGAGGCCGCCAACACAGGCTTCTGTTTCTTTCCAGGTGCAGAACTAACTTACCAATGATGTTGCTGGGGAGACTTACTAGGTTAATTAACTGCCTCCCAGGAAATGTGGATATTTTTCATGACTATATAATTATGATTATCATGTTTGCGTTTTTTTTTTGCAATGTATTGGTGTTAACTGTTTTTGCAGAAATAAAAAAAATATATTGAAAAATTATATTCCGTGACTAATTAATTTTAATAGTGTCATTATTGCGTTAATACAGTCCGTTTGTGTACAAGCTTTTGCGAAGTTTTCGTTTATTTTTTATTTTTGATCAGAACTACTGACAAACAAAATAATTGAATCCCAAAACAGCTGTCGTTTGTAATGCATAACGATGGAAATCTAGTTAAATAACACTTAAGTTTTGGTGTGGTGCGATATTTGTAATAATTCTCATTTCTATTTGTATATTTTAATTGGACATGATACCATAATAAGTATATCTTATTCCGTAAAAAATATTAGACGCATTCGAGCCGAGAGTCGAAATAATACTGGCGCCCATTATTTTTAAATTCGTCATAACCCTCATTGGCACCGGCAAATTTTCCAGCAGCCTCGCACATAAGTGAACGAAGGATTCGCTTTAGTCCGTGTCCATCACAAGTCTGTGTTTGTAATATTAAAAAACATACAAAGGCCAATCCGAGATCTCTGAATAAATTTATTTGCGTTTCTTGGCGCCGAGAGACGCAGATATAAGATTTTTTTGTCAAGTCTTTCGTCGCTTTAATAACATCTATCAAAGGGGCGCTTCGGTAATGTAAAAAAATCCACTTGCCGGCCACAAAGACAACACAAGTCCTCGAATGCCATTTCGTATTCTGTTTGACAGTATTTGACATTATATATATTTCTATGCTCGATTTAGTTCTCTCGAGACTATCTCACTTGTGGCAATGGGTGTAGTACACTCACGATGCAAAAATGTTTAAATAATATCAATAATCAACAACACAAATATGAAACAAAAAATCCAGAAAATAAAAAGATAATGGTCACAACCGAGGAAAAAATTGAAAAAATAATATCAATAATCTCCAATGAAAGTAAGAGATCGATTAAAAATGTTGGTTTCTAATAAGGTCCCAATGACTGAATTGGTCGAAGCGTTACTCCCGGATAGAGTAGAGGATCCGAGTTCGAGTCTCGGTTGTGACCATTGTCTTTTTATTTTCTGGCCTTTTCTGTTTCATATTTGTGTTGTTGATTATTGATATTATTTAAATATTGAAAATCAAACATTAATGCTTTAAAGTTAATTCTAGTTTCAAGATTGAATAATACCATTTCATGTGTTCAGACTTTCTTTAGCGCAACTTTTAGATCGAAAAGGGGTTTATTGAGTTTTTTTCTTCATAATATTATTTTGATATCCGCCTCACCAGACTGTCTCTTCTGAGACGAGTAACCTGACAGCACTTAGTATTGAATTATTTATTATTTTAGTATTGTACTCCATCTCTTGAAAATCCTTCATCTCAAGTAAATAGTAGCCAATTGTTAATTTGACGTAGTTATGCAAAAAACATCCAACCTCAAAAATATGAAACTGGGAATAAGGCATTTGAAAATTACGATAAAAAACATTAATATGCGTAATCGGCATTTGTGAAGTGAATATCAGTGTTTTTTTTCTTTTGTGAGCATTATTATAAATAGGTAATTTATAATCTATCAATGTGTTTATAAAAAAATACATCTTATGTTATCCTACATTTTATAATGATTTTTAAACATCAATTTAAGTCAGATATCTGCAATGTGCGTTAGTAAAAAAAATATATCCAAAAATCTATTGCATTTGGATGTTTCAGCAGATATAAATCTTGTATTTATCTATAGGAAAACATGTAAAACTCGATTTTGGCAATGTGTGGGTTGGACGCTTTCTGCATAACTATGTCCAATTGTAAATGAAACGTTCCGCCACATTATATAATCGTTTATTTAGCTAAGAATGAGCTAGTACTAGTGTAACACCACCTCTGGTTGCACAATGGTCGTGTTGTTATGTGTGAAGGTTCCGCAGAGTGGCTTTTCGCTTCGCCAAGGTGGAAAGCCGGCTCCGATGGTTGATGCCTAATAATAATTAGCTAATTTGTATAGCGCCGTTTTCGTGAAAGAAAATCACCTCAATGGCGCTAATCGAGATACGTATAAATAGATTATAAATACTTCATAAATGTTCATTAATATAAACAGCTCAAACTGTAATTTTGATGATTCCCCAGTTTATAGGGTTCATCGAATTGGTCAACCTACCAACAAACGTCTTAATAAAGATTTCATTATCTAAGGTTCATTAACCCTTATGTGACTGAAGAAAACTACACCTTTTAAAAAATGATAAGAAAGTTTCTTTTACAGTAAATCATTTGCTGAACTTTGCTGGATCACTTTTATGTCGTAATATATTTCGACTCAGTTCAAGACTTAGGGGAGTGGATAGAAATTTCACCCAGTACCATCTTTTCTTGGGGGTTTTTAATTAAATAGGTGATTAAAAATAGTATTAAGGATACAGGTAATATACTTACACAAAAGTACATCATATTTATTATTTTAAATAAGATAAAATGATTAATAAATACGGACAAACTTCAAATTCCATATAAAACACATGAGGGTGCCCGGGTACTCTTTCAGTCATCAAAAGTTGTAAATTATACTTATGCGTTTTCCGCTAACATACCACCCTCGACATATCCAACGGTTATGTTCAATTGTACCCGGGTACCCTTTCAGTCACTTAAGGGTTAAACTTGTTAACCAACAATAATTTGTATTAGCGTATCGCGCGGTCCTTCATCAAACCATATGCGTTTTGTATTTTGGAACTACAAAGGAACTTTTCCATGTTTACTATAATTCCGAATATTTGCTTTCAGAAATGCATTTTCTCCGAGGTTATCTCGCCATGTCATTATCTTTCTCCTTGCCGACGTTTCGGTACACAATTCACTCTCCGCTGAGCTCATTTGTGCAGCAAGCGTATCTTTGAACCTTCAAAAGTCATCTTTATTATTATCAAAAAGAAAATATGTCATTTTCTTTTTGATCTTGTTAACCTAGACACGGTTGAGATGACCTTGTAAATGCGCGCTACTCGAATACTTTGAAAGGTCTCCCGAAACGTTTCGGCGTCCATCACCGCTAAGTCTGTGACGATACGATGTATACAAGTCATTCCCAAAGTGGTCTATATCGACCCCCAGGGGTCGATTCCGACCTGCAAGGGGTCCACGTCAATGAAAAAAAAAAATTGGGGGTGCATGAGACGTAAATGGGGGTCCACGGGAGTGGATTCCATTTAGGCAGGCCGTCACCAAAATGTTGGCTTCCCGCAAATGAAATAATCCACCTCACAGATAGTACCTATGTAGATAATTACGTAATACTACCTTATAATGGACTTTGATTCCCTAATTATATTAATAATAATAATTTTTGTGGAAGATATTTTGCCGATTTGCTAGTACTTTTCGATTTCAAATCTCTACCGACTAGTGCTTTTTTCGGAGAGGAATTTTTGTTGTTTTGCTAGCACTTTTCGATTTGGGATCTCTGCCGACTAGTACTATTTTTTGACGAGTTCGACTACAATTGAAGTGTTCACCGCGAAGGGTTCATTTCAAAGAACTAGCAGTTCCTGAAGCGTTCACAAAACTTTGAAGTTTTTCCCAACGCTAAAAAAAATCAATACTAGGAAAGCAGGGGGTCTATACAAAACAGAAAAAATCGACAAGTGGTCTACGGGACAAAAAAGTTTGGGAACCTCTGATGTATACGAATATATTTGTTTTTAACGACAAAGAGAATCGGCACTAACTCGCATGTACATGCATAATTATTCGATATTCCGCGAAAGTCGCCGCTGTAAGGTCTCGAATTTGTAAACATTTCAAAAAACCTTGCATGGTCAAGTTAAAATAGATTCATAATCCAACATCAAAGGGCGAATAATGTCTGTTGCTATGCATGCGGTTGGAATTTGGAATGTTGCGCATGAGTAATGTGCTTTTATGCGAGTCCCAACTGCTCGGAACCAATGGAACTATGGCATCCCTAGGTTCAGTGTGCACCTCGTGCGAAATATACTTTCAATGTCGTCCTGGTGAGCAATCACCGTTTATAATAGAACGCTTGTTTTAGTCATGTTTAGTCACTAGTTTTGAATAGCTTGGTATTCCCAGTTTTCCCCAATTCCCCCCCCCTCCTTACAATGATTATTCTTGGCAGTGGGATTCTTGATTTGTAATTCAATTTTTTTAGTATAAATCATAAATCGGTATTCTGATGCAGTAAACATTCTTGAACGGTGAGCTCTGGCTTCATGAAATTTGTACAACTTTCTATCTGAAATTTGTAGGTTAACACAACTATTTTCAGTTAGAATTTTCACCTCATGACGTCCTTTCCATCTTGTACCATGCAGCTTTACATTATCCATTTAACTCCCAAATAATAAGATAAGATGCCATATTTTATATTTGTTCCAGATTAAGCCTAGTTTGTTCACGAATATTGAATCCTGGACTGTAAAGTGTATTAAATTGACCGTGAAATACTGATCTTGCAAGTTTAGAAGTAGGTTCTACCCAGAAGCCTCCGTTAGTTTCGACCTTCTGGAAGATGGGTTCTGGGAAATGTCGAGAATCCTCGCGAGATTATAAAAGCCTGTTATTACAAATCATTTATCAAAACGCACATTTCGCAAGGTTATTGATTCTCTTCGCTTTTAAAATTGCTTCGCAGTCACCAAATATAAAAAGCGAATCAAAACGTGAATCTGCTGCTATGTGCGAATAGTATCTTCATATATGATTGATACAAACATCAAGTCGGTCTCAAGTCCCCAGTGTCCCGAGTCCCGACGAGAGTGAGATATTCTGCTGACGCAACGCATTCCAGGCATTCCCGGATTGTATCAGTCCTGTGTCCGCTGTCCGCTTGCCATGTTATATTTAGAGGATTTACACGGAGACAGTCCTGCCTTCTGCTTTCTGCATGCATACTAAGGGAATTAAACATTGGGACATTGGCTGGACTGAGCCTGGACATTGAGATAGATTCGTGACGCTCTGCACGTAATAGGGGTCAATGCATATTGGTGCAGGAGCAGATTGGAAGGAGCATTCATAGTTTTCCATTGTTGATTGATCGGTTGGTAGTAGTAATATGTTAGTTAAAGGACTTATTCAGTCAGCACTTTACTACGTGACTAGTGCGAGTGCAGTTCCGCTATTGTTTCGGACTGCAGATTACAAGGTGAAGATTGCCCAGGAGATTGATCAGAACAAGTTTTAAGTACTTCCCAATTTTCGTCTTCTTCGTATCTTTCCCCTCCCCATTCCCTTCAGGCTAAGAACATACCCCGATTGGGGATGCCACGGTCCCACTGGCTCCGGGCGCTTGGGACTCTTGTGCACCGCACATAAAAAAGGTAAGCAGTACATTCAATACATGAGAACGGGTCGCTTTTACGACTCGTTCTTATGTTTAACAACTCGGCTATGGAACGATTTGCCGGCCTCTGTGTTTCCTCCCTCCTTCAACATGGGCCTCTTAAAGACCCAGGTTCACTCCTTCCTTGCCTCAAAAATACCCTCCACACAGAATCCCCAAAGATAACATAGGACCTGAGGGAAATTATTTCCCTTAAGGCCTCCTGTGTGGAGTTATTGTTAAAAAAAAACTTTTTTTTTTGCCACAAATCTTAACGCGAAATGGGATATGAGGTCCGATGGGCAAGTTTTTCCAAAATACTGTGCTCTCCGGCCTATCAATCGGACCTGATTAGAAGTACCTCATCCTGGAGTGGTATCACGAATCTAGGATGAAACATCTTGAAAGCTTCTGATCGTTTTATCAACTTACAATTTTCCAAATATGATTTAAGGTTCTCACGGCCAACGATGTTATTTGACTTTTAGGGTATTGCATCGTGTTACGCTTTCTTGAGTCGTAGTCTTGCAGTGTTCATCGTCTGCCCATTTGATGGAAACTGCAAGACTGTCCGAAACATTGACCCAAGAAGGAGAAAGAAGCGCAACATGTCTCATTACCCCAAAAGTCAAACAACATAACGACAGCTATAGATAGCCTTGTAGTGTTTGTTCATCATCTCTTCTGTTGATGGACACTGCAAGGCTGTTCGAGTAGGCTAGAGAAAGAGAAAGAAGCGCAACATGTTTCATTACCCCAAAAGTCAATCAGGCATAACCTTGTAGTGTTTGTCCGTCATCTGCTCTGTTAATGGACACTGCAAGGCTCTCCAAGTTGGTTCGAAAATAAGAAAGAGGCGCATTATGTCTCATTACCCCAAAAGTCAAATAACATAACCACAGCCATTGCCTTGTAGTGTTTGTTCGTCATCTGCTCTGTTGATGGACACTGCAAGGCTGTCCAAGTTGGCTCGAGAAGGAGAAAGAAGCGCAACATGTCTCATTACCCCAATAGTCAAACAACATAACAACAGCCATAGTCTTGTAGTGTTTGTTTGTCATTTGCTCTGTTGATGGACACTGCAAGGGTCTCCGAGTTGGCTCAAAAATAAGAAAGAGGCGCAACATGTCTCATTACCCCAATAGTCAAACAACATAACAACAGCCATAGCCTTGTAGTGTTTGTTCGTCATCTGCTCTGTTGATGGACATTGCAAGGCTGTCCGAGTTGGCTCGAGAAGGGGAAAGAAACGCAACATGTCTCACTACCCCAAAAGTCAAACAACATGATTCACTTTTCACTTAAATTAAAACGATGGGTGTTAGTATTGCTTGCGATAGCTAATTACTGGAAGAAGCAGCAGCACGTGAAGTATTTCTTGTTTCTGCTTTCCGTCGCGCAGTCTGTCACTGATGTAAAAATACCAGCGCGCTGCATATTTCGGGCATGTCATTTTATTATTAGCCCTCTACAAATGTGTCAACACACTTCTTCTTCTTCTCGGCGCACCGTTCCCCGTTGCGAGAGGAAAATAAATGCGGAATCGTCGTGAGAAATACGAATTATATTTCGGTACGTTTATTGTACTCACCACAGCTGGATATATTTCTCTCTGCTACGGGCTACCTCTTTTATTTTTATTTACGAGACACAAGTGTTAGATCGTTAGAATCGCTAGAAGATGGCTGAAATTACCCCCCTTTTATGGAGAAATTTAACTTGTCAGGTTCGAACGTTTGAATTTAAGTTTTCCAATCCTTTATATAGATAAGAAGTTATGTTTTTCCCCATCTACCATCATACGAGAGTCATACTTCTCCGGGTTTTCACGTAGTAAACCGTGAGAGAGAAAGAGACAAGACAAGTTGTCACATAATATCGCACCACTTTTGGGTATGTAAGCATGTTTTCCGTCTCCCGCGTCTCCGTCGACTCCGCCTACTACGTTTTGTTATGCGACATAATTCAACAGTTTTTGAGGTTATAACCTATATTTTTGTTGATAACAATACTGTGGAAAGTGGTTATTCAAATAAACAAAACATTATGTCGACATGTGCTATGAATGGATGTAAAAAGGTGTGTTCATGAAAACCTTAGTCACGCCCGAGTCAGGAAAAATCAGCAATCCTGACTACACTGTTTCGCAAAGCTATCCTTCCTGGTATATTATTGCTCTTAGGGGTCATATATTGTATTTTTTATGTGAATTCCACCTAAGATTATCATTTCCCCTAACAAGTAAAACTATGGCACCACTCATCCGGGAACAGTGGCGGTTCGTGTTCAGAGTTTACCCAGATTTTGAATGTCACTGAAACCAGAAAAAATGCATAAAACCAAAATTCACATATATATACAGGTGTACTTGAAAATGCTAGCTAATTCTAGAAATGCGACGTCAAGAAAATAAATTTACAGTATTTAAAAAAAATATATTTTAATAACAGGACGAACATTTTTGATCTGGAATATTCCAATCCTGGGAAACTGAAAGAACTCCGAATTCCGTGCAAGTTCTAAGGTCACCAGTCATCAAATCTGTCGTAGGCGCGCCGCACATGGATGGGTACAATATGGACAAGGTTTGCATTTCTACCGCTAGCGCCACCAGTATGTTTGGGTTTATTTCGTATGAACTGTTTATTTGGACAGAGAGTCCACAGGTGCTGAATTCATTTAGCACGTATGGGGATTCATTTCGCTCGATTGCTCTTGGGTAGAGATGGTCGATATCAGAATTAGGTGTACCTGCGGTTCCAGTTACCGGTAACCGACGAGGAACCGGTTATTTATCCAGTTCTTTTTGGAACCGGTTCCTGGTGCCAGAAATGTTCCACCAAGAAAATTGTTTTATTATAAAGGAAAAAAAATCTCACAGTAAAAAAAAACTTTTTAAAAACGATATAGAATATTTTTATTTGCTAAAATTAAGAACCGGTTCCTCGGAGAAATAATATCGACGGTTCCAGTGACCGGCTTGGAACCGGTTCCTTTTAACCGGGACAGGAATATCGACCATCTCTACTCTTGGGCACTAATATTAGGACGGGGTGGTTTTTTAGCACTGAATTTTAATGGCTCTCTGTTTAAAGTGTAAATATAATCTTGTAGTAAAAGTGTCTCTTATTTTATATTTTTATGGGAGTAAACTGCGCAAACACTCCTTAGAGAAAACCGCCACTGTTGGGGAATGTTGTGGGACCAGAGGTGAGAAAAATGTCTTAGGAGGGCTGGAATTTGGCAAAATTAAAAAAAAGTTATTACTCAATATAGCTAAAACCTTATCAAGCAAAGTTTCATTTCTGAGTGGTGATAATTTCGGCAATACTCGGTGTATCATCCATTCTAGGTTCATATAAATTATTTTTCGTCGTACTTGTGAACATTTCTATATAATTTACTATTTTTATTCGCGCTTCGTAGGGTTTTGAACACGTAATCTCTTTTTATTTATTATTTTTCTTTTCATTATTATAATATAAGGGTGGTAGTGCTGTGCCTGTCTCGCTAGGAAATCCTGTTTAGAGAGCAGGCTCAGTTTACAGTTTACTTCATAATAAAAAAAAAATCGTACAACAACAACATAATATTGTACCATTATAACATAATTCATAGTTTACAACATTTTTAACGCAAAATTTAATACACATTCTTTGAATCATTTTTTTCAAAATTAAAAAATCGAAGAACACACAAAAACGTGACTAACCTTTCCAGTTGTCAGAAACAAACCACTAATCCAAAATGGCTGATAATGCTAACATATGATAAACATATGTGTACCAACATAACGAAAAAAATAAATCGATAATCGAATGTACACAGCCCGCGAAAATTCAAAATTCACCTTTTCTTTTGAACAGGCCATGTATATTATAACGTAATGCACTGTTTATAACAAAGAATTAATAAAAAAGTCAATTTACATTGTACCATAATAATAAAACATTATACTTGGTATGTATTTATGTTGGATTTCAAAGAAATAATTTGTTAGGTTCTTACCTTCATGTTTTTAATCCGGTTCCTACCTTGTCCAACCATTTCACTATATTAGATTTCCGCATTCAATAACACCGAGTTTGAAAACAAGTGATAATCGAAACAGAAGAGAGTTATGTGAAAAACGTGTTCGTTCGTTGGTGTCTCGCTTGGTCGTTCGGTTTGTTGTTGTTCTTCAAGTAATATTAAATTAAGTGTATTTTTTGTTGTGGTGTTCGTTAATAATACAATGTGTAAAAATAATCAAAAACTTCAACTTCATCGGTGAGTGAATTGGTTTGCTACTTCCTTCATTCCATAATCTCTCCATATCCATAATTAGACACTTCCATCAAGTAGTATAGTTTATCGTTTTGCAGTCCAATATTTTCCAAATTCATCTGAAGCTGAAAAAACATTCGGTGTTTTATCGCAGCTTCGGATTCTATTTATTTTGCGTAATTTTGGTTCTGTCTAATGACCAGTGGAAGTACATTGTTTAGCTTTGTTTCAATCTCTGAACCCAAAGTCGAGGATCTTCCAGCTCTGGCATGGACGTCGTAATAATACCTCGTCAACCTCTCCCAGTGAACCCCTATCACCGGCAGGTACTTCGATGAAACCCACGTTCCGTCAGTTTCTAACTGAATTTAGTCTACCGACAGTTCATTGACAGTGTTTGATCCGATGGTCGACAACGAACGCTTCTACCTGTCCTCTACGGGGAGATCTACAAATCAAATCCCAACTCGATAAATCATTGACAATATAGCGTGTGGCCGCGAATCTCGAACGCTGGACCAGATACATCTAAATCAAGCAAGAAACAGTGTGGGAGAAGTGGTCCACATTAATTACATTATTATTCTTTCGTTTCAAGCGATATTTCTGCAGCCATCGTCGAATGGAAGGCGTAATGTGTCTGTATTACCAATTTTAAGTATCTCACTTATTTAATAATGCATATCAGTCTTGTGATTCTGTATCAGACGTGTGACGCTGGATCACATGTTTCCGGGCGTGTTTCAAATATGCTGATACCTATGCTTGTATTATGCTCGTAAAACTGAAACAGTCTATTTCCATATCGATGTATGTCTTATTATGTGTAGATATTTAGACCAGTGTTGCTCAATTCAATTTAGCGAGGAACCCCATATTTATAAGTATTTTTTTTTGCCAAGTGCACGGAAGAGGTGCCTGAACTTGGGGTAAGAATATATATGGAGAGAGAGAGAGAGAGCATTTTTTTTTACCCAACCTATACAAATTCCCGATAAATCACTTTCTTCGGGTTTTCACGTCGTATACCATGAGAGAGAAAGAGACAAGAAAACTCGTCACATAATATTGCAGCACTTCTAAGTATGTAAGAATGTTCTCCGTCCGCCCTAACTTCACATCATCGAGTCGTATAACTTACGTCAACAGATTTTGAGGTTTTTTCCCACATTTGTGTTGATTAAAAAACTTGCAGTGGTTATACAAATAAATCAAACATGATGGTGATATGTGCTATGCGTGAATGTTAAAATAAGACCAAACTAAGATTATAACACATCACTTTTCAGAGAACTTTAGAATTTGCACATTTTAATGATACAAAGACACAAAATCAACTAAATGCTTCCATGATTATTTAGGCAAACTTTATCTTATTAGTGTTTGTGTGATATTTTGACTTTATAAATAATTTTAATCGTGCATTGATATTGTTTTGTTTAGTGTGTTCAAATGTGTTTATTAAAAATGTCTGAATTCCATGTGGCGAGTCAGTATAAAGTCAACCGTCCTGACTGCACTGTTTCGCAAAGGTACCTCTCCATGTCCTCCAAGTGCCTGAAGCATTTTTCTCTCGGATCAATAATTAAATCCATTTCAATTGAACATTACAAGGTTCCACGGTTGAAGGGAACTACACGTTCAGTCCTCTTTCACGACCCATACATAAAGTAACTGCCATGTTCTGCCAGAGTTAGTGGCCGGGGAAGTTGACCCAGGCGTCGCGGGTTCAATCCTCTCTCAGCCAAGTCCTTCATCATTGCCCAAGCAACATCTTCAGCTTATGGTGATGATACTCGTAGTTGGGAGGAATTCAAATATTGTCAGATTATTCGTAACCTTGAGAATATTTGTCTTTTCTTTAAAAAAAAAAAAAATAAGTAAAAGAGCACACATTATGATATGAGAAGTTTTAATCATAAATTAATTGAGGGGCTTAGAAGCAAAGGCAGCAATCTCCTTCATTTTAAATTATTTCTTGTAAAGTTGATTTAACGTTTAATGCACTTTGCTTTTGTGAATATGTTGATAAATTTAGAGATAATTGTTTCAAATTATTCCTAGTTTAATGTGCACTAACATTTTTGTACACTTCATTTTCCATTTCTTTATAATAGTCATTCAAAAGTTGACAATGCTACAGAACCGTTTTTGGAGATTGCTGCCTTTGCTTCTAAGCCCCTCAATTGACATCGAGGTATCGTATATGCTTCTATGAATATTATGACTATAATTTTTAATCTTTACTTAATATCATTATGATAGTGTATTTTTTTTCCTAGTATATCTCAACTTCTTGCTGGCGGCAGATATTCATACAGTATAATTATATCGTCGTTGGAAAAGCAAAAGGGCTTAAGCGACAGAAATGAGTCAAATATGTAGTTTGGGGATGGAGATTAGAGCGAGAAAAGGCGATTATTCATATGAATACTGGAATTAATTAAGGCTCTAAGTGCCAACAAAAATTAACAACTTTTTTTTTTACAGAATCGTATTTTATGATGGAAATAAAATACGATTCTTTAAAAAAAAACAGTTTTAATTTTTTTGGTACTTAGAGCCTTAATTAATTCCAGTATTCATTATGATGAAATTGAACAATCATTGAAAATTTCTTCATTAGAAAAGCGTAGGAAAGACTTTGATTTAATTAGCATTTTCAAAATTATTAATTGTATTATTGAGTCCCCTTCTTTGTTGCAACTCATCCAGTTCTACATTCCTTGCCGTAGACCCAGAAACAATGAATTACTGTTCCTAAATCATCACTACTAATTATGGGTATCATTCTCCACCGTCCAGAATGTCGAGACTTTTTAACTCAAGCCATGGTCTTGACATTTTTGGTACCATCTAAATGATTTTTGTCATTCTTTACGACTCTACCAAAACTTTGACTTGACCTTTGCTTTGACTTGAATATTCTTTCTGATGTATATTTTGTCCTATTTTTGTCATTGCTTTTTTAGAATACTATGTATGTGCTGTTATTTTTCTGTTGCTCTTTTTGCCCATTTCGTGTTGTTTTTTTTTTTTGTAATTTGACAATAGTCCGTTAGTTTATACATAAATAAAACACTTAAAACAATAATCTACTCATCTGCCCCTGAAGATGGACACTGTAAGGCTGTCTGAAACGTGGGCCAAAGGATAAGGAAGCGCAACACGGCATAAAACCCCAAAAATCAATATGAAATTTCAGATGTTCACTTTTGCCAATTTTATTGTTTGATTCAGTTTCATATTCGTTTTCTTTGAAGTATTCCTCAAATCTTTGATCTTGGTGACTGTTGATTGACTTGATGCACTTGATCGACGATCATTCGTTGTTTGTGCGTTTTTTTTTCTTCAATTTTCCTTGTGACCATATTACACCTGTAGAACACGAGAGCAGCCAGATAGTTTTTTTTTAATTTTCAATTTTGCATATTGTGTTGACATCATAATTTTGTTTTGTTTTATATTTTTAAAAAACTTTATGTAACATTTTAATGATTGGTGTTATTATTTTTAAACGTGACAGTTGCTTCATCCTCTGAATACTTAATCATTAGGAGTGTTGGAAATAACAATAACCTAACTGAACCCAATCAATAATGAATATCAATTAAAAATAATACGGACGGATTAAATACAAAAAAAAACATTTTTAACTTTTTAACATTGTTTTAAATTATAATAGTTTTAAGGTAGTTACCACGAACTAGCTCGGAAAAAAGATTTCAGCTTTGATTATTTACTACGCATATCGATGCTGGAAAGGCAAAAGGGCTTAAACGACACTTTGGTCAAAAATGAGTTAAATATGCAGTTTTGATCAGAATCTTTTTTCTGCATCTAATACTCTGACTCTCGTTTGATTCTGAAGACTTTTGTTAACCCTTCAGCCATCAATATATTTACCATTTGGGAGAAGGCTGGACTGAAGCGACATAAGTTTAGGATTTATAGTTTTTGTGTTCAATTTGTAGAACTCCATTTTATTTTTTTTATATAATTCAGCTGAATTAAATTTAATATTAATATTATTTAGTTTTGCTATTTTTTTGTTTGTTTTTAGTACAGCTGTTTCGGCGTTTAAGGCCATTTAACAGTTTGATAATGGTCTTAAACGCCGAAATGGCTGTCACTAAAAACAAAAAATAGCCGAACTAAATGATAATAATATTAAATTTAATTCAACTAAATTATATAACAAGTTTAGGAGTTTTTTTTAGCTTTTTGTCGCTTCACGTAACTGAGTGAGAGCATTGAGTTACCTGAGTTAACTTTTTTTTTCAAAAATCCAACCGGGTACTGGTGACTTAAGAATTTTATTGTTAAAAAAAACAACTTTAAAGTGCTCTGGTGTAAACTTCTCAAAATGGCGCTTCAGCTCTTTTGCCTTTCCGGTGACGGTATGTTTTTCGTTTATTATCCCGTTAGGACCGTATTGTGTGGCGTTCTATTGATTATTCTTACCTATACGTGAACATAGCTCGACGATTCGCATGACCAAGTAGACTTTTCGCCCGCTGTGCAAAAGTTTAAACCGCCGGGAAACTAGTTCGTAAAATGTATTTTCTGAGAGATTTTTATCATGGCGTTATTTCTGTAAGCAGAGGACGGTGACACACGATTCTTCATTCCTCTATATTATATTATGTATTTACTGGCTGGATATATTGCGTAGACCTATCGACGCCGTGGTTGGTCATTCTTAGTTACGTGGTAAATATTATAAACCTCTCATCGCTTATTCAAATGTTTTTTTTTATAAAAATTTTTAAAATCTTTTTGTTTTTGTTTAATGGCGTAAGAACAAGCTTTCTTTAGAATTTAGTGGTTCAACAACAGTAGTGTGGGGTGTAATATTATTTTCGGAATATACGCTACGTCCTTACGTCAAACGTGACTACGTCAAACGTGACTACGTCAAACGTGACTACGTCAAACGTGACTACGTCAAACGTGACTACGTCAAACGTGACTATGTCAAACGCGACTACGTCAAACGCGACTGCGTCAAACGCGACTACGTCAAACGCGACTACGTCAAACGCGACTACGTCAAACGCGACTACGTCAAACGTGATTACGTCAAACGTGACTACGTCAAACGTGACTACGTCAAACGCGACTACGTCAAACGCGACTACGTCAAACGCGACAACGTCAAACGCGATTACGTCAAACGCGATTACGTCAAACGCGACTACGTCAAACGCGACTACGTCAAACGTGACTACGTCAAACGTGACTACGTCAAACGTGACTACGTCAAATGTGACGAAAGTGTGTAACACCCCAACCTATACCGTGTAGTGTAAGCAAACAAAAATAAATTATAAGAACAGAACTCGACGTTCGGTTATTGCACCGAGTGCGTTTTGTGTGTTTATTTTTATTAATCCACGCATGACGAACACTTTCGCTCTTACTTATTAACGGGGTGTAAATGTTACGCGTGTTATAAGGTCGGAATAGCGATAAACTTGCTTTATAATTACGGCTTATCTGTCTGATTTAATGGCATACGTCTGGAGTAACTAAACCAACGCTAAGTCGGCGCGTAAAAATGTAATAAGTAAGACGGAAACCGTATTAGTATTGCGGTGACTTAATTGATTCCCACTTCCTAATATAAATAAATATCAATATATTTATATGTAGTTAGTAGTGAGATGGAGCCTATGAATTAAGGTTTGTACAGCGCCCTTGAAGCGCTATAAAATTATCCAAATATATTAATAATTATTAATTAATTTTTTTTTTTTTTTTCTTTTTTAAAAAGTAAGACAAACATTCCCGGGTTACGAATAACCTGACAATATTTGAAAAACTCCTACTGCCATCATAAAAAGCGAAAGATGTTGCTTGTGCAATGATGGAGGACTTAGCCAGCAGAGGAATTGAACGCACGACGCCCGGGTGGGAATCCGACGCGTTCTCCACTCAGCCACCGACCGGTCGAATATTGGGGGATTGTTTTGTTAATGTGAATACCGCACAAGAGTCCCAACTGCTCTCAACTGACCGAAGCCAGTAGGGCTATGGCATTCCCAATTGGGGTATATTGTGAGGTTCAAGTAACTGAACAAGGGAAGGAGATGGGGAAGAGGAAGGTTGGAAGGAACCTAGTTAATATATGTAAAAACACATTTGTGAGCTGCGGTGGGTAGCGCGCAATCGAATGTGTAATAACAATAATAATTGGATAATTTGTATAGCGCCGTTTTTGTAAAAATCACTTTAAGGGCGCTGTACAAATCTTAATGTCTAGTTAATATTAATTCCTAGTTTATATAAATATACGGCAACATACTTACCTGGTAGGTAGGTCACTTCTGGCAGGATACAATCACCATATCATAATAACTTAAAATTTAGCTGATTTTTACTTATACGAGTATATATATATAAAAAAATAAAATTAAACACCATTATGCTACGCAAATTGCCGTGTATATCACTTGTAAATGTTAATACCCTCACAAAAGTTACGAGTGTCCAGAGCCAGTGGGATTATGACAACTGTATTTTCGGGGTATGTTGTGAGGCTGAGGAGAGTGGGGAAGAGAATGAGATGGGGATGAGGAAGGTTGAGAAGTACTAAGATATTCAGATCTGGTCACCAATTACAAATCAATAGAAGTACAATTGGTCACCTGGTCACCAATTACAAATCAAAAGAAATACCGATTTTTTAAAAGAGTAGCTTTATTACGTAATGCGTTTCGACTCCTAGGCCCCAGACAGGCCAATGAAATCGGTTGTTTGTTCAAGAAAGAATTTCGATATTTTAACATGTTTGATCAATTTCACCATTGAGCAAGTAAGATAAAATTGACCTTACTTCGGGCACACATAGACAGACACCCGCAACGCACGTCTACCGGTTTATTTCGCGAGCAATGTATACACGAATTGACGCACTTACTAATAATGCAGGCGCCGACGCATTCACGTAAAATGCGTGATTACGCGATTCTATGAAAACTATTTTCACCCGACTCGATAAAAATTCCGCACGTCAAATCTGATAGTGATTTTACTCTAGCGCTTTTTCCTTCTATTATTATCTATCTAGGTACCTTGGCGAGTATTGGTCATACGAAGTGCCTGAAAAATGATGTACCAAAATATAATATTTATACTGCGCGGTATAAACCGGTTTGTACGAATTTGTTTTTTTCTCGAAAAATTATTTATTTTTGAAAAATTTTGTGCTAACGGAGAGTAATCGAAACAATAAATTCGTTTAAGCAACTGAAAGGCTAGTTGATTGTAGATTTTCCCAAACTTTTTTTGTGGTATGTTGTGAGACTAAAGGTAGTGGGGAGGGAAAAATATGGGGAAGAGGAAGGTTGAGAAGTGCCTGGCTATTCAGATCTGGTCACCAAACACGGCTAAAACCATTTCAAGCAACTTTCAGATTCTGAACGGTGTTTTTTTACTATTCTATCTCTCACCAGGGCTATATCTACAGTATATACCACTCTGGAACGTGCCGAAAATACACTATGTATTATTTTATATTCATTACATGTGAAATAAGACATATTAATTAAATAACATTTATTTGCGCATTCCGGGATTTGAACCCGCGACTTCTGGATTCGTAGTCGAGAGTCTTAAATACGCAACCACGCTCTTTCTCAGAAGCTGAATAATATAAATCCTGTTTATATTTGTTAAATTGCTTTATCGATAACGTCCTCGCGTCATCTAGGGCGACTCGGCGTACAATATAAACAAGCGGACGTAACGTCCGGCGGCCCGTTAGCGCCCACTCGGGAGCGGGTGCTAATCGCCGCGCGGTCGTTAACCGGCGACACCTCGTTACCATGACGCTTTTTACTGGGAACCGTTAGTTTCCGTGACATTTGCATTTTCTGTTCAACCTCCTTTCCTTCCGCTAAAAGTTTGAGATTCAAGACAGGTTAGTACCTGTCTTGAATAGTTCCTTAGTTAGTACTAAAGCTCAACCTTTCCGTACGCAGTTTCTGATCATTCAATGTTAATCTCAAAATTAATAATGCAATTTTCATCTTTCAGTATCCTGGGTCCGACGGCACTGCAACAGCTAGCGGCGCAAGAAGAGCTGGTACTGCCCGAGATCAACCGGCCGCTGTACTGCCTCAGCATGAAGGCCGCCGTCATTTGCTTCACGGGCTTTCGGGTCAAGGAGGAGCTGGTAAGCAACCAACCACCGACCAACCGCTGACCAACCACTGACCAACCACTTACCAACCAACCACCTACCGACCACCACCAACCAACCACTTACTAACCACCGACCAACCACCAACCAACCACTGACCAACCACTTACCAAATACCGACCACCTACCCAACCAACCACTGACCAAATCAACCACAGACCACCAACTATCGACCACCACCAACCAAACCAACTATCGACCACCACCAACCAACCACCACCGACCAACCACCGCACTGACCAACCACAACCACTGAAAAACCAATCACCAACTATCCTCCAATTAACCAACAACCTACCAACAACCAACCATTGACCAATCACCAACTACCATCCAATCAACCAACAACCAACAACCAACCACTGAACCACCACCGACCAACCAGAGTGGTAGATGCTCTAAGTATCGCCCTGGTGAAAGACCACCATTCAGAATCACGTTTCTTGAAATGGCTTTAGCCGTGTTTGGTGACCAGATCTGAATAGCCAGGTACTTCCCAACCTTCCTCATCCCAATCTCCGTCCCCTCTTTTAGATTCTAACCGGTGGTCTTTTACCAGGGCGATACCTACAGTATCTACCAATCTGGAACGTGCTGCAAATATACTATATACTCGTATTATTTTGTATTAAACTAATGTGATGTAACACATATTAATTTGATAAAAATTATTTGCGCATGCCGGGATTTGAACTTGCAACCTGTGGATTCGTAGTCGAGCGTCTTAACCACTCGACCGCGGAGTCCGTCAAAATTTTATAAATGCGTATGTATGTGAATAAAGCCAGGAGTGTAGCGTTCATTATTCTATTATTATTATTCTAATGGCGCATATATGGATCTTTGTGTTGTGACAATCATCATGTTACGTCACTCCCTTGACGAGGTTCCTCAATTTAATTTTTATACCCTGGAGCTCTGAGTTTTGTCACCAGTGATGTTCCTGTTTCGGTCTTGACCTGGTCCGTTCAGTGGCTTGTAGGCTTTCCTCATCAACCCCTCCTACCTCAACGAGTTTATCCAGACTCATTACTTCTCGCAAGGTGGTCCAAATTATAAGAAGGCACGGCATACTGTTGAGGATCTATTTTTTATATTTCACGAGGATGTTTCCTCCAGAATCACATTGAAAAAGCTATCTTCTCCCTCTTTACCTCTGTTTCCCTCTCTGATGCTCCATGTTAATTTTCATTATCTTTTTATTTATTTAATTTCTTTTTTCAGACCCACCTGATCACCCTGATCCACCACATGGGTGGCAGCATCCGCAAGGACATCTCTGCGCGTGTCACGCACCTGATCGCCAACTGCTGCGGCGGTGAGAAGTACCGCTACGCGACGGTGTTTTAAGTTCCGGTCGCCTCGCGATCTTGGGTCGACTACTGCTGGGAGCAGCGGGGGCTTCCCGACTGCAGAGCTGCCGATGAGGCCGTTGTGGTGAGTGGGATTTTTGTTATGTTTAGATTCTAAATGACAAACAAAATGTTTCTATACACAATAGCTTGAATGTACAGTTTGACATGCTTAACTTTGCAGGCGGCCAAAGGAGCTGGAACTAAAGATTTTTTTTTTAAATCCATGTATATTATTGTATCCACAAAATCTACACTAGCGACGCTACTAAGTGCTAAGTTAACCATGTCGTGCTATAATTGATTTGACCCTTTTTACATAGGAAATTCACGTATTTTTAACATTTTTAAATAGTGCCTATGCCAAAACGAATATAGATTTTTTTTCTTCTCTTGGGACTGATAATTATTTTTTCATAAAATAAAAGATGTTTTATTGCTTCGAAAATTCTCTATTGTTAAAAATACAAGAGCCCGGATCTGGAGAGCTGCATTGGATTAATTAAATATAGTTATTTTTTCTTAATAAATGCGAATGAAAGTGTAAATTGTGTATTAAAATTATTATATTTGACGTTTTTTTACATCACTATTCAGAATACATATTTTATGATTTTGTTTTTTTTTTTTAACATTGTTATTTGAAATTCATTGATAGTGTTAGTTCGACCATGGAATGATTTGGAGTAATAAAAAAAAGTTATCCGGCTCCAAATCCCGTTATCCGGATTTCTAATAAACAATTTTCGTTTGTTTCTTGTATCGTCCAGTCTCAACACAAGCTGAAGGTGTTCCTCGGAGCCAGGGTTTGCTTCGTGGGCTTCCCAGAGGAGGAGCATCAGCACATGACGGAGATCCTCCTCAAGAACGGTGGTGAAACGGCCGCACTGGAAGACGTCAGTTGTTCGCACGTGGTAAGTTCATATTTCATATTCACTTCAGTGTATACTAATTAAACACCTGGTTGCTACCGGCAAATCATCCCGAAGAGAAAACGTTTTGATGTGTTTCTGTTCGTTATAAGAGAAATAGTATGTTAAAATCTCTAGAATGATTTGTATTTTTTCCCAAGAAAGCATTGAGTATTTTGTATGTTCAATAATTATAATTGTTGTCATTGTATGCAAGAGTCAATCAACTTACAATTTAATGGAGACGCAATAACATATGCAATAGTTTACATTATAGACTCGGCAATAATCAGTGTCTTCAAATTAGTCAACCTACATTTTAACCCGTCGTCTAATCTGAAATATTTAGTTTAATCATACTTTCAAATGCATAAATGACTAAACCAACAACGAAGTTGATGTGTAAACAAGTCAATATACACTAAAATTGAAAAAAAAATCTAAAAAAACATCTCAAATGTCTTTTCATTTTTCTTTCGATTTCAACCATAGAAATCTAATTTGTTTGAATTACTTAATCTTAAATATCTCTTTTCACTTCTAGTTTAGATCTCCTTAATTGAAGCGTCATTGTGTTTTCAACTTCAATCTTAGATATCTCATTTGTTTGAGTTTTATTCTTGAATATCTCTTCACTGTCTTTGGAACTTCAACCTTAGATCTCAAATGATGCTTCATTATCTTTTCAATTTCAACAATAGATATCTCATTTTTTAGAGTTTCACTCTAAATATCCTTTAGTATCTTTTCAACTTCAACTTTAGATGTTATTGTAGATATGGCAATAAATGACTACTGCATAACACTGTCCACTTGTGTTTCTGGAATTTGTTATCTTCTAACTAAAATCGGAATGTAACTTAGATTATTTGATTATATTAATGCTTTCTTGTGGATTATGTGTAATTGGATTGGATTAAATTGCTTGTGTTAATGATAGTTATTAACTTTCTTCTGTCTGACCTTAGTATCTTGCATTGTAGGCTTCAGAATGCACTTTAATTAGGGTTTTTTTTACTATAGCAAATTGAAATAAATTTAAAAAAAAATTGTAGTATATGTATACAGTTTGGTAAGAAATTATCAGTTAAATATAGATAGACTGTAAGATTTTCGTAATTCCCTATTGGGGAAATGCCTAACTTTACTGTCGATACTCAGGTAAAAGTTTACAATTTCAAACATACCGCAATTTATAAGTTTTGCAAGTAAGGACAAATTTATTACTCAATACTTAAATATCGATAAATAGATATCCTAAGAAGCAGTGTTTAAGATGTTGCCTGAACGTGGATGATATTATTGCCGTGTAATCAGCTATGGCAGATGCTAAATACATATATTATAATGAAGTTATTTATTCATATGATTTAAGATTATCACAGCCAAAAGTATTATGTTGGTTAGCTTTGGGGTGATAGGTCAAGGTTTAAGACAGTCTTGTTGTGTTCAAAGACTGTCCTAAACTCCGCAATATCCCAATAGTCAACCAACATAAGGTTTATTTATGTTTAACCCAACATTAATAATACTACATTATACCTTCCGCTTCAAATTAAAACTTGGGATTTGGTTTGCAAGTAGAATTAGTCTAGTCATTGTGGGATGCTAAGGTTGGCTTGAGGGAACTCTGACACTATCTTTACTTTAGAATGTCTGTTGTATGTTTGTGTCTAAAACTGCATTATAATTTAAAATGAATTGTTATCAAATTAAATCCCTATGGCCGAATCAATGTGATTCATTCACAATTATGCTAGGATTCCTTTTGTTTGATAAGATTCAACTTCAATACAAAACAGCATGAACATAGTAATTAATTCATTTCACTTGCCTATCGCACTGCTTTGCATTATTTCACATTTTTACCTCACTTCATGTTTGTGAGGTTCTAACAAGATCATACATACATTTATTCAATTTTCATGAATTTCTTCAGAACACTTTAAAAATATCTCCTAACTGGGAAGGATATGATCAATATTGATCATAAACTGACTAATAGTTCACAATACTAGAGTTTGGGACAGTACAAACATCTAGTCCAAGATAATAAGGCAAAAAAAAAAAAGCATTTCTTAGGAGCATTCATTTTTTTTGAATAGTTTTATTTTGTGTAATATAAATTTACTTGCATCACACTCGCACTTGTAAAAATATTCCACTTGTCAATATTATTTGAATTTTCACTCAGTAAGCAAGCAGTTTGTCACAGATGATAAATGTCACATATGATAAGTGTCACGTCGCTGGTGTGTTCCCATCCGTGTTGCCCGTGTCCCTCACCTTGTGTTGTATTGCGCACCATGTTTCAGGTTGTGGCCAATGGCGGGATGTATGACCGCTCGATTCCCTTCTCCCTCTCTCCCAACCCCACCCCTAACCTCACCGCACAAGACAACACCTACTCGGAGCTGATGAAGTTGCTCTCGCCGCAAATCAAACAACTGTCGTGCAAGTCTGTCGACGTGTCACCTTCATTGCATGGCATGACGAAGCCCACCGCAGCAAACACCGAAGGCTTTGACGATTTCAGCTCGTATAAGCTGGAACAGATGAGCCCAGATGGATTGAAACGATTGAGCGAACACATGCTTCTTGAAAAGTCGGAACATAACGACTCCTTTACACACGGATGCGAGAATAATAAGAGCGCTCACGCTGGCTATGCTGTGAATGGAGATGACGATATCAAAAAATTAAAGCGACGGCCCATTGTCGATTTGAACGAGTCTCTCCTGAATATGACGGACCCAAATGCCACAATGAGTTCTCATTGTCTATTGAGATTGTTTTCTCCCGAAAGAGATAACTTCGTTCTGCCTAGTATGGGGAGCGGTACTAACATTAGTGTCTCCACTACGGCATCCAGCAAAAAGAGATCTAGAAACTCTGCTGAATCCAATTTCGAAGTTGAAATATTGAATGGAGAAATACGGAAACCTGTTGAAGAAAACAATTGGAAGTCCCCTTTTAAAAGGTTGAAGATTAAAGACTCATTCAGATTCAAGGGAAAAGATAAACCAGCTATTTGCAAGACACTTGTCAAAAAGAAAAAATCCAAAAATGATGAAATCAACTACGATGAAGATAAAGATGTGACGGATTATATGACCTCGACACCGTCTCCACGAAAAGATGAAGATAATATCTCCATGTGCTCCATCAGTAGCACAGCCAAAGCTGACAGATCTTTCTTTTCTAGTTCGGGTCTCTTTGACATATCTTTCTGCTCTCTGCGTGGAGGCAAGACCGCCAAGTCAGTGTCCAAAATCCGTAGAAGTATGAAATCACTGACAGCCTCCTTCAGAGGTGAACGAAAGAAGAAATACGAGAAGAGAACTAAAGACAGTGACAGTGAAGACGATGACTTGATGATTAAAAATAACGACATGGGAAAAAGCTCTCCGAAAAGTACACAAGCATTGATCGACGTCTCTCCCGTTGAAAATAGGACTCCGCTAACTCGCATTTCCGAGAATAATGAGTTGGAGAGTAGTGTCCCTCATTTTGATGTGTCTCCATTGATATTCAAAACGCCCATGGGCAAGCCGAAGCGGCAAGCCTCCTCGCAGGCCAATTCCCCCTACCCCGGAGGGTTCTCGCCCCAGAATCCCAGGTTCCCGGTCGGTGGCGCGGCCGTCCCGGCGCCCAAGCCCGACCAATCCCGAGCGAAGCGGCATCCCACCGGGAAACAAGAGCGTGCCGCCCTGAACCACTCGTTGCTATCGGTACTAACACATTTATCATGATTACTTTACTCCCTTTGCTTGTCTCTTGCTTTGTAGTCCTGTTTGTTGCTTCTGGCCTCTGGTTAACCCACACTTTCACTATTGAATTTATTAATTACACAAAGTGGGATTTAACAAACGATAGCTAGGGTATCCCCTTTTTTGTTTTGATCTTGGCATAGTGTAATATGAGCATTTTAATGGTGACATGCTGTCAACATAATTAGGGGATTTCAATGGTGACATCTTGTCAGCATAATATGGAAATTTTAATGGTCACGTGATGTCAACATGATATGGAAATTTCAATGCTGAGTGATATCAACATTTACTGGTGACACAATGTCAACATTATATGGATATTTGAATGGTGACATGATGTCAACATAATTTGGGAATTTTAATGATGACATTAATTTCCTTGATATTATGATTGAATGCTATAATTTAGATGTTTTTCGGTCCATCTCTTTGCAATGTAATATTTAAAATAATTATACAGACTGCTAAATGCGTAAAATAAAATGCCAAGAAAATGTTACGATTTTTCTTTCACAATAACCACTTTTTCATTCAATTTATCAATATAAATTTAATTCCAAACCTACAATGAATTAAGGTTTTCAGTTCATTCTAGCTACAGATTCAAAACAAAGTAATGTGTATATTATGTAGAATTTGCCAATTTTTATTATTATTTTTCAATACTCTTCTAACAATCATAATAAAAATGTACTTACTGCATGCTGTGTCATATTTTATTTCTAACTGGTTGTGGTTTCACATTTCTATTCCTGCTTAAAATCATCCCATACCATTACAGAATGATGTTACATATTATTATTATTGTATGAAAGGATATTTTGTGTGAACTATCTTCCTAATTAAGGTTATTTTTATTATTTATATGTATTGGAAAATTATTTAAAAATATATAATTTATTTATACCCTAGGTTATCTAAATAGAGGTTCTCAATCTTTTTAAAATCTTAACCCACTTTTGTGAATATCCCAACTATATTTAATAACTGTCATGCAGAGCGGAATTTTTTAAATTTGTTATTGAAGGTAATTTTTTTTTAACATTTAAAATGCTGCCTTCTTCCTAGCCCATATATCCTATTTGTGTATTTCAAATGAATTTACACTCATAGACATAAAATACAAGACACATCATATTCATACAAATCTTTCGAAAAATGTAGACCACTAATGTTGCACCACTAAATGTTTCACCCGCTTATGAAAAAGATAACCATTCAAAGAATGTTTGTGTGCGGAAGAGATAGCTATATGAAGCGTGTTTCGAAGGTATGGACTTTGGATATTTGACTTGGTTTAGTGCAACCAGGCACGTTGTCTCAGTAACGTATCTACATTATTTAATTCATATAAGTTAATACTTAATTCAGAATCTTTTTAAGAATCAATTTCCTTTGCTGATTATCTTTTGTTATCTCTTACAAGATTTCTTTAATATATATTTATTGTTCTGGTAGGTGATAGTTTTATCTCTTTTTTGACGATACACTCGTATTAATGACTGATTGTCAACAGCTGAAAATACTTCCACAAGTAATTCGTTACAAACTGTTGAAATAAATATAAATTAATTTAGTCTATTTCTAAATACATGTGAGCTACAAAATTAATTTCAAAACCTTCGACCCACCTATAATCAGTTTGGGAAACATTGAGAACATCTGGTGTAGAAATTTTACGAATAATGATATAAATATGAAATACTCCAGTAATATTGTCCACACAACTAAAACAAAAAAAAATAAGGTTATGATTTTCAGGTCTGAAAGGTATCTACTAATTTATTATTATTTATTTATGTAGTAAGTACAAAATTTATTTAAATATTAATGGTATTTAATTTATTTTTAATGTTGCGTTAGTAATAAATCTTTAGTTAATCTAAAAATGAAGTTTAATGGGATTCTTTGCTGATATTCATGTAGGTACTACTATTTATTGGTAATTTTATTTTATTTTTAAAATTGTTATACTTAATTATAATATTTTTATTCTTTATAAGTAACTAACAAATCAGCGGTTCTTTGTCTGTTTGGGGTAACTTAAAATTATTATAAAATATTGTGAATCAGGAGCTTTACAAGCAAACGGGTATTTTTAAAAGTTGAAATAATTTTTCTTATTATCACAAATGGACGAAGCACCACTGACAGTTTACTAAAAATGATCGAAACTTGATTATATTTTATTTTTGTTTAAAGAGAGATCCCTTTTTATTTTCTCACACAAGTATTCACTAAGTTTCACACTTAAGCTTATAAAAGGGTGGTGATTATTTACGATTATCTAAGAAAAAATACCTCACGAAATTTTTCAAACAGAACAACACTTCTTTTGATATGCATGTCAAAAAATTTAGGCGGCCCATGACTGAAATTTTCAGCAATGCATTTCACTTGAAAATGGTTTTATGTTATGTAGGGAAATTACATTTAGTAAACGGAGGTACCGACTGCAATTCAAAATTTTTCAATGACACAATCGTTCGAATCTGGTATAGAAGAGATACATTTTTTTTCAATGCTCATCATCGACGAAGCATTGAGACGATCTTAGGACGTAGTGTTTTTCAGAAATGTTTCACATTTTAACATAGAAAAACATCTTTCACACTCTACAGTTTTTAAGTTAAATTTCAAAAATAATAAATTAATAATCGTATTATCTTCAGCAATGGTATTAGCTGATCATTATGTTTTAAAAACAATTGATTTTCTTACAAACTTCGGTTACTTTTGGTTTCTCTAAGTAATCCATTACAAACGCATTGGTTACAAATGTTTAAATTGATATAAAATACACTTCATCGATCAGTTGCCTGCGCTGGCAATGCAAGGGGTGGATTATACCTTCACTCTTATAATGCATGATTTGCCATTATGAGCCTAATCTATCTTGCTTCGCTCATGTCACCATTTTAGCAGATCGAGCTATCTCCATAGTATATAAACATAGAAACTCGGGCATATTGAAATATGCACATCCGGCTCGTTTGCGCCTGCGTTGGGAGTCTAGTACTAAAAGATAGTTCAAATGATCTGGTGGGAATCCATTATGACTGAAGCACAGGTGTGTGTGAAGACTGAAGACAAGCAATGCACTGCACTTATGCACATACTAAGGTACCGCCTCTTATGTGTGAGCCTAGCTTTACTTTTCACTTGCTAAGGTTACATGTGCCAGTTGAAAAAGCTATACCAACTTTCTGTTAACCGGGTGTAAAAGAGTTTTTAAAACATTTTTTCAAGAATAATATATTGATAATCACCCCCTGAATTTTCGCGGAATGACTGCGAAACACAGTGTACATCTTAGCGGGTTTTTCAACACCTCTGAGTAAACTGTTGAGTGATCTTTCGTTTCATAGGATTAATATTGCTGTAAAAACAAACATTTTGTTGACGGGTAGCGTTACTCAGCAGCGGTGAAACAGATAATATACGCTACCCGATGAGTAGCAATTATCAACAGTTTACTCAAAGGTGGTGGAATATCCCCCTCAGAAAATTTGTATCATGTAGTTGAGATGGGTATTGTTACATAACTTACCACTTATATTTTTTAAAATATATGTACCGACTTTATTTATATGCAAACATATTTATTTCAAGAGCTTTCATTTAATACTACAGTAAAACCCTCTTATAAGGTTTTCCAAGGGACTGGAAAAAAAACTTCTTAAATGTGAGATAAATTGAGGTGTTTTTAAAATTCATTCTTCAAGGGACCGAAAAAATAAAACTTAAGCAGGGCAACTTCTTATGAACTCTTACTTCCTTATAAGTGGGTTTCACTGTATTTCATTTCATCTGGACAAACTGCTTCCTCCCCCAAAATTTTACTGCGTAATTACATGCATATTTGTTGACCAGGTTGTGGATGAACAACACACCCAGACGTTACCCGAGGCCGCTGCGTCGGCACACGTGGTCAAGGCCGAATGGTTTTGGGCCTCGGTGCAGAATGAAGAGGCACAGGACGAGAAGGACTACCTCTTTGAAGATGTGAGTTTTTTTTTTAATGATTTTAAAAAACATATTTGTGAATTTGGTATTGAAGATTGAGAGATGAGAATTTGTTGTAGTTGATCTACTCTATGAAAGTTTACCTGAAGAACTAGAATTCAAAAGGTGTACATAATTCAAAATATATCGGCCGGTTAAAACTCTTAATCCAATCTATGTACAATTGTGTTAACTTGGGCTAAAATATATGAAAGACAATTTGTTCGGTGCAAATATATGAAAGACAATGACATATAAAACATTAAGTTCATGAGAGTACCTATGAGTATTTAAAAAAATTAGATGCTTAAGTTTTTAAATTATTATTGTTTTTCTACAATTTGTTTTTGAATATTTGAGGCATTTTCTATTTTTTATTTTTCATCGTTGCCATTTTCTATGCGACAAGGCAAAACTTCTCTGCAAAATGGCATCGTTTTAGTTAAATAGGATTTAACTGGCAGATAATTACAAATAAATTCCATGTTTTATTTTTCATTCAAATTATCACTGAAAAGATGAACCAATAGAAGTGTGTTGTGAGTGTATCTGTGTGTCCGAAGTAAGATCAAATTGATCTCACTTTGGGTGAGATTGATAAAACATTTTCAAATAAAGAAAATCTTTCTTGAACATATAACTGATTTCATTGGACTTTCTGGGGCCTAGTAGTTGAAAGGTCTCATTTAAATTGGTTTCCTATCAAATCAGTACAGATCACACTTCTAACAATATTCATTTTATATTAAATTTAAAATCTCCATTTAATTTATTTCAGTACCTTGAAGCCCAGACCTCTCCCTCGCGTCGCTCATCACGCGGTTCCCTCTCCTCGTCTACCTCAATAGCGGGTCGAGGCGCCTCCCCCTCCCCCGCCCCCTCCACCCCCCGCCTCCCGCACTCGGCCCACTCGGCTACGCGGCAGGGCGTGCAGCACAAGGCCACGCGGCGCAAACGCAAGCTGCGCGGTCCCGAAGCAGCCCTGCACAAGCGGAGGTCCAGCGTGGGCGACGCGGTACTTCTCTCTCTCAGTGGGAATCTGCTGGATTGCACGCAGAGCCCGGATGGAAAGCAAAGCTTGTTGGATGGTATGCATCTGTTCATTGTCTAAATCAAGTTGTTTATTAAAGGGCGTACAGTGAAACCCTTTTAAGAAGTTTTAAAAAAAAATTTTATTGCTTAGCCAAATAAAACTTCTGGGCATAATGAGTAGTAAACCTAATTGTTATCATAACTGTCATTCATTCAGGAAAAATACTTTATCGATTGCTTTACTCATAAGTTATATAACGAGGCACATAGTAATTAACTACATATCCTAAAAATGTGAGTTTTTGTGATCCCAGAAAAACCTTATAAGAGAGTTTCACTGTACCTACC
This sequence comes from Drusus annulatus, assembly GCA_022651775.1. NCBI lineage: Eukaryota > Metazoa > Arthropoda > Insecta > Trichoptera > Limnephilidae > Drusus > Drusus annulatus. The sequence goes on along the minus strand of JAGWCC010000357.1, from coordinate 85,953 downwards.
TAAATAAGACCTTACTAAATCAAAAGATATAGCTATTAATCAATATGTTTGATGTAGATTACAGATGTTAAATCTTATATTATCTCTGTGCAAAAACATAGACTTTCAGATCGGTGTAATAAAATTATAACTTTTTGTTGTTTTCCAGAAGTGGAGTGTGTCAGCGATGGCGATGCAGCGCGAAAGCTGATGAGCCCGCGCCAACAAGTCTTCATGGAGTTGCTCCAGACAGAGTCCAACTATGTGGGGATACTTCACACCATAGTCACAGTAAGTGTTGCCTCTGTTCTAATACATACAGGTACCTGTCATACATTTATCTATTTGGCTCAAAGTGATCCGAGCTCTAAAGAATAGTTGATTTCTTTAATAAGAAAAATAATTAAAAATACTTGTAATTATAATATTTATTTATTTATAAATTAACGCACTAAAGTCCAATTACAAAAAATACATATAAAACACGAAATGGAAAAAAGAGCAACAGAGAAGGAATAGCATATATGTACATAAAAATAAATGAAGCGATGACAAAAATAAGGCAAAATAAACATAATAGAGAACATTCAAGCCATGGTCTAGTCAAAGTTTTAGTAGAGTCGTAAAGAATGACAAAAATCATTTAGACTGCTACCAAAAATTTCAAGACCATGGCTTGAGTTAACAAGTCTTGGCATTCTGGACATTATAGAATTATACCCATAATTAGTATTGTGATGATTGAGGAACAGCATTTCATTGTTTCTGAGTCTACGGAAAGGAATGTATTGTATTTAAATATTTTATTGTTTTAGATGTTCAAGCAGCCCCTGGAAGAAATGTCCGATGAGGACAATGGAACCACCAACCCCCTGCTTAACAATACAGAACTGAAAATTATATTTGGAAATTTACCCCCCATTTACGAAATTCACAGGTTTGTTGATTTATTTGTACTGAAAAAATATTTGTTGAAAGATTTAGTTTTATCTGTTATTTGTAAAGCAATTTTCTTCAAATGAGACATTTATTTTTATTTTTTTATAAGATAACAATTAATAAATTTTTGGCGCATTGCAAATCGCAAATTACACATTAAAATAAACAAATTTTGGGTTTGAATCGTAATGAACGAACAATTATAATGTTTTCATTGTCAAAATATAAGAAAAACAATACTTTTCCACTGACATACAAATAATTATTGTCTTTAAAAATTTAATTAATTTATCATTGTGGTGCACCAACTTTACTAAAAACACGACAGGAAAAAAAAAAATCCTGCCCCTTTTTGTTCCACAGCGGTAATTCAAAATTAAAATGAACCAGTATTGCTATTAGAAACTATTAACTGACAATACCCATCCAATACAGTGGTTAGGTACCTACCCGAGAATAATATTTTATTTATTTGAAAAGTACCTACCTCAGAGCAATAATATACAAGAGAGAGCGCTGTAGAGAGAGCTGTACTCAGTTTTTACAAGGTTTGCCGGACTCGGCTAGATCTGGACGTGGCTAGGACTAGGGTATTTATATATCCATTCATAGCACATGTCGTCATAATGTTTTTGTTTATCTTCTGCATCATAAAAGCGGAAGATGTTGCTTTCTTTTAGCCAGCAGTATTGCTATAAAAAAAAAAAATAACATGTAACCTAATAAACCGTTGAGTTATGCCAATTTATTTCGCATATCATAACGTGTGGGCGGAGTCAACGGAGACGCGGGACACAAAGAACATTCTAACAATACTTTTAAAGCGGTGCGATAATTGGGGAACTTTTGCTGTCTCTTTCTTTCTCATGGTATACGACGTAAAAACCCGGAGAAAGTGTTTATCTTATCCCAAATCTGTATAGGTTGGGTAAAAATAATTAGCTCTATCTCCATATATTGTTACTTCAAGGTACCACGTACCCATCAATTTAAAATCCGCATTAAGCTGATGTGAGGAAGTAGGTACATATCCACTTATTCATTTATGTTCGTAATTTAATAAATTTATTTTGCTTGTTTCAAGGCGGATGTTGGAGGAATTGAAATGGGCCTCCTACCACTGGAGCGAGGAGACCAGCATAGGGCGGATAGTGCTCAAGTACGCTCCCGACCTTGTCAAAGCCTACCCCCCTTTTGTGAACTTCTTTGAGAACATGAAGGAGATGTTGGTGCAGTGCGATAGAGAGAAACCTAGGTAAGAATTGGACTATCTTAACTACTAAGCAGAAAATCTGTCTGTATGTAGCAGTAGAAACTCTCAAATGGTGAGCTCCGACATCATGAAATTTGTGCAGTTTGATTTTTTTCATTGTGAATTTATAGGTTAACTTCAGCCAGTAACGTGATTTTAATCATGAAATGGAGCTTCGAAATATCCACTCATGTTGTTTTGTAATTTTTTTTTCATATATTTAATGAGAAAAAAGACCGTGATGACCTAATTTGTTTCAGCTTTTTTATTGGTTGTACATATCTTTTTTGTTCATCATTTTGTAGTAAAATCTGAAAGTATATGAAATTACTATAATATTATACAAGAATTAAAATCACAGGCGACGCAAGTAACATGTAAATGCAACAACTTCCCTCTTAATTACTATCGTTAAAATGCTTTTTTTTTTTGAATGTATGAAGGTTTGACAATGATTACGGGTGTTTGTATGTTTAGATTTCATGCCTTCCTGAAGATTTGCCAGACCAAACCAGAATGTGGAAGACAGAGTTTACAAGAGTTGCTCATCCGGCCGGTCCAGAGGTTACCCAGCATCAGCTTATTATTAGACGGTAAGAATAACTTTGTGATTACCAAAGATCCTTTCAGTGTCGCCTGTTCAAGCCTCTTTCTTAAAGATGCATTCAAATGAATATTGCTGCAGCACGGGCAATTTAAAATTTCTGACAGTTTTTCTTGGTCGTTACACTGAGGATTCAACATCCCAGTGCCCCAGTGGAAGCGACCCAGAGGCAGACCCCGGAAGAGATGGATAGACTGCGTACAAAAGGATTGGTGCAAGGCGGTGAGGACTGAGAACTTGAGGCGAATGGCGAGGAATCGCAGCCAGTGGAGAGCATTTACAGAAGGCGTAATCCCACACTGAGATGGAGCGCCGTGATGAATATGTATATTTATGTATATTTGAATATAATTGTTATTGTTTTTGCAGACATCCTAAAGCACACCAACAAGTCCAATGCCGACCATTCGGCCCTCGAATCAGCGCTGGCGGGAGTGCGAGAGGTGATGGCCCACGTGAATGAAGACAAGAGAAAAACCGAAGGGCAGCTGCAGATGTTCGACATTTACAACGAGATCGATAACTGCCCTGTTAGTATTTTTGTGTGCCACTAAAAAGCTCTTGAACTTTGAATTCTAGCATCATGAAATTTGAAAATTTGACACAACTTTGATATCTGAAATTTCTAGGTCATTGTGTCTATTTTATGTAAATTATGGAGCTATGAAATTTACCTGTCAAAAGTAAAGAAAAAATGTCAAATGACCGAAAAAATATAACCAATGTTAGAAAGGAGTTAAAAATATGAGCTTTTGGCTAAACCACTGCTAAAAATTGAAACATCCTGGCTTTATTAGTGCATTGGGGATATTTTTGTAATACATATTTATTTACGCCTGTTAAAGGCTTTTTACACAAATATTTAACAATTTATTAAATATTTAAATTACAAGAAAGAAAATATAGTATTGAATAACAGGTACATTCAGAATTAAATAGTTTCTACAATTAATTTAGCTCTTCTAGATGAAAAAAACTCTACTAAGGTATACTTATATTGTGATATTGACGTACTAAATATATCAACAACATCGGAGTATTTGTTTCCCAGATGTTGAATTCGTCGCATAGGAGTGTAATATTGTGAGGTTGAAGTAGAATTGTCACAATAATATGGTAGGTACTGTCTTATAACTGTCCGCCAGGAACATGAAATGAAAAAAATATATTTACAATAATAGTTCAGGGCTGTCAATCTTTGAATTTATAATTTTATATAAACAAGTTAAGTCAATTATCAGTAAAAATTATTGTCAACTTTCTGTTAGTATTTCTTATTTCTTCTCACCACTACCCCACAGTTAAAAATTGTTTTAATATTTTATATTTTTCAGGCACACTTGGTATCCTCGCACCGAAGTTTTGTGTCCCGCTGCGAGGTGGTGGAGATATCCAAGGACCTGTCCGGTCGGGGTGACCACCTGGTGCTCTTCCTCTTCACCGACGTCATGGAGGTCTGCAAGAAGAGATCCAAGGTACCATTCATATCTATACTTAGCTAAATATGACCACCTAATTAATACACCTAGCTAATAGATGTCAAACCATAAGAGTTTAAAAAAAAACTTTGAAATCATGAAACTGTAAAAACAGGTTACTTACAAAATCATATATCAGAGACTGGAAAAGTTATTGATTCCTTGAGAAAAATTCTTCAATTAATGAAAAAAAAACTTGAATTTTTCATTTAATTCAATGGATTTGATTACCTTTATATCTTTGAGCAGGCACAATTTCACAGCCTCTATGGATGTCACGCCCCTGCTATAGGTTTATACTACTACGGCTGCTAGCCATTTATGTATATTTTTAATTGTAGCATTTTTCTTAATGATGCATCTCATACAATGTGATTGATGTATTGTTTTGTTCCCCAGGTGTTCAATTCCAAGAGTCCCCCAGTTAACGGACTCCACCACGCGGCCAGCCGACTGGGCTCGGGGAAGCCGCATCGACACGCCCAACTTATGCCCCTCAGCACCGTCAAGAGAGTCATCGATATTCGGGAGTCGAACGGTAAGCTTTTCTAAATTTGTAAAATGAGACTTGTTTTCTTGTTTTACTTACTAGCACAAGTTTTCTGGTTAGAGTCTGTTTAAAATTCATGTTTCTTTACTGTCGTCCATGTGAACCTATTCAATAAGTCATGATTTTTTCTGATACCCTATTATTACTGATTCGGACATTGTCTGCATAGCCCTCATAAGCGCTCAGGACATGGACCCACTGTACTATCTCCCATGTTTTACATTATTCAATTTACGGTCCACCAGTGGGGGTGTTTGGTGATGCCTCCTTGTTCCACAACAGGTATCGGGTATCTGAAACTTCTTCCCACCAGGGCAGGACATTGGCACCATAGTTGAATGGGTGTATCTTCATCCTCGTCACTTTTCCCACATCTGTTAGTGTTTTCCACTCCCAACAGCTGCGTTTGAGTGTGTGAGATGGCAGTGAGGCTCCCTTAGTCAGTTTTGTCCTTGGTAAAATCCTAAGTTTTATTTGACTTAAGTTTCATAAGGAATACAAACGATTATTTATCAACGTTACTTTTGATGTTTGCAGAATGCCACAAGGTGTTTGCCCTGATGTGCCGCAGCAACCAGGAGCTGAAGGAGAAGCTGTACTCCTTCGCCATCACCGACGAGACTGTGGACAAGACCCATTTCCTCAAGCAGCTCTGCCGCCAGATGGCCAACACCGTCTGCAAAGCCGATGCCGTAAGACGCCAATTCCTCTATTTCTACATACTTGTCTGTAATTGTATTTCTCGTGATTTCTGGGTGAGATCATTTACCCGACTAAGGTTTTCCAAGGTCATGGATAGCTTACATGACCATACGTCCTGTGTTGAAAGGAACTATACCGTTTTTCTGGACCCTGTCCTGTTGTCCCGAAGGAAATTCCCGAGATGCCAAAACGTTCTGTTTTTAAAAAATGGGGACATGCAATATTAAATTAGGACCAAAATACATATTTTTTAATTAATTGTTTATTTTGTTAGACTTCTGCTTCAAGGGAAGACTTTTGTACCAACAGACTTATAGACTGACGAATTCTGGAGAAAAACTATTCTCTTGTTCCGAATGTAATTATATTATGATCGATAATCACACTTGGAGACACAAATGCTTGTGTACTCGTAGAAAAACATTTCTGTGTTTGGAATTAATTATTTGTGTTCTTGAGATTCAAGCTTGAAGACAAGCGCACTGACGTACAAAAGTATCAGGTTCCCACCTAGGTGTCGCGAATTCAATCCTCTGTTAGCTAAATCGTCCATCATTGCATAAGCAAAATTTTCCACTTATATATATATATATATATATGTATCGTCAGGTTATTCATAACCCGGAAAGGTTTGTTTCTCTTACACTGTTATACATGTTCTCAAGAATTATTCACTAATTATTTTAAAATTTTCAGGAAAAATTCTTGGCCTGCCTTGACTCCCACCAGCTTGACATCGACACCAGTGATATTGCCCTAGGAACTTTATCTAAAGCCTTCAAATTTGCTTCCCGAACCAGATTAAAGGTAAGAAACACAAATACACACAAAACATTATCAAAAGAATAAGATAGACAATATTGTTAATTTGTATAAATAAATCAAGAATAGATCCAAATTAAAATGCTAATATGTATATTTATTGTTGTATTATTAAGTGTTAGATTTGTGTAATTTAAAAAAAAGTAATTATTTATTCTCTAGTTTCATGGTTATTCTGGGATTGTGAAATTTCTGCATTTTCTGGTTTCCTAGTGATTGAAGAAAGGCTTTTTCCATACTTAGGTTGAGGTGTTTCAAACTTTCGTCACATTTGAAACCGTTACAATTCAACAACTAGCGTCATTTTGTTTTTTTTGATATTTTAATGGTTTCCGTTAAACGTCGATTCTAGGCCCGTTTCAGCTTTTGAACAAATCGTGATCAGCTGAAAACGTGAAAAGCTGAAACGGTCCGACAATTGCGTATAACTGGGTATGTTCAAATGTCAAATTCATTGAGTTGTGACAATGTCAAATGTGATGAATGTTTGAAAGACACCAACGTTAATGTATTTCAATAATAATATTAAGGCTAATAATTTCGATATTGGATTCACACGGCTTAGATAAGTGATGGGCATAATTGAAACATTAATACAACGGGAACAAAAAAGAGAAAGGGAAGAAGAAACTTCCGAAGTACATGGCCATTCAAATCTGGTCACTAAACATAGCTAAAGCCATTTCACGCAGCTTTGTTATTCTCTGGTGTATCGGAGTACATATTTATCTTTCTGAAATGAGATGCAAATACATACAAGTATTGTTTTCGTAATTCTTAAAAAGAGAAATCATTTCTAAATGAATATCTCAGTTATGTCCATCACTAGATCATAGATAGTTCCCATCAATGTAAAATTGTATATTCCAACCATTTGCATACTACAAATTATGTACATTATAAGTTCACCATTAACAAGAATTCACAAGACATACATACTTCTTGAAATATTTGCACGGTACTCAGAAAAGTCATGGTTTCATTCTATAAACTATGCATAAATTAAAAATTCATTCGCTTTGCAAATTCGACTCATCAATTTCATAGTTTGTTAACCCACACAACGTTAAACGCATACTGCGTATTGTGCGCAATAATCTGACCTCCAGTTGTAGAAGGAAATGTATGTCTGTCGAAAATTATGCCACGCACTCCCATTATCCTATATACATCGGGAATGCGGTGAGAAGGTTAACATCAATAACCAAATCAAACACTGTAAATAGAATTACATATTATAATGTTGAATATAACATTATGACATGGCCATCTTAACTGTGAAGCCGAAATCTGTTTGTCTGAATCAGCAAAAAAAAACTTAAAATGAGCTATGGTATCATAAAATCTGTAGAGCTTGTTCTGTCTGGAATTTTTAGCCACTTTATTTCGATCATGAGATATTGATGTAAATTTCAAAAAATAAGATAAGACACCATATTTGCTCAATAAAAAGAGAGAATATTGAAACTTGGAAAATAACCACTAATTAATAAAGAATCCAGCACACTAGAGATGGTTTTTATTTGAAATGGGTTGTCACTGCGATTTCACAGTTACCGGAGACTGATATGGAACGGTTCCTGGTGGCGGGAAGGTTGATCGGGTTAGACTTTTTGGCAGGGGGCGGTAAATATCGGATCTTTGGGTAAGGAAGAATCAGCCAATGCAGTCATGACAATATCAATTGCTGTCTCCACTAAAATCTAGGGCTTTTTTTAAATTTCTGATGTCTTCTCGGGTGTCATTACAATTTTTCAAATATCATTTTGCATATTTTTGGTAAAAATTCCAAATAGAACTGGTTCCTCAGAAAAATAATATCGGGCGATACAGTGACAGCAAAGTCACCGAGACAAAGTAACCGGGATAGAAATATCGAACATCTCCATAGCACATTGTAAATTTACTGCTAAATTTTCACAAAAAAATAGTATTGTTAAATTAATTTAAATAAAATTGTTAAATTATTGATAAAAAAATTGATACTATTTAAAATTATAGATGCATACTTCACAATTGAAACTTAGCACTGTATATAGTATTAACCCACAGCCATTCTGTATGATGAATGGTTCACTGACTTGACACTCTGCTACTATTTAATGTTATTTTCAGCTAGAATCCATTGCGGCAATACCTTGGTTTAGGACCAGCGATCCGGAAAGGCCCAACGTGTTAGAAAATTGGGTAGTACAATGCACAAATTAAATCATCTTGTATATAAAGTGCACCTAACGGGTTTTCATTTACACCACATATTGCCTACTTCTTATTGTTCTTCATGTCTGGCCCTTTTGTCTGTGTGTCTTTCTTCACCGTGTGTTAACTCTGCTGTTCTCTGCATAACCCTGGAGATTCTTGGCGTGATGATTGTACGCATTGCGGTGTTCACGTGTTTGGTTATGCAGATTTGTTTTGAGACTTTACGCTTTTTTTGCTAACCCTGGTGCATATTTGTGAAATCAAAACTGCTAATCATTTTTTTATTGCAGATGTTAAAGTGGAGGTACACATTTAAACATATCCTACATTGAACTTATAAACTTACCTGTACAGTCTTGTACACCGATAGACAATTAAAAATACAATTTGATACACTTTACGCATCTATCTAGCTGCAAGAAAACACTCCTGTAGAATCATAGAAACCGTATTAAACATACTATGAATTTTTTTAGAAATTTTGATGATGCAGTGTTAGACAGTTCACATTCTTAGACTGTTCACATTCTTACATATTCTTATTTTAATGACAAACTATTAAAAAAGTTGAACAATTAAAATTTATAGACCGTCCACATTTTCTGATATTCCAAATCATTAAGACACTTGTTATTTTCAGATATTTCACTTTGTTAGATAGTTCTCATTTTCAGATATAAATTTCACATTGTTAGACAATTCAAAATGTTAGACAGTTCACAGTTCAAACGCATCGGATTCCCATCCGGGCGTCAAGTGTTCAATTCCTCTGCTGGCTAAGTCCTCCATCATTGCACAAGCAACATCTTCCGCTTCTTATGACGGTAGTAGGAGTTTTTCAAATATTGTCAGGTTATTCGTAAACTGTCTTTCTTTTTAAATAGAAAAAATTAAATAGAAACTTTGTTAGATAGTCCTTTTTTTGTAGAAATTTTGTCCAGTGTCCAGTCTGCTTTTTTCCTCTTTTGTACGGGGTTATGTGTGTTCATATGAATGACTTAGTGTGTAAATATGGGTTTGTATTTCATTGCTTAGTTAATACATTATTAATTCACATTTTGTTCTTCATCGACACCACCTTTTACAGAATGCATGAGTCATTAAATTAATTAATTCAAAATCATCCCCAAACTTTTCTAAAATAAGTTTGTAATTTAGATTAAGATATTATGATACAATTCAGATGTCAACTCTAATGGTAATAACAAATACATATACTTAATAATAATTCATATCGTGCCATTTTTATGAAATATCATCTGAAGGGTGCTTACTGTTGTATTGGTAGTTTGAATTCCTATTATTATGTCCTGATAATTCCTGTTAATTAAAGTTTTTAACTTAGTTTAATTCTTAAAAATTATAGTACCATAGTATCTTATTAAAATAAAAAAAACCGTGTGCTAGAGGAAGATGGAGATGAGTCGAAATTAGGTCTAATAAAATAAGTACACTTTCTCCTTTTTTCAAATACAAATATGTTTTTCAAATTCTTATTTTATATAATCACTCATTTAATTTTTCCTCGCAAGAAATGTAATTAAGGGGACTTTGCATAGTAAACTAAATAAAACCTGATTTTTCGAGTCCTTCCTTTTGCACACAGAAAATAATTTATTACAATAATAACATCAAGTGACAAAATAACATAAATAAAATATGAATATATTATTTCAGTATGTACTGATGCTTTTCTGTTTGATTCTCCAGGTGGGGCGGGCATTCTCCTTCAACAAGACTCCTTCAAAGCTGAAAAGGGCGATGTCATCGATGATTTCGCCCTTTGGCTCCACCTCCAACCTCACGCCCGCATCGCAGTTGGCTCAGATGAGACTTGCCAGCTGCAATAACATCAACGTAAGAATTCTGTAACTTCACCTGATTCATACTAGACTAGTCCAATGAAAGAGTTGTTACTATCAAGTCCCGTCTTTATGTTGAATTTGGATGACTAGCTACCTGAATTACTTCCTGTCATCTGTGACACTACGAGGGTAATTTGAAAAGTTTCCGGCCTCATCGACATAAAGTAACTGTAGAAAAAAAAATCTTTCGCCGTCCGATAGATGCCCTTGAAATATGTAAACCGCAAAAATTTCAAGTCATTCTGATCATCACTTTGTCTATGGCACTCTTTCAAAGTTGACAGCTGACATTGTCTGTCACCAATGGAGAAAATTGAGAATCGCGCAGTGATAAAATTCTTTAATTTAAAAGGAAAAACGACTCGGGAAATAAAAGATGAGTTAGATTCTGTGTACGGTAAAGCCTCGCCTTCATTTACTATGGTCCAACATTGGGTGGCCGAGTACAAACGTGGTTGTGCAAGCATTTTAGAAGAGGAACGCCCCGGGCTACCGAAAATCGCTATAACTGACGAAATGGTCGATTTTGTGCATCAAACTGTGATGGAAGATCATCGGTTGACTGTTGAGGATATTGCTGAGGCTTGTGGGATATCATCTGAATAGGTGCGCAAGATTTTACATCAAGATTTAGATATGAGAAAAATCTCAGCGCGCTGGCTGCCGCGTTTGTTATACGGACAAAGATGTCAAGCGAGTGTCTTAGCCTGTATCAAAAAATCCGGTGGAATTTTTGTGGCGAATGATAACCGTCGATGAAACCTGGGTTCACCACCATACGCCTGAGACCAAACAGCAGTCAATGCAGTGGATTGCGGTGGGGGAACCAACTCCAAAGAAGGCAAAGGTTGTTCTCTATGCAGTGATGGCGGCAGTTTTTTGGGATAGCCGTGGAATAATTGTTATCGATTTCCTTGCAAAGGGTGAAACAATCAACGAACAGTACTACGCTGCATTGTTGTATAAACTGAAAAAAACTGGATAAACTGAAGGCCACAATTAAGAAAAAACGGCCACATTTGGCCAAGAACAAAATCCTGTTTCACTAAGATAACGCTCGGGTTCACACGTTAGCGCCCTTGAGGTGAAATTTCTGTCACAAAAACGGCGCTATATAAATCAGCCAATTATTATTATTATTATGGTCACAATTTCAAAATTGAACAAATTGAAGTTTGAATTGCTTTCGCACCCACCCTATTCGCCAGACCTAGCTCTCAGCGACTTTTTCCTGTTTCTAATTTGAAAAAAAATCTCAGGCAAAAAATATAAGTCAAATGGTGGAAAACGCTGTCAACCAGTAGTTTTTAGGTTCAGACAATAATTTTTTTTCTGGTGGTTTAAAACGCTGGGAGAAACATTGGACCAAATGTATCAAGTTGCAGGGAGACTACGTCAAGAAATAATTTTTGTTTTGCCTCGAAATATGTGTTTTTCTTTAAAAGGACGGAAACCTTTCAAATCACCCTCGTATCTATGTATCCAATTTTGTTGTTGTGAAATTATTTGTCCATGCTGGGTTTAGTACCTGCTCTCTTTGGGATTAGAGCCAAGAAGGCATCCACTTTTCTATGGAGATTGTTTGGTTTGTGGTGTTTGACCTTCTTATGCTTCCTCCTCCTGTACTAAAAGTTTATCACAGTTTTGCAAGTCCATTTTCCGGGCAGATGTGTAGCATTTTCGTTGTATTTTATTGATGATGCTTGTTTGCTGATGACGTACTGTGACTTTTCTTAAGATTCTCCAGAAGATTGGTATTTTGTGCAGTTTAATATTACGTAGAGCTGAAAAGTAGATTTTTTTTCTTTGGCGGCTAAAAAATGTTGGAAGGCAAAGAAAATACTGGTGAATGTAAAAAATGTCATGGCACAGTTATGAAAAAATGTTTTAAAAATTGCTATATTTTCAGGAAACCGTCTTGGATGGGTGGTATTGGTATGGATAGACTTGTGAAGGTATGAGCATGTGTTTGGGGATGTTGAAGCTGCTTACAAGATGATTTTGGATGGTTGAAAATGCATGTGATGAACACACGTGAGTGATTTAAAGATATCAAATCATACCTACTTGCGACAAAATTGCGAGAAGAAAACTAAGTAAAAACACTGTAAAGCCAAAGTAGCCAATGGGATGCAGCGCCGTATGGCCTGTTGAAATAAAACCTTTATCCACTTATGTTCATGTTGTTATGCATATGATTGAGCCATTTATTACAAAATAATTTTTCGTTAATGGGAGTTACAACTGTATTTAAAATAACATTCTTAGGAAAAGTGTGATTGTATTATCCGATTATCTCTGTATACTTACGATTTCACGGTGGGTATTATAACATGCAACAATACTTGCCAAGCGATCACAAAGGTTGAGCATTGCTTGGAGAGTTGACAGCTTGAATAAAGTGTTCATTTTATATTACTCACTAATACTTTTCCATATTTAGGAACTGGGAGTGACTGGGGGCTCCAACCCGCCCGAGGTGCTGGTGGCCCCCCTATCGGTGCAGCCCACGCGCAAGGCCAAGGCAGCCAGCCTCTCCGCTGGGGCCCTGCGCCGCTTGTGACACCTGCTGCTAATGGGGGCTCAGCTGCCCCCCGCCCTGGACTGGATACCCGAGACGTGACCGCGCCTCTCAGAGGGATTTAGAGTTCTAGAACTTACACCGATACAGTGTGTGCCCGAGGAACTAATAAGTGATTGTGCTTACAGAATGAGATTATCCCAAGATGTTTGCGTCAACCTTAAGAACAATACTCACGCACTCACGTGTTGATCGGCCCTGGAAGATTTAACAGATGTTTATTTGGAGTTAAAAGTGCTGATATTGGATGATTACTGGTGTGTAAACAATGAGTTTATCACAATTATCTAACGATGCCTGTTCCTCTCTATGGATGGTTACTGGAAATGATCACAGCATTTCTACACTGATGTGCACTATTCATGTACATGTGTCAATCGTCTGTACCCAAAACACGTGACCATGGAATGCACAGATAAGACTTACTCATTTATAAATTGAACACGGCGGAGGTGTTGTACAGACTTACTGGAAGGTAAAAACGTTAGGCAAAGCTGTGCATGAGTACTACACCCATATATTGAATACAACCAAGCAATGAAGTTGAAATATGTCATGTTTCAGGCAGCAACTGACTTTCTCGGGTAGAAAGACCTGACTGAGTAACAGTTTGTGAGATATATCAAACTGTCGTTGCATTTATAGCCATAAAGACCAAAAAGAAGACGTGGGGGCTTAGAAGAGGGTGTGGTGTCAGAAAATGCTTTGATTCAAGTCTGTTTGAGTTTATTGTCTATTAACAGCCAACCCTTAACCCCCCCCCCTAATTGCTCCATATTATGCGAGAATTATCTGTGCTGCCGACGCTACTAGCATATCGTCAAGAAAGCAATAGCGCTGTAACAGTTAAACTGTTACAAAAAAATGTAACTTTACTAGTGATAATTAAATCGTCATAGGATGGGACCCAGATAAATCGATGCAGAAATAAAATTCTGCAAAATGTTATTTATAATGTTTGATCGTAGGTATTGGGGGTTACAGCAGTATTGCTTTCCTGTGTCGATATATTTTGGCGTTTGTTGTGAAAGTAAATGTAAGGCGTTGAAAAGAGTGCCGCATGCACTTGCTCTGTGTGTGTTATTGGGAATGTGATGAATAGGTCAAATCACAATTCTGTGGCACTCAAGATCGTCAAAGTAGTATGACGTTAAACTACTTTATCGTCGATATTCCTCAATGGAGAAATAAATTGAAAATCGCAAGAAAGTGGACAAACAAGTGATTTTTAGTTCCAGTGGAAAGATTTTCTGTCCCTAAGTCTAGCGGCTTTGTTGAATTGAAGGTACTCTTTTGAGAACTATGAAAGTGGGAAAATTTACCCTATTTTTCAGTGAAGTTAATTTTTATTTTACTTGTTACGGACTGAAAGACTTCAAGATGGAAAATATTGTGGTATAAAAAAATTGATTGTCTGAGAAGCAAAGCATTTATCGAAATACATAAGTACATTGTGAAAGTGGGATATTTTTTATTAGGGAAATTGAATTAATATGTACGGTATCAGTATTTGGTGAAATTTATTTATCTGCAAATTATTTGTGTTTGCAATGGAGCAAAAATTATTTTATCTGCCAAATTTGTCGATTGAAATTTTATTTTTTGTTTTTTCGCCATCAGATTCCACATTTTTATTTTGATCTAACACACTTATGCCCAGCTGCTAATTGTAATATTTGTGGAGATTAAAAAGGTGCCGCTTTATTTATTATATGGATGAAACTATTTTATTTGATTAAACATACAACTTTTTTTTGTTTATCAATTGATTGGCACAATGAATACAGTGACTTCAAAACACAAAGACATTAAGACGTTGAGGGTGTCTTGCACACCGTTTCATTATAGGCAATGTGTAAATAGCCTAAAGTTAGCATAAATTAAAGTGAAGCATGAAGCAATGTGAGTTGGCGATATCTTGTTGTAATATTAAAGTGAGACCAATGTAAGCCAATATGATATGTGTAGCGTTTAAGGAATACGAGACAGTGAGGCATCAATCGATTTAAGTTAAGTTGTCAAGTATGCGGAAGGCAAGCGCTTTTCCCCGTTTCTTCATTCATACATAAAATTTATAACCTCAAAAATACAACAAAACCATCACCTTAAGATGATAGGTTTAAAAATTCTTAACAACTGTTTTTTATGCAATTTCAATAAGATATTAATATGCCTTGCTCACATTGCTAGTAAAAAAGGTTCCCGCATCTTTTCCTAGCCAATCGCAGCATTCGGCAAAATCGCCAGATTGTACCTGCCGTGTGAACACTTCTGGCGAATTTTATACTAAATTAGAATGGTAATATTTTCATCAAACTAAAAAAAATCCCTTTGTGAACGGAGCAAAAAAGTGGCGACACAAGACATTGCTCGAAGATCCTTCAAATCGTGTTAATTATTTTGATACATACATTTTATGTGTGAGTAAAGAAAATAAGAAACAACGACTGACCTGGTAATGTTCTGTTTACTGATCCAACACAAGATAATAGTTATTAATTAATAACTATTGATTAAGTTATAATTTTCATTATTATCAGGGGTGGTAAATTACATGGGTTGTTGCCCTAATGTTGTCAATGGCTGCTTTTTCGAGAATAAAATATTTTAATAAATAGTACCTGTTAATTACAAGTGGCGGCAGCATTTCACTGTACCTTTTGTCATTGCAATAAACCATTATCACAATTCAGCTTTGGTGCTAGTTTTTATGGTGGCCTCTTTTAGAAAACAACTGTTTTTTTATATGTTCCTAAGGCTCAAAGAGAAAACAATTTTGTAAGTACTAAAGAAAAACGATTCCCTGAAATTGATTTATAGACCATTCTGATTCTCTTAAAAAAGAAAAATTTTGGAACAAACAGAATAAAAAAAAAAAAAAATGTTTGTAAATCTTTTCACGATTTTTCACTTTTGAGCTAATGCCAATCACTTCCTGTTTCTTTTTTAAATTATTTTTGTAAAATAAACCCTATTTCTAAAATTTTTTGTCTGTTAAAAATAATGTGAGTACGAAATATGTATTTTTCAGTTCCATATTTTTTGTTTTCTTGTACTTTTTATATCTACTTTCTCATCAGTATTAAATTTAAAT
This sequence comes from Drusus annulatus, assembly GCA_022651775.1. Lineage (NCBI taxonomy): Eukaryota > Metazoa > Arthropoda > Insecta > Trichoptera > Limnephilidae > Drusus > Drusus annulatus. The sequence continues at coordinate 69,885 of JAGWCC010000357.1, read as the reverse complement.
AAATAATTTATTATTGTATATTTTTTAAAAAGTAAATAGATAATCAAAAAGACATCTTGATACACAACTGCTATAAAATAATATTTATTTTTAATAATATAACATATTACCCACTTCACATTTTGGGTTTAAAAAATGTGACATTGTTGGGTAAACCAAATTAATTTTATGTATTTTTAATTGTCTTTTGGATTTTTGACAAAAGATGTACATTTTTTAAAGTAACTCTAATCTTCCATCACCTATCTTAACTAGATCCTTTAATTTCTCCAACCCTTGTCTATATCATAATGGAGATCTGTATCCTTGGTTCTTTCTCCTTCTGTTAATCTTTTACCAGAGGTTGGCAACTATTAACTAAGTTTAAGGAAACTAATGCCACTTGCATAGGAAATCTTTACAAATATATTATATAATGTTCATTACAAAACTAAAGTTTTCCAATTCCCTTTCTTATTATATATTATAAGAGTATATCTTTAGACAAATTTCCAAAAGATTAATTATTTTAGCCAGAATAAATTTTCCTTTTGTTGTGTTCAAGATAATTTCTACTCTATGAAAAATACATTCATTGATGGAACTCAACCATTTTATGCTTGGTTTTTATTGATGTGTATTTTTAATTATAAGTATTCCATTTAAATTACTTTCAATGGCAATATTACTATTATTTACCAAATTAAAAATGTTTGTAAAATTTTTCACAAATATCTATTTTTATTTTCGTGTGAAAATCTTTATTTGAATGGAGGTGCTTTTTTAAAAATATCTCTAAATATGAATGATCTTAATGTTGTTTTTTTTTCCTACCTTCTCTGTACTTTATTTTATTTATTTGTGTGTATATTTGAAATCAATTTTATTTTTATACTATCCGCAGAATTTCAAGGGGTTTTTTACAAGCGCTATATCATTTAACACATTGTAAATAAACTTGTGCGTTAATTTATTTTCCTCATGTTAAGTAAATTAATAAACATTAATTTTTGTGTCAATATGTCGAGAATTCCTTTCCAAAGTTGCCATTACAATAAAAAAATCTGTTTGTACAATTTTTTCTATTATTTATAATTAAAAAAAAAATAATATTTCGTACTCTATTAAATTTGGAATTGTTTTAATGAGACTATAATATCTGTGTTAAATTTCCTTGTTGGCATTGTCACAACAAATGTTGCTCACCCTCTTTGAATATCATCACGGCTCAAATGGTAGTCAATGGTCATATTGATTATTGTATGACAATTTTTGATAATTACTTTAAAAGAAAATAAAAGTATTCTTGCTGATTATTCTTTAGTTTTATTTTTTTCATACTCGTCAGATTTAGGTCTGGTTTGTCATAAACTTCTCCTGAATGTTTTGCTTTATTTTAGTACTCAAAGGATTCCACGCTTGGATTTATTTTTGTCAATTAAAACTGTTGGGAGAGGAGAGCACCAATAGTCCTGTCTTTATGGGAAGAAGGTTTAGAAACCGAGGGAGACACACTGGAACCAGTTAGCAATGGAAAAAATTTCAAAGTTTTGGGAACGCTTCACGAACTACACATTCTTTAATATGAACCCTTCACGGTGAACGCTTCAGATGACTAACAGTTCACTCGCTCAATTCGCACCGTAGTAGGTACTGTAGCGTGTAGTATAGGAACAAGGAAATCGAGTGACTGCTACATCATTCGTTCGTGCAATCAGTTTGTAGTTCCAACATTGCTTCACGAACTACACGCTATAAAATAGTGCACAAACATTTAAGTGTAAAGTAATTTCACGAGAGTATACTTATTATGTTGTAGTTATAGCTTATGTTTGAGGACTACGGTGGGTAATAGAAAGTATTTTCATAACTTGAAATCGTATTTATAATAATAATTATAAAAAAATATTCCAGAAGATATGCAGGAGTAGTGCAAAGCCTTAATTGATAATAACACATAAAATAAAAGTTATAATACACATATACGTAATAATAAAAAAAAACATGAATTCATAAAAAAATTAAAATAATAAATATAGGTAAAAAATAATTAAAATAATCTAATTTAATATGTATTTAAATTGAGATACACATCCGTAATTTTATGGTTTATGTGATAATTTGTTAGGTTCTTACCTTAATGTTTTTCATCCAGTTCCTACCTTATCCAAACATTTCACCATATTCGATTTCCATATTCAACAACACTGTGTTCGAAACAATTGACAATCAAACAGAAGAGTTTTGTGTGAAAAACGTGTTGCTCGTTGGTTTTAAACAAGCGTGTCGGTTTTGTTGTTGTTCTCAAAATAATATAAATAAATGTGGTTTCGTGAATTAAGAAGACTTAAATGAGTGGTATATATGTGTTTGTCAATAATACAATTGTTTAAGAAGATTTTAAGAACTTAGAACTTCAACTTCATCGGTGAGTGGAATGTTTCCCATTTTTCCTTTCATTCCATAATATTTCCACATCCATAATTAGACACTTCCATCAAGTAGTATAGTTTATCGTTTTACAGTCCACTATTTTCCAAATTCATCTGAAGCTGAAAACACATTCGGTGTTTTATCCAATCATTTAATCCAATCGAGCCTGATATTTTGTCATCTTTTATTGATTGATCTACTTGATGGGATTAGTTTGATTGTATTTGTTTTTCTAAAAACCTTTATCCGGTGTTCCATATATCCATAGTTTTAAGAATTTGAGGTTAAATTTGTATGATATTCGTATTCACAGATTCGTTCAGAATTTGAATTTGAATATTTCGAACATTGCTTTTTAAAATATATTTTTTCACTGGGGATACCAGTAGGAAAAATGTTAATTTTATTATTCGTTATTTGTGTACGGATTGCGGCGGTACTTACGGTACTTACTGTACAGGGCGCTAGATGTCGTGGAACCGGCCCTGATCAGTAGGCATCGCCAAATACCCTATGAACACTAGTAGTGGGCAAAGCGGCTCAGTTTAGGGATCCGGATCACTAGATCAGCTGTCTGTAAAGATCCGGCTCAGTGAGCCGGCTCAATTGAACGGCGGTTCGCGTTCCCCCGCACCGTGCCCTCTCCCTGCTTCCTCGGCCCTCCTAACTATAATATATTTTACTCTTACAAAAGGGGATCCCAATATTATTGGGCTGGCCAAACGCTAACTTAAAAACGATCTAACATGACATCATACCAATTATCCGATGCTTTGTTTTCAAATTATAATCTCTAAAAAAGTGTATTTATTAATTTGTTGTTGATTTTGTCATTTATTAAAAATTCAATTGAAGTTTCGTGTTAACTATCTAGATAATATTTCACAAAAATTGCGCTAAATAAATTAGCCAAGTTTTATTATTATTAATAAGAGATAAACTTAAAGAAAATTAATATAATTTTATCATAAAAAAAGTGTATTTAACAATAGTAAAAAATATATATTTAATAAAAAAATGTATAGAGAAAAATATTTTTTTTTGGGAGAATAATAGTTAATCGTCGTGTATTATACTTACAACGAACAATAAACATAATTATACTCATGCAAGTACTAAATACCAAGAAAAGATTTCAACGATTATTTACATAGCAATTATTTACTCAAAATAAACAATGAACATAATACTTTTAATAACTCCGTTATTGTTAATAGCTCAACCTTGTTCTTGTTAGAATAAACAAAATAATTTGGTCGAAGGGCCGACGCCACGATCCCTATGACGTATAATAAATTATATGTATCTATGATCGAACGATCAACTTGGATCTGTAGATTCTGTAGTGATCTGCTAGCCGTAAGACCCGTTAATTTAACAAGATCACACGGATCTCTCGGCTCACCGGGTCTCACAGATCAACAGATCTCTCGTTCGCAAAGATCCGCGAGCCGTTAAAAGATCTGCGAGCCGTTGGGATCCGCGAGCTGTTGAAAGATCCGCGAGCCGTCGGGATCTGCGAGCCGTTGAAAGATCCGTGAGCCGTTGGGATCCGCGAGCCGTTGGAAGATCCGTGAGCCGTTGGGATCCGTGAGCCGTGAAGAACGTTCTTTGTGAACCGGATCTTTCAATCTGTATAAAGATCCGGATCTTTGAGCCGGGTCGTTCGCGAACGACTCACTTCTAATGAACACCTGTGTGAACTTCATTAGAGACTAGGCTACTGTCAAGTGTCAAGCAAATATGGTGAAACATAGACAGCAGAATGGGCCTTTAGCCTGATCGCTTACGGGAACCATTTTCTATGATTGAAATTGCTTCTCTTCGTATCTAAGTGTATTTTTTCTACTAATTGCTTAAGGTTTCTAAGAGGAACTGTGTTTTCAATTTTTATCACCAGTAGGAAGGAATTTGACATTTGTATTTCAGTTCAAACACATCTCACTTTTTTCCCGTCACTGTTACGGAAATAGAGAAGGGGAAGAAAAAGGAATTAGGCTAACGTTACCATTATCATATATAAACATCAAAGGTTGACAGGAATGAATAATGGTCTTTGTAGAGGAATGGTCTATTTATTTGACTTTTAGACAGTCAGCTTCTTGTCCTATTGCAGGGCAAATCACGTTTAAAACATACTTGCAAAAAAATCAATAAGTCACTTGCATAATCATTGTTTTCTTGATTCAGAAGGGTTTGTAAGGCATTCCAGTATTTTTTTATTAGTATTTTCAAAATCACAGCTGTTTTTTGAAACTTTAGGGTTTTTTACCGTCATAATTCAAGCCACAAAGGGATGTTTATTGACGTCTGAACATCCATATTAAACTATCAAAGGACTTGTCGAATTATATAATTCAAATATGGATTGACTGGAAATAATCGACCGGTTAGTAGCTGAGTGGACAAACGCGTCTGATTCCTACGCGTCGTTGGTTCAATTTCTCCGCTAGCTAAGTCCTCCATCACTGCACAAGCAACATCTTCCGCTTATAAAAACAATGAGCACAAGCAAATATCGTCAATTTCATTGTCAGTTTTAAATGTCATTCATAAAATGACATTTTAAAATTGTTTCTTTATCCTTCTCTGTCACAACTTATCCAGTTCAACATTCCTTACCGTAGACTCAGAAACAATGAATTGCTGTTCCTCAATCATCACAATACTAATTATGGGTATAATTCTCCAATGTCCAGAATGTCAAGACTTGTTAACTCAAGCCATGGTCTTGAAATTTTTGGTAGCAGTCTAAATGATTTTTGTCATTCTTTACGACTCTACCAAAACTTTGACTAGACCATGGCTTGAATGTTCTCTCTTATGTTTATTTTGCCCCAGTTTTGTCATCGCTTCATTTATTTTTATGTATATGTTATTCCTTCTCTGTTGCTCTTTTTTCCATTTCGTGTTTTATTTGTATTTTTTTGTAATTGGACTTAAGTCCGCTAATTTTTTTAAAAAATAAATAAATAAAAGGCTTAACCGGCGGGCTATATTAAAAAAAAATCGGTGTGGAGGTTTGTAAAACAAATAAAGAGCATAACAGATTAGACCAGCAGTTTGACAATGGCGTTTAACGCCGAAACAGCTGTCGGTAAAAAAATAAATTAAAACTAGTAAAACTAATTAAAAATATTGAATTTTATTATAAAATTACAAATCAGACCATCTAATAAAGTGACATCACAAGCTAGTTATTTTTCTGATTTTATCGAGGTTGATGCAAAAAGCTTGATTCACACACGTCAAAGATTTTAATTTATATGTTGAAAGGCACAACCAATTATTTTGTGAATGAAAGTCGATTCGAAATAATCTTGTTTACGTAAATACAATTTAATTGTTTCATAAGTCACAAATGACTCCATCTGTACTAACTCGCAACCCTTATTCATTTTTTATGTGTTACTTGTTTTTTTTTATCAATTAGCAGTTTAAGGGTTAAAAGTGCTATCGTTAAATTTTATAATGTATTTACTTACTTGCATAAAAGTTGCTGTACTAAGTTTTTGTAGGCCGTTTTCCAAACACCCTGAATGCGCTTGCGTATCAACAAAATTGCTACCGTACACCGGTATTCAGACATTTAGAGAATTCCTTCCGCAGAATGCATTTTCCGTGAAATTAGGATTTTCAAAGGAGGGAAGAGGTGCAACAGACTGCAGAGGGAATCACTCGAAAATTGATGACGTGCGGTGCACCAAAGGCGGGGAGGGAAAGGACCGGGGCAAGGGAACGATATACTCCGCATTGTCCGCAGGGAAATGCAAATACGTACGGGTACCTTATCTAATTGTACGTCTGTAGTAGGTACCTGGCACCAGGGCCGATCGTGTGCAGGCGCAATTGGGACAGTCCGCTCCAGGCGGCGAATTACTAAGGCGACAGTACCTGATTACAGTGTTTTTTTTACGCGCCCAGCGCTTTTAAATATATGAAAATATAAAATGAAAAAAATCAAACTATTCATGGACGGTAACCGAACCTGCAATTTCCCGGCCTGACGGCTTGGATTTTCGATCCGCGCCCCTTATTTAATACTTGACACGAGTTGGTATCTATCTTCTATTCGAATGAGAAATGCACACTAGGTTTTAAAAAGAGACAAAATTATACAGAAACGTGTAATATAAATGAGAGAGAAAACTTAGTCAAATGAAAGAATGAGACAGCGCTATCCGAATTTATAGTGCTGTCGCATTCTTTCAGCAAAGTAGACATTTTTTTTCGTAATGTGATTACGTAAATATTATTTTTGCGTACTGATATAATTCTGTGTGCGAAAGGAAGAACGGAATAAGTAGAAAAATCAAGTTTTGAGTTAAGTATGCAGAGTTGTTCCTTAGATACATATCTAGCAAGAAAAAATGAGATAAGTAGGTGACATATGACATCATTACATACAAATAACAATATACTGAATTTTATTTTGGCTCTCCTGAACATCTGCGTTTATTGACTTATTTTTCCTTGCGCACACATAATTGTTAAGTTAAGATATAGAAACATCTAGCTACTTGCAAATCATTTTAGAATTTGTGACGCACATCGAAGTTTTTGTTTGTTTTTTAACAAAAATATATTTTTTTAAACGAATCTCATGTTCCAAATGTAATTATTATAATTTACAAATTTAAATTTAAAAAAAAACATGTACTTTCATTCGGAAAACGCTAATTGTTTTTAATTTAGAGAGAGTTCGCGTGAACCTAAAAAACGGCATCTAATTTCCGACCCCATGGCTCGCATTATGCCCGCAAAGTGGTATTTTTTTGACAAATGTTACTTTTGGAGGATTTTCAAAATTTAATCGCCTTTAGTTCAACATTATTAACAGAATTCCGAAGGTTCACTTTCTTCGGTCCCATAGAATCTTAAACGTATAAGTAAAAAAAAAAAAAATCGTAAAAAAGCATTTATTTTGTGGCTTGCCATATTTATAAATAAAACAGATAAATTTTCTTCCAATGGCGTAGAATCTTATATACATGGCCTGTTCAAAAGAAAAGGCGAATTTTGAATTTTCGCGGGCTGTGTACATTCGATTATCGTTTTTTTTTGTTATGTTGGTACACATATGTTTATCATATGTTAGCATAATCAGCCATTATGGTTTAGTGGTTTGTTTTTGACAACTGGAAAGGTTAGTCACGTTTTTGTGTGCTCTTCGATTTTTTGCTTTTGAAAAAAAAAACGGATCAAAGAATATGTATTAAATTTTGCGTTAAAAATGGAATAAAGTGCTCCAACGCACTGACAATGTTGACTGTAGCATTCGGCGAGTCTACTTTATCTCAAAAAAGTGTTTGTAAGTGGTACAAGCGCTTTACGGAAGGCCGAGAAGATGTTAATGACGATGAGCGTCCTGGAGTTGTGGAAAAACAAATCATGGATTTTATTCTTTGATCCATTTTTTTTAAAAGTAAAAAATCGAAGAACACACAAAAACGTGACTAACCTTTCCAGTTGTCAAAAACAAACCACTGATCCAAAATGGCTGATAATGCTAACATATGATAAACATGTGTACCAACATAACAAAACAAAAAAAAATCGATAATCAAATGTACACAGCCCGCGAAAATTCAAAATTCACCTTTTCTTTTGAACAGGCCTCGTATATCTAATTTCTGTTCACTTAGTACCCAACATTTACCTACCCACATTAAACCCGCGTTCTATACAAACAATAGTATAGGGAAATTACTGGAAAATGCTGAAGATAGTGATAGTAAATTAAGTCACTCTGGCATTTATAAACTATCTTTATATAGGTAAGACATCTCGAAATGTAAACATTAGAATTAGTGAACACCTAAGATGCTTAAAAAACAGTAATTTTTCAGAGTTCGCCAATCACCTCATCATTGCTACTGATTGCACTTTTAATAGGGATACAAGGGTTAAAGTTCTTCACCGTTGTAATAAAGGGAAAAAATAATAGATAACTTAGAACCATTAGAAATTAGAAAAATATTAAATAGTAAATGTAGTATTTTGAAAAATCAAATTAATTTATCTTATAGTCCTATCCTAGATATATTTCCAGTAAGCCGCTCTGTTATTCCCATAATCTCCTCAATTACCCCTTCTCCTTCCCATTGCAATTCCTAAATATGTATATCTCAGTATTTTTTATTTTAGGTTAATTTTAATATTGTCCTGATGATGGAAGGGTGCTTCCGAAACCGGTCGACATAATATTGAAAAATAAAGGTGGTTATTAACAAAATTTATCTGTTTTATTAATAAAAAAATATATGATATTTTTTCGAAAATTTTCGTGCTTAGGTTTCGACAAGGGGCGTCAAATTTTTTATCTGCGCCAGGCGCCGTTTGACTGAAGGCTGGGCCTGCCTGGCGCCGAAAATGTTAGACAAGGAACCACCTGGAAATTCGCTATTATTGATTATGTTTTTTAGGAGATCTTAAAAACCATGTAAATTCTAATTTAAGAACCTTCCGAAATAAGTAAATACCTATCCAGAAAGTTTAGGTACCTAACTATCACCACGCCAGTTAGCAAAGAAGATGCACCGCCAGATAAGTCTGTCTTGTCATTGATTTTTAGATCCACCGTATTTAGGTCCACAGGTGAGTTCATATATACATTTGTGCGGATCGCCCGACAGTATCAAAGATGTATTAGATCCAGAATCTCACTGTTATATACACGACCGTTTAAGTCGTTTAAGTTTTTTACCGTCAATAGTTCGTGATAATAATTTTGGGATGCATGGGAGATTTAATGTTACTGAAATCTGGGTCTAAATCCAAGTTGATAATCGTCAAGAAGTAGCTTAACGTGGTTAAATATATATCCGTGTAAAATTTTCCCAAATATTTTTTGAAGGGAACGGCAAGTGATCGGTAATTTTGAATATGGCGTTTGTAGGTACCCTTTTTATGATAGGGTTGATTTTTTTTTTTATCTAGGTGTCTAGGAGAGACTTCGTTTTTAGACATATGTATATTAAAAAATATGACACAATGGCAGTATTAAAAGATAAGAATATATTAATATATAAGTAAGAATATTGTCGGGCCTAATCGAGTTTGATTTTTTTCAATTTGCCAGTGCAATCTTTACATCTTCCTCTGTAATACTAGCCAGGTCGAATGAAGAACCAAAAGATTACAAAATCAGAAAAAAGTTTGCAAAATTATTAGTAATTTTAAGGTTAGGATGTACTTCCTTTCAGTTATATGTCAATTTGATTCACTTGATCGTCATATCTTCCTCAGGCTTTCCCGAATTTATCAACCATTTATTTTCACGTGATATATTCTCCTCATACTCATTTCTTCTTCATCCACTCTACATACTCATACCCAAAATATCTCCAGATCTAAAGATTAGGTGCTTATAGATTATTTAATAAATATTTATATTATTTATAAATATTTAATATTATTTAATGAATCCATACAACATTGCTTCTTACGCGGTATTGCATGGAGATTAGGGCGAGAAAGGGGCGATTATTCATATGATTAAATTGAACAATTATTGAAAATGTCTTATTAGAAAAGCGCAGGAAAGACTTTGATTTAATTTTCATTTACAAAATTATTAGTTGTTTTATTGACTCACCTTCTCTGTTTCAACTTATCCAGTTCAACATTCTTTGCCGTAGACTCAGAAACAATGATTTGCTATTCCTCAATCATCACAATACCAATTATGGGTATAATTTTCCAATGTCCAGAATGTCAAGACTTGTTAACTCAAGCCATGGTCTTGAAATTTTTGGTAGCAGTTTAAATGATTTTTGTCATTATTTACGACTCTACCAAAACTTTGACTAGACCATGGCTTGAATGTTTTATCTTATGTTTATTTTGCCCTATTTTTGTCATCGCTTCATTTATTATTATGTATACGCTATTCCTTCTCTGTTGCTCTTTTTTCCATTTCGTGTTTTGTATGTATTTATTTTTTCTATTTTTTTATTTTTATTTTTTGTAATTGGACTTTAGTCCGTTAATTTATAAATAAATAAATAATATACCACACCGTCGCCTATTTTATTATCGTCATTTATAAATGCTATAGCAAACAAAAAAATGTCATAAAAATCTCGTCGATTTTTCAAAACAGTGTTTTGAAAACACTGTTAATCTAGTTTGTTATGCTCGAGTGCGAGTTGAAAAATAAATTGTATATTTAACACTTTCTTACGTTTTTCTTTCTGATGAAATTAAATATTTTATGTCAAGATTAATGAAGCGTCAACTACCATTGTGTGATTTTCAAAAAACTTTAAATTAAACCAAGTTTCTACAGCTGGGTTGGAATAAGAAGATTTGCAGTCCATTAAAAAATACGTAACTATTAATTCGTGTTTAAACAGAAAAATCCACACGCCTCAAGGAGCTATGGAGTTTTACAACGTTGTGAAAATCGACTTAAGGTCAAAGAACGAAGAAAATTTGATTATGAAGAGCGTTTTATTTAATAAAGATTTTGATTTAAAGTTTCGTTTGCTGTTGTTGTTGGATGTATTACAAAGTTAACAGATGAATTTTACCACAGACATTGATGTTTTATCTTTATTGACTTATTATTTTTGATATTTTTTATTTATTAAACACGCTCTTTATTTACGTGGAAATGAAAATAAACCTTAGTCATTTTGCTACCCATTATTTGTTAATAAAATAAATAGATTTTTGCATATAAAGCACTGACGGCCTCCACGGTCGAGTGGTAAGACGCTCGACTACGAATCCAAAGGTCGCGAGTTCAAACCCGGCGTGCGCCAATAACATTTATTTAATTAATAAAAAAAAATGATAAAAATTATGTTTGCGGCACGTTCCAAAGTGGTAGATACTCTAAGTATCGCCCTGGTGAAAGAACACCATTCAGAATCGAAACGTTGCTTGAAATGGCTTTGGCCGTGTTTGGTGACTAGATCTGAATAGCCAGGTATATAACCTTTAGCCTCATAACATACCCTATTTGGAGATGCCATAGTCTCACGGCTCTAGACGGTTGGCAGCAGTTGAAACTCTGTGCGGTATTCATATAAAAAAATAGCATTTATGTACCAAAGGTCAGTTCAGTTAATTAGGCGATTCAGTATTAAAATCATCAAAAACTTAAAATTTTAAATATACGAGTTATATATATATATATATACGCCAAGCTCAAGAGCTAGCTCTCTTCTTTGGCGTAGTAATACAAAAAAAAGAAGTTATAAACATATCAAATGTACTTTCAACATTTATATCGCTAAATTACAATATGTATTATGTTTAATATATATATATATGCTTTTATTATTTAATCGAATTACTTTTCTTCAATATTATTTTTTATATATTTAAGTAACTATCCATATTGCGTAACATTGATATAATTTCAATATATATGTAAAGTTTTTTTCTTCTTATTTTGTAAAAAAAAAAAATATATATATATATATATTTATATATAAACTATACTAAATGCAAACTAAGGCTAAGTTTTTCTATTTTCTCCGATTCAATACGAGTAGATTCGAATATTATGTAATTTTTGATTTGTATTCTTAATGGTCGGAAGACGCATTAAACGATTCCATTCTTCTGCAGAATGATGTTGATTCCATTGTCAAATGGTCCAAAGTTAATAACCTACCCTTTAGCATTCAGAAATGTTGTGTAGTAACATTTACGAGGTCCAACGACACGTTTTTGTACCCCTATCAAATGAACAAAATAAATTTAACGCGAAAAGATGAAATCAGAGACCTTGGCGTGATTTTTGAGGCAAATCTTTCGTTCAAGTCTCACATATCTGACATTGTCTCCCGTGCTAACAAGATGCTTGGATTCGTTCTTCGTAATGCAAGATCATTTACTAACGGGATAGCAATCCGTAGAACATACGAAGCACTTGTGCGCAGCATCTTGGAATACAGTTCCATTTTATGGGCCCCTTCAGAACGTAACCATATCCTTGAAATAGAAAGAGTGCAAAAGAGGTTTATGCGTTACTTATACATGCGGGAGTATACATATTACCCGTTTTTGTTCCCTTCGTTATTTTTATGTGGAATGCTAGATTTTCACACACTGCAAGCCAAGTGTGACCGTTAGGTACATAATGATCTACATAATATTAATTAATTCCGGTATTCATTTTTTGTTACACACCTTTTTACACTTTCCAATTCAACGATTATCTCATAATATGTGTATAAGAATGAACCTCTCTTATATCTTATCTTTTCTTGTTTTTCATTGCTAACCTTATTTGCGTTTTATATCTTATATAGTGCGTCACACTACTTCAGTTTGTACTTATATAACTCCTTTGGATATATAATACCTTGTCAATATGTGAGATGTACATAAATGTTTAATTTCTTTTTTCTACACCATGCATGTATCTACAATATTTCATTCATCTCTAAATGTGTTTGGTGAACAACTGTTTTTATGAGATCTTGTTAAATAAATAAATAAATAATAAAAATTAAAAGAGTAACCGCAGTAAAAAAATCCCAAAAATTCTTTGGCCGGGTTATATTTTAAACTTTCCTCCAGCTGTACGAGTCTAGTGTGGGGAGGTGATTCTACTATATAGTAGGTACCCGCGAGGAAATTTTATTTACACCCTTTAAACGACTGTTTTTTCATATATTAACCGAAAGTATTAAAACTTATCCGTGAAGTTCTAATCTTATGATAAAACGTTCAAAGTGCAAAGAATCGTCACATAAAGTTGCTAACTAACGAAAAATTGTTTTGATCTGAATGACCACGAGCACTTATTGTTTCATCCACTTGCTCGTTATATATTCACTCATAATTTTTTTTAATCATCCACGCGATGTGTCCAATCCATCAACGTTCCATTCTTAATCTTATTCGTTACCTTTACATTGGCCTTAAATTATTTTAGAAAACTCCTATTCGTAATTCAACCACCCATGCGAATCGGGGATTTCATTTCTACTGCATTCACTCTACATTCTACTTTCGTTCTTCTTCTCCCAGATCGATGCCTCACTGCTCTATCATCAGAGATGGTATTAGAACTCCACTGTGGACTGTTTGTTTTACTTCCTTTGACAACTTTTTATAAGTGGCTTTTGCATTCAATCCTCCATTAATTGAATTTCGTATAATGTGTTAATGTCCGTATCAATTCCCATCTTTCGTGAACATACATTACTCTGTCTGTTCTTAGTACAATTAGGGGAACTGTATCGCCGGCCGCTTGAGCGACGTTGTGTGACAGGTTAAGGAAGGGGCTGAAGCAAGGGTTTGATCAATATGCGAAAAGACTCCTTCTCTTGCTATCGAAACCAACTTTACTGTAAACGGGTACATACATTTATTTTAATTTGAGGGCGGTACTGGTTTATCGTTTTTATAAACTTCATTCAAAATCTATGTAGCAGATAAATTTTGAAATCACCGAAAACTTTTTCCATTTGTTTTGAATTGCTTGAACTTTTTGCAAATGTTTATGTTTGTTGATGTTTTTCAATTTATTCCAAAAAATATGGCCTCAAAAAACAAATCGACGAACAACTTTTAGTTGTGCTAATAAAGAAAAAAATACTTTTTGATAGATAGGTGCGTTGTACTAGACGTTCCTTGTCATTGTATTTTGTTGACTGCATACTAGCATTAAGCAAATAGCGAATTTGTCGAAAAGTAGCCCGAAAATTATCAAAATTCTCAAACAGTGATGGTTTAATGGGTCTTTTTTGATAAATGGGCTTGTAAAACAGGGTATTATTATTCATTACTGTGCCTTGCATACAAACACCTGTGAACAGAGTAACGAGTAAAAGTCCATCAAATAGTAGATAGGATTTATAGTATTTTAGAATTTACTCGTAGAGATGTGGTCTAAAATTTTGCGATGAGAATATTCGAAATATGAGATTATAATGATTGAATAGTGTTAAAACAAGCGAAAACATAACTGGCGTTATTCAACCTTGTGCTTTGTCAAATAATTCCTTCACTCGAATGTATTTCTATTCTAACAATATTTCATGTTATTTTTAGAATCTTAACGTATTTTACAATGAAATGTATTATGACTAGGTAAATTTTAATCAATTACTTATAAATATTTTTTTCGACTTTTACAGCTATCGATATCTATAAAATATATTTCTATTGTGTCTATAATATCAAAAATTAAACTTATATAACTGGTATTATTGCAGTCTTAACTTATATTAATTTTATTTAAAAAAAACACAAAATCACAAAATTTATCGACCGGTCGGTAGGTTAGTGGACAAACGCGTCAAATTTCCACCCGGGCTTCGTGGGTTCGATTCCTCTGCTGGCTAAGTCCTCCATCATTGCACAAGCAATCAACAGTAGAAGATTTTCAAACATTGTCAAGTTTTTCGTGACCCGGGAATGTTTGTCTTTCTTTTTAAAGATAAAAAAGACAAACATCCTCGGGTTACAAATAACCTGACAATATTTGGAAAACTTCTACTACCATCATTTTACTGGAAAACGTTCCTTGTGCAATGATGGATGATTTAGCTAGCAGAGAAATCGAACTCACGACGTCCGGTTAGGAACCCGACGCATTTGTCAACTCAGCTATTAACCGGTCAAAAACAGCTCCATTGGCTGTTTCCTTCGGGAGGATTTGAGGTGATGGACTCTTTTGAATTCGGGAGGAATCGCGCACTCCTTGCGCTGGTGGTCATAAGGTAGAAATTTCCACGTCACAACGGTCGCCTGTCTCAAAAGATGCGAACAAAATATCGCCAACATTTTAAATGTTTCCAATCATAATTTAATTTGTCACAATAAAACATCTCGCGCAACAAGCGTTTTGAGATAGTAAAAATATATCGTTGCTGGAAAGGCAAAAGGGCTTAAGCGACACTTTGGTTAAAACTGTTTTTTTTTCTGCATCGAATGCTCTGACTCTCATTTGATTCTGAAGACTTTTGAGGTCCTTAATCCATTTAAAATTTATTTACCATTTGGGAGAAGGCTTGACACAAACGACACAAGTTTGGGACTTTTTTTTAGTTTTTTGTCGCTTCAGGTAACTCAGCGAGAGCATTGGTTTACCTGAGTTTTCTGAACTTTAAAAAAAAATCCAACCAGGTACTGAAGACTTATGAATTTTATTGTAAATCTAAAAAAACTTAAAAGTGTAAACTTCCCAAAATGTCACTTTAGCTCTTTTGCCTTTCCGGCGACTATAATACAAAACCTATCTCCGTCAGAATTTATGCCAAGAAGTGTTCGACTCATTGTATTTTATTTTAAAAAATCCTTAAATAATTATAGGAATTTAAAAAATTCTAATAATATTGTTTTAGAAATTTAAAAAAAATACACCTTGTAAAAAATAAAAATTTGTGCGAAGCCATAAATTTAATTGAGAATCGTGCAAGCATCCCTTGAAGGAGCCTTGATCCAAAATTGTATTAACAGGAGCTGATGATGACGTTGCAGGGAAAATTTCAGCTTTTTGATGAGTGACCATTTACATCATACTGTTCATCAATCGGACGTATCTCATTCAAAAAGGTATTTTTTAAAAATTCATGTGAAACTAACCAAATTTTGATTTCTTGTGCCTTTTGACGAGCGGTCCTATTATAAAGGGTGTTTGTCGTTACAATGTGTAAAACCACGTCCAAGCTAAAGAAGAAATTAAGTAATTTGTGAAATCACCAAAAAAATTCCATAGAAAATCATCAATTTTCATATATGTATGAAATAATTAATCCTTGTTGATGAGTGGGTATAAAATACAGGATATTGTTTTGATGAATCCGTAGAGTTCATTTCTCTCAGTTTTGCGCGCGACCGACAGATCCAAGTTGTGTAGTAGTAATTGTCCTATCTGCATCCCGCTCTGGCGAGCCGGAGTCGCTATAGGCGTCCCGTTCGCACCCACGGTCGGGTCCTTTGCGCATTACAGGATGTGTGGAAAATAAATTGGTACGTTTCTACAGCGCGTACTGGGGAGCGAAATTCGGTTTTTGTTTTTGTTTTGTAATCACCCTGTATCTCGAGCATTTCTAGTGAAAGAGTGACGAATATTGTACGATATAAATTTTTGTAATGTGTCTTTTTATATATCACTTTATTTGTGTATTAAGCCAACTAATTTCTCAAACAACGATTTCTCCGTCTTAGAAATGTAACGAATTAGAAAAATAATTCACATTTCAGTAATAATAAAAAATACAGATTGACATAGTTATCTTTACAGGCGGTCCGTATAGGAACGATCGAAAGAAACAACATTTTTTTGTATCGAAACTATTTATAGTATCGACGTCCTCAACTGCACAGAAAATTTATTGTAGACCATATTAAAATATCTTAATTAAATCAGGATGGTTATATTTTGAACACATCACTAGTTAAATACATAATATATGTTGGAAGTACGTACTTATAAAGTGTTTATGTGAGGTCAACAACATCGAACTCGACAGGCAATTCTCAAGTTTATTTGGAGTAAAAAATGCATAAGATGTCATTTTGATCTCTAGAGAGTTATTTTTTTTAAAATTAAAAAAACAGAAAAACAAATTCTGTCACATTTTGCCACTGGTCCCTCGGATAAGTAACCGCCCGCCCCACGCCCCGACCCTTACTATCCAAAGCTTATTTTTTAGTTTTTAAGCGAAGAAAAAAATAATCTAAATTAGAGGTAGTTATGCAGAAAGCATCCAACCCCAAAAAGATGATACCGAGAAAAAGGCGTTTGAAAATATGACGATACAAAAGCATTATTATGCGTAATCGGCATTTGTAAAGTGAATATCAGTGTTTTTTCAGAAATAGGCAATTTATAATCAATCTAACGTTATTATTAAAAAATATATGTGTTTCCTAAGTTACCCTTCATTTCAATGTTTTTAATATTCAATTTAAGTCATATATCCACAATGTGTGTTACTAAAAAAACGAATTACCAAAAATATATTCCGTTTGGAGCTTGGATGTTTTCAGCAGTTTTTATAGAAAAACATGTAAAAATCGATTTTGGCAAATTGTGGGTTTGACGCTTTCTGCATAACTATGTCCAATTAGCTCAGGAATCACTGGTTAAAGTCCGTCGGGTTCGATCAGATACACCCTGAATAAGTACGGGAGGGGAACAAGAGAAACCTTTTTTATTCACGATAAAAATATAATCAAATAAAAAAAAACGTAATTACATTTTCTCTCATTGGAAATATATTATGAAACATATTTCTAAAACATTTTAAGCAACACGACAAAAAAAAAATTATTCTATAATCTTATAGCACACGAAATGAACAAATCTCTAAAAAAATGCTTTTTTTTTAATCGTTCCACAAACACAAGATTGACGATTTTTTAAAAATTTATAACTAAACTCAATGAACCGCTTTTAAAAACGCTTAATACCGTATATATTTTTGGAATGTTGAAACCTTTTGACACAAAGTCAACTGAGTAAAGCTAGATTCACACCAACGTCCGGATCCGCTCAGTGACGATACTGTTCCGCATGAGAGCTTATTGATATGATATGAATATCAATCAAGGAGTATGTGCCAAGACAAAGTTGTGTGGCAGTATTTCCTATTTGCCCACCCTTGTCATATTTAACTACTTAGTTAAATAATTATTTTGATGTGTAAAAATACTTACATTGATATTTCTAACTAAAATCAACGAACCGGTTTTAAAAACGCAAACTTGTTTTAAAAAACTGTTTTAAAAATATTTTATCTTTGGTTTAATACCGTAAATATTTGTCAATTGTTGAAAACTTTTGACACGAAGTCAACTGAGTAAACCATAACGCTACAGAATCATTGACTACCTATCAGTGTTTTTAGAAAAAACGTTTTAAGACACAGAATAATTCCTTAAAATAATTTTATTTTGAACTTTATCCGGAATCGAACCCAGGGCCGCTGACCCGGCGGACACAAAGCACTTACCCCGTTTCTTCTTCGGCCGTTGACCGCCCCAAAAACGTTAATATTTAATTCTCAATTGCTTGATTCATATTACTGTCTGTCCCTACAAAAAAAGTGTTTTAAACATGACTTGAAAATTTCACCCCTTAGTACAATCATGTACTAGTTTTGCGCATGCGCTTTACCCCTCTCATCTCCCCTCCCACAGCTTCCAGAGGCATCTCCTAAGATACTCCAAAACTCTGCTGCCCTTACACGCGATACTTGTGTCTGATAGATTTGGCGGAGATTTGTGGCGGTGTCAAAACTAAAGCCGCCTCTGAAATAAAACGAAGTAATGTATTTTTTTTTAAAATTGAAGCCTGCTAGATGTGTTTTGTTTATTTTATTTAACCCTCAATGAAATATTCAAATAAAAAACATAAGATATTTAAGTATGCAGATTTTTTTGAAGAATTTTTCAGTAACCTAGTTTTTCTGTTGGGCTGTTTCCTGTCTTTCCTCTGTTGTCCGTTTTTTTTAAATTTTTTTATATGAATACCGCACAAGAGTCTCAACTGCTCCCAACCGTCTAGAGCCACTGAGACTATGGCATCCCGAAAATAGGGTATGTTGCGAGGCTGAAGGTAGTGGAGAGGGGAAGGAGATAGGGAAGAGGAAGATTGGGAAGTACCTGGCTATTCAGATCTGGTCACCAAACACGGCTAATAAAGCCATTTCAAGTAACGTTTCGATTCTGAATGGTGGTCTTCCACCAGGGCGATAATTCTATCTACCATTCTGAAAGAGGAAATCATTCATTCTCTGCTGTGGCTTTCTGGTGACCATTTATTATATTTATCATTCTGATATCCATTTATTTTCAACAAACTTTTCAATTATTGTTTTGAATGTTGATCTCGTGCATGCCTTTTTATACTGGCCTGAAATAATTCAGATAAATAGATTTTTCTACAGAGATTACGGAAATGCTTTGTTACACATAATAATTTTTTAAGATTAGCATTTTAAATTGACAACAAATTTGATGGTTTTATCGAAATCACCATGAATGCTAGTGAACTCTATTATTGTTGGTTAAATTCGTATTAATAAATATAAAACTCGATCCAATTTACGTAATTTCACATTTAACTAATAGCCGGCTCTATTTGCTTGGATTTATAAGATAAAGATACTTCGAGTTTGAAGGTAAAATTTCAATATTAAAAGAAATAAATAAATTAATTCGTTACAAATATATCGAATGCCTAGAAAATCCTTACTGATTTGAAAAAAAAACTTATCGAACCGATAATCACCATTCCTTCATACAAGGCTAGAACAAGCTTGCCAAGTAAAATGGTTTATTACACTTAAGAAAGTTTTATCCAATAAAGTGCAAGTAATATTTCAAAGCACAAACTACGCATTACGAAAAAAAAATAGTGCAGTTAATTTCCACGCTTTTCCGCCGCTGAAATTAATTTCCACCGCTGAAAATTGGCGCAGTCACATTATTAAACCGTTCACCAAGTGTATCCACCTCAGGATGCTGGTGTCGGGAGTGAACAGCCTCCGCCCTCCCCGCCGCCCCGCACACCCGCCCGACGCATGCGCGCCCCGCCGCCAGTCTCCCGGCCGCCCAGTGCGGTAGCGCAGGTCGAGCGGTGCGGTCTAGACCTAGCGAGCCCCGGCCAGACCCGAGCCGAACCACAACTTAAAAATTAGAAAAAAAAACTCAACCCGTCTGGAGTTAGACTCGCTGAGTTAAAATGGCTGGATCGGCTCTGCTGAGAACGTTTAAGGGTTGATCGAGACACTCAGTTCTGTGGCTGGATTCTTTTGTGATTGTGTACTGTAAATGGCGTTAGTGTGTGTGAACTTTCTACAGGTGCGACCGCCGAAGTTCTTTTGGATTTTCCCGGCTTTGTGATGATCCCGGACCGTTCTGAGATCATCGAGTCTGCCACAGCATCCAGGGTCTTCTCGTCTCGTAATACGGTACGTCAAATACTTCTCGTGTTCGTAATTATTATTCATTTGGCTAGGCACGTTGGTCGGAAAGCTGTCGGGTGGCCGTCACGTGACGTGATGCTGGAATCTTAATTGATTGTTGGCAGGGTGATTTGAATACGAATCACTTTGCTGCTTCCCCTTCATACTTTCCCGGCTTTTACGATCTGGGGAACAAACAATCTGCGTTATTCAGTTTGTCGATCCACGTTTTTCGAGAAGTGGGAGATAAATTTTGGATGAAATGCAATTTGGATTCAGAACTATTTGAACGTATTATTATCTGTAGACATAGATTGTGTGTCTGATTTTAAAACGATAATCTAAACGAAACAGAAAAATATAACACAATTAAAACAAATATGATGATGTGATTGAGAAAAATCGCGTTAAAACCACAATTAACGAAAAATGTTTGTCATTATTATTTACTTCGATTCGAAATGTAACAACAAATAATCACATGTTTTGGTCTGATTTTTAGATACAATTTACTAATAGTTACATATAACCATATAAATCTATATATATATAAATATGTAACACAATGATTTACACAATAGCTAACTTAAAATTCACGTGAACTTAATTACTTTCTTAAAAACAAATGAAAAAAACATTTTTTTTACCAAAGTAACCTACCCCTTTTCAATGCAGAGTTTTAAAACATTTTTTTTTCAGAAACATTGTTTAAAATATTCAGATGATAGAAATTAATATATTTAATAATGATTTAATGATACATGCTTACTTATCAAATAAATGTATCCATTTTAAGTAAAAAAAGGCAACTTATTTTTTATCTAGATTTGTACTCCTAATATAATTTATAAACATAACAGTATTATTATTATTATTAAATTGAGCTCTTACAGCATAGGTATCATATTTTTCAGAATTGTCATCCTGATCCCATACAAAGATTTAGTTCCGTAGATTGAAATACATATTGACATTATCTGAAATTGGGTTTATCGACTTGGCAATTCCAGGCTTACAACGTATTGCTTAGAATTGTAAACATATTGGTGGGCATTGTAAATAGACGTTTAATACTTTTTTTGAAGATTTTGCAATACATTAATACGATATGTTTTATTTCGTCTGAGACCTTTTTTAGTCCGCTTTTTAAATCGTCTTCTGTGAGATCATTAAGCCAAACCTTAATGTGTTTCTTGTGCTCATTCTCTTCTTTACCATTTTCTTCTGTTGGAAAAGTGTTGTTAGTTTGATAGCATTTTTTAATATTTTTTTTACCAAAACACTATATTTTTTTTGCATGTTTAGTATATTTTTAAATAATTTAGACGAAAAATTGTTGTAACTCTGGAACATCACGATTAGAAATTATGTGTTAAGTTACTGTTGATTACCTTGATTTTAATAGTCTAACACTTCTAAACCGTCCTCTTCTCCTTCCTTTTTCCAACCGCTATTTTATTCTTCTTCATATAAATCCCAATTGTGGGTTGACATAGTATCACTGGCTCCGGCCAGTGAGTGTGACAACAACAATAGGACAGAGTTGTATCGAATATAATTTTTTAAACTGGAAAATACTGTCAGTATTGACCATCATTTCAAATCCAAACGTTGCTTGAAATGACTTTAAATATATATTTAGCTATCAGATCTCAATGCCATTTATTTTCCAACATTCTTCATAAAAACGCTGCAATATCCAAAGATGCATTTATACATACCGTCGCCGGAAAGGCAAAAGGGCTGAAGCGCCATTTTGGGAAGTTTACACCAGAGCAATTAAAAGTTTTTTTTGTTTTACAATAAAATTTATAAGTCTTCAGTACCTGGTTGGATTTTGAAAAAAAAAGTTAACCCATGTAACTCAATGCTCTCACTGAGTTACTTGTAGCGACAAAAAGCTAAACAAATCCCAAACTTGTGTCGCTTGAGTCAAGCCTTCTCCCAAATGGTAAATATATTTTAGATGGCTGAAGTAACACAAAAGTCTTCAGAATCAAACGAGAGTCAGAGCATTAGATAAAAAAAAAAACTGATCAAAACTGTAAATTTTACTCATTTTTGACCAAAGTGTCGCCTAAGCCCTTTTATTAATTCACGAAATCGTTCGTGGAATTGATTTTCACGAAACAATCAAAGAATAAAAATGCAAACTAGTATTTGAAATGCACTTAGAGATGCACCATCGCAATACAAAACAATTAACGGCTAAACAATATTTTATGAATGAGTATTAAATTCCGTGAAATTTAAGTTGATTAAGACCCCGGCTGGAATGGCGGAACACGAGAGGAAATGGAGATATTTTCACACAATCATTTGTTCGCAGGCTTTGAACGCCCTCAATAATAGACTGCCGACACTCGTCATTCCTGATTCCTGCTGAACTGAAAGCCTTATTGAATTTGGGGATGGTGGTCGGGTGGAAATATGTGTAGTTTTCGAAACTAATTTTGACGCGTGTCAAAAGATAAATCGAGTAATAGAAAACATTTTTGATAACCGTCTACTGTAAATGCTGTTAAATTATTTATGGGCTAGTAATACATGTTTGTAAAGCAGGAAATCTGTCGTTTGTGACAGTGAGGTCCTGGTATGATGAAATTTGTATTAGTTGAGATTCGCGCACGGTATTCACATTACATATGTTGAAAATGTCATTCAAACACAAATAAAAAAATTAAAATTTTCTAAAAAAGCATTACTAACCAGATAATAATAAAATACTCGAAAGAGGTTAGATCTAAACTCAAAAAGCATCTTTTCAAAAAATCATACCCATAAATAACAGAATTACCCTAATCTACACAGCTAGGCTAACCCGTTTGCATCTAGACTCACCAGTATAATAATATATTTTCACGTAATGATCCGATTCACAGCCCGCGACAAATGTAAATATCAATAAGGTTTTTTTTTTATCTATAGCTTTAGGTATTATGTTATATAGATATTACTAACGCACATTGCAGATATTTGACTAAAATGAAAGTTTAAAAACATTATAAAATGTAAGAAAAACATTTTTTAAATAAACACATTGATATATTCACTTTACAAATGCCGATTACGCATATTAAGGCTTTTGTATCGTCATATTTTCACACGCTTTTTTCTCAGTTTCGTCTTTTTGGGGTTGGACGCTTTCTACGTCCATTTTTAGCTAACAATGTAGGTAATTTGCTTTATTGAATTTGAGATATTCATTTGACTGTCAAAAAATGTCACGCTGGGTTATGAATCCTTGAATTCTGGGTTTAGAGCAAAGGAGCTTACCGCTTTCAGCCTTCTGGCGTCCAGTTTTGAACAAATGATTCTCCCGTCATGAGTTCTGTTTACGTTACCATCCCGATTGTGGGCGATCACTGTTTCTCTTCCCCAACCAAGATGGTATAATTTGGATTTAATTTATGAGACTTAAGGATGTTGGGAGAGAGAAAGTAGAAGGTTGGGAAGCGCCTGGCTATTCAGATTTGGTTACTAAACACGGTCAAAACTATTTTTAGCGACGCTTCGTTTCTGAGTGGTGATCTTTCACCAGGTTGTTCTGAGAGAATATCTGCCACTGGGTATTATTTTATCACTATAAAAGCATATATTTGATAGCTCTGTTGTAACCTCCCTGTATTTCTCATAAAGGACACACGTCACAAAAAAAGATTTTACAAAGATCTCTCAGCGGAAGCACCATTCTCCTGATTTACAATATATCGCATCACCCTTTATATATTTGTAAAATATTAACATTACGCCAGTGTCAGTCTGGTAAACGACCACCCTACGGTTTAAACACCCTGTTTGAAATCAAGTGAAGGCATCTCGATGAGATTTACCACTTCCTCTATCTCATTTCCTATCTTTCCTTCTACGAACACCCTTTTGATTGTGAGACGTGGGGACTTTATTAAACCGGAAGTAAAATTATAATTGCGTTCACAACACATCATTAAAAAAACATACTCCATTAAAAATAAAATCCATAAAAATATATATTGCATTAAAAATACACATTCCATTAAAAACACTTAATAAATTTAATTAAATTAATATGTGTCATAACGCATTTAATTCATAAAACATAATATATAGTATATTTTTGCGGTACGTTCCAAAGTGGTAAATACTTCAAGTATAGCCATGGTGAAAGACCACCATTCAGAATCGAAACGTTGCTTGAAATGGCTTTAGCCGTGCTTGGTAACCAGATTTAAAAAGCCAGATACTTCAAACCTTCCTCCTTCACATCTCCTTCTCTTCCTTACTATATTTAGTCCCGCAACATACCTCGATTGGGGATGCCATAGTCTCACTGGCTCTATACGGTTGGGAGCAGTTGGGATTCTAGGAAAATAATTCTTTTGTACATACGTATTTACTACCCTTTAAATTTTTTATTTGTTATTAGTTTTTTAACTTAAACTTTAGACCGGTTAGTAGCCGAGTTGACAAATGCTTCGAGTTTCCAACCAGGCGTCGCGGGTTCAATTTTCCTGCTAGCTAAGTCCTTCATCATTGCACAACCAACATTTTCTGTTTATAATGATGTTAGTAGGAGTTTTTCAAATATTGTCAAGTCATTTTTAACCCGGGAATGTTTGTCTTTTTTTTTTTTTCATTTTTTTAAAATTAAAACACAATGACGACCTTTGTGGGAGAGTGGTAAGATCGTTTGTTTTTGAAAATTCGGTGTGAAGATATTCAAAATAGTATTTGTTTTGCATTATGCAGTTTTAAAATAAGTTGGTTCAACATACTATATGGTGAAAGAACAATATTCAGAAACAAAATGTTGCTTGAAATGGCTTTAGATTTAGGTACTTTTTAAACTCCTTCTTCCCCTCCATTTTCCCTTCCCCAATTTCCTTCGGCCTGACAGAATTCCCCAAATAGAGGTCCCATGTACTACTTGTTCCAGGCAAATTGTCAGTAACGCTCTGGTTAGAGACCACCATTCAGAATCAAAAATTGACTTAAAATTGATTTAGCTACTGGTCAGATACGTTCCAACATTCCTTTTCCTCTTCTCTTTTTCGTTTTATCCTCTTACTTCATTTTGTTTCATGATATTCCCCAAATGAAGATGCCATACTTTCACTGGCTCCAAGCATTTAAATCTCTTCGACGTAAAAAAAATCAACCCAGAAAACTTTTATTTTATGATTTTACTTTAAAAACGCCTTACAAATTGACATAGTTATCTCTGCAGGCGGCTGAAAGAGGAACTAAAGACGTTAGGTTTTTTTGTTATCCAGTAGTAAAAATATTTTCCACCGAGTTTTTCTTTTATGTTGTTAATGCGAAAACCTATAAAAAGTGATGTACTAACATTATTCTTAAGGTTTCAGTATTCATGGACTTATAACCTATAAAATGTTCCGATAATTCTAGTAATAGGACGAGTTGCCGCCAACTTAAGTTGTGTTGTCAGCTTCGCGGAAAATAATTACCCATGAAAAGAGCTTGGTATTGTTGACTGTTTATTGTATTTCTATTCTTATACTTATACTAATCATGTGCAACTAATACATGTATGCAATAATTAAAAAAAAATTATAGTTTGTAAAATTTTTTGTTCACTTAGAAAATTAAGATATTCAATTTCTCAAAAAAAAAACGAAGTTCGGCATAGACGCATATAAATTAAATACGTCAATAGACCCTCGAAGTGGCCCCTCTTAATTGGAGCCGGCTGTAGTCACAGCTCGACCGAGTCAAGTAGTCGCTCACAAGCTGCTGTTGATGCATGACGTCAATTAAGCAAGAATAAGTATTTTTTTTTAAATTGAAAGTTCGTACGCAATACGTTTGGCTGATTTCACTTAAAACTGGCGAGGATCGTGAGAATCGTTCGACTGTCGAACGCGAAAATCCCCTCTCCGCACTACATACCTCCTCCGATCTAAATGGAACACAGTTTCAAGTCTCCGTCTGTGTGGGCTGACTACTATATTTGGAATACCTCTATGAAGTTCGGTGATTTATTTTGCAACTGACTGCAAAGTTAAACGGCCTAAACACGGCCCGACGTGTAGGATCCAACATGTGTGGAGTGGGGGTATAATAATTCAGTTGGCAGTTTTGCCTATAGACTATCAAACCAGCTTCCACACATGTTGGGTCCAACATGTTGGGCCGTGGGTAAGGCTTATTAAGCGAGTCTAGCTGTGCATATAATTGTACAATAGTATTGTACCTATTTAAATAAAGAGTTGAACTGATCAGTTTAAAACGTGCAAAATCCCAAACAACCCTTTGGATTTCCGATGTTTTCTAAAACAACAGAGGGCGCATGGCGTACAGGCTTTGTAGTGTAGAATATTGTTCAGGATATAGGATAGGGTGTAGGCACAGCATCCCCGCACCGCCCAACTCGCCGGCCGATACTGATTAAGCCGTCTAATCTGGCCGGGATTGGCGAGAAGTGCCGCGGGCGCCGAGTCAATCTCATCGTGTAATCTTGCCCGGTGATCGCTCAATCAGCGGTTTCTAGCCGAGAAACAGCCGGAGCTCGGCACAGGGCGGCCAGGGAGATATGCGAATTTCACAAGAGTGTAGATTGTACCGGGTGGTGAAATAAAAAAATATTACAATGTAAGTGAAATGTGACTTAAACTAAATAGTTTCCTTATGCGTACGTACCTACATGTGCACGAGTGTGAACATTTCAAAAATGGATTTGATATTTTGTGTTGAAAAAATTATAAAATAAATCTTTTCAAATCCAGACAAGCGATGAAGTATCTATCTATAATATATTTTATCGGACGATTATTTTTTATTCTATATTTGAAATGTGCGTCCATAGAATCGAGTCTTTTTGAGAATAAGTCTTCAGTACCTGGTTAGATTTTGACAAAAAAGGTAACTCGGGTAACTCAATGCTCTCACTGAGTTATCTGAAGCGACAAAAGCAAAAAAAAACGTCCCAAAACTGTGTCGCTTGAGTTAAGCCTTCTACCAAATGGTAAACATATTTTAAATTGTTAAAGGGCCACAAGTCTTCACAATCAAACGAGAGTCAGAGCATTTGATGCAGAAAAAAAAACTATCATAACTGCATATTTAACTAATTTTTGACCAAAGTTTTGCTTAAGCCCTTTTGCCTTTCCAGCGATGATATGACTTATATTCACAAGCCAATTTAAATAGTCTGCCAATTTACAAGAGATTTTTCGATTTCTTAGTCGCAGGCTAGACAATGAAATCGTTTTTCTGCTAAATAAAGAATTTCGATATTAATTGTATTTTAAAACTAACTAACTACCCATCACGCCGTTTCCCCGCAGGGGTAGGCAGAGAGGACAGACCGCCATATAACTCTGTCTTGGCACACACTCCTTGCTTCATTCACATTCATACATCGTCTATGTTATTCTGACTTTTCACATGACCCGATTCAAGTATTTAATTGACTTGATCGTGCTATGTCTTTCTCGGGCGTCCTCGACTTCTTCTTCCATTCACTTTCGCATCATATATTCTTTTTACACTCCTTTCTTCGTTTATTCGCTCTACATGCCTAAATCATCGAAGCGTCCCTTTCTTGATCCTATTCATTACGCTCACATCAGCCTTGCATTTTTTTCTGGATATCCACATTTTTAATACGGTCATACATGGTTTTACCGCACATTCGTCTCAAGGATCTCATTTCCACAGCATTCAGTCTACTTTCATCCTTCCTCTGCTAGTTCCATGCCTCACTGCCATACATCAGGGTTGTTATAAGCACTCCATTGAGGACTGCTAGCTTCGCTTCTCTGTGTTTTGATTTTGATATATTAAAAAAAAAATATATATATATACATATATATATATATATATAGTGAATACCGCACAATACCGCTCCAAACCATCTAAAGCCAGTAATACTATGGCATCCTCAATTGAGGTATGTTGTGAGAATGAAGTGGGGGGAGGGGGAAGGAGATGGGTAAAATGAAGTAGTCTATGGATTGACGGTGTAACTGTCAGCGGTGTCTCGTGTTTACGCGATTGTTTTTGACATTTAAAAGTGAAATACAATCGGTACAAGGCGGAAAAATTTTTGTAAATACTAAAGTGACTGTCGCGCATCGCATGTGCGTATTTTTTACACTCGTAAATGACACTAACTATTGTTTTTTTGTAAATTTAAAAACAACAACATTGTAATTTAGTGATAATCGTCATTCTATTTAAATATCTTCTCCCAGTGAATCATCTGAAAAGATAACACTGTGTGATGATTATACCACAGTGATAGTGCGATAGACACCAAAAACTGTGCTCAAATCCATGCTTTAAAAGTGCAAAATAGCATTTAAAAATTTGAACCGGTGAATTGCACGTAGGTACTTGAATAATAAATGTATTATCAGATTGCCTGCCAACAGGCGTTAGTGCCAAAAATAGTTAGTGTTGCGGATTTTAAATAATAAAAAAGTGAATGTTATAAAATTTAAAATTGCGCTGTAAATTTTCAAATGCATCGGCCTAAAAAAAAGACCCCGCACACGGTGGCGTCCTCTCATACCGAGGAAACTAGAGGACAGTGCGTCTCAACTGATGATGGATACGAGTTGGACACGTAACTGGTTTCAGCCGGGTTTAGTAATCAGATCTGAATAGCCAGGTACTTTTTAAACTTCCTCTTCCCCATCTCCTTACCCTCACCACTGCCTTCAGCCTCACAACCCAGCCCAATTGGGGATGCCATAGTTCCACTGTCTCCAGGCAGTCAGGAGCAGTTGGGACACTTGTGCAGTATTTCCATTTAAATAAAAATAACATTAAAAATGTTGTTGAAACTTTTCAAGTGTCCTTTGTGATTTAAAAAAATATTTCTCTCAATGCCTGTCTCATATTTGGAACTATTATCCTAAATTCTTTTTTACTTGTTTAGAATCATCCCCGAAGTTTACTGCCCTTTACCCCCGGAATCTTTTTCACCTGTATTATTGTTTAAATAACCTCCGAAGTTACTACCCTTTACCCCCGAAATCCTCGTAAATACCTTATGTATTTTTAAAAATTAATACACAATTACTTTTACTTACTTGAAACGGAAACTTTAAGTTACTTGAAACTGAAAAACGATTTCTTTATTATACATTTTGATAATAATACCTGTATATTCATTTTCAGCTCTTATTTCTTCACAGAACACCACTACTTTAATAATATTTCGGTGTGAAGCGAACCGTTTTCCTAAAGAATCTAATTTTAAATAACGTTTTGAAATGAAATTCAAAACAGTTTGTTCTTCTTTGCGTTACTTTCTTTGAGGGTTGGCTTTGTTCTTTGTTAGAAGTTAAATCTAAACTCCTCGGTATTAAATTTGAATATTCTCATTTATTTGAAGACAGCCACAGAAAAAGATCGATTCATAAACTTTTCTCAAAAATATCAATTCCATGTTTTTGAAAATGTTTGTTTTAACCGACGCGACGAAAGCAGGAGGAACATTATTATTGTTACGTATGTTTTTTAGCTGATGATGATTGTATATTAAGTGTTATCACTGGGTTAATTTTTCATCATACCTTCCAGATTGTATAGCTAGATTAATAAAATTAAAGACTGCCAAATTGCTGATAGTTTGAAATGTTTTTTTCTGAAATACGAGGTGATTTTTACATCTTTAAAAAAAAGGGTTGCTTTAATTAGCCCATTTAAAATATAGAATAATGTCTGTTAAAATACATTATAGGTTGGTACTTTATTAGGGAAGTATTCATTTATTTGAAAAGATTATTTTTAAATTTAATAATCTCAACTAACATCAGTTTCAAATTTGAAAAAATACACACTTATACGGACGTACGTACTCGCAAAGTAAATTATTCATAGTTAACTGGTAACTAGTTACCATTTAGCTTCGCTCGGGCTTAACTCTATTTGAAAATAAATCTTACTAAACAATAAACATTGTAGAAAAGTAAACTATATGAAATATTGTCAATTTTTTTAAAAACTCAATAGCTCATGAAGGAAATGAATTGCTAGCAGACAATAATTATTACGTCCTAAATATTATAAAAATAATAAATCGAGCAAATTTCTTGATTCCGGAATTATCTTTTCCAGCGTGCACATTTTCGACTTAAAATCTGTTCCATATATGTATGGTAAATACATGTTTTGATTTATTATGAAAAAAACAAACAACAAAATACTCAAAATGAAAACCCCTGGCCCTCGTTAGTTAAAAAAAACTCCCAATGGTATATTTGCAAAGGATTTGACAAACATTATCCAAATCTCTGATTTAATAATTTGATTAAAACCTAAATTCTACATAAATTTATTCAGAGCCCTTTACAGATTTTCACATGAATATTATTTGTTTCCTGGAACATGTACAAAATACAAAACCACAAAATTATGCGTATTTTTATACATTGTAGGTTCTGTCCTTTTTCACAAAAATATTGACACAGGATAGAAGTTTATTTTTCAAAGAAAAATTTGAATGAATATTGAAATAATTCTTTTGTCAATATGTTTTCTTTCTCGTAATATGGCCTCAAAAAAGGACTGGGTTTGACAGAAATGAGCCAAAACAAACGCATATGTGCGTTTAATAAATATTAAAATTTTCGACAAACTCTGAGGTAGAGCGGTGAGATGATTCAAATAAAGAAGTGCATCAAATTTATAAGCGTTTTTTCACGTATTGAATTTATGTATATAAATACAACAAAGTAGCTGGTATGTTTGCTGCAAGTTCTACAGTGTATGACGCTTTGGGTATTACCTACATGAGATCAGCATTTTCGATCAATGTTGCTTGAAATATATTTAAATATGCTTAGTGAACAGGCTTGCATAGGCCCCGTGACCCGGGCAGTTGGGAATCTCGGGTATTGCAAAAAATATCCAAAACGATTCTCTTATAAAAATTACTTCTAATACAATTATTTTTACAGTGCGCTAATAAATTGTTGTTAAAATGTATACAATATCTAATATACAGTATATAATATTATATCTAATATAGCATTTTATTTGTATCAAATGATCGTTTAGTGATCAAGTTAAATTTTATAGCGCAAATTATATTGAAGAATTGGCACACAACTGAAATTCTGTTTTAAAAATATATTTCAATTGCCAAAAGTCTAATATTTGACTCTCTAATTATTATTCTTTTGGTACTAGTTAAAAATGCAAGACGATTTAAAAAAATGTGAATAACTCAATAGAGTTTCAACTGTCCGGAGCCAGTGGCACTATGGCATCCTCAATTAGGTATGTTGTGAAACTGAAGGGAGTGGAAAGGAAAAAGGTTTGAAATTGCTTGTCTACTCAGATTTGATCACCAAACACGGCTAAAGCCGTCGGTTGTCTTTCTCGAGAATCTACCACTCTTAAATAACCTACGTACTACGCCATATAATCTACCAGGGTAGCACACCCCGAAACGGATAACGTATTTGTTCAAACCGCGTCACAGCTCCCAGCCGGCGTTAGTTTGCTGGAGACGTGACGTCACGAGACGTCTAGCTGGCGCACCTTGCGGGGGGACCTCGGGCAGCGGTTGTGTTTGCATGTAACTTCAAAGCCCCCGGGAGACAGAACCGCGTTTGTGCATCTGACGGGGCTTGCACAATCTGGGACGAATCACTTCCAGAGACAGGAGTGCGGCGGATAAATTACTATGCACTAGAGTTGGCCATAATCGAGATATCAATTTGAACATACTTGAGTGAGTCAGTCAAATTCGTATGCATCGCTGTCTTCATTCAGTTTTCCCATTGCAGACTATTTTTTTTTGTTTCCCAGTTTTCTCCGTTTATTGACTAAAAGCGTTTTTTTAAATCTAACGTTATTGCTTTTTCATTAATCTGAATCGAAGACGTCTCCTTTTTAAGTTATCCCAATCGACGTTGTCGTATTTTAAGACATTTGGAAAGCTGGTCGTCGATATTATTTTGGACAGCAAAATTGACGTCCTTAGTGATGTGGTGATTCATTCTCATCAATTGATTGTTACAGTTATTCTATATAATATCTTTGTGAATATTAATTTTTAACAATTTTGTTTCGTTTACTCTAACTAACTAACCATCACGCCGTTTCCTCGCAGGGGTAGACAGAGAGAACGGACCGCCAAATAACTCTGTCTTGGCACACACTCCTTGCTTCATTCACATTCATACACCGTCTCATACATACTCTTCGTTATTCTGACTTTTCATATGACCCGATTTAAGTATTTGATTTACTTGATCGTGCCATGTCTTTCTCGGGCGTCCTCGACTTCTTCTTCCATTCACTTTCGCATCATATGTTCTTTTTACTTTCCTTTCTTTGTTCATTCGCTCTACAAAAATATACATATATTTTTGGTTACCGAAAACGTTCGTCACTTCCGTGAAATTTTCACAGCTACATAAGAAGCACAAAAGAAAAATTATAAATAACATTCATATTTAAAACAAAAAAGTATGATCGTTTGCAGATTGAAATTAAAAATGTAACGGAAGTGATGAAACTAGTAAACCACCAAACAATAAATATTAAATTAGAATGAACAAATTAAGCTTTACGGTTTTTATTTTGTTATTAATTATATAAATAATATCAACAATCTTCAACGCAAATATGAAACGGTAAAAGCCAGAAACTAAAAAGAATAACGGTCGCGACCGAGACTCGAGCTCGGAACCTCTACTAGCTGGCATTTTAATCGATCTCATACATTATTGAAAATTATTAACATTATTTTTCAATTCGTTTCACCTTGCATCTTCAGACTGGTGCTTGTTACGAGGTGAAGTCGGTTAGGTCAAAAATAATTAAGTGGAAACAGGTTATAAAAGGGTTTTTTCAATCATAAATTCATATATAACTGAAATTCCGTCACGAATTATCATCTACAAAATTAAAAATAAGTTAAAAATAAAATGAAAGGTAGGATATAATATTATGCAAGATAGAAAATCACATGATATAAGGTTTAGAAAATCACATGATGTAAGGTTTAGAAAATCACATGATATAAGGTTCAGAAAATCACATGATATAAGGTTTGGAAAATCACATGATGTAAGGTTTAGAAAATCACATGATGTAAGGTTAAGAAAACGAAACATATATTTCTTTAAACTTTTAAATATTGTTGAAGCTCTAACTTTAAAACTGATAATTTTTTTTTACAATAACTCCACACAAGGAGGCCTTGAGGGAAATAATTTCCCTCAGGGCCTATGTCATCTTTAGGGATGCTGTGTTGAGAAAACTTCATTTTAATGATTGTAATAATACCAAATTTTGAAAATAGTGGAATAAAGTAAAAAAAATGGTATTTTTGAAAATCGTTGAAGTTGTTTAAAGCCTAGTTGTGGCAGGGTTAGGGGACGGTTTAAGGGCTGGGGAGGGCTAGGGGCCAGGGGGTCGCAGTGGCAGGAAGGGCTCAACTGCGTCGCGGCAGAGATCGAGACAATCTTGATGGGTCCTTTAGGATCGGGCCGAGCCTTCATGCGAATAATGAGAAATGAAGCCTCAATTATTGTCAGTCTTGTTAACTGTGCTAATAATATATCGGAGTAAAGTAGGTTTCCAGCTATTTTTACGCGTACACGAACATTAATGTCCAAAATATTTTACGAAAGAATAACTATTTTAAGGTATTAATATGTGGGAATAAAAGTTCTTTGGGTTAGCAAATTAACCGTTTTTTTAAAACTATTTGTTTACTTATTATATTTTTTTCTTGTTAAAGCATTTCCGTACTCTGTTGTGACTGCTTTCACCGACCAGAACCGATCTAACGCCAGATCAATTCTGGAGGTTGATGCTTGAAGTGCATAATATATGTCAAATTTGTGAGTTGTTCGAGAAAGACGAACTTGTGTCGATTTCTTCGAAACATTATTTAGACATACACGTTGGATTGGCGACAATTTTACTATTTTTTAATCAAATAACCAACATCTAAAATATACACTATAATGGTAGCGCGTAATAATAAAAATGTATACCAATATTAGCCCATATTAGCCGCCGTTAGGTGAAGCCCATTTGAACTTTTGATATACTTGATTTTGGCATGACTTCCTGAGGCGTCTTGACTGTTTGTTCCACCCCCTTGCATGTTATAATATATTCTCCTGACACTTTACAGACCGTCCTTGAGATGATATTTCACAAAACTGCCACTATAAATAATAGATTAGTATTTTTATTATGCCTAAACCATCACGTGTTCTTTTCTAAGATTGATATGTTTCGACCTTTCGTCACATTTGACATATTCACAATTCATCGATTATCATTATTTTGTTTTTTGATATTTTAAAGGGGTTCCAGTTAAGCACTGGCTCTCGGCCCGTTTCAGCTTCTTATCAAAATATAACTAGCTCTCAAGCATAACGGTCATGCTGTTATGTTTGTCACCTGGTCACAATTTTGTTAGGTTGTTAGATGGGGACTCACCAAATGTCAAAAAAACACAATAGCGCTATGAAATGTGACGATGTAAAATGTAACGAAAGTTTAAAACACACCAACCCTCCACACAGCATCCCCAAAGATGACGTAGGCCCCGAAGGAAATTATTTCCCTCAAGGCCTCCTGTGTGGAGTTATTGTGAAAAAAAAACCTAAATCTTGTTCATCTATCATCGGCTTTAAATTTTTTCCGGATCTCCTCATTCCTAATACGTTCGTAATTACATGGTTTTATCCTCAGAGCAAGAATATATGGAGAGAGAGCTGAATATTTTTATCTAACCTATACAAATTTACGATAAATCACTTTCTCCGGGTTTTTGCATCGTAAACCGTGAGAGAGAAAGAGATATACAAGTTCTCGCATAAAATAGCACCACTTTTTGGTATGTAAGCATGTTTTCAGTCTCCCGCGTCTCCGGCGACTCTGCCTACTACGTTTTGTTATGCCACATAACAGGACAAAACTCGACGGTTTTTTAGGTTATATCCTATATTTTTGTTCATAACAATACTCTGAAGAAGTGGTTGTACAAATAAACAAAAAAAAATGTCGACATGTGCCATGAATGGATGTATAAATACCCTAGCCCTAGCCCTAGTCACGCCCGAGTCAGAAACAATCAACAATCCTGACTACAGAAGCGCTCCCTCTTGGTATATTATTTCTGTGAGGTTTTATCACACATACACCTCAGAGATATAATTTTTGTCTGCATTCAGTCTACTTTAATTCCTCCTCTGCCAATTCCATTTTCAAAAACTATCACTAACAATGTGTTTTAAAATTTACTTATCAGTGAGAATAGATACATCTTTAGCAGAAGCTGCTAATCATATGACATAAAAAAACTTTTACTTCCGCAGAAGTCAAATAAAAAAGGGCCCCATTAACCACAATATTTCTTATAGTGGTATGGAAAAAGTTCTCCACTTTGCATCTTCAAGTTACTCGTTCAACACTTCGACAAAAAAAACACTGTCCTTTCCAGCGGCACCTGAAGACTAAAGACCCTCTAATTAAATCTTCTTACCATCCGATATTGGCCCTTCAACGTTCTTATCTTTCAAAATGCCCTCCCTAGCTTCTTCACCAGACCTTCTCCGCCGCCGCTTCTCGGCCACTTCATAGCGAGGGTATTACTATCTGCAGGTTGCACTGTAGACTGAAGGACCCTCCTGATAAGCTCCAACTAACTAATTATAGGGCGGTGGGAATTATCAGTTAAATGATTTTGCTGAGGCGGAAGCGAATCTCGAGCGCTTGTAATTCGTTTGAACTGTCTTACTTTGAGAGTTTTGTAAAAAGGATGTTGAATTCTAATTGTCTCGAATGATAAGGTGTTGAGTAGTAATGACGCAACCGCTTATGGCAAGATAAAACATTGACAGGGGAACATTTAAGCAGTTTAGTAACCTTCAAATGATCACTTCAATTATCATGGAGTGTATAATTTGAAGATCACTTTACTTTTACAATAATTTAATTCTTTCGTAAGAAGCAATCACATGGTGGTTGGACATTATATTAAATAAAAAAATACTTTGTTTTAAAACAAAGTATTCTTTTATTTAAAATAATTTAATTCCTGAAAAACATGATAAACCGAGCCAGAGGGACTTTAAGGTCGTTTAGGGGTCGTTTTGAGAGAGTATTTTATTTTAACTTTTTATAATTTTTTTTATTATTATTTTAATTTTTTTTAAAAGAAAGCCATTAAAATTATTAGCCATATTCTTAATAACCAATGAAATTTGTCCAGTAGTCTAATATTAGGTATGTTTCCCGTAAACTATAATTTTTTTTTATCACGTTCTCAGTTGACGTTTTGCCTCTTTAATTTCATATTATCTGTCTCTTTCTATCTGTTTCTTTGTTAAAATTCAATGTTTTTTCTTCTTCTTATTGTTCTCTTTTTTGTTTTTATTTTATATTGTATTCTCCCTCTGTATAAATGAGTGTATATAACCACACACCATGTTTTTTGTTGTTTTTTAATTTATTATTACTTTTACGAAGTTATTATTTCATTATCGGTATTTATTTATTAAGATCTACAAAAAAGTTCGTGTCTAGGATGAACCAAGTATATATGCAGAATGAGTGATAAATATGATTCTAAGTTATGGTGTTTGAAAGAGAGAGTAGGAAAACAGTGTGCAATATAGTTGTAAATGATTACTTGGAGCGACTTGATGATTTTGTGTATTTGGGAAGTATGTTTTCGAGAGATGGAAAGACTAATAAGGATACTAAAAGAAGGGTGAATGCAGGAAACTCCATTAATGGAGGACTAAACGCTTTTGGCGCAAACAAAACATTGTCTAATGAAGCGAAGCTAATAGATCACAATGGAGTGCTTATACCAATCCTGATGTATGGCAGTGAGGCATGGAACTGGCAGAGGAAGGATGAAAGTAAACTTAATACCGTAGAAATGAGATGCCTATCTATGTCCGTATTAAAAATGTAGATATCCGGAAAGAATGTAAGGCTGACGTAAGCGCAATGAATAGGATTAAGAAAGGAACATTTAGGTGGTTTGGGCAAGTAGAGCGAATGAACAAAGAAAATAGTCTGACAAGAATATATGACGCAAAATTGAATGGTAGAAGAAGTCGAAGACGCCCTAATAAGACATGGCACAATCAAGTAAATCAAATACTTGGGTCAGGCCATGTCAAGAGTCAGAATAACAGAAGAGTATGTATGCATGTTAATGAAGCAAGGAGTGTATGCCAAATCAGAGTTGTATGGTGGTTCATCCTCCGGAGAAGCGGTGTGATAGTTAGGTAGTTGATTTATTAATTATTTATAAATATATTTATTAACTTAATTCTGGAATGCAAGGCTGATGTGAGCGTAATGAATAGGATCAAGAAAGGGACACTTAGATGGTTTGGGCATGTAGAGCGAATGAACGAAGAAAGGAGTGTGAAAAGAATATTTGATGCGAAAGCGAATGGAAGAAGAAGTCGAGGACGCCCGAAAAAAGCCTGGCACGATCAAGTAAATCAAATACTTGAATCGAGTCAGAATAACAGAAGAGTATGTATTAGACGATGTATGAACAGAATCAAGTAAAGAGTGTGTGCCAAGAGAGAGTTATATGGCGGTCCGTCCTCTCTGCCTACCACTACGGGGAAACGGCGTCATGGTTAGTTTATTTAATTCTGTGCCCGAAAAGAAGAACGGAATGAGTAAAAAAATCAAGTTTTGAGTTAAGCATGCAGAATTGTTCCTTACTTACATATCTAGCAAGGAAAAATGAGACGAGTCAAAAAATAAAGTAATGTGCGTTTATTTTTTGAAAAAGGACCAATGACATGATTATATGATAAAACAAAATTCCTAAATTTTGTTTAGGGTCTCCTGAAAATCTGCGTTTTTTTCATTCATTACGTTCTTCTTTATTCGCCCAAAGAATTATTTACTGATTTATTTAGTTATTAATTTATTTATCTATTTATGAAAAGAAAAAGTAATCTGGTATAGTACTCGAACCGAAGAAATGTTACATTTCTCCATTTTAAAACTGTTCTCATATTTCGTTTCCGTTTTCCGATGCAAAAATTGCAATATCCGTCCTGTAAACATTTTACGCCAATCAAAGATCTAAGTTGGGCCAAGATCATATAAGTGTCAAGAAGGAACGGTAAATATTAGTTTACTGAGACGTAGAGACATAATCTTTTATTAGAAATAGTAGTTTTAGGTACCGCAGCGAATGTTTAGTCGAACAGAGTACCCACATAGGTGAATTGCTTGCATAAAACACGTAAAAAAAAAATTGAGGCATTTTTTGGTTTTTATAACTATTTTTTATTGAACTAATGAATAAAAATAACGCGCTGTAAAAACTTATCGAAACTCTCCAAACTTTTCGAAAATTCAAAATTTAAATACATACACTTGTTGTCCTTTTTTCGCTAAAAACAATAAAAACTTTTTCTCAGTGACGTTTCGCAAGGACACCACTGTCGAAAGTAAATATATATGCACCAATACACATAAATCTAAGTGCATGTTGTTTGAATAAACTCTAATTACCTACAGTATAAACTTTTTTTTATCTGCAAGACAACTTTTTGTCGGTAAGTTTTGTTTAAAATCAACTTTTTATTCGTAGAACAACATTTTGTTTGTAGAAAAACTATTTGATCGTAGTAAAACATTTTGTCCGTAGAATATATTTTTGTTCGTAGAACAAGTATTTTTAACAGTGCGTTCTACCATTCGAATTTGCCTTTTTATACTAATTATCCTCAATTGTCGATGAAAGCACATCCTTTATTTGTCGTTATTTCGTCACTGACGCGGAGCCTCGCTTTGTTGATTTCATATAAAATATTCAAATCGCATATTCCAAACAGGCAACACCGAACAGCGAGCTCAGTGTTGCCAGGAGCCATCATCAAATCAAAGTGCAGCGCAATGCTTTTTAAAAATAGTCTGAAATAACAATAAAAATGAAACGGATAATAAAAAAATACTACGTATTATGCTGTAGAATTGGGAACGTTTTGATTAAATTAACAAATGTATATAGTCGAGGACGCCCGAGGAAGACATGGCACGATCAAGTGAATCAAATACTTGAATCGAGCCATGTGAGGAGTCAAAATAACAGAGTATGTATGAGATGATGTATGAATGTGAATGAAGCAAGGAGTGTGTGCCAAGACAGAGTTGTATGGCTGTTGGTCCCCTCTGCCTACCCTTGCGAGGAAACGGTGTGAAGGTTAGTTAGTTAACAATTGCATGGATTTTTTCTCATCTGTTTTAAAAATACATAAATGTTCCGAGTTCGAGTCTCCGTCATGACCATTGTTCTTTTTAGTTTCTGGATTTTTTTCTGTTTTAGTTTTTTCGCATTTTTTAAACATTTATTAATAAATAGGTATTGATGCTTAGAAGGTAATTCCAATTTTAAATAATAATATACTTTCGTAATGACTACGTTCGGAATATAGTCCTTTCTGTAATAAAACGCCTTTTTTCGTTGTTTCCACAATATGAGCAAATATGGGTAATGTTTTCGACGATAAACAAAATAAAATATCCCGATTTTGGGTGCTGTTTTGGGGAAAAATAAAATACAAGAATTCTA
Source organism: Drusus annulatus (assembly GCA_022651775.1). Classification (NCBI taxonomy): domain Eukaryota; kingdom Metazoa; phylum Arthropoda; class Insecta; order Trichoptera; family Limnephilidae; genus Drusus; species Drusus annulatus. The sequence goes on along the minus strand of JAGWCC010000357.1, from coordinate 30,042 downwards.
GGAAGCAAAATTTTTATCAGGATTTTTTTTACTTTTAGATTATGCCAGTTCGCGAATCTAGCTTAAGATTGGGTACGAGCTCAGGACAATAATCTAAAAGAGAGAGCGCTGATGTAGTCAGTTTTTATTAGGTTTGCCAGACTCGGCTAAACCTGGGCGTGGCTAGGACTAGGGCTAAGGTATGGATACATCCATTCATATCACATGTCGACATAATGTTTTTGTTTATTCGTTTAACCACTGTTTCACAGTTTTGTTATCAACAAAAATATAGCATGTAACCTAATAAACCGTTGATTTATTTTGCGTATCAAAACGTGTGGGCGGAGTCATAAGCAAAATAATATATAAAAAATACTAAAGTAGGTATTCCCAATATTTAATAGTCGGAATAACATAAGATTATCGATGAATGTGGATGAAGCAAGGACTGTGAGCCACAAGAGAGTTGTAAGGCGTTTCATACTCTCTGTCTGCTTACCGCTGCGGGGAAATAGCGCGGGGGTTGTTTAGTCGAGCGCATGAGAAATTGGAAAAAAGAGTGTTGCCTTCAAAATAATTCTTAAAACGCCAAGAATTCGCGTGCGTTGGGCGGGCACCATCTGGAAAAATACGCTACTGATTCGATAAACGTAATTCCAATTTGAAATTCGTTTTGATCAAGGCTTCTCAAAATTGCGATAAAACCGTCTCATCCTACCGCCCCCGCTGCTCTTCGCCGCCCACCGAGGTCCCAGCGCCCCTTTTGACAACCGCTGGTTTAAATTATCGCGATCATTACGTTCGGATTCGTATTACTTACGTTTATATGGATCCCCTTTGAGAATATCTTGACGGGTGGGTAAGGTTTATTTTTAAGAATTCGTCGATTTTGAGAAATGCCCTTTTCAACCCTTCGTGTATAGCGATTTATGGAGATTTTTTTCTCTATTTTTCTAAAATTTTGACCAATTAAAATAACCATATCTTTTCATTGAAGCAGATTATTTACTCCAACATTATATTTTTAATCTACAAAATAATGATTTGTGAGGAAAATTTAAAACTTCTAAAAGTGGCACAAATAGACACGACGAGGAATAGAAAAAAATACCTTTAAAAAAAAAGTAACAAAGTCAAAACCCCTTGATGGATTGATGAAATCTACAAAGATATTTGATTTATCAAATGATTAGAAGAAAATATGAAATTAAAAAAAAAAGTTCTTAAAAATAATTATAAAACATATCCGGACCGGTTAGAAGCTGATTCAATAAACGCGTCGGATTTCACCCGGGCGTCGTGGGTTCAATTCCTCTGCTAGCTAAGTCCTCATTGCAAAAGGAGAATTCCGCTTATTTTAATGGCAGTAGGAGTTCTTAAAAATATTTTCAGGTTATTCATAACCCGGAAATGTTTGTATTTCTTTTAAAACTACCCGAAATGTACTAAAATGTTTTTTTTTTGGGCCGTTTAAGTTAACAGTTTTATTAAAAATGCTTCAAAATCACTTCAGAATTCTGGTAAGAAATACGGCCTCCATGGTCGAGTGGTTAAATGCTCGACTACGAATACAAAGGTCACGGTTTCAAAACCGGCATGTGCAAATAACATTTGTTCAATATGTTCGATATGCGTCATAGCCAATTTAATTCGTGTCAAATAATATAACGTATATTTGCGACACGTTCCAGAGTGGTAGATACTCCAAGTATCGACCTGATGAATGACCACCATTCAGAATCGAAACGTTGTTGAAATGGCTTTAGCCGTGTTTGCTAACCAGATCTGAACAGCCAGCTACTTCCCAACCTTCCTCTTTTTCATCTCATTTCCCTCCCCACTGTCTTCAATCTCACAACCTACCCCCATTGGATTGGATTGGCCATAATGCCATAGTCTCACTGGCTCCAGACGGCTGGGAGCAGTTGGGACTCTTGTGCGGTATTCACTTAAAAAAAAAAAAGAAAAATACATTCAACACATCTATATTTTTGATAGTCGAGGGCTGTTTTAAGGCCTGGATGGGTACCATGATCAATTCTCGTAATTATGATATTACCATTTTTGTGTGTAACGAAAATTTATAGTATTTATACACTTATTTAACATTCTCAACTCCCAAATGTCTCAGCACACCGGAAGATAGAATTTTTAAATACAAGGAATTTTTGATCAAAGGCACGGTCAACCAAAACAAAATGGCGGATTGTTTCCACTTTTGTAATGTAATCCTCTTTCGTGCCCGCTTGGGGTAATATTTCTCGTAAATTTATTTAGAATCCAGCCATTTTCAGAATTGATGATTTGAGGAATCCGCCAAGGCACGTTTCGCGAAAAATTACGGCCAAAATCATAAAGCGGAACTCCGCCGCAAAGAGTGGCGGGAAAAATAGCGGAATGAATAAATTATTCAGGCCAATTCGTGCCTTCGGGAGATATTACGAAGGTCGATTTTTCCGCGAAACTTTAATATTTTTTTCGCTCAAGTTATTCGAGACTTTGACGTGTGAGAGTTGGTTAATTAATTTTTAAAAATTCAACAATATCCACTATTAAACGTGGGTACTGAACTTGGCGCTTTTGTGGTTTGTTTCAAATTTAAACTTGTGGTTACCGAAAAAAGTACGCAACCTCATTATTAGAATTGAAATGTATTTTTCAGTGTTTTTGACAGGACGCGTATTTTCAAAGAATATTATTATGTTTTTAGTATTCAGTAACTAGAAGTAAGCCTATGTTTAAGGGTCAGCACCCAAGAATACACACTTTTTGGCTTTCTAGTTCAAGAAAAACTACAAATTATTTATCTGTTAATTCTATACGGGTAGTCTAAGGTTTCCAGTGAATACAATTCCTAAACAGTAAACTTTTTAATTCTTTATGAAATGAATACTGGAATTTCAGGGAAAAGATTTATTTTTACCTTTACTGGTTTTCAAACTGCACCTTTTAAGGACATTTTAGTGTGTTTTCATAGAATTTAAAAGATTACTGTTAAAAAATTGTGTTTCTGGAAACCTCGGACATTTTTCTAACTACTCGTAGAAAAATTTGCAGATAAATTAATCATTTGTAGTATTGCTTGTGTTTAAATGCTACAAAGAAAAGTTTAGCATCATTCATGAGTGCTGACCCTTAAACGTTTCAAGATTCAATTTAATTAAAAAATCTGAGGAAAACTACGATTAACTCCAGTGAAAATTAAATTTTATTAAATTGTTATATTTATATCATCTTCTCAATAAATAATTAAACTTTTACAGTAATAATGATACTTGGATAATTTATATAGCGCCGTTTTTTGTGAAATATCACCTCTGGAACGCTTTAGTACTATATTATGATAATTACGATGAAGATGGTAATGTAATAATGCCCTATAACAGTGGCCCCAAATCTCTTTTTCGCCGCGGACCGGTCAACGTTTGATAATTTTACCGCCGCCCGCTAAGGGCGGGGAAAAGGGGTGCGGGGGACACATTGAATGTAGATTAAAAAAAATATTTTTGCGCGGCCCAGTACCATTTGGTCCACGACACGGTACGGTATGGGTTGGGGACTACTGCCCTTTAAGACTGATAATATTAAGTTCCAAACAGGTGTCAATAATTAATGTATTTATGTTTTACCTGTACCTTGTATAATATTATTCATTTGCTTTTGTTTGTTATTCATATACTTTTATTTAACTTTCAATCAATTTTCTGTTAAGCCTCAGCACTCAAAATGGCGCTAAACATCACTTTGTAGCATGCTAATATACGAGGCCTGTTCAAAAGAAAAGGTGGATTTTAAATTTTCGCGGGCTGTGTACATTCGATTATCAATTTTTTTGTTGTTGTTATGTTGGTACACATATGTTTATCATATGTTAGCATTATCAGCCATTTCGGATTAGTGGTTTGTTTTTGACAACTGGAAAGGTAAGTCACGTTTTTGTGTGTTCTTCAATTTTTAACTTTTGAAAAAAATGGATCAAAGAATATGTATTAAATTTTGCGTTAAAAATGGAATAATGTGCTCCAACGCACTTAAAATGTTGACTGTGGCATTCGGCGAGTCTACTTTGTCTCAAAAAAGTGTTTATAAGTGGTACAAGCGCTTTACAGAAACCCGAGAAGATGTTAATGACGATGAGCGTCCTGGAGTGGTGGAAAAATAAATCATGGATTTTATTCTTTGATCCATTTTTTTCAAAAGTAAAAAATCGAAGAACACACAAAAACGTGACTAAACCTTTCCAGTTGTCAAAAACAAACCACTAATCCAAAATGGCTGATAATACTAACATATGATAAACATATGTGTACCAACATGACAAAAAAAATAATCGATAATCGAATGTACACTGCCCGCGAAAATTCAAAATTTACCTTTTCTTTTGAACAGGCCATGTATAAGCAAGACTGTAAATAAATTATCCATAAATTTTCTATAAGTAGTTCGAAAAATGTCTTAGGTTTCCAGTGTATAATTTTTTAAAACTGTAATGTTTTATATTCTAATAGCGAGTACCCGGCATGTTTTGCAGGGCCACTCAAAGAAAGAAAGTGTTTATGTTTATTAAAGTGCTTTTAAATATACACAATATTTTTGTTTTCCCGTCCGGTGCGTATATGAATAAATCAGAAGGTTTTCCGACGCGTGAGCAGGCAACATACAGCTGTCCATGTGAGAATTACGGATTTTCCAAATTTAGTTCACATACTAAAAAATGGAATATAAAATAACTCACTCATATGCGCAGTTTAGTTTGGTTTGCAAAACTTACTCGTCAAGAAGTTAAGCTTTTAGCTTTGAGATTTCAGCTTTTAATCTGAGCTAAGTGCTTTCAGCTTTTAAGCTCTGAGCTTTGAGTTTTGATGTTTCACCTTTGAGCTTTGATTTTTGAGCTTTAAGTTTTGAGTTTTTAGCTTTAAGCTTTTAGCTTTAAGCTTCGAGCTTTAGATTTTGAGCTTTAGGCTTTGAGCTTTAAGCTATTAGCTTTAAGCTATGAGCTTTAAGCTTTGATCTTTAAGCTACAGCTACAAGGTTTGAGCTTAAAGCTCTGAACTTTAGGCTTTGAGCTTTAATCTTTAAGCTATGAGCTTTAAGCTATGAGCTTCAAGCTATGCGCTTTAAGCTATGAGCTTCAAGCTTTAAGTTTCGAGCTTTGAGCTATGAGATTTGAGCTTTGAGCTTTAAGATTTGAGCCATGTTTTTATAGCTTACAGATATCGCTTGCTGTGAAAAAGTTCAAATATCTAAGCAACAGCCATACTTGAATGGAGGCTGTAATCATAATTAGCATCGTAATGGATTGCAGCAAGATATAATTCAGTGTTCAATTTTCGTCTGGATTGAGCAGTGTGTAATCGAACGGTATTCAGTCTTGCTTCCCGTGGCTCGTCTGTCTTAGACGAACGGGCTTGAGTTGTTCAAACGCGATCTGTTTCCAGTCTTGCTTTCCGTCACTCGACTATTTCTAAAGCTCGTGATGCCTTTTTCTTTCGTGCTTGAGGAATAGATTGACCAGTAGCTTGTCGTTTGGGTGCCATCATTAATTTAACAATGAAAGTAATGCATCAAAACGACTATCTCTAAACAAAGAAATATTCATTTGAAAATTTTATTTCATTACAAATATTTGTTTAAAAAAAAGTTCTTAAGTAGGTACCTAATTGTTTTTGCATCTTGAGATAATCTCAATACAACATGGCTTGTTAAATGTTTTTCATACTAATTTTAAAACGTTATAGCAACAGTTTTACATATTGGATTTAATTCAAACTACTCACTAAACCTTCCCGTCACTAAATAAAAAAAAACAACTGTGCTATTTTTAGCGAAACCGGTCGAGTCATTTTCGAGAAAGTCAAAAGACAGACATACAGAAAAACACTTATTTTTAGATACATAGATGAAAAGCATTCTACAATGTCAGTTAAAGGTGCAGTTTGAAAACCAACGAAAGGATTTTTGAACGTTTTACCTAAAAATTCTGTATGGTTTTATTAAGAATTTAAATGATTGCTGTTTAAGAATTGTATTCACTGGAAACCTTAGAAATTTTCTTAACTACTCATAAAAAAATTATAGATAAATCATCTGTGAGAATGCTTGTATTAGAAAGCCAAAAAGTGTGTATTTTTGGGTGCTGACCCTTAACTATTGTTGTTAAATATGATTTGAAAAAAAAAACACTCATATACCTATATTTTGGGCATCATATCATGCCTTTTATATTAATTTACTTAAATAAAATAATATACACTTTGGTTTATTTTGCGTTAAATCCTCACAATTTCTCATTATAATTAATCGCTTCTTATTTGGCATTCTGTCTCATTTCATTTTATATATTGTCTCACTCTTCAATATGTATTCAATCTTTAATTCAATTTAGTTTAAAACCATATATTTTTTTTAAGTATCATTTCATTTATTATTTTCACATTCCAAGTGAACATCTGTGCCTATAATTTTTTTATCTGCCCATTTTTAACATTTTTTTTTCCGATGAATAATAATCGACTCAAAACCAAAACGGGTCGTTTTCGTACAGCATGTTTAATGTTCTAAAAAACAGTTATTTATCATCATTAATATTCTCAATGTTAATTTACCAAATAGCATATATTACAATGTCGACACAAGAAAGAAAAAAACATGTTTTTTTAAGCCCGTGACCTCTATTTCCAGAGATAAAAAGCTTACCACTCTGTCACGGAGGTCATAAAAATAATTTAACAGCCTTTCCATATTCAAATAAATCTTCCAAACCCATTTTATGGGCAAACATTCTTAAAACGCTTTAAATGCGTGTTCCCAAAACTCAATGTTAGTACTAGAGCCATCTTGCTTTCATGTGACGTTGGGAAAAACTTCAAAGTTTTGTGAACGCTTCACGAACTGCTCGTTCTTTAAAATGAACCCTTCACGGTGAACCCTTCAATTGAAGTTCTACAGAAATTCCGATCTTAAATCAGACCAACCTTTATGAAAAATAAAATAAATTAAAACCCGTTAGAAGCGGTCGTATGAGGTTTGCAAACTATATCAGCGCCATCTAAAAGGGAAATGTAAAAGTATAACAATTATTACTAATAAATAATCTTAAAAAAATTGAAAATGAACAATTATTATTAAAACAAAAAAATTATTGAGTATTATCTTATGATCAAACAACACTCGGAAAAACTAGTGTCTCACGCCAGACAAAACGAGCAAAGAAATCAAAGTTTGTAATTCTTTTAGAAAATTAAAAGAAGCTGACACCAAAGTCCAACAAAAAATATCACAACATTAGTCCCGTATAAAATCATGAACAAATAAAACACAACCAAAACACGTCGAACTGCGGATTGTGCGATCGTGCGAACGAATAACTACAATCGAAGTAAACACAAATTAAACTGTGGATGGTGCGATACTACAAACGTTCGAACGAACAAAGAACTAAAATTATAGTTTTCGAAGGAAACTACAAATGAGCATAGATAATGCGATCTTTCTAGCGGAACTACCAACTTCAATTGAAGTATTTATTCAATGAATAGGAATGAAGTTTTAACTGCCGTAAAATGAAGTAGTTCGCATGGAGCGGTCACAACGCTACTTCCACGAGAAGAGATCTCTAGGCAATAAGATCTTACACCGGAGTCTTTGTGCCGAATATGATACAATTTGGGAACAAGCTGACATTGATAAATCTGACTGCCGCCACTGGATGTTGGCAATATCTCATGTCGCCCCGCCATTATCCTCATTATATGCTCTCCTGGTGGATTTACGTATTAACATCTAGAGCTATTGTTACACCGTGTTAAGTATGCGTAGTTAGTCTTTATTTGTCTTCTTCTTCTTCTTCTTATTCTTATCTTTGAGTAAAGCAGAGCTTATCGTAACTAAATTCTAGGATCAAACAAAGTTCTAAATCGCAAAAAAATGAAAATTAAACCTATCTACCCCAAATAAATACATTAAAAAAATCAAATCCCAGTGTTTTTATTTAATATTCAGTGAATATCTTATAATAAACCGTATAATTCTGTCAGCTCTTAAGGTAGCCATAATATGTTCACCATTTAATTTTATACGGGCTACATCGCGTAATATTTTAATAAAATATTACACATATTGACGCTGGAGTTAAAGGGCTTTAGTGACACTTTGGTCAAAAATGAATTGAAAATACAGATTTTCTGCATCGAATGTTCGACTCTCGTTTAATTCTGAAGACTTTTTGGCACTTCAACCACCTAAAATATATGCACTATTTGGGAAAAGGCTTGACACAAGCGAAACAAGTTTGGAAATTTTTAGCTTTTTGTTGCTTCAGGTAACTCAATGCTGACATTAAGTAAACTTTTTTTTTCAAAAACCAACCAGGTAGTTACTGAAGACTTACTGTAAAAAAAACTTTAAAGTGCTCTGGTGTTAACTTCCCAAAATGCCGCTTTGGCCCTTTTGTCTTTCCGGAGACGATATAGTGAGTATATTACCACCGTCCTTTTTCAAGGGCTCGGTCTTTTTGCTAAATTTACATATCTTAATAAGCGTATTTCAATCTTTGGAGCACAGTCAGGCGTGATTATTATACTTGTTTTACCGGTATTTAAATTGAAGATGCTCCGAGGAACTTGCGTCAAGTGATCCCTTCGGTATCAGTGCACAGCTGGGAAACGTACCAAACACCTTCTCAACATTTGTACACGATTGACATTCGCCAGATGAGATCGGGTCGTTTCCATGACTTTTTCTTGTGTTGAATAACTCGGCTGCATAATGATTTTCCGGCCTCTGTGTTTTCTCCCTCTTACAACATTGATCTCTCACACAGCATCCTCAAAGATGACCTTCTCTGTTGAGTTACTGTAAAAAAATACTCTTCAAATTATAATTAACTTTAAAGCATTAATGCTTAATTATTATTAAATATTCAAATAATCTAAATTATAAATATAAAACAGAAAAAAGTCACAAACTAAATAGAACAATGGTCAAGATCGAGACTCGAACTCGGAACTAGATAGTTAGTTATCTAGAGGTTCCGAGTTCTCGAGTCTCGGTCATGTATGTTGTTACTTATAGTTTCTGGCTTTTTCTGTCACATATTTGTGTTTTAGATTATTGATATTATTTAAATATTTAAAAATACTCTATTATGTATATGATCCTGGAAAGAAATCAATATCCAGAATCAAAACGTAGTTGTAAATATGTTGAGACATATCTAGTGACAATATCTGAATAGCCAGGCACTTCATAACCTTCCACTTTCCCATCTCCTTTTCTTCAGTCTTACAAAGTAAAACCCGAAATTCGTGATGCCACAGTCCTACTGCCTCCAGACAGTTGGGACTATTTTGCGGTAGCCATATTAAAAACAATACATATATGGCATTTTGTAGTCTTTTTCTTTTTATTGTCACGTTAGACAGTGCTTAGTGCTTATTCCGTCCGTTTGGGGTCAACGACCTTTTTAATGTGAAAGCCTATTCCAACTGCCCAGACTCGTGGGACTGGGCACAATGGAGCGTTGGATTCCCCAAATATTGTGGAATTTCGTGGAACGGAAATAATGGTGGAAGGATAAGGAAAGGGGAAGAATACAAGTTAAGAGAACCTCCGGAAATGGGGAACTGTTCTCTCTCGTAAATTGTTTTTTGTAATATTGCAAGGAGATACGCCAGAAATTACATTTACGCGGCTACCTAGAACGCTTTTCTTCAAACCTTGAGTTGCAATTGGAATAAACAATTTATATTTATAATACTAAGATGTTCATATTAGATACGAGTATAGACGCTCGACTCCGAATCTAGAGGTCGCGGGCTCAAATCTCAGCGTGTGCAAACAAATTAAATTTAATTAACATGTGTCAACACCCATTGAATTCATTTAAAATAATATATATGAATTTATATTTGCCACACGTTCTAGAGTGATAGATACTCTAAGTATCGCCCTGGTGAAAAACTACCATTCAGAATCGGAACATTGCTTGAAATGTGATTGTTAAAATATGTTAAACATGTTAACTGTCCTCAATCTAATTTCCCTTTCTTTGATTTAACAAATATGTTAAAATGAATTCACATGTTTCATCTGGATTTTTATACCTTTAGCTTGTAGTAATTTTTTTTAAAAAATCTGTTGATGTAAACATGCACTGTTATACCCATATCTGTACCTTTTTCTACCATGATTTATCATAACGATCATGATTTTAGATACTTTTAATTTGTATGCATATAATTTTATTCTTGTTAGTTAGTCTTATTAGCTTAATTAATTTTATATATAAATATGAAATATCACAGAACTGCGCTATATAAGTTCACTGTTACTATTATTATTAAATGGTTTTAGCCATGCTTGGTGACCAGATCTGAATCTCAACCTTCGTCTTCCCTATCTCTTTTCCCTCCCCACTATCTTTAGCCTCACTACACAATATCGAGTATACCATAGTTTCACTGGCTCTACACGGTTGAGAGCAGTTGGAACTCTTGTGAGGTATTCATTTAAAAAAAAACTTGTCTAACATTGAGGTATTAAAAAAAAAATCAAGCACGGCGTGTATACGCATACTTCACTTGAAACTATTACGATACGATAGATAGGCAGGATACGATAGTTTTGGTTGACATACAAAATTGTTATAAATTATCATAATGTAGACTAATACCACGAAAGAACTCACCTACAAATTTTCCATATCTCTCGTAGCAATACGCTTGGATTATTCTGTGATCTAGCCGATTTCGTACATGCTCATACTTTTTGTACCTTGGTGATGCTTAGGCTAAGCGAAACCGGTTGGTCATAATAGTTAAAATAATATCCGTGGTCTCATACAAAGTTATTTTTACATTTCTTTAAATATGTCAAACAACAAATTGATTGCCGTCTACGAAAATATTAAATTTCTTATTTCAAATATTTTCTTTAACTATTCATTTAAATCTTTTAACATCACTATTATTTCATTTTGGGCTTTCAACTGGAATTTTACATATAAAGGTACATTTTACAATGATACAAATGTAAATTATTTGCTCATACGAAAAGTAACAATGAGTAGTAAACATAAGTATTACGTACATTGTATTTAATAATAATAATAAATAGATAATATTGGATAGCGCCTTTTTTGAGAAAAATCACCTCAAGGTCGTTGTTTGTTTTATTACATCAAATTAATATTGATTGAAGGTACATGATATTATAGCCTTCTTGTATCTGCATTACGTGAAGTTAAATACACTAGCGTATTAAGAGCGGATTCAGCAAACGATCTTTGGGTTTATTTTGAGGGCTAAACCATCAAAAATATTAATTATTAAAATAATATCAATAATTTTCAACGTAAATATGAAACAGAAAAAGCCAGAAACTAAAAAAAATAACGGTCGCGACCGAGACTCGAACTTCTCTATCCGGAAGTAACGCCTCTGAGCCAATTGAGCTACCGATAATTAGAAACTGATATTTTAATCGATCTCACACATAAAAATAATATTAAAAATTATAAATATTATTTTTCAATTTCTACCGATATAAACTGCCATATTATTGATATTATTTCAATAATTAATATCAAAATATTAATTTATTTATATACGCCCTCATGGGCTTTTACATAAAATTGATATAAAATAAAATAACAGTGACATAAAAAATAACAATGACATAAAAAATAACAATGCACCCAAAAACATGATGAAATTGATAGAAAATTAACACTAGTATTTTAGAAAGAGGTATGCTATTATAGCCTTCTTGTAACTAGATTCAGTGCAGTTGAATATAACTACTATTTCAGCGATAGAAATAAAAAAAGCATAGAGCTTTATAGTTAATTCTAACTTAACACTAATTGAAAAACGTGTTTTATTGGTTTATTTTGCGTTGAAACCGCCACAAATACTTTTATAAAATTCTATCCAGGATGACAGAAGTGTATTCGCCTTTTGGTATTTCAGTGGTGCTCCTTCAAATATTGATTTCCGCATTGTACCCAGCACAAAAGATGCATTCCTGCTACTGAATTCAGTCAGATCTCATCTTTCCTCTACAATTTCACGATTCACGTTCGTAAATCACGGTACCAGAGTTTCATATGCAGTAGAATAAGTTGATTGAGCATCCTAACAAAGTTTGTACATCTTGAATAGAAATGATATGCACACGTTTTAAAATTCATATACTCTTTCGTTTTCTTTGTGAGGTGGAGGAAAGTTGGTAATGGTCATTGTGGTGGAATACTGAGTTTACTTAGCCCATCGTTGATGGCATTGATATAAATATGTATTTCAACTTTTATTTTATGTATTATAATCAATTATGGAATGTATTACATTGCACTACTCCTACATACCTTCTGGAATAAAACATTTTTTATTTTTATTTATTGAAAATATAATGGAAAACTAATTATTAATGTTACATTGCCATTTATATGAAATAACACCCCATCGGTGCTTACAAATTCAGAAAATAATATAAGTTATAACTGAAAATTTCGAAGATGCTTGGTTATTCTACTTAGATTTTAATTGGCTTTAAGGAATTAACGAACATGGTGGTGGGATGGAAATAACACTGAAAATGTGTTATACGGCTGAATGAAGTTGGGATTAGGGAATAAGAAGGAAAGAGGGTTGGGAAGTACCTGGCTATTCAGACATGCTGACTAAACATATTCGAGTCATTTCAATCAAAGTTTAAAAAACGATGTTATTGGTTTTATCTGCATTATTTAGATTTTATTTTTTCTGTAATAATGTTTTTCTGCCTAGAATTTCTAAGGCAACTCAAGTTATTGTTAGCTTGCTCCGTAATTTCTATCATAGGCATGGAAATTTAAAATAACTGTCTAACTTATCTTTTCTAATAATAATAATAATAAAGTTTTATTCCAGAAGGTATGCAGAAGTAGTGCAATGCAATACATTCCATAATTTCTAATAAAAAAGGGTGTTTGCCAGACATCATATTTATTTATTTAAATTTATCCAAATCCCATGCGAAGCCGGGTTGTGACAGTTGTCTAGTTAGAAATAATAAGCAAAACGTATAAACAATCTTTATCATTCAGAATAATACATTATCATTTGTATTCATATTGAAATTAATATCAGCATTGATTGTTTTAAATCATTTAAAAAAAACAATCATTAAATTTAACTGAAAATTTCATTAGATTATTTAAACAAACAGAATAATAAATATAACCTTTCGACTGAGTAGGAAAACTATTCTAATTTGATTTGATCAGTATTTTGAAATAATTTTACAGCTAAATATGAAACTTTCATTCGATCACTTTAAGCCTAGAAAATAACAAATACATGAATTTATATTCAAAATTGGTATTCGTGAGTAGGTACAGCAATTTAAAGGTTGGCAATACAACACACTCGAGTAGTTGTAACAATGGAAACCCTTTTCAGTTATTTCAGGTGCGCGTAAACCGGCTTTCAGCTTTGCCTGAAACGTGTGGCCGCTTAAAATATTCTCATTCAGTCAATGCGTTTTGTTTACTTGGCACTATTTGTGTTTTTCTTATATTTTTGTCGAATAAAACCGGGCGCGCTTTGCTGAATATTATGAAGTTTAATACGTTTCTTGTATTTTTCTCTATATGCTCGGAAGTTCTGGCCGACACACAGAGTATTGCGCATGGAAAGGTTCAGAACTACATTATTCTAGTAAAGTAAATATAACCTCAAGTACGCTTTACAATTTGCTAATTACCGGCTTGCTGAACAAAAAAAAAATACACAGAGTGAATCTTGGCACAACTAAGGGATCTTTAAGTATTTGACGACTTATTCGGAGATATCTTTCAGTTTTTGACGACTTATTTGGAGTGATCTTTCAGTATTTGTCGACATATTTGGAGAGATATTTCAGTATTTGGTGACTTCTTTGGAGAGATATTTGAGTATTTGGCGACTTATTTGGAGAGATATTTCAGTATTTGGTGACTTCTTTGGAGAGATATTTTAGTATTTGGCGACTTATTTGGAGAGATATTTCAGTATTTGGTGACTTCTTTGGAGAGATATTTTAGTATTTGGCGACTTATTTGGAGAGATATTTCAGTATTTGGTGACTTCTTTGGAGAGATATTTTAGTATTTGGCGACTTATTTGGAGAGATATTTCAGTATTTGGTGACTTCTTTGGAGAGATATTTTAGTATTTGGCGACTTATTTGGAGAGATATTTCAGTATTTGGTGACTTCTTTGGAGAGATATTTTAGTATTTGGCGACTTTTTTGGAGAGATATTTCAGTATTTAGTGACTTATTTGGAGAGATCTTTCGGTTTGACGACTTATTTTGAGAGATATTTCAGTATTTGGCAACTTTTTTAGAGAGATTTTTCAGTACTTGGGGAATTGTTTGGTTCCCAAAATCAAAATCAAGATTTGATGCTGTTGCAACTTTCTAATGTAAAGCAGAAATTAGTTTATCTGATGCAGCAGCAACTCTTGAGCGGTAGGCTTCGGCGTCATAATTTTTTTTTAATTGGGTTCTAGTTTTGATTTGATAGATACCAAAATGCAGATATTTTTCTGCAAAAATTTTTTTTCGACGAAAGCTAATCTAATTTTTAATTGATAAAATTATTGTTGTTTTATTTATACTTTTCAATTAAAGAAACATTTTTCAATTCAGCCAAGAAAAATTCGAAAAGTAAGTGTTGAACTCAGATGATAATACAGCCATATTAAAACTTCGTAATAATTTGAGCGAATCGATCTCCAACGTCTAATTGGCCTGACAAGTCAAGTTAAAAAACAATCTCAAAATAACGTTTTTCCAAAAAAATTGCAAATACTTAGTCTGAGTGAATAAAAAATTGATTAAGTCAGATTCCCACCCGGGCGTCGTGCGTTCAATTCCTCTGCTGGTTGATCAAATTGTACAAGCAACATATTCCGCTTCTTATAGTGTCAGTAGGAGTTTTTAAATATTGTCAGGTTATTCGTAACCCGGGAATGTATGTCTTTCTTTTTATAAAAAAAAAAAAATATATTAAAAAATTATAAAAAAGACAAACATTCCCGGTTTACGAATAACCTGACAAAATTTGAAAACCTTTACTTCACGACGCTCGGGTGGGAATCTGACGCGTTTTTTCACCCAGCTACCGATCGGTATCAATAATTTATTACTTATTATCATAGCAATTTATTTTAACAATCCTACATATTAGCGATCAAATCCTTGCAAAAGTGTTGCGTAATCTAAAATTCAATCGAAGTTGTAAGCCAAAAAGGGTAGCTCTGCTTTCTTAACGTAAAAACATTTTCTATGGATTTCCATTTTTTTTAATATTTACCATATAAATCAGAGATATCAGAGATTCATCATAAGGTAATTAGCAAATATAAAAAAAAATTGGAAATAAGAAAATGTAATTTATGTTAGGGAAGCGCTGCATATTCGTTTTATTGCGATTTATAGCTTAGATCTTTTATAGAATCTTAGATTTCGAAATAATTCTTTGACAAGAATTTGGTCAATTTTTTTTATAAAAACGAGTTATTTGTCCAAAACACTATCTTGAAATATAATTGTGCTCGGGTAGAGCTTTGCGTACCATCACAGATATGGCTGCATATATCGGTAGATATTGGAGAAAATAATATTAATACTTTTAAAGGAAGTAGTAACAGAAAAGTTTTATGAATGCTAATGAAGCAAGGAGTGTGTGTCAAGACAGAGTTGTATGGCGCCCCATCCTCTCTGCCTACCTCTGCGGAGAAACGGCGTGATGGTTAGTTAGTCAGTTAGTCAAGGAAGTATGATATTGATAAAAATTGTGGTTTCTAAAAACGTTTCTGTAGCTCGATTGGCAAAGACATTACTCACGGATAAAGTAGAAGTGCAGAGGTCAAAACTCGGTAGCGACCTAATTCTTTTTATTTTCCGTTTCAAATTGAAAATTTTTGAAATTGTTAAAAAATAAAAAGCACAAAGCTTTAAAATTAATTAATCAAAAAAAAAAAATTTAAAATACCGAGAAAACGAAGTGTGTATACAAAAGGCTTCTTAAAACTCCGAGAACTCTGATGAAATAACGAAAACAATCCTCGAAGTTTGCGCCTGATACATTGTTACAACAAAACACTGCTCAATTTTACAGCCTTCGCCGCGCCGTTCCAAACTTTAGAGTGGCGGTATCAGTTTCCCAAGGTAATCAGCTCGAGGAGTCCTCCCTCCAGACGAGGGACAGGAGCCGGAAGATGACAAAGATAAAGCTTAGTCCAAAAGTCGTCAGTCGCCATATTCTCCGAGATCAGATTTCAAATGCAAAGTTCCTGTTTCTAGGAAGTTGAGCTTCCTTCCCGCCGTCGGGGCGAATGCAAACTTCGTGTCCACAGTTCCGCATTCAACTAAGTTGACAACATAACAATTACATTTTTAGAAGTCAACAAGTATTAAGAAATCCGTCTTGATAACTCTATCTTTTTAACAACAGCTTTTTACAAGGTGACTGGTACTTGATGCGAAATATTAATACTAAAAGACGTTAAATATGAGACAATACATGTACAACGTATATTGTACAATCAACTGAGTTTTTATACATATTGGGATACATATTTCTCAACATATCTTTTCCTTTCAGCTTCTGAGTGAATACCGCACACGAGTCCCTACTAATCCCAACCGTCTGAAGCCAGTGGGTCTATGGAATACCAAATTGGGGTATGTTATTTATTTATTATATTGTATACGCCCGAGAGAGCTTTTACTCGTACGTAAAAAGGTTCACAATCGACAGTGAAAAAATGAAAATTATATGCACGACCAAAATAAGGAATAGTTTGAGAGTAGTAAATAATAGTGTTTAAATACATAAATATGATTAAAAACATGGTGGAATAAAGTAAAATAAATTACCTATAGCATCATTTTTGTAAAAAATCACGTTCTATTTTACTCCACTGTACTATGTACCAGCGTCGAATGTTTAGCCATGGTATTAAAAATAAATCGTATTTTTCAGAAGAATTAAATTTTTGGTTTAAATGAGGCTGAAAGTAGAGAGGGGAGGGAGAGATATAAGTATGATATAATAGCCTTCTTGTATCTACATTCCATGCAGTTAAATACATCAGCCACCTTTGCGTATGTATTACCAATGACATGCAATCTGGTACAAGCGAGTATCAGAAAGACTCAGTCCTGATGTTATTATTACAGGTAAATACAATTTTGGATCGAGTAGTTCTCGTTGGTATGTGTAAGGAAATAAGGTTCAGTAAATCAGGGCTGTCTATAGTACGATGATGAAGTTAGTGGGGAGGGGAAGTAGATGGGAAAGAGGAGGGTTGGGAAGTACCTGGCTAAATAATGTAAAGCTGTACTTATCTGCGTAGGTAAAGATTTTAACCAAAATCATAAAGGTGCTGTTTGAATAAAATTCATATATCCGGTTCCTTTTCCATGCTATATAACATAGATGAGTAGAAAATGTATAATTTTATATATCCTTACGCCAGGGAGGGAGGTGGGTTGAAAATAAAAGTTTGTGTATCAATGTTTTCTACACAAATAACTAATAAAATACAAATATGAATTATTGAATAATAAATACACTCCCAACTCTCTCTGCGGCCTAGCGAGGACCCCCCTCCAACACATCTTCTTCGGCAGCGATACAAGCGATCTTGTCGATTTCGGACGTAATTCGTTTTTTACATGTTTCGTGACCTTCTTCACATCAGATAATTTGTTGAAACAGGACCAAGATTTTTCATTAGTTCAAGCCTAACCATTCCTTGGTTGTACCTACCTCTACTGCACTCATCTCGATGATTGTTGCTGTATAGACTTTGACGGCCTCCATGGTCGAGTGGTAAGATGCTCGACTAGGAATCCAAATGTCGCGGATTAAACCCGGCGTACGCCAATAACTTTATTTAACTATTATGTGTCACAACACATTTAATTAATATAAAATAATAAAAAGTATATTTGCGGCACGTTCCAGAGTGGTAGATACTCTAAGTATCGCCCTGGTGAAATACCACCATTCAGAATCGAAACGTTGCTTGAAATGGCTTTAGCCGTGTTTGGTGATCAGATCTGAATAGCCAGCTACTTTCCAACCTTCCTCTTCCCCATCTTCTTCCCTTCCCCACTACTTTCAGCCTCACAACATACCCCGATTAGGGATGCCATAGTCTCACTGACTCTAGACGGTTGGGAGCAGTTGGGGCTCTATAAAAAAAGAAAAACGAGTCACCAAACCTCGATGATCTTTCATCTTGAATGCTAATTAACAATACTAATTTGTACAGCGTTATTTTTGTGAAATATAACCTCAACTAACTAACCATCAGACCATTTCTACGCAGAGGTAGGCAGTAAGTCCGAAATACTTTTCTGTTATTTAAATTCCTGACATGATCTGACTCAAGTACTAGACTCACTTAATCGTGCTACGTCCTCTCGAAGAATCCCCGACTTCTTCTTTCACCCACGCGCGTAGTATATTCTCCTTCACGTAGAGTATTCTCCATAATACTCAGCATCGGTATCCTTTTTGTAAGCTTGGTAAATACTGAATAAAAACTCGAACAAAACTTTTCACTAGAACATTGATTTTTCATGCAGCTTCTCGCCGAATGATTGTTTTCAGGACTTCTGAGAATTATTTCAACACTTCACTAAATATTTTGCCAAGTCAAGGGTAAAAAGTTTTCCCTACGTTTGCGAAGCCTCAAAACGAACGTTGGGATTATTATCTCGCGAAATATCCGCGCGTCTTTGATTCTCCCCCAGTCTCCACACATATCTAAAGTGAATTCATTACTTCCACTCTAACTTTTTTCTCTCTCTCTTTGTTCGTAATATTATTTATTCGAAGCATTATTCCGAATTGAGCAAAGTGCGAGAAAAATACCTCCGAATGGACTGTTATTCGAGAGTTTGGTAATCGTCTTCGCCCTAAGTTTCTTTCCTTTCATTTTTTGTACACTTTTGTACTTGGACCCGTTATGAGGTCGATTAAGTCCTTAAACGATTGTGAAGATCTTTTTTGTATTTCGTATGGCCTGTTATCCATTTGCGTTTGATTCAAAGTATTTCATTCTATACACTTACGTTCCATACTTTTAAATTTATGTTTTAAATAGATTTTTCTGATACCGAGCTTTTCCGGTATTTTTATTAATTTTTTAAACGTGGTCACTCCTTTTTTACATATCTCTATTTTGACTAGTTTAGTTAACCATTTGGTTATTCTCAGACAGCAAAACATGACGAACATTTGCTGATTTTTATGCATTTATAAGATATTTAACAATGACGAAAAAATTGTTCGACATAAAATTTCTCTTATCTTTTAATTTGACACCTACTTACTTAAGAATTGTGGCTAACCCCTTTTTGTTTTGAAGCGAAGAAATAAACACGTGAAGTGTTTGATAATCACATTGTAGTATTTTTTTTTGGCTTGGCTTTTGTATTAAAATACACCGCCTTTACGGATTCTAGCGGCTAAATACGTCTGCCCAGTTGTGTATTGACATTTTTATAGTTGAAAATTTTTTTATTAAGTAAATATTCGAACAAAATGAATTGCCTCTCGCAACACATTTATAAACAAATGCTCAACCAGTAAGATGTTAGATGCAACGGTATTGGCCTAGCTGAATGTAAGTTGCCTTTAGGTAAGTTTGTCTTTCATGCAGAGATCGGCTAAGTATGATGTCGCCAGCAAGTTCAGTGCTTTATACAACATGCAAAAACTTTTATACTGAACTCTCTCCGTGACTCTAAGCCAATTTGCGCAATCAGGCATGAAATGAGTTGGTTCGCTTGAAATTTTTAGATTTTTTAAATGCTGATTTATTGGAGATAATTACGAGGGCGGAGCGTCCCCTAAATGAAGGTTTCTATTCACGTATTGACGGGGAGTGGTTTTTGCGGGACCCCGAACGGAAAGGTGACGTTTTTACTACTAGGCAATCAGAACCTTTTTGTCAATCCTCGTTCAAATGATTGAAGGAAGATTGATTGGTGGGAGGCTGTTGGTTTATGCGGAGATGGGTCAGAAAGGATTCGTGTCTTTTTAGTCTTTATACTGAAGTACCTACTCACAGGATTGGTAATATTCTAAGGGTCTCTATTGCTTTGACTGTAAGACAGAGACGAGATATAATATTTTATAGGTTTATCAATGTTCAAGTTCTACTATTTTTTTATGCGTAGTATTTTAATTGTAATACCAGTATCTACTTTTATTTCAATTCCAATTTTAATAAATAAATAAACAAGAAATTGTAAATAACTTTAAAGCATTAATGCTTTAAAATTATTTCCAATTTCAATATTAATTCGATACTTGGTAAGAAGTCAAAAGATCTCCCGTATTTAAATAAATGGATATTTATCCAATACACGATCTAGGTATTCAATGAACTCGGATTGAGCATTGAATCCATTAAAAAAATGGCTGCCAAAAATCGGAAGAAATTGAAAATTATATCAATAATTTTCAATGAAAATATAAGACCGCTTAAAATGCCACTTTATTATAAGGTCTCAATGGCGAAATTGGTTAAAGCGTTACTCCTGGATAGAGTAGAGGATCTGAGTTCGAGTCTCGGTTGTGACCATTGTCTTTTTATTTTCTGGCTTTTTCTGTTTCATATTTGTGTTTTATATTATTGTTATTATTTAAATAAATAAGAATCTTTAAACAGTATTGCTACCGGCATCTTCAGACTGGTAAAATTTATGCTTCAATGCACCAATAATGCACTGTATCAGTTTGATGCCTACAGTAGGGTGAAATTGGTCCAGTCTAAAATTAAAAATTGGAAAAAAATTATAAAACTTTTAATTAAAATATAACAATGAAATTCTTCACCGTAATTGAAGTAAGCCCACATCCTCCGGATATGAGGCCAGGTGTATTCATTAACACACCGGGAGGATTGTATAAATTAATAAACGCATTCGTATTCTGAAAAAAAACTACCGATATTTAACATTGTTACGGGGACATAGCACATCTCGTCTTTGTCATAATTTAGGCTCCCGTGGAACAAAAGTTCGGGAATCTCTGTACTATACCACTAGCTGCAAAACTTGTACTCTAAGCGGTTGGCAAACGTTAAAAAAAATTAGCCCTTATTGTAAAAAGGTTGTATATCGCTGCTAGGTGGTAAATTCTAGAAAAAAAATCTGATTTTAAATTAAATTGGATAATTTTTTAATTTTTTGACTCATTCCAGGTTATTTGAGTTCTCTTCAGAGCCAGATAAACAGTTTTAGTTTTGTCATCTTCTTTTTCTTTCAAATCTTCTTTTTTTCATTTGGTACATTATACTAACTTATATTATTTTTAATTTAAATAAATATTTGGGTGAAATTTAGGCCTTGCAACCCAGCGCCGTCGGTTCTATCGTTTTTGGCTGCCACAGCTACTTTCGGTCTGTTCAATATACTGTTTGACAAGTAGTGCAAAGCCAATTTCTCCTGACAATAAAATCAGGATTCACATCAATATACTCTTTATGATAACTTCCATTGCATCCGGTACACTTATAAACTTCAACGTCAACCTTGACAAGACATTTTTTGCACAAATTAAGCCGTACCATTTAAAAAAACTAACTTTTATAGCTTAATAACTAGCTCGCATTTGCGTTCTCAACCGTTTGACAATAAAAGAGCCAGATAAATAGATAAAACTTTACCCAAATTGCATCAAGATATGGTAAAAATCTCGAGATACGTACCTACCATATATAATTACATAACTAATGGATTTTTGGGGCGGCGTAAGAAAATAAGTGGATAAATCAATGTTTTTATTGAAAATTTATTCAGATTATCCCACTTTCTCCATATTAGAGACAACTTCTGTACCACTAAAGCAATTTGCGAACTCGCGCAAGAAGCGCACTGCTCCTTTGTAAATCTTTTTAAGTATCCCATTTTTATGAAAAGTGTAATAAAACTGAAAAATAAAACGCCCTTCTGATTTATTAGATAGGTTTTACCAATTTCCAGAATTTTTTTAATAACAAAATAGCGAGTAAATCCGCAGCTACTACACCATATACAGTTTTTTTTCTAACTGAGTATTAATCAGACCACTAACTACAAAACTAGTTTTTCCTAAAAATAACTATGTTCCTTTAAGAAAATGAAAAATTAAGAAAAAATGTATATTTTGGTATAACTTGCAGACAAACCGCCATGTGGCAGCTTTGCATGACTACCTTTTTGTTTGTAAATATTTCTGTAAGAAATAATAATAGCGGTATAGAACGATTTTTTGTGGTTATCCATGCATACACAGAACATTAAATATGATGTATCTAAAGGTCAGATTTCTTTCGTGTTGAGCATAAGGCCGTTGCCTTCCGTATAAGGTTTTCTGTGGGTTTCCCCTTTCTCCAAGGCGAATGCGGAGGAATTCCAAAATATAGGATAATTCCTTCCTATCCTCACATAACATAATCAGACTATATAGATGTACCAGTGTCGTGTTCGCTGAGGTGGGGCAAGCAGTTGAGTCTAATCCTCAAGTGTTTTGTATGGTTTTCAATAACATCTTTTCTTTGGCAAATTTGGGTCGTATAATGACAAAAGAGTTAGGTAAACGGGGTCACATGGGGTAATGAAGTAAGACGTAATGAGCCGTTATACTTATACAATGAACACAGAGTTAGTCAGTAGATTTAAATGTTTCAATCACTTAATGATATAAGAAATATAAATATAAGAAATTAGAAAATAAACCATTCATATGTTTCATATTTCACCACCGCTGTAGCCTTTGGAGAGACTTGGTCACCGCCAGAAAACGTCTCCACCCCTGCTAGTCTCCCGTTGTTTAGTCACCTAAGCTTAGGCCTTTTAACAATCCTTCGTCTTGCTGGTATATCGAATAGAAGTCTCTTCGGTGGTCGACAGTTTATTATACTGTTCTGACAGCGGTTTGGAAAAACTGCGATTTGTCGACTTAATATGTATATCAATAAAATGGCTTTAAACAAAGTTATTTATATTTAAAGAAATTTAAAGAATACTTTCTAAAAGACCACGAATATTATTTTCATTTTTATGACCGATTAGTTTCGCTTAGCCTAAGCATCATCAGGATACAAAACTAAACCAAACAACAAAATACAAAATTTGCGGTTATATATACATACAGAGGGAAGACAAAATATAAAATAAAATAACAATACAATAGAAAAACATTAAAATTATAACAAAGGAACAGAGAGAAAGAGATAGATAATATGAATTGAAAGAGACAAAACGTCAATTGAGAAGGTGATTAAAGAATAATGATAAAATTTATGAGTTTATTTGTATTTAATCACTAGTCTATGTTTCATATATGTTAAATCACCCATGAAAAATCAAGAAATATAACTTGACTTGCTAAGAAAAAAAAAAGCTCGTCTAAATTTCAAAAGATGATTTTTAATTTGATAATTTTCATTCACTCATAAGCAGGGCCGGCCCTATAGAGGTTGCAGCAGTCCGCTCCAGACAACGAATCACCAAGGCGATGATAGTACCTAATCACAGTGCTTTACGACATGAATTGAATAAAACATACAATTCATGGACGGTTATTAAACCCGTAAAATTGGCCCGATGGCGCGGAATAAAAACCCGCGCTTCTCATCTTATACTTGATACGAGTTGGTACCAATCTTCTGTTCGAACAAAAAAATTACCTGCGCCAGGCGCCGCTTGACTCAGGGCGTATGGATGTATATACTCGTATAACCGCACACCTTGTATTTTTTGTTTAGTTTAATTTTGTACCCGATGTTTAGGCTAAGCGAAACCGGTCGGTCATAAATATTAAAATAATATCCGTGGTCTAATACAAAGTAATTTTCCATTTCTTTAAATATGTCAAACCACAAAGTGATTGCTTTCTACAAAAATATGAAATATATTTACAGTTATATTGGCTGGACTCGAGCGACACAAGTTCGGAACTTTTTGGCTTTTTTGTCGCTTACCTGAGTTAACTTTTTTTTTCAAAATACAATTAGTTACACAAAACTTATGAATATTATTGTAAAAAAAAAAAACTTTAAAGTCTTCTAAAGTTAAAGTTTCTGGTGTGAATTTTCCAAAATGGCGCTTCAGCCCTTTTGCCTTTCCGGCGACGATATATGTAAGATAAAACAATTTTTTGATTTTATTCATAATTGATAGCGGTTGATTTAAAAAATATCAACACAAAATAACAAACAAAATGACCATAAAAAGTTAATCAATTTTTACCAACACGTAAGGATAGCGCTAAACTAGTTGGTAAATGTTTCGCGGCTCGGGCACATAGTTGTAGGATGGATTTTGTTTCAAAGTATCCCCGCCTTAATGTAAACGTGCTTTGCATAATCCGGGTCCTCAGCTTCTATTCCTTGTTCTCGGAGAAGTGTTTTCACCGACGTTTAGAGAGCGGGGTGAATCGAGGCCGCCCCGAAGAATTGTGCGAAACTTTAAATTAATTCGCAGAACTAATAATATAATGTTGACGATTCACTCTTCTTTGGCCACTCGCGGGGTTAGTTTAATTTCAGGGATTAAATTAACATAGGATATTATTAATTAACATGCTTTAGAAAGGAGTTATTGTTTTAGTTGGAAGTTAGAATAAACTATTTAAAATTGTGACCTAGATAACTATCTCAAGGAAAAGTAAGGTTGTAGTGTTTCAACCGTCATATTTTTCATAATTTAAAAAAATTCGGCCCGTTTCCGCTCTTGATCTAATTGTGATTTTTAAACCGGACCTTTGACGGCCTGCGTGGTTGAGTGGTAAGACGTTTGACTACGAATCCAGAGGTCACAGGTTCAAACCAGACTAGGGCAAATAATTTTTATTTAATTAATATGTGACAAAACACATTTATTGCATTAAAAATAATATATAGTATTTTTGTCAGCACCTTCCAGAGTGGAAGACACTCCAAGTATCTCCTTGGTGAAAGACCACCATTCAGAGTTGAAACGTTGCTGGAAATAGCTTAATTAGCCTCCATGGTCGAGTGGTAAGACGCTCGACTACGAATCCAAAGGTCGCGGGTTCAAACCCGGCGTGCGCCAATTTCTTTTATTTGATTAATATGTGTCATAACATATTTAATTCATGTAAAAATAATAAAAGGTATATTTATAGATACTCTAAGTATCGCCCTGGTGAAAGACCACCATTCAGAATCGAAACGTTGCTTGAAATGGCTTTAGCCGTGTTTGGTGACCAGATCTGAATAGCCAGGTACTTCCCAACCTTCCCCTTCTCAATCTCCTTCCCCTCCCCACTACCTTCAGCCTCACAACATACCCTATTTGGGAATGCCATAGTCTCACTGGCTCTAGACGGTTGGGAGCAGTTGAGACTCTTGTGCGGTATTCACGTAAAAAAAAAAAAAGCCGTGTTTGGTGACCAAATCTATATAGCCAGGTACTTCTAAACCTTTCTTTTCTTTATCTCTTTCCCCTAATCACCACCTCCAACCTCACAACATACCCCAATTGGGGATGCCATCTCCAGACGTTTGGGAGCAGTTGGGAGCAGTTGCGGTATTCACTATAAAAATAAATAAAGATCAGGGTTTAACGGGGACCCTTCAAATGTCGAATCAAATCGCTGAATTGTGACGATGTCAAATGTAACGAATGTTTGAAACACCCCAACCTAATTGTCGTAAAGTTTCGATAAAATTTATCGACAAAACTTTGAAGTTGATAATCAAAATAGATACAAGGAAACAAAAATGTTTGGAGTTTTTCCATTATTTTAAAGTGTTGATTGATGTGTTAACATTATTTTTCGCTGTCGGAATTGGCTTGAAAGATTGCCGACATTAAAAAAACTGCTATTTTAGAAATGTGGAGATTGAAACATTAAATAAGCCGAGTTGGTAATAATTTAAAAAAAAATCCAATTAAAGTTTCATAAAATATCTGCCAACTTTTTGCGAGGAACTTTTTAACTTGTTTATAAATATGTCGTCGTTAGCGTGAAAAAGTTATAAAAATTGTTTATATATATAAAAAAAATAAAAAAATATATTTAACACAAAAATATGTTTATTTGCCAAACTCAGTGAGCGTGCAGTTAAGATCCTCGGTTACGAATCCAGAGATTCCAGGTGTTGTATCACATATTTCTCAATTGTCAACTATTACAATTAAGAAATATGTGATATATCAACCATTACATGTTGGTAAATATAAATATACTTTTTCTTATCGCCGCTTATGGTAATCACCTCTAAGAAGCTTTTTGAAAAACGTGTATTTAAGTGTCTTTTAATTGGCTTCGGTTCGTAGAATTACCTCAATGGGTTTTTTTTTAGCGTTGACAAATCTTTTCTCTGGTGCTATGCCGATTGCGGCGAATGCTGTAACAGGCGCAGCAAACATTTCTGTAACCGAAATGAAATCATCAACCTTCGTATACTAAAATACTAAACGTGAACCCTTTAGTTTAGTCTTATAGGATTGTTCCTTTCTTAAGCTGACCTATGAAATTACACAAATTGAATATAATTAGACTGTATAGAGCTTGGAAGACATGGAGAGGTACCTTTGCAAAACAGTGTATCAGGACGGTTAACTTTATACTGACTCGATAGGAAGAGACAAAGATAAATTAAAGGATGTTGAATAGCATATTAGTTACCGCCAACATGGGATTCGGACATTTTTAATAAACACATTTGAACAAATTAAACAAAACAATATCAATACACCATTCAAATGATTTATAAAGTCAAAATAATGATGGAAGCTTTTTCTTGATTTTATGTGTTTATATCATAAAAAATGTGAAAATTCTTTAGTTCGGTCAAAAATATTTACAACTGTTGAAATACCTCTGAAAAGTGATGTTTTATAATCTTTGTTTGGTCTTATTTGAACATTCACGCATAGCACATATCACCATCATGTTAGATTTATTTGTATAACCACTGCAAAGGATTTTAATCAACACAAATATAAGATATAACTTCAAAATCCGTTGACGTAAGTTATGCGACTCGATGATGTAAAGTTAGCGTAGATGGAGAACATCCTTACATACTTAGGAGTGCTGCAATATTATATGACGACTTTTATTGTCTCTTTCTCTCTCATGTTATACAACGTAAAAACCCGGAGAAAGTGATTTATCGCAAATTTGTATAGATTGGGTAAAAATATTTAGCTCTCTTTCCAAATATATTCTCACTCCTATGTAGAGAGTAAGAAAATTACGAAAAGGAGTTTGGTACTTGTGATTTTTTTGGCTGACTCCTCCTCTTATCAAGATGCGTTTCTGCACATCAGCCGTCAGCCGTATTCTTTCGTTTGTTAGACTCTACCTTTTGTCCATTATTTACTAAATTATATTTAATATATGTTGGGATGAAAAGTATAGCAAGGAATTTTATTAGAATTTTTTATTATTAGTCTTATTAGTCTTCTTTAAGTCAGTTTTATACGCAACTTCCCCAGCCTATTATTTCGTATTGCAGAATTGATTGGGCCAGTGGGTAGTAAGTCTTTAGATATAAAGGTTTTTTGTAAAATGGTTCTTAATTTTAGGAAAATGTAATATAGTTTACGTATTCTTTTTACAGTTTGCGTGATGTGCTCAGTCCACTTAATATGATGGTCTATTGTAATACCTAGATATTTGATATGTTCCTTTCTTGTCAGTGTAGAGTAATTATAAGATTTTCGATTTTCAGGAAATTTTTTACCAGAGTTATGAATAATAATATTGGGGTGTACCAATTATGTGAGTATGTATGTATTTTCGTCAAGAGATGTTATTTAAAAAGCATGTTCATTGTCAGATATGATTAAAGTTTCTCACGGCTGATATTAATGTTGTTTGATTTAAATGTTGTTAAATTGAGCCGGATGTAAAATTCTAGTTATTTCTTAATTTTTTTATGACGATATTTATCGCCTATCTTAAATTTTAGTATTTTTAAAATATAATTACAGTTTTAATATTTTTATACGGGTACGATTTAAAGTGTTAGTTAGCGCCATAGTCGTAAATTTCTCCGCGTGGCGTCCCGGTCGGTATTTGATGACACCAGAGCCGAGTCGAAGCGTTTAGATTTATTGTTTTTTAATCATTTTTCAAAATAGATTTATTGATTGTACCTTCCAGTAAGCATACATAAAAAATCTTAGGTACACCTTTTGAAAACCGGCGTCTATTTTTCTACGTAACACGTGTAGTTAAATAAAATATAAAAATAAATTTCATATTTTTTAGAGGAATTCCTTTCTTTGGCCAACATTTTCCACAGTACTTAACTTTTACGTCTGTACATGTCTCCTATATTTCGTCCTTGATATTTTTAGTACATTTAGTACCAGTCACTCAATGTACACCGTGTTTCAGGGTGGTACCGCAATACTTCAGGAGGTGATTTTTCACAATATTCTAAAAAAAAAATCCTAATGCTCTCGTTGAACATATTCAAAGAGTCCAATTCTACTTTTTCAAAAGTTGTTCGAAGCTTGTCGAAAACTTGTATTGTGGTCGTCATCATGAACATCTGCAGAAGCGTGCACTCTTTGTAGGCACATATCCACTGCCTACCCTGCCGAACTCACATAAAAATATGAATATTATTGGATTCAATATTATGAAATTATTACAAAAAAATCTACACTTTCGGAAATACTACAACGCGTCGAAAGTAGAAACTAAATATGCCCAAACGCCGCCAACGTTAGATTACATTAGTTTATGTTTACTAGACGACACAAAATATGTATGCATGCATGCTGTGAACTGTGTGTGCGTTTGGCTCGTTTGTGTTAATATCTTTGTTAGTGTATAAGCAGTGCTTTTACAGAACAAATTCAATAGCAATTAGTGACATCTATTGGTACCTATATTTATTGTCAATTAATTCGCTGTTTTTTCTACTCACTATTCTGATTAAGAAATCTGTGCACACCACTGGGTGGTAGTAGGTATCCGCTCATTCGCGTAAATAGGTATGTGCATAGCCAGTCAGTCGTCACGTTACGATCGGTCAAAAAGATTTTACATTTAGAGAGCTAGTAGCGGTAGATTACCGCCTGTAGTTAGCGGTATAATGTTTACTATAAAGTATCGGTTACATAAACCATTAATTTCTGTACGCAAATAAAAATTGTATCAGAATTTTGTGTATTTGGGTCTTCATGACAAAGATTTTTTGTCATTTTTTCTTTAGATTTTCATGAATAATCATCCCCTGGAGTTTTGCCGAACCATTCTGAAACACCGTGTATGTTGGTTACCATGTAAGTTCAGTTGTTGAAATTATCCTTGTAAAAGGGCCTATGTAAATCTTAGGAGGAAATGTTGTTTGAATAAATCACAGAAATGATCGAACGGCTTTGACGTTGGTTGCTTTCCATGATTTTGTCAAATATTATGTATCTATCGCAACTTTTTACAATAAAGAAATTTGTGTACTTAGCTTTGAAGTTCAATCCGAAACAAGGAAAAGTGATAGAAAAAACAACGAATATATTATTGTAACGAAATTGGGGTGCGCACTTGCTAAGGGACTTTGTTTTTTTTAAGTGTACTGAATAAAGGCTAGGAAAGATTTTGATAAAAGGGTTTTTAGATATTTGTGGAAATATACATCCGAAGTTACGTGAGGAAAGCATTATTGAAACAGTGGAAACAAAATAGTAGGATTTGATATCTATTGGAGGTTTTATTATGAGTGTGTGTAATTATTATATATTGTAAGTGTGTGTAATTATTATATTCTCTATGGTTTAATTGGAAAGTTCACTTTTGATCGCTCCAGCAATAACAGTCATTTAAATTACATTAAATAGTCCAATCTTTACTAAAATTACAAAGTGAATACACAGCATAAATACTTGTGTCGAGTGCTATTATTTTTACGCCATTATACTAGTTTGTTAACTGAAAAAAATCAATAACAAATAGTGACGGAATTTGACAGCCGCGAGCATTCATATTTGTGACAACAATAATATTACTGTGAAGTTAAAACCCAAACAATCATTTAAAA